>OY757038.1:1179465-2379465 GCA_963582015.1 Xanthorhoe designata
AGAGATGGTTACAGATTTCGCTGTTTAAGTTACATAAAGCCTAAAAGTTAATTATGATTAAGTAAATGTAAGTAGGTTAAAATTAAGAAACCTGGCTCAAAATCATTCAAACATTCATTCATTCGAATTCATCAATTCGAATGATTGAATGTTTGAATGATTTTGAGCCAGATTTCTTAATTATACCTTTTTTAGAAACACCCCAATTATACGCTATTCATTCATTCAATATTCAATCATTCCAGTATTCAGAAACATCAAATTCTACAACATACTTTCATTCAGTCATTCTATCATTCTAGTATTCGGAAACACCAAATTCTACACCATTCATTCATTCAATTATTTCAGTAGGTATTCTAATATTTTCATTATCTTCTAGCTTGCAATAACTCTAACAGGCTGGATTGTAATCATTTTTTTTTAAATAAAAATAAGAAAAAAACTTTTTTTTTTTTTTAAAATATTTATTAAAATTATAATTATACTTAGTCATAGTTAAAGTATCCACCTATTTACATTTCCTCTATACCATTTATTTAAACAGATAACGTTTTTTAAAGCACATACTGAATCATGATAAATACAACTGTACAGTTCATGAGAGTTTTCATATTCTTTATACAATTTTGGAAAACTAGGACAACCGATATCTTCTATGTTTTTCACATTATCACTATGTAGTATACTTTTTAACCACGACACTTTTTCGCGACCTTTGGTATACACATATACATCTCTTAAAATACTTGTAATCAAATTTTGAAAGTTCGAGTAAGGTACAACTCCCTCATTCCATAATATCTTTCTATTGCGTTCAATCCAACATACTTGTCGTCGTTCTTGTTGTGTCAAATTGTAAAATGGAAACGGTGCCTTTATAAGAAAAACCTGTACCTTTTTTTCGCATAATATAGCAATTTCTTTTATTATAAATTCGTTTGCTTCTGTTTTGAAACCTTGAACATCTACAATTGCAATCATGATAACCTGCGCACTATGTTACTTAAAGGTTTATATTCCACAAGTCGATCGTTTATAATTAAACAATATGCAGTGGTGTTCTCCGGTATCAATATTGAGCTTTCAAATTCCAACCGTACATCTACCGGACCTGTTTTTAGACAGTCATTCTGCCTTGAACAATCTATGATGAAAAGTGGGGCTTTTTCTTTAAAGTTTTTCAGATCGAGCAAGGGATCAACTGGGCTGTTGTAGTACGACTGACGGAATTTGACATACATTTCATATAATATACTATACCTGTTCTCAGAAAACTTCAGACCTAATGGTTCATACGGATAATATTGAGAATTCAGAAAGAGTGTCACGTTTGTCACGTCACAATGATCAAATAGTGAACTGTCTTTCGATTTATTACTTTTTCTATTAGTTTGCAAGCAGAATATTACATATCTTGGCTTTTCCAACTGTGAAGCTGTTTTAACTGACCAAGAATGCTTTGTAGATTTAGGTAGTAAAGGATATTCATACAAATCCCAATTTCTAAATGCCAGTTGAATAGGTTTATCTTTTTCTACATATTTCAAAAGTGTCAGTCGTTCTCGATCTGATACTTTTATATGTGGCACCCTCCATTGAACTCTTTGTATATGAATTTGAAGATGATAAACATCATCACAAAGTATAACGCTATTTAAGTTAGAATTGCTTCTATTCATTATGAGTTCATGTTTACAATTTATCAAGATTTTATTATAATCCTCAGCAAACCCTAAAATCTTATTTAATGGTATTACAGCACTAAAATGACCATCACTTTTAAACCCATCTAAGTTCCAACCCCATAAGGCTGCAACTTTATTTTCTGCTTCATTTAATGAAATGTATGATTTTATAGATGACGTTATCCCAGAATTTTTTATGCGATCTATTTCAATCCCATTTATTTCGTACCTGATGTCTTGAAACAGAAACATAATAGGATTATTAGTGAACGAAACAGTTTTCTTGATCGGATTCCCATCTTTTCCGATGAGCTTTGCTTCGCCTTCGATGTAAATTGAGCTGGCTGATGGTAGGACATAAATATCTTGTTGGTGTATGGGGATTCTGACTTCATCGTTTTCTCTGAAGCTGTTATTGTAGGGATTATAAGAATGAATTTCGTAACTTTCAATTGAAGTATCAAAGTGTGGTAATTCAGTAACCTGTAATATATTCATGTTTGGAAGCCAAGAGCCTTAAGAAAATCCTTATTTGACTTTGTCAATTTCTTCACTCTTTTGTCACGTCTTTGCACCTTAGATGCCTTTGAAGAAATAAGACGCTTTATTCCAACTGGTGGGTTTTTATAATACAATATCATTACGTCTTTTTTAAATGAAGACGTAGCTCAATTTGTGCTTCTCCGAAATCGATACAGTAACCGAATTGATCAATAATCCTAATAGATATAGATGGAATGAGGTTTTTGTTTACAGAAAAATAAATAACGTTTTGTGGTGATTCTATGCACCAATTACTTGCAGCAGTATTATATACAAATTCGTGAATGATATGAGTTGGTAATCCGTTGGAGTAAGAACCGTACACTAGATCACATTCAATTCTAACCACAGGCAGAATATTACTCTGTTTGTTATGAATATTTTTTAATGAGTTTGTTACTGAAAAATATAGCAAACCGCACTCGTATTGTTGAGATAAAGTCAAGGGCTGTTGAAAGTAGGAAGTCAATTCTGATTTATTTCCAGAGATGGTAACCGTTATAGACATGCTAACATACTGAACTATACTGGAGAATCTTGTTTATTTATCCCCTGCCCACTCCAAAAATTATTTAAAAAGCTTAAACAAAGATGCCCGCAATTAAACGGGTGGTCACGTTGTACATTATCATAATTATAGTTTACTTTCGAACCTAAGTATCGTATAAATTCTTTTGGAGGCTTAAGATTACCGTAACTATCAAAATATTCTATATAATCATTATATTTTATATAGGCTACCCAATGTGAACCAGGATTTTTAGAATCATCTAAATTAATAACTCCACATTCTTTTTTAAAAGGTCGTATTGGGAGTTCATCCTTCATAAAGACTCCTCGAAAATAGGGGATGTTATTTCCATATTTCAAAATGTCTAAGTTAGTTAATGGACGATTGGGTAGCCGATACTTTAGTTTTTTTCTTTCGATACATAAATTCCGAGACCATCTTTATGAGGTTTAAGATGTAATCCCTTTCCAATGCAAAGAGCTTCCATTTTCTCATTATGCCTCTTCAATTCTGCAAAACGCTTTTTAGCCATCTTGAATTCATAAATAGTTTTAGCAATACCCGCTGCACCACCTGCTAAGGCTCCAGTAGCAGATAATCCCGCAAATATAGGTATTAATGGTAATACTCCACCAGTTTTTGGTATTGGAATAATGCGAGGAAGTTTTACTTGTGAATCATCAACTATTTCTCTAGCAGCAGCCATAGCTAATTCTATAGCCATTTTCTTGCATTTTGGCTTTAATTTTTGTATATGTTTTTTTGTTTTAGTAATTACATTCCTGAATTTTTTTTTTAAATCAAACATATTTTTTCTTGAAGGCTTACAGTCATGATTCTTTAAACCAGCACCAGTTTTAATTTTTGTTAACATAGTTTTATTTACTATATGAGCTGCAACCTTTTCACTTACACTCGCATCAGAAGCAGTTGCACGTTTCTTTGCCATTTTTAGTAAAACGAAATCTGCTTTATGTCTATCTTTTAAATTTGATGAATTTTGATAGGCAATATCGTGCTGTTTACAGTATTCGTCTAATTTATTTATACCTTTGTCGCCACGTATAAGTCTCTTATTTAATTTAGTACCAGGCCCACAATAATTGTATCCTGGTAAATGTAATTCAAATGGTAAATTATTTATTAACCAATTGAGAAGACTACTCTCACCAAAACACACCATAACACTGATTAGACATGGATAAGTTTCTTGCTTTATAATGTTTTATTATAATATGTTTGACTTATTAATCCAGCTATTTTCAGTAGAGGGTAAACCTAACCATTTTACTAAAATCTTGCTTCCTTTCTTTCTAAGAATCTTTTCGACTAAGTATACATTAGGATGTTTTGTCTTTTGAAGCTCTTGAGCATAAAACGCTCCTAAGATGGGTTGACCTCTCATATCTTCAATTAAATAAGTGAAGGGAGTTGTTTTTTGTATTATTCGGATTTTAAATATTTCTGACGACCAGTTGGGTGTATATCCCTTTTCAAATGTTCCTTTATACTTACTGATTCGCACATACTCACCCACTTTAAAGTTCCTCTTTATATTAACTCTTTTTACCAACATTTGAAATCTTTTTAATATAAGGTTTTTGTTAAAACTATTAACACTCGCTGGAATTTCATTAATGGTTCGGTGATAGGTGTGATTGTATTCATATGTAACATTATTAAGGGTATTATTTATCCAATTATAATTACCTTGTAAACTAAATTCTTTATATAATTTAGATTTCAATGTTCTGATAAATCTTTCTACTATTGAAGCTTTTTTTGTTGAGAAGGTTGAATAGTGATTAATATGATATGATTTCATAAGATTATTAAATTTATTATTGTAAAATTCTGTTCCATTATCAGTTTGTAAATTTTTAGGGACTCTACCTTTATCTAACAAAGTTTTAAATGCATTATATACAACGTCTTTTTTCTTACTTTTCAAAGGAAAATTCCAAGCGTATTTCGAAAACGTGTCAATAATAGAAAGAATGTATCTAAAGCTTTTATTTTGCTTAGAAATCGATTGCATATCAATTAAATCCGCTTGCCATAGATCATCAATATCTTTCATAATGACATTTCTTCGTGGAAAATTTACCCTCGCATTTTTATGAATTTCATTTACAACATCGACTTTGTTCATATTTAGATGTTTTCTATATTTTTTATTTGTTTATCTATATGTATAAATATTAATCGTCCAAATGTTAATGAAGTTTATGAATTTAATAAAAAAATAATATAGTATCAACACAAGGTAACCATTAGTAAATGATCACTATGAATGATTCTGTAATACTAAAATAAAAGCTACATACTACATCTATTTTATACCTTAATTATATTGGCTTCTTTCAACTCTTCAATTATCGATAAAATTTCATTATCATGATTTGTGTTACCAGCATCTCTTGAAGCTATTAATAATTTTAACCTTTCAACTAATTCATTAGGATCGTCCCAATAAACCAAGTCAGTGTGAGTTTTATATTTCTTTAGTTTCGGTAAGCTACCTCCAAGTTTTGGTTTACTATCTGTAGCCTCAGAAAATAAGGGTTTGATTATATCTCGGTATTTGACTCCTTTATCACCTCTTATTTGAGCTCCAGGATTAAAATCTCTCTTATGCGCATTTGTTTGAAGTAATATATCTTTATATATAAGTTTATCTTTGCTTGTTATCAACCTTGAATCAGGTTTCTTTCGTAGTAAAAGTTCTTTCAGACCAGGAGTTAGACTGTAAGTTTTATCTCCGATTTTAACCAATAAATTACCCTTAACCAAACTTCCTAATTTAGAAAATGATACCACTGAGTTGCCAATCATTAAGTTTGAATTTTCAGTCCTTATTCCAAATGGTACATTTAGACCATCATAAATACCGTACACGTCTTCACCTTCTAATGAAATTTCTAAATTATCATTTTTTCCTTTATTTTTAGGAGTGTTTGCAAAATTTAAATCTGCATCGAAAAAATCATCATCCTTAGTAGAAGAGTTTGTATAGCTTTCATCTGCTTCAACTACTTCCGAATTGCTCTCATTTTCCATGCATTCATTAACCAGTGATTTATTTTTAAAATTCAATAGGGTTTGAAGAGGTTCTGAGACAGGCTTTAGCATTTTATTCATTGATAAATTCATTTCATGTTCCTGGTTTTTCATCTGTTTTAATTTATTTTTAATGGAGTCGGCAGACTTAATTAATTCTATTTTAATTTTTTCCTCCATATTATTGCTCGATACTGTATTCAATGATGGAAGTTAGGATACTAATTTTTTTTATGGATTACTTATATTTATATCTTTACTAAAAATAAAAAAAAGCATCGAATTTTTTTCGATACCTTCCATTGTTTAATGAAGAATCTTTGTTAATGCAAACAAAATTATATGGATTGCTCCAAACTGTATTACAAACATTTTTGAACTGATTCCACGACATATCTGAACTTACATGTTCTTCATAAATATGCTTTAAATTTATATCATCTTGTTTAAATATTAAAAGAAAATTAGCATTATCACGTAGCAATTGTTTAGGAATTTTTGAATAGGTTTGAGATAAATAAAAACATTCTATTTGTTTATGCCTACCCATAGAGAAATAATTACGTATATTTAATTGTTTTTCGCAGGCAACGTCATCAAAAATAAATACAGAATTGGTTAAAGCTTCACTTGGAGCTATAACATCTTTGTCATTATTGAACTCATAGAAATTTATCTGTGGTACTCTTTTCAATACTTCAGTCAAGAAACGGTATTTGGGTTGAAAAGAAGTTTTAGAGTAAAGATATAGATTTCTAAATTTGACTCCATTTTGATGTAGGAGTAAACTTATCATAACATTCGTTTTACCACAGTTAGATGGACCACATATTATACAGCGAATGGTATTTGGTAATAAAGCGCTATGTCTGATGTGATGAATGGAGTCACTTAATTTTATATTATTAATATTGAGCGATATGGGTTGCTTAATCAACTTCATCTTACCTAATAATTAAAAAACAACTTAACATGTACATTTATACTATTTTAACTAACAGTTCGAAACTAGTTTTGAGTAGGTACTTACAAGAAATATTGCTAAGTAAGTATTTTCATCGTTCAAATTTATACATAATTATAATGTAATCTGAGAAGAATCTGATGTTTTTTTTATATAATCCTATAAGGTGGATATGAAATAAATACCTCTTATCATAAAATGAAACTCTTTCATAATGGAGATATAATTATATTTAAGTAAATTAAATCAAATATAATTATGTAAATATATAGGTACCTACATAAATATAGGTAGGTAGATACGATTAGTTATTATCATTAAAACTTAGTTACATATCTGGCAATAAATCTATAGTAGATACTTAATAATAATCATTTGTATTCTTTTTTTCAACTACAAAATCTCTAAACTATACATTAATATAATTACACTAATTAAACAACTTTTAAAAAGATACCTACTTTCTAAAAATTTTGGAATACAGATTTATAATGACCCCAAGGTATCGTTTGTATTTGATCTGAAAGGATTTGTCTTTTGTCATCATTCCTATTCAACACGAGTTTGTATAATTCTTGTGAATACAAAGTATGTTTGATTGATTTGATCATGTTCAGTTTACATATTAAGTTTGTATTATTATATAGCGTATTCGCATACTGAGCTATGCTCAATTTTGAAGTGACTGCTTTTGAAACACCTTTTGCTTTTGTTATTTTAGTTTTTACAGAAATAAGACTGTACAATTTAGCTCTCAGGCCAACAAACTCAGTGATTACATCACCTCCAAGTTCATCTTTGAATAAACCAGGTATTTTGGCATTCAGGTTTGGCATTGCGTAAGGATTATCGTTGCTGAAATTACTGGTATCAAATTGAGCTAAATCATCTTTCATGTCTCTATAAAAATCTTCTGTATTTACTATATAAAGCAGACTATCTGTATCCGTGTAGCAAAGTTTTATGTTATCATTATATTTTCTTTTCATAACATCGTAATGGAATTTATATAAATGTTGTTTTGCATACTCTAATACTGAAAATCCAATATAAATCGGCCTATCAAGATAAATCTTTTCACGATTTAACTGTATAGCAATAAAATTTTCATTAAAAATTGAAATACTTTTTAAATTTGGTTTTTTAATAAGCTTTTCAGCTTCAAGATGCTTATTAGTTTTATTAAATGTATCATTCCAACAAGTAACTAACTTAACATCAACTTGTTTCCGTTTGTTTTCAATAGTCTTACCAAATATTGCATTATTAAAAAGTTTAAAAAAATCTTTCTGAAATGCTGATGTTGAAGCTTGACGTAACCGAGTGTTCAATTCGATATATTTTTGCAAGAAATTGTCTTGTCGAAAACTCAATATACGATGAATTTTGAGTAAAACAAGCCCATTTTTTAAACATTCCTTTAAATGGATATAATGTATCACATAATTGTATTTGTTATAAAGATTTGCAATTAATTTTGATGTCTTTCCTCCTGGAGGTATAAGCTTTTCAGGAGCAAAAGGTAAGTCACTATGCAAATCATGTAAGTGGTCAGGGTAAGCTAAGTCAACTTCTAAAATATACCCATAATTGGCATCATCTTTTATACTCATTACATTAAAATTGTTCACTTCATCAGATGATAGTAGTCTAAACCCTGAAATAGGCATTTTTTTCATCATAGCATAACCATAAAGATTCACACAATCGAGATATATCAAATATTGTGTTGGTTTTGTGTCATCAAAAGCCGGTAGATACTTATTGTTAGCTATTGCATGCCTGTATGAACATTGTGCTAAGCCTCCACGTATTCCTCGTTCGACAAATTGATATATTTCTAAATCGGTAATTAATTCTAATTCTGCACTCGTGTAAAGCAACATAGCATCCCAGCTCAAACTCGGTGATGTTATATAATAAACTGGATCAAGATTATAAAAATGTAAACATAATTTTCTAAAATTTTCAAAAACATCACACAAGATCAACACGTCACATTTAACATACAAATCCGTATATTCACCAAGAGATTTAATATGAAAATTTTGCCATATTACTTTTGCGCGATCATATTCTTCGTCGGATATATTTTCCATTTTCAAAGTACTATAAAAATGTTTTTTGTCAGGAAGCTCCAACTCTTCATATTTTGACCATGAATTCATATATTCGTAAGGATAAATTCCTTTTTCTCTTAATAAATTACATTGTAACTCATTATTAAATTGAGATGTCAGATGTGGAAACTCTTTTTCCGTTAGATTTTTACTTAGTGTATCTAAGCTTGTACTAAGAAAATGAAAAGAATCTATAAATTTAATTTGAATTGGATGAGCTCGGTCATTTGTTTCAATGTATTTTGTGATAGTTAAGTATGACTCCTTAGTCTTAGGTATAATTTTAATATCACCATCATGTTTTGTTAGCTCAGTAATAAAAAGATGTGAGTCATAACCCGACAGATTATGAAACACTACGGGTATGAATGGACACACTCTATGCATTAAATTACAATGTGAATGAGCCGGCCCTCTATAATTACCCGTAATATGATCATGATCATGAACTTTATCATCAAATAATAATTGTTTACAAATGTAACATGATGTGGATCGTTCGTAGTCTTGTTCCTGTTGTTCAGTCAATGGAGTCATTAATTGTTTAGTGTACAGAATATTATGAATGTACTTGGCTTCCTTCAATAAATATTCGACAAATACTTTAACACAATCTTTTCCTCTATACGACACTACTTTATTTAAAGTCGTATTATGAGAACAACACACGTAATAAGAAAAACATGATGGTACATGTATCGTATTTAGTTTTGTTTTTTCAGTTTTAGTTTCAGTACAATCAATCAACAAACATTCAAAATCAGCATAAATAACAAAGTTTACTTTTTGTTGTCTTTCATAATGCTTAAACTTAAGGAAACTATTTTTTTCAGGCATTATGGTTAGCACATTGGAACATGTGTGTGTACAAAGTTTTATTTCAGTTGAAAAAAACTGTAAACAGGTATCGCATAAAAACATTTTATTATGATTCAATGACACCTGTTTCCGAACTAATCGTACCAAGTCCTTGATTAAACAATAATGTGATTTGCCTTTACTTTCCACGTATAGTAAATTAAAGTGGTTTAACTTTTTATACATTGTTTTATACAAAGGACCTGTTATAACATATTTATCATCCAATCCATATATGTTCACACTTATTTCATCATTATTCTTTTCAAATAGTTTTATATCCTGGACTGAAGGTGGAAAAGATAAACCTTCTATATTTAAAACTTGTGAGTAATGTGGGTAAGAGGTTGTCCTACATACGTTTTTAGAAACTGGAAACAAGCCTGCTACAATACTCCATAGAAAACAGTTTTCATCTGAGTTTTTCACATTTATACAACTTTTAGAATTTCTTATAATTGGAGGTAATTCCACATAACTCCCACCTCTCAAAGGAGAATATTTATTTATATTAATTTCTAAGTGGTTTACGGAAAGAAAAGACCATCCAGATTCACCATGTTCAAATTCTGACAATTTATATTTTAATTTGTCAACTATATTGTAATAACTTTCATCTATGTCAGTACTCTGGTAAATTATTTCATATTTTGTATTAAATGACTTTAGTTGTTGCTCATTTGATTTACATAATACAAAATTAGCAAACAATTCGTAGTTCATTTTAATACAATGATTTTTCAATAAAGATTCATTGATCAGTTTACAAACAACTTGTTTATTATCCTGCAGAAACGCCTCAACTGTGAGGTACTCGACTTTCTGCGATGGATTTAAACGATAAGTCATTATTCTGTTTCTAAATGCAGTAGCAATAATATCAACATTATCATAACTACTTTTCAATAAACAATTCGACTTATGTAAATTCGTTCTAATATGATATTGATATCGACTTCTTAGTATATCTACACCACAATGTTTGCAGTGGATAATTCTTAGAGAAGAGGAGACTGAAAAAAAAGAAAAAAAACAATGACATAATTATTTGATGTAAGTAGGAATGCGCTTTATTTTAATAACTAACTTAAATCTAGGTTACATTATATTATATTGATTACAATTAAATAATAGGTTAATACATGGAAAAGAAAATAGTACCTATAATAACTATAACGAGTAGGTACCTACATAGATTAATTTCATGAGTTGATTATAAGGTTATTTATTATAGGTTGATTACATAGTTTGATAACATCGATTGATTACATGGTACAATAATGTTTTTTACATAAAATCTAACCACAAATCAATAAAACTGACTGATAAATGTTGGTGGGCAGTTTTTAAAATCCTTTCTGGTAACTGCCATCAATTCAGATATGACACGCCAGGTGTCGCTATCCATATTTATTTTATTTTTTATAGTTACAACGGAATGCCGCCATCTATTGACTGGTTGAATATTCTCGATCTCGTCAGTTTTGAATAATTTAAATTCTATGAAATGAGACCCTTCTTTATTCTCATCACTTTGTCTAGAGTGACCGTTAGCCAATCGTCTCGTGTAATACGAATACATTGGTGCAGGCTTTTTACCTTTAGGTTTCGGCTCAACTTCATCATCGCTATCGCTTCCAAAAAGATCACGTGCTGTTGGCTTCACGACGGCTGGAACAGGTCTCACTTTCGGCTTTTTCTTCGATGGCCCCGCAACAGTGACAGGTTCGGGTGCTGATGATCGCTTCCTTGGCTTTTCAGTAATTTCCAAATCCGTAGCTTCATCCTCGGAAGGAAACAAGAGGTCGGCGGTAGTATGATGCTTCGACCTGGAGAGAAAAAAAAATATATATATATATATATTGTAGTTAATTTCTTAGACAGTTTACTTTTAATAGAGTGGGAGAATCGAACATTGAATGATAGAACATTTAAGTGTAGGTAAGAATTAAATGGATTGTGTTACCAATTGAATTAAAACGATACATAAGAAATAATGTTTGAATGTTAATACACTTGATTGTATTGATTGATGGATTAGAATAATGTTGAATTTAGATTACCTAATTGAATGATAGATTAAATGAATTGAGTATGTAATTGAATTAATTAATGTTTGACTGTGATTGAATTGATTGATGGATAAGAATAATGTTGGTAAGTACTTACATTTTTAATAAAAAAAACTTCGTTGTTTGCTGTTGATTTCTTGTGTTGCTTGTCCCTCGGGAAGGTGTTGTGTGGGATGATCCAGATAAATTGTGCTTAAATAGTCTCAAATCCATGTGACGTTTGTTTCCGTATTTGGAAAACTAGAGATGCACACTAAGAAAAATGCTGACTTTTTTAACACTACGATAAGATTTGAATATGATCTCTGATTGTAATGATTGCTTGATTTGCATTCTTCAAGAACATATTTTATACCGTAACTTGGCTCGCTATAAAAATATTGGAATATATTATCAAAATAAAGTGTTTTCTATAATTTTAAATTATTTTTTAAGTGTTAAACCACACTGTGTTGTTTCATTAACATTGTATTTAGTATTAGCAGAAAACACTTTTCAAATGAAAAATAAATATATATCAAAATCTTCGATTCCAACGGGATTCGAATCCGTACGATATAAGATCACTCTCAAGCCGGTCTACCTTGCCGTTCGGTCACGGAATCCTATTAGGTCGGGATGAAATTATTGATAAGTTAAAACTTCGGTTAAAGCACCGATTAGTGCAATCTACAGGCCCCTCGAATCCCGTCGGAATGAAATTTTTTTTTTGATAATTTTTTTTCATTTGAAAAGTGTTTTCTGCTAATACTAAATATAATGGTAATGAAACAACACCTTAATTTCAAAAAAAAATCAGTTGAGTGAAACCGTATGAGCAGTTGAGTGAAATTATCCAACTAGGTAGGTACCTACCTAGTAGCGAGTTAGTAGGTAGGTATAGAGACGCGAACATCGAACAGGGTTTTATTCTTTTCTTCTAATCGACAACCCTTCTATCCCTTCAACCCTTCCTATGAGTTTTGTTTGGTTGACAGTATTTTTATGTTATTAAGTACATAATTTGATTAAAACATAACCACAACCGAAGTCGTTGGTCATTATTAGTTATGTAGTTGACGTTTTGCTTTGATTGCTAAAAAGTTTGTTAGAACAAATGATGCTCAGGAATGTGACAAAGCGGTGTCGAATCACATTACCTAGTAGCATCAGGTACCTACTAAAGCAAAGAAAACATTTTTTAGATTGCCTCGATTTTGAACTTAATGCAGAACATTTATCAGAATCAAAAACCTATAAATTCCTTGGAAAAATATCAGAAATCAATCATTTTGGATTCCTGTCGTCAAGACAAGCCGCTTCTTCCACTGTATAAGAAAATAAACGTTTTCTATAAATGTCGGTGAGTACATAGCTAATGAATAATTTAGTTCCTAAGTATTCATTTTATTTTATTTAATATATAACGATGCATTTCTTATTTTTAGGACTCTGAAGACTTATTCAACTTCGTAACTGTAAGTGATGCAGACCTAAACAAGCGGAATGAAGAGCACCGCAAGCGACATGTTCAAGATGGTGTTTCTTCAACCAACTATACATTCATAAAGAAACCAACACAGGGATATAAGCTAATACGTATTGAAATTTATGATGCCAATATGTTCGACACCTCAGATGATACGATTTGTAAATGTAAAGCTGAATTGTGTGCACAACATGTTGTTAAAACTATGCTTTTTGATGATATTTATATAATTACAAAAGACATTATATCAAAAATACAAAAATTAATAGAGAAATAGTAACCTAAGTAGAAAAGTGGTAGTAGTAGTAGTAATCTTATAAGAATAAATAAATAATACTAAAATAAATGTGTTTAATTTTTTTTCTTTTTTACCTAATTTATGTAGGTACCTAGAAATTCAATAATTCAATCTGATTAGAATACTAAAGCTTATTTGTAGAGACTTACCTACGTTAGGTGTAAATCTGATCTGCATTCCTCTTTCCAAATAGGGAATTCGTTGAAGCATAGGTAGAATATGATACTGAATAGAAGATAAATCATGGTAGGTAATGTTTTCGATTCAAGAATCGATTGAATAATATTAAGGAATGGTTAATTGTTTTAGTTTAATCGATTCAATATATTCAACGATCAATGATATAATTAAGAAACCTGGCTCAAAATCATTCAAACATTCATTCATTCGAATTCATCAATTCGAATGATTGAATGTTTGAATGATTTTGAGCCAGGTTTCTTAATTTTAACCTACTAATGTAGTTTAAGATTCTGTACTTAAAATAATTTCGACCAAGGTTTTAGTCCTATTGCATATCATTTCATCAACGTAACAAGAATGTATGAATGCTGAAACATTTCATTGGATACCACAAACCAGCCACACTTTGAGGCACGCACGTCTTAATAACCATAGTTACTTGCTGGATTACAATATTACTATAATTCAAGCCGATTTCTACATGCTCTAGAATCCGATGGACCAAGGTAATCAGGCTCACTGCTGTAACCTTAAGCATGGACATTACAATTTCATCATAATAGTCATCAATGTTGTCTGCACTATATTATTGTTGTTTAGTCTTCGCGGGCAACCGATGGACTGGATTGGCGTAGGTTCATGGTGGATGGAAGGCACAATTTAAGTTCCGTTTACCTACACGATGCAAGATTCTTGCCTGTTGCATACAATTAAATTGACTGTCATCATGACTTGCATGGTCTAAACAACAGTTGCTTATAATTATTGAACGTCAGGTGCGCGTAATTATTTGCATTTAATTATTGCTAGTACGTAAGTACAAGAAAATGTCATCGTGTAAATGGTACTTTAAGATCTTGCTGACCAACCTCATACCCAGATGAAGATTCTCCGAATCGAAACTTATCGGTATGTAAATCGACGATATTTTTACTTAATTTCCCGTGTAATGTCTAGTACAGACTCATGATAGTTTTCAAAGTAGAATAGAAAAATAGAATAGAAAAAGTTTTTATTTTCCATCGACATAAACACGGGTAACATACAAATTAAAAATACTTATTGACAATCGAGTGACAAGAAAATAAGGCTACCCCTCAGCATTTGCTCCAAGCAGCATCATGACTGTTGGATCGCTGGTTTTCAGTGGCGCCAAAAGTGAAATACATGAAGATGATAAAGACTCCTCAAGCAAAAATATTACTATGAAATGGCCAAGTCAAGTACCAGCTTCCTATAATGTCAGGAGCAATTATATTACGTTCAATCGATAGTTATGCTATTAAATCAGAGCGAGGTATTCAATCAAATATCGGTTACACAATTTGTGTCTATTTCCCGTGAGAACTGATAAATAACATTGCAATATTAAGACATTCAAAACATAAATTACCATGAGGGCTATGATTGTCATTAAGAGGAAATCTCGTTCTTTGTTTTTATAACTTATATTATACACTAGCTGCGCCCCGCGTTGTTATCCACGTTGAATAGATCCGTTACCGTTAGAATACCGGAATCAAAAGTAGCCTTTTCTTTAATCCAGGGTAGGTATAAGCAATTCTGGTACCAAATTTCATTCAAATCCGTCCAGCTAATTGTGTGTGTCCAGTAATGTGATTTTGTTATATTATTATGTACTTCATTCACCACACGATACAAGAAATCTTAAGTATTTTTGTATCCAGCCAGTAATGTAGCCTAAGAAAACCTCTTATGCAACACAATACTCTTTGTTTTCTCTTAGTTTTGTTTTATTAATATCTAAAAAAAATATTACTATCATTTATTTGTACAAAAGAAGAGCTCCTTTCAAAATAAAAGCGAGACGATAATTTCCACTGATTGTAACTTTATTTCGCTTCAAAACTCAATTTCATAACTATGTATACATAAAGAACATTATTTATATGATCCAGCTCAGCCCACCAATATGTGTAATCGTCAGGTTAATTGCTTGATAGTACGAAAACAAATACATAACTTTTATTTCAATAACGACTTACTAAAATACATTTTATGCGTAATTTCTTTTTGGTGCCGTTAAAGCCTTATAAATAAGTTTTAACATAAAGATAACAGTGTAATACGGTGCAGTGGAATGCAATGCAATGTTTATAGTAAAATTAATGCTGGAATCTGTTTGTTTATTATTTTTTTTTAAAGTGCCATGTCATTTAATTTGTCTTTCCTATAAATTACAAGAATTAATGTATGAACACTTAATTGTGCACAGATAGGCTACTTACAATATGAACTTAAAAACACACAACTGGGCTACAAGTTCATCGTGACAGATAACTTTAGGCTTTTAAAATTATGTATTTATGAATAAAAAAAAAACAAAGGTATATTCAACACAACTGACACACAGATAAGCATACTCGTCTTTCAGAGACACCTTTCAAACCGCATCAAAATCAGTGCAACCTTTCAGGAGTTAAACGCACACACATAGATACAGCTTGTGCTGATAAGATTTGGCTTATCTTTTATTTAAGGTACACACTAAAACGTATAGCACCCTTTTTCATCGGAGGTTAAAACGCAATCATCAGAGTTGACCAGTTCATTCAAACCCGGTCACGGGCAAGAGCTAGTGAATTACACAACATGACTTTTCCGAGATGTGGTCTGTTTTATGTAATAATGATGTTTGCCTGCGTACAGGTCGTAAGGTCACTTGCGACAGGTAGCGGTATTTAAGGTATTGAGAGCATCTCACTGACGTCACATAAACTTTAATTTGCAGGTGAGTGATAGGGCGAATGACGTCATAAAGATCTTGAGAGCATGGAACAGGTTTTAAAAATAACACCTTACAGTCTGGGCGTTCGATAAACTGTAGTGTGCCCGCTCGCCCGCTGTCGTTTTGCGGCGTTGCGATACGTTGGTGTGACGTTTGTGTCTTTCGAAAAGGGATGGCTTCACTCAGCCAAGGATAGAGACGGATGAATGGAAGAGAGACCTTTGAACATTAGAGGGTTATTTCAACCCTTAGGTTAAAAAAGGAAAGGATGCCGTTTTGAAAGGGTTATGTGCCCATTTTAAATGTGCAAGATACTGTAACTTAATGACGTTACTTGTAGTCGACTTTAGTACTAATCCAAGGGCTCTTGCAAACGTGCCGTAAAATAAAAATATAATTATTGCGTACATGTAAATGTGTTAAGATTAATGAATAGAGAATATTTAACCTCTGCCCAATAATATGTAATACAAACGAGATATGCGTACGTGATTTACGCAAGATGATATGATATTGTAACGCAAGCATTTTTATTAATGTGAAAGATGTGTAATATAATACTTACTAATAAATACCCTCATAAAATGTAGTAGCCTACGTGTTATTAGGTCTTTTCCACAGTTTCAGCCAAATTCGTTTAGTTTTTGCGTGAAAGAGTAACAAACATCCATTTATCCAGACATCCACAAATCCATTAATAACTTGTCCATTGTATATGTGTCATATTATGTTTAATAAATAAATTATTATTTTAACTTTCGCGTTTATATTAGTATGATTGGTAATTCTTTGAGATTGTTGCCATGTATCTTACTTTTTGAATCACCACAGTAGGTACAATTTATTATAAGTAAATAGGGTAGTTTTGATCAAATGACAACATTTTAATAGGTACTCATTACTTTGCTGTAAAGTATTCAAGAACTGAAGTTGAGTGGCGTTCTAAAAATTCCTTTAGTGACTTATTAGGTGCTTATTTCCGGCTTGCCGGCCTTCAGGCGGCCTAAAAACTCCGTCACCAGAGTTGGCCACTTGCATAGACAAACTTACTTAATTTCTATGGACGGCATGTTAAAGTTAGATTCAGCTAAAAGCAGTTAAGCCATGAAGGAGCCACAAACCTTTGTCAGAGTTGAGTATTAATAAGTACGACTTAAATTTTATTTTATTCAACTTCACTGAGCTTTAAAAGGC
Source organism: Xanthorhoe designata (assembly GCA_963582015.1). Taxonomy (NCBI): domain Eukaryota; kingdom Metazoa; phylum Arthropoda; class Insecta; order Lepidoptera; family Geometridae; genus Xanthorhoe; species Xanthorhoe designata. The sequence goes on from OY757038.1 coordinate 1,197,174, forward strand.
ACTGTTTATCGACTATCATTAACACTTATATACCACACAAACAAAACGAATGGCGGAGGATACTATAATTACAACGTAATAAATAAACTATTGAGTGGTATTCGCTACCTGCATTTATCACAATGTGTAATTTTAATACCATTATGCTGACAGGCCTGGCCGTGGCAGGCCCTTTCGCATGACCTTTGTGAACTAAATCTCAAGTCTTTGTAACGATTTGACGACCTCTGTGGCGCAGTGGGTGAAAGCCCGCCTGAGACGCAGAGGTTGCGGGTTCGATCCCCGCCGCGGGACAAATGTTTGCATGTTCTGCAGATATTTGTTCCGGGTCTGGTTGTTTTTATGTATAATATACCTATTACCTATGTATGTATTTACAAAAAAAATGTATCTATGTAGTATATCAGTCATCTGGTTACCAATTCATAAGCATTAAATTGCTTAGCTTGGGACTAGATGACGCCGTGTGGAATGTCCAGGGATATATATTTTTATTTATTTATTTATACATGATTCGTTTCACTTTTCAAACTTCCGTAAGTTGTTCTCAAGTCTTTGATTTAAATATCTACAACTCTTTGATTTATCTGTGCCTAATGCCCGGTTTCAATATTTCACTTAGAAACAAATAACCGGAAAACATGGATAAAACGACATTTTCTGAAAATGAATCCAAGCTAGATCGATTTATCGCCCCCTGCATACTAACTTTCATGAAAACTCGAGAATGGCTCTAAAGGTATCCATACGTTTATCTTACGTTTATCTCAGATGCAGTAAGTAATTGGCAATATATATATACATATTAAAATTAAGTACTCTGGTGTCTAAATAGCCAATTTGGAAGCCATGCCCACAATTGTTGCAATTTCACAATTTCCATACAACAGCGGCATTCTACGCAAAACAACAGAAGCATTCATTAAATTTTATTACCGCCACCAAAAACCGCGACAAATGATTAATGACAATTTATTTTAATGCCATTCCAATTAACTTAATTCTATAATGAGAGGGTGAAGTATGGAATGCGGTTAGTATGGTCTACTCTGAATAGTTAAACTGTCCGTATTTTTTGTTATGTAATATATCGAGCTGTAATATTAAATATGATTATCATCGATTTTGACATCATCTGAAACCATCATCATAAAAAAAATATTTTATAATTTCTTAGCATAGAGGAAAGCATAAAAAACATAATCCGCCATCTTTAGATGTCCGCCATATTGGATTTAGAGTGTCACTGTAATTTTTGAGTTATTCTTAGACCATCATGATATCTTTATTGTAGGAGTACATTGAAAATAACAAGTCCGCCATCTTGGGTATTCCACTATGTTAGATTTAAAATGACGTCAGACTGCTAACCAATAAACGTGTACCTATACAAAATTTCAGCTCAATCTGTTGAAAGAATCTGCTTTAAAGTTGAGTTGCAAGATTCCATCCGAACATAGTAACTTACATAGGTACATACAGTGCAAAGCTTTTAAAATATATTTTTCTTTAGTATTGTATGTAATCGTAAAGTTTTGATTAGTGAATACTTACTCGAGGAACGGTTGAAATAAAAACTCAACTTCAAACTATTAAAACAAAGATCAATTTCGAGTGACATTTGTTATACGAGCCTAAGATTTCAGCACCTGCCTCCATATATCACGATCGATTTGTGCTAATACCGCCAGAACACGATCGCGAATGATAGAACAGCCTCTTATGAGATAAAATCTCGCATTCATTTGCATAGACTTAGCATAATGTGGGAGAATGTGCATTTCGTACGAAACACAATGTCTGCAATGATTAGACAGGGTAGGGTTGCCAGATAACAAAAGGTAGGTGCTTATATAAAAGTTATTGGTAATTTTTTTATTTATTTTATACCTACGTATAGTGTGTCCCACTGCTAGGCAAAGGTCTCCCTCATATCCTTCCACTTCTCGCGATCACCGGCCGCTTCCCACCATTAATAAAAGTTATAATAGTTTTAAATCAAAATAGGAGAAATTTTGTGTGTGTGTGTGTGTGTGTTTGTTACTCTTTCACGCTCAAACGGCTGGATGGATTTGAATGAAATTTGGTACCAGAATTGCTTATACCCTGGATTAAAGAATAGGCTACTTTTGATTAAACATACATTTACGGGTATTTATCGCTATTTACCTTTATTTAATTTTAATTTTATCCCGACGTTTCGACTGGATTGCACCAGCCGTGGTCGCGGGCAGACTGAAGTGTTGGAGGTACACCACAGCAAAGCGAAGGCATTTATTTTTCTACCCTCACTTGATCTTCATAAATGTTAATTAGGGCCGGTTCACACTAGGACGGCACACTACACTAACAGTATCTGTACACCGAGAAGATTTTATTTGACGAGTACACTTTGCTATTACTGGATTCCACGAGCCGTCCTAGTGTGAACCGGCCCTAATTAACATTTATGAAGATCAAGTGAGGGTAGAAAAATAAATGCCTTCGCTTTGCTGTGGTGTACCTCCAACACTTCAGTCTGCCCGCGACCACGGCTGGTGCAATCCAGTCGAAACGTCGGGATAAAATTAAAATTAAATAAAGGTAAATAGCGATAAATACCCGTAAATGTATGTTTAATCATGTGTTCTGATCGCGAAAGTTTAAAAAAGGCTACTTTTGATCCCGGTATTCCCACGGGAACGGGAACTATTCACTGCGGGAAGCAGCTAGTACCTACATACAACCCCAAAAAGTAGTGTTGGCTTGATCATCAAATATTTTTTTTTTTATTTCACTAGTCGAGAATCTAAAATTCACAATGTTTTATTCGACGAAGCTTTAACGCTATAGATTTCAATATAAAAGCTAATAACAGAAGAAATTTTGATGTAGAGCGTCAAACGTACTAAAGACTATATTTGGCAATGATTTTCGAAATCTTGCGAGCATATTGAGTAGGTAATCGAATCGATACTAACGTTATCAAGAAATGCAATAAACTTGTATAAGTACATCGGTTCAGTAAGCTCTTTATGTAATTTGTGTAATTTAAAGCGAGCCTGTTTAGACGAGACGATTTATTTATTTTTATCTTGTCCAAACTGTAGCAACAATTATTAATAACTAATGATGCTAATGATGCCAGTCTAACGGCCGTTTAATAAAAAAATAATTGTTTTACTTAAAATATGTAGGCTTGGCAAATAAAAACTAGATCACAAATCACTATTTGTAAGTAACTATTTTTAATAAATTGCAATAGCTCAGGCTATTGAAATTTATTTAAAATAGTTACTTAGGTACAAAAAAAAAAAACCTAGTTAGCTAGCCTAGGATTTTTTTAAAATTATTAGTGGTCCTTTAAGGCTTTACTTGAGTTAGAATGAAATATTGGACGTTTTACGAAAGCTGCGCTTGCCGATCCGCGGTCTCCACTCTAGAACTTTTCGGCCCCAACGGCCATCTGAGGGCCTAGCCAACCGGCATTCGCTATGAAGCGATTCGATTTCTATCATCGCTACACCTTTGATTTGACATTTCTGATCGCTCGAGTATTCGTCATCGAATGTCAATTCCTATACATTTTTTTTAGTTTCTAATCGAAAGCGATTGTCGAAATGTAACATGGCTAGGGCCTCTGTTCTGCGTGCTGTATGACCTGCCATTGTCATTTTAACTAGCTAATACGCTTGGCTATTTTGGTGACCCTCAACTTCCTTCATTTTCGACATCGTCAATACACATAATATAATAAAGATTTAAATAAAGTGATGTGTCTCGTTTGGAACATGCAGAATCCCCTAGTTTTAAGAAAGTGACGTGTCAAAGTGGTCTTTCGTTCGTTCGTTCGTATGAGCAAGTGGTGACGGAGTTTTTAGGCCGCTAAAGGCCTCCGTCATGCCTTAACGACTTTAAAAGCCGGGACCGACAATTTAACGTGCCCTCCGAAGCACGGAAGCGCTCAGATGATGATGCCACTTGCGGTCACCCATCCAAGTAGTGACCGCTCAGAACGTTGCTTAACTTCGACGATCTATCAAGAACGTCTTAGCAAGCTTCGCCACGAGCGCTTCCAAAGTGGTCTTTAATAATTATTGAATAAATCTCATTTTTTAGTTTTTGTTTTTTTTTATATTACCTAAGTAGTCAAATAGCGGTCTACTCTACATCCTACCTACCTACTCTACCTCCTACTCTACCTACTCTACCTACTCTACATCGAATGATCAATACCTCGATGTCTCTACCTCGACGGTATCATTCGTCGATGGTTCGTTACTAGAGTACATATAATAATCGTATCGTACCATATAAAAATCGAGCTCCGCCTCAAGACGGTCCCTTGTTTCCTAACAATATTTAGTAACATTAAATCGCACGAAGGCGAAGGTCGACGAAATTGTGTGTGGCCACAGATAATACAATACTATACGTGTGGCCTAGATTCTCACGTGTGATGTGGCCATAAAATAATTCGATTACTAAATCCTACTAACGTTATAAATATGAATGTTTGTGTGTTTGAGGTTAAGTGACGATTTGCTGAATCAGTTAGTAATAAATAACTGGATTACCTACCTATCCACTGGCAACATTGTCGCGCAGAATGGCAATGCTAAAGTAGCTTAGCTGCGGGTTTCCTCACGATGTTTTCCTTCACCGTTTAAAGCTCGTGTTAAAGTGCATATCAATTTTTCGACGCGAAAAGTCCCACGACCACGACCTCGGATCGAAAGTCGAAGTACTTATCCACTTGGTTCAATATTAACACAGATGATATTATACCTTCGTTTTGATGAAAGCAAAGTCGCAGGCTGATGTTAATGAGCAACACACATTACGATGTCCATTTAATGGTTTAAGTAATTTATTAGTTTACAAGTTCATTTAGCCGCGTAATTTATGTGAACTTAATTAATTGTTGTTCATCTTTCATTCAATCAAAGGTTAATGCGCAAAAAAAAATTAATGAAAACACAAATAAAATCCATCATCAGATGTTATTATCATTATCTAGTACAACCAAAGACGATTAATATCTAGAAGACAGACAAAGGCCATACACAAAATCGTAACCCGATCCCGCAGTACCAGATAGCCTGAAAACTTTAAAACATCAATTTTATCCAAGAAATTTCAATACTTATTAGTAGTAGGTAGCAACAATATTCAATATTTAAACATTTTTAACTAGAAAGTACCTAATTGAAATTTCTTGGATAAAATTGATGTTTTAGAGCTTTCAGGCTATTTTTTAGGGTTACGATTTTGTGTATGGCCTTTGTCTGTCTTCTAGATATTAATCGTCTTTGGTACAACTCACTTATTTTGGTGTTAAATCACACTTAGGTATTTCCTAAAAATGAAAAATCTTACTAATTTTTTATTCAAACCTGCGTGGATACAAGCGATCGCTCTGCCGAACTGCCTGACCAACTAGGCTACGGAACCTGTACGCCAAGAGCTGAAACTATTAGTAAGACGATTTCTCGGTTAAAGCACAGATGAACGCCACCTACAGGGATACTAGAGGAAACTAGAATATCACCTGCTGATTAAAGTTGCATTCAATACAAATGATCAGAGATGTTGCTAATTATATAATAGAGAGTTGGCCACTTGCTCATACGAACTTACTTACTTTTTTACTTAATTATATAATAGGAGCTGTTAACTTTTAGTAAGATTTTTCTTCAACTCACTATAGTTTTGAAAGTGTAGAGTACATGTACTGAGCAGTGGCCAAAAAGTGTGTGTGTGTGTACCCAAAAAGTTCTACCATCTTGTCTTCACAACCATAAAACAGCTCAACAGGAAATCGTCAAAATTAATAAGTTTGATTCAAATTAAGCTAATGTACCTATGATCAATCACATACGAATGTCAAATTTCACCATGGCGTTTCACAAATTAGACTCATAAACTAAAGTACAAGGCGAAATCCTTGACCTAAGAATGAGATTTCCATTTGCTTCAATTCGAAACTAAATGATAAAGCAGAAATAATTTTATTGATCATGCAATGATAGAAACATTACTTGTTTGCTTACCTACATAACTATTGGTGTACAGTCAATCTTAAAATATTATAAGTAATAAACTTTGGTGACTGAGTTTTTAGGCTGCCTGAAGGCTGTCATGGCTTAGCGATCTAAAGCCTAGACTGAGGTTTTAACGTGTCCTCTAAAGCATTAAAGTTCTTAATAGTACTCCGTACCATAACATTATAATAAGCCATTTATATCTCCCTTATTCCACTGACTGGGGTCGAAACATTGCGGTATACTTATAGACACCGACAATTTTTCGATTTAACGATATTTTTCCTGAGTAATTCCCTTAGTTTATAAAGACATGGTCGCGACCATGGCTATTGCAACATAGGCAAAACGTCGGGACGTAAAGAAATAAGTAAATAACGCGATAAAACCCCGTGTCCATGTATTCGAATTGTGATCGCGAAAGCTTAAGAAAAACTATAATTCCCCTAGGTTCATACAATGGTAAAAATTGTTTGAATCAGTTTCTATCGTTCATCAACTTATTTATCTGACTGTTGGAACACAAAAGCAATTGTTATAGACGTATTCTTGACCTTTTAATTTAGAACAATATAATTTATGGCCTATTTTGACCCGTGTACTGAAAACTATCATACTAATGGTTTAAATTTGAGAGTTTGTGAGTATATTCGGATATGTTTCTATTACACTTTTATGTGGACGACATAGTTGCCGTACAGGACCGCTTATGGAAGGAGGCTTATGCCCAGCAGTGGGTCACAAAAAGCTGAATATGATGATGATGATTACACTTTTAGTACTGCACCAATTTGGATGAAACTTGGAACGAATATTATCGTGGTACGGATCAGCAATAGACTATTCTAGTAAGATCGGCATTCGTTTTCGAAAACTTTTATAAGTAGTATTAAGTAGTAACACGGATTCAAATGAAAATGTCTACTGCGCCTCGGGAATACTTTCACTAAGAATTATGTTTAATAACGTTATTTGAAAAATACGTTATGGGTTCCGTGACCAATTGGTAAGGCAGTCCGGTTTAAGAACGATCGCTTTTATTATCGCTGGTTCGAATCCCGCCGAAATCGAAACTTCTAGTAAGATTTTTCATTTATTATTATTTGAATGTTCACTTACTCTCGCCGTCGAATGTTCTAGTCATTATAAAAGTCCTAAGCGGCTCTATAAAACCCTTATTAAGGTGTTGATTCCGCATTCAGGTAATTCTTGCAGCGCAGATGTTTGATGAAATCTTTCACATTGCGTATTCCATAAAAAGCGAGACTTGTCTACATCAATCCTTGTTTACGTTCCAAAGCCAGCAAGTATTTCATATAACACTTATGTCATAATTTAAGTGTCATCTTTTATGTGATGCTATTTTTCACAAGGGATAAGTGTTGAAACTATAAGTGTTAATTTGTTGTAGATCGTTCATATTTGAAGCTGTGATAAAGTGTTGTATTGATCGTTATCAAAAACTTACTCTATTGGCACAAAAAGTAGATTTCTCTAAGAATCAAATAATTTATCAAACATGCATTTGAAATGAGCTTAATTCGTTTTTTTTTTTAATATTTTTAGTCTTGTAGGTATAAACATTGTAACTTTTTGTAATATAACACCTGCCTAATAGGTACATACTTATGTTATGATGATAATAATATACTCCTAAGTCTTTCTTTAACTAACACATTTTTATGGATCTGTGTTCATCTGAAAATAAACGATTTTTTTTAATGAATAAATACATTTAAAACAAGCGTTATGTAGCTAACTCCCATCCATTTATTTATCATTCTAGAGCCACAATCAGACAAATAAAATGTAAACGCCAAAACTCGGCGCACGCTACGTAGTGCGCAGAGTTTTTCTTTTTTGCGTACAAGCGACATTGAACATTAAAACAAACGTCATAACGTCTACATTCAAATGTCAAATGTCATTGTAGAACATTGAATTTGCACGCATATTTTTTGAGTGTTGTCAGATATTAGATTGTGACTTTTTAATACATCTCAATGTTCCGCAAAAGGAATTACCACCAGTTTCTCCTCCAAGTTATAATTATCAATTTATTACTTAATACTAAACTGAAACTTACAAGGATCCATACGTGAGAATGAAACTAAAAAACAATGATACTTCCAACCTTGAGCTGGATGCATTCATCTGTTTTTCCCAAATCAATCACTTATTTCGACTATAACAATTAAATGAGAAAGTGATTGTTCAAGGACTATTGTTTCTGTGTGATTTTTTATGTATGTGTGATAAATTATGAACATGCATGTTCATTTAGATTGTAACTCGTTCTAGCTACGAGTTTTACTGCAAGACTTCTCTGTGAAATGAATTTACTGATAATATCAGTAGATATGACCTCAACTACTTACATTGTAATTAGTCAATACTTTAACAATCATTTATTTTATTTTTATTTTATATCTTAGGAAAACAAACAGAAAAAGAAAGAACGAAAGAAAAATTGTTTATTTTGGTGGAACCTCAAGGATCATATTTATAAGTACATGTACTTATAAATATGAATTGTGACCTCAAGGATCACTTCAGTAACGTACATGCTAGCTAGGTGATTCTAATGCCTGTTCCAACGCGGCTCCCTCAACTAGGGAAAGAATCAGGCAAGAACCTGGTGGTGTGGTCCTAGCTTTTTTTTTAAATCTAAGTCCAAGCTTCAGTGGGAAGCCAATCAAACAAAGTAAGGTATGTCAAAGCAAGTAAAAGTAATTATAGTTGTAAATTAAAAAGTAAGTAATTAAAATTTGTAAGTATGTTATTTTTTCACGTGTGGTCACTCCTCGCGGTCGCGTCTCACACTCCGCGAGGAGTGACCACACTCATACCCCGATGAAGATTCTCCGGAAGAATCGAAACATTGTCGGTATCTAAATCGACGATAATTTTACGTGAGTAATTTCCCGTGTGCTATTATAATGTCTAATACAACTCACGATAGTTTTGAAAGTGAAATGTTATTTTTTGTTTCATTGCATATAAATTACCTTACCTAATGTCGCTTTGTCCTTTATATGTGCCAGGAAATGGAAACCAGTTCAATCGATTTACATGTAAGTTAATGTGAACATAATTGCGCATAGGTTGAATGCATTATCAACCTTTGAGAATTCTTAGTTGAGAAGATTTATAGTAAGTATATGGACACTGAAAATTCACAATAAACCTTACTTCGTATTTTTTTTTCATATAATTTTATATACTACATAGAGATACCTACGAGTAGAACCTCAGGATCACTTCAGGGCATGTAAAATTGTCGGTCCTGACTTTTAAAGAGTCGAGATAAGTCGGAGGCCTTAAAACTCGCCCTAGTTACTAGTTCATACGAATATGGTACCTAATATATAGTTGAAAAACTACAGTTGTTGCCTACAAAAAAAATCTAGGCAAGCATTTTCTTTGAAGCACGTCAAGTTTCCTCAAGTTGTAGAAACGACGACATTCACGAGTTTGCATACGTAACGTAACACAAAATACTTTACCCAGTTAGTATTGCTAATTAAAAACTGCCACTTTTCCTGATTTGCAACAGCAGAAATGTAAGTAGCCTGGAATTTAAACAATACAAATAGAATAGAATATTACAATCGTTTTTTTTTCCATCATCATAAACATGGGTAACAGAAATGAGAAATATTGACAATGAGGTTAAAAAAAAATTAAAACTAATTAATAACAAATTCCAACTCAACTTTTGACTAGAGAGCTGTGGCTTCAAATTTAATTTAGACTCCACACCAGACGTGCCATCTTGGGTTGATGATCATGCGATCCGCGATCCAGAATCGTGAAGCATCGATTGGACACGACTTGATATTTGTAGTTTGTATCGCGCGAGGCACGCTCACAGCAGAGACGTTCCTGTGGAGCGCGTTCCTGTCATGCGCGATGGATCATTCGTTGTGGATCCAGCTATTCGATAGTTTGTTTTCAGTTTATCTGCACTTTGACACAAGCTCTTAATGATGAAGGAAACAATCATAAGGGAACAACTTAGTACCAATCTATTTTAATAAACGGCTTAGGAATAGGCTCACAAAGTGTATTTAAAATGCTACCTTGTTTCAAAATGTGACAACCTTGAAATATATCATTCGTATTTGAATTTGTCTCTGATTACCTCAGACACGAAGAATCTCAAGTGGTTTTAGGTGAAATTATCTTATGGTCTTGAGCGAATTGGTTTGTATCTAAAAAATGACGAACATTCACACACCGAAAGGACCATGATTCCAATCCTAAATACCAAACCAGTGTCAACGGTGTCGCAACCAGCATACTGACGGCTTCCGTGGAACCCTAGTACATGGGGTTCCGTCGGTTGCGACACCGCACCGACACTTACACAGAAATCAGATACTTAACACGATAACACCTGGGCCACCACCCGACTGGCCTAGCGTTTCAAACCGATGGTGATATTTTCACGTTTATGAGTAAAAGTGTGAGTAAGGAGAAGATGTAACTGAGAGTGAGAGGAGTGTATTCAAAAAACTCCAACAGGAGTGGAAGAGGACAAATAGTCAAAAAAAAAAATTTTGCGATATAAACAAACGCACCGTTTCGGTACGAAACGTCTTAACTGAAAACGCCCTAAGATATTTATTTTAAAATAGACTTTTCTGTTCAGAGGCCCTAGCCATGTTACATTTCGACAATCGCTTTCGATTAGAAACTAAAAAAAATGTATAGGAATTGACAGTCGATGACGAAAACTCGAGCGATCAGAAATGTCAAATCAAAGGTGTAGCGATGGTAGAAATCGAATCGCTTCATAGCGAATGCCGGTTGGCTAGGCCCTCTGATCTTTAGGTGTTTTGAGATTGTTTGAAGATATCTACCGCTCTCTGGGAATAGGTACAGTCATGATCATATTTTGGTTTTCACACTATAAAATATCCACACATTTCCTGATTTTTTTGTTTCCTGATTAATTTAATGCGTCAACCTGCTCGACGCATATAAATGATTGTAAGCGATTAGTACACACTTGATGACGAAGGTAAGTAATGATATCTGGAGCTTTGGCAATCATTGAGAAAATTACTTTTTAGGGGTAAATCTATTTCGTTCAGATCAGGCTTCTATTTTTTAAACGTTATATTTTTTAGTTACTTATGATGTTTCTACAACTTAGTTAAGTTAGTCGCTTTGTTTGGAGGAGAGCGCTACGAGTGAGTTTTTATTTTGTGTGCTAATTCCTATTCCATCTCAACAATGTTCCAGGCACTGCAGTGTCCCGTTAAGTGTAAGCAAAGCTTGCCCTCTAACTCTATATTAATCATCTAGTAAAGATGTAAAGGCCTGATCAACCTGTAGTAGTAGTTTGGTATGACACACTAAGACCATTCACGTCTTAAACTACGCAGCTAGTAAAAGTATGAATGAAGGCCACAGCACCGGATATTGCGAGACCACGGCGTAGATCTGAAGCCTGATTCATGCGCTCCTGATAAAATATTTAAGTATTCAACTAGTATCCGTCGGCTAACCCTAATAAAAAATATCCTATGTGTTATTACAGGTCACAAAATATATATTTCAAATTTCAGGCGTTCAGTAGTTTTTGCGTGAAACACACAAGGAGTAACAATGTTTACCCACTTCTCGGATTGCATCCGGCTAACGTGGTCTACACATTTCCACTTGAACATTTATAATTTGTATGCTCTAAATTAGTCTAAATAAAGGACGTTTAATTGTTGGTTCAAACTTTTAAGTCTTTAAACCATGACAAAGTAATTCAGGCAGCCTAAAAGCAGAATTAGTGCCACAAGCTCATGCACATTATACTATTAATAAACAAACATTACAACGGAGTTAATCAAATCGTTAAAAAAAAGGTATACTTTTACATCATAAAGAGTTCGGGCGGTCTAATAAGCTCATACTGGTAAAAAAGTTAGTAAGTTCGTATAAGCAAGTGGTCAACTCTGGTGCCGGAGTTTTAAGGCCTTCGTCATGGCTTAACGACTTTAGAAGCCAGGACCGACAGTTTTTTTTTTCTCCGAAGCACGAAAGCGCTCAGATGTTAATGCCACTTGCGGTCACCCATTCAAATTGTGACCGCTCAGAACGTTGCTTAACTTCAACGATCTATCAAGAAAGTCTTCTCAAGCTTCGCCACGAGCACTTATATAGCAGTTACTACTTAGTGTTCTACTCGTTAGTTCTTGTAAATAAACAATTTGAAGTATGGTAGCGAACTCACAAGCGGAGTTGTGTGGAGAGAGGCGGCGCCCTTCAACGAGTCCGGCTAGCTCAGTTCCGGTACACGCAGTCTTAACTTTGGATATGGTACTTTGTGATATTTGACATGTTGTTGTTGTTGTTGTTTTTAGCCTGTAGTGTCCCACTGCTGGGCAAAGGCCTCCCCTCGAGTTTTCCAGTCGTTTCGGTCTAACGCCATTGCCTGCCACCGATCATCGTTAAAGATGTAATATTTGACATATTTTAGAAAAAGAAATAGAAATAGAAAAACAATTATTTACATCACTTACACACATTATAGTACAGGTATAATTATTTGTAGGAAATATAAGTGAAGCAAATCGGTCACCACTCATTTTGTGCTAATCTTCTTTTTCTTTCGGTGCCTCTCCACTCACTACTGAAGGTCAGCTGTCATCTCGCTAAATTTTTCTTTGTCTAGTGCTAGCCTAAACAGATCTTCTACTTTGTTTACTCCTGTCCACTCTCTAATGTTGGGAAAAATCACTACAGCGTCCTGGGAGTGTAGGTATAGTTTAGTATTCTTTTATCTGTGGTATAGTTAAGATTCATTTATAATTTTAGAACAAGTTGTTAAAGCTTTATGGAAATACCTTCTCCAATACTATTTTAAGCTATCTCCAATAATATTTTCTTACCTCCATGTCTTGTATGACACATTGCGATTTCAACGTACCGGCCAATATAAAGTGGGTGATCTTTTGGCGAGTCATACCGCTGGTAATGGTTCATCAGCGAGATCATGAGCCGAAGATATTAGTCGTCAATAAAGCACTCGTGGCGAAGCTTGCTAAGTCGTTCTTGATAGGTCGTCGAAGTTAAGCAACGTTCTGAGCGGTCACAACTTGGTTGGGTGACCACAAATGGCATTGTCAGCTGAGCGCTTCCGTGCTTCGGAAGGCCCGTTAAATTGTCGGCCCCGGCTTTTAAAGTCGTTAAGGCATGACGGAGGCTTTTAGGCGACCTAAGAACTCCGTCAATAAAGTCGGCCACTTGCTCATACGAATGATCGAATGAACGTGAATAAATCACCAAATAAACCACGATTTTACTAAATATTCTGATATTCTGAGCGGTCACTACTTGGATGGGTGACCGCAAGTGGCATTTTCATCTGAGCGCTTCCGTGCTTCGGAGGGCACGTTAAATTGTCGGTCCTGGCTTTTAAAGTCGTTAAGCCATGACGGAGGCCTTTAGGCAGCCTAAAAACTCCGTCACCAGAGTTGACCACTTGCTCATACGAACGAACGAACGAACTAAATATTCGTGTATGTTTGAAAGTAATATTTAAATTAAAATTCTGAGTGAGTAAACCAGTCAACGTAATAGTAATTAATGAGATTTTAGTTCTAATTTTTGCAAAATATAGACATGCGTCAAATCATGCACATCACTTATGACGTGCTTCTTCTACCGAAAAAAGTTATAATTTTAAAGTATTTTAAAATCTGAGAGAATAATTATCAGAATATTAGTGGCAATTCTGACTAAAACTAAGCTAACTAAAATTGTTGCCGTTCCTTTCATAGCGATGGAAATAAAAAGGATGGCAGTAATTTTAGTTAGTTTAGTTTAGCTTTTGCGACACTCCGAATTGCCCCCATTCTCTCAGATTTAAAAAAAATTAACTGAATACAGGATAATTCTGGTTCGGATTTGTTTTTATTCTATCTAACAGCGATCGAGAGTTGATTGCTCTATCAGGTTCGCCAACGCGCATCGGCTCGCCAATGTATCTCCCCCGTAAGACTTCATTCATATAGATTTGTAGTTGATTTGTAGATTATCTGTCTAGATATCTCGTTCGGATGTAATTTAGTTCACATGAAAACGGGTCCAGTGTCCTTGCTTAGAGCGGATGTGTGAAACTAAACTAAATTATGTTACTAAAATATTGCGCTAATTATTATTTTAGATTAGTACTAGCATTTAACTACCAGTACCTACCATTTAAGTAATAAAATGAGAAAGTGTAATAGTATAAAATAATGTTAAGCAAGTAAGTTCGTATGAGCATGTGGCCTCCGTCATGGCTTAACGAATTTTTAAAGCCGGTACCGACAATTATACAATGTTATAATAGTTATAAAGTTGAATTATGTTGTGCTTTGTAATTATTATTTTTTTATAGTGTACCCTGGTTCTGACGGAAGATCAGCGTTGTGTTTCTATAAACGCAACATAGTGCTGAGTCAGACCTTTGTAACATTGCCAACTGTGTTTCATCTATTTTTTGTTTTTATTACGTGTTAATGTTACAAATAAATCATTTATATAATTTGTTTATTTATCATTTAAAAGTGGGACCATATAACAATGCATAAATGGCCGACTTTTAGCTACTTAGACCAGAAGATCAGGAAGGGAAAAAATGGTTCTACGTAAACAGACTAACGACCAAAGCCCTAGGAATGAGTTTTTTTAGGCCACCTAAAGGCCTTCTGGTCATGGTCATGTCTCAACGACTTTAAAAGCTGGGACCGACAATTTAACGTGCCCTCCGAAGCAGGGATGCGCTCAGATGTTAATGCCACTTGTCATCCATCCAAGTTGTGGCCGCTTATCAAGATGTCAACCATGCTTTGGGCATACAGTCGTGTTCCTGAACTGTATCCGTCGTATAATTTCTCACACAATACGTATTCCTTTGTGCAGTTTATATTATGGCATTTTGCGGGCGTGTCTACCTTGATCCTTGACTTTATTGTCAACAGGGTCGTTGGCATTTCAGTACTAGCTAGTAAAAGGATACCATGCTATTGGCAAAAGTACAAGTGCCTACAATCACACTACAATATATCTGCTCAGTAAGCAACATGTGCAACGTTTTTTTCTGATTGACTTTTATGTTAAGTGGTCGGTGGGACCTTTATAATTTCACCGGGCTTTAAGATGTGCAACTTGTTGAGACGACATAATATATTATATTGATAATAGTGGCAATTCGGAGTGTCGCAAAATCTAAACTAAACTAACTAAAATTAATGCCATCCTTTTTATTCCAATCGCTATGAAAGGGACGGCAACATTTTTAGTTAGTAAACTAAGTTTTTTAGCTTTTGCGACACTCAGAATTGCCACTAATGTCAAACTTTATCGTTCTATGCTAGAGAAGAGAGAAGAGAGAGAGATATTTTTTTGTTGTGATGAGCATGCTAGGCAAGCAGATAAAATACTTATTTATAAAGCTATTATTCATCCATGACAAAAAACAGGGTGTGATAATTTTTTGTAGTGTTTTTATGTTCTGTATGTCTGTGGCTCAATGAGTTTTCTAAGATTTGTTTCACTTGTGAGAAAGAAAGAAAGAAAGAAAGAAAAATCATTTATTCTTGTAGGACCTCAAGGATCACTTAAGTTTCGTTTTACATGCTAGGTGATTCTAATGCCTGTTCCAACGCGACTCCCTACACCAGGAAAAGAATCAGGCAAGAACCTGGTGGTGTGGGCCTAGCTTTTTTTTAAAAGAGAGGTCACGTTCAACGGTACCAGTTTATAAGGCTTTAAGCCATGACGGAGCCTTTTGGGTAGCCTAAAAACTCGTCAGAACTAACCACTATACTAAAAGATAATGACACATAGATACATATTACACCAACACTGCTACTATTAACTATTTAAAGGACTACTAAAGTTACCCAACGTAGTTTTTATCATGCCATCTCACAAGTCACTAGCTGTAAATAAATCATTTGGACCGGTTGTATGCTGGTTACCTACTTAATAGTAATCGTACTACTAACACTTTACGTAACGATGGCACTCGTAATTGTACAGTCATCTCCTTTAATTCATTTGAGACACTTGAGAACTGTGGCCGGGATAGTACTAGTTTTTGATTTAAAGGTTCAGTAGAAGTAATATTAGGAGCCATGTCATGAGTCGTAATATTCCTATTTTGAGGCTACCGCCGCGGTGACTGGGACCGTAACTAACTCGGACCGCGGTCCTAGTTAGCGGATCCATTATACCTTTTCGTTCGTTCGTATGAGCAAGTGGCCAACTCTGGTGACATAGTTTTTAGGCCGCCTAAAGGCCTCCGTCATGGTTTAACGACTTTAAAAGCTGGGACCGACAATTTAACGTGCCCTCCGAAGCACAGATGCGCTCGGCTGATAATTCCACTTGCGGTGTCCCATCCAAGTTTTGACCGCGCAGAACGTTGCGTAACTTCGACGATCTATCAAGAACGTCTTGGCAAGCTTTGCCACGAGCGCTTCTATGTTATCCCTTTGAATCGTCTAATCTTGGTAAAAGCGGGTATATATTTATTTATATGATCCCGATTCTAATCTAAGGTATTTCATCGCATCTCACCGTAACTCTTTGTTAAGCCAAGGCTGTATTGCGAGCCGTGTGTGAAAATATGGCCCAGTTGCGAGACCTTTGCAATTTCGGAAAAACAATTATCCTTTCTTGATACCATCAGAATGTTTGAAGTATTTTACTGGCTTTGTTGTGATATATTAAATTCCTGTATCTTATTTTATTTTGGTAGTATAAATGCCTTTTGAAACTACTTAGACCTTCACTACTCACTCTACTTACTACTCTAGATATATACCACATATTTACTTACAGCTTAGTGACATAAAGCATTGGGAAAGTGTATTTTAAATTAATAAGACAATGGGAAATAGTTATGTGAAAATATAATCAACATAAGCTGTCCCGGTCAAAGACTTTGTACTTTATAACTAGACTGTGCACCAAAAATTTTAGTTTAGCCAAAATGAGATCTATTTTCTTACATCTAGGGTACAATAAGGTTAAGAAAGGTTATAAGGTATTAGAAAAGGTATTAAGGTATAAGAAGGTTTAAGGTTTAAGAAAGACTAGAATAAGGTCATCATATAAAGTACAAAGTCTTTGGTCCCAGTAAACTTCGTTATGCCAAAATCTGGAATTATTAAAACCAATCGATTTGATAGTTGTTGTCATTCGTTCGTATGAGCAAGTGGCCAACTCTGGTAGTCAGAGGTATGTCCAAATACATTTTGGTACATGCCCCGGTTGCAAGCCCATCGACACACACTAGAAAGCTAACTGGTTTCCTCATGATGTTTTTCTTCACCGTTTAAAGCTCGTAAAAAAAATATTTTTTTCGTAACGAAAAATCCATTGATGCACGGTCTGAACCCACGATCTTCGGATGAAGGTCGAGGTAATAATCCACTGGGCCAACGCGGCTTTTTATATTTTTATTGTTATATTTTAGTTCTCCATAAATTTTCATTTTCCTTTGTTCAAATGTAACTTTATTTCAAGTGTTCCACCGATCTCTCTATAGTAAAGTACACAGTTTAGAAAGGTTTTACAATAACTTGTCAAGTTCAAGTTAAAAACGTTCATTGACCTTGTCGAACTGCATAACCGTAGCCACATTTATTTAAGTATCGTAATATCTAAGTTGAATTTTTATTTTTTAGAAAAAAAAAAATAATGCTAAAGTTTAGTGAGTTCGTGAGAGTCTACATTTACGCCTGCGTCATGGCTTTACGAATTTAATAGCCAGGACCGATATTTTCACGTGCCCTCCAAAGCGCGGAAGAGCTCAACTATTAAGGGAGGAAGAAATACTATTCTGATGATTATTATTATACTTAATTAAAAAAAATACAAAGCATAACCCGCTCATCCGCTCAATAAGGAACAAAACTCCCCAATAGCAGGAATATTCGTGCATTTTGAATAAGTTCGCAATTAAAAAATAGGTATTTTCAACAAAAACTTATTTTGTTTTTGTTTGTGTGTTTGTTGTGTTTCACTCACTTCATAAAGAGATACAATTTATAAGTTTACATGTAATTATAAAATAATGGAAAAAAAAAATCTGATTACACGTTTTTTGGGAAACTATCAAAGTTCAAGGTTAGCGCTTACCGGAACCAGTTGAGATAGTGTAGGAGACAATGTTCAGTTCCTATACAAAATTTAGTACCTAGACTTTGTATGAAAAATATTTTCAATAAAAAAAAAAACATGTGGAAATATGTTCTGATAAAAACAATTGAACATTTTAGGGTAGGTACATAAAGCGCAAAGGGCAATAAATAGTATTCTGATATAAATATACATTGTCAGATATTTTTTCTTTAACTATCACGAGTACTCACACACTACTCACATAAGGCCGGGCACTAGGCAGCCAGGCTGCGGCAGCCAGAATATTTGCGCAGCCAGTTATAACAGCCAATATATTTATTTTAATAAATTTCTCTGTATCGAAAGTCATCTTGTCAAAGTTCGGAACGCAAAATACGTCTGGCTGCTACAACTAGTGCGCGGAGACTGACTGCAGCCACATACATTCGCCTACACACGTTCTGGCTGCGCGCAGCCAGCTGGCTGCCGTGCAAACAGGCGCGTTTTATTGGCTGCTGCAGCCGAGATTTCGTGGCTGCCTAGTGCGCGGGCTCCTATACAACGTCATATGTTTTACTGGCTGCCGCAGCCTGGCTGCCGCAGCCTGGCTGCCTAGTGCGCGCCAGGCCTAACGATTAGGTCACATACGGGTTTAACATAATTAATAAAAATTATAATTAAGTTTTAAATTATTAATTTATGCATCACGCAGAAGTATTATTGTCATTGTAATTATGAATGCAGTGTTTCGAAAAAAATACATAAAAAACAGGTTTATGAATTTTGAATTTATAAACATTATTTTGTTTATAAAATCAGCTTGTTTATACGGGACCTTGCCAGGCGACCTCTACAAATTAATCTTTTCTTGCTACGCTTTAATTATGTTAATGCTTTTACGCAATTTTTGTTTGGGTTTCTTAAAAGACATTTTTGACATAGGTAGTCTGATATTATCTTATAACTTAAGTGAAATGACAGAGATTTCTAGAAAGACTGTTTTGAATTGATAAACACGAGTAGGTATTTGAACCTTAAATCTCATTTATGTTTTGCCTGTACTTTAAAAATTATAGAATAAGCTAAAAACACTAAAATATTGTAAAGAATATTAGAATAAATATATTATGTGTAGAATATTATTTGTAATATTTATTAAATATATTATTTATCAATAATTATTATCAATAAATATTTATTTCGATTAGGTGCGAATTAGTTTTATCGTAATAAAATATACTTAAATTATTTTATTTCACTGAAACACCATTATCACAGAGAATTTCGGAAACCTTAGACCAGCAGTGACTCACAATAGGCTACTAAAATAAAAATAAAAAGACACGATAAAAAATAAAATCCACAGAAATCATATTATTTTGTAACACAAACAAACAAGCTATTAATTTCGTTAATGAACTATCACAGGGCAATAAAACTGACATGTAATACGATAATTCCGAAATAGGATTATGTCATCGGACTGTGTATCGGCTCTGGGTCTAGTCGCGATCATTTTACTGCACGCACCAGCGGTCGTGCCTTTCAAATACTTCAGTAAGTATAGATTTGCATTTGGTAGGATATAGAGTAATAATAAGCCAGTAGTGATGTATAGAGTATGAACAGGGCTTTGCTTTTGCACTTCGTTTGTTTGTTCGTTCGTATGAGCAAGTGGCCAACTCTGTTGACGGAGTTTTTAGGCCGCCTAACGGCCTCCGTCATGGCTTAACGACTTTAAAAGCCGGGACCGACAACTTTAAAAGCCGGGACTTTCACTTACCCTCCGAATAATGCCACTTGCGGTCACACATCCAAGTTGTGACCGCTCAGAACGTTGCTTAACTTCGATGATCTATCAAGAACGTCTCAGCAAGCTTCGCCACGAGCGCTTTTGCACTAACCAAGTTACAAATACAATCTGCATATTAGTAAACCTAATAAACCTTTAGAAAACGTAAAAATATATAGGAATTAATATTCATGATGTACACTAAAGTTTTACATTTTTGCTTTATACCAGTTTTGATTTGGTTTTGACGAAAGTTTATTTGTTGAGCATTTTTTTGTACAAAATATTTTATTTACATGACAAGAAGGGTATTATTAAATTGAAAAATTATTCCCTGAAAACAATCAGGCAGCTAAACACACGTAAGTTTTAACTCACTTAACTTTTGTATTGTGTGACTTATCGTGAAGATTAGGCTTAGTAAAAAAAACTGCCCTATTTTATATTCATTAAAAAAAACACATACCTAAATTACGATTTCAATAAAAACGTCATAGTGGAATGTGTTTCGTCATACATTGATACGATGACATCACAGACGCGTCATATTTAGTTGATTTGTAAGAATTCGACAGTTTACATAATAATCGTCTCAGTAGTTAGTAGAAACATCTCGGTTGTAAGAGGTTAACGGCCAGTCCCAATAACCTATCTATCTTTGGTTTTGCTTACTGTCAGTAGCTATTTGACGTTTTTTGTATGGAAGAAATGTCAAATATCTACCCGCAGTAGGCAAAACCAAAGATAGATAAGTTATGTAGAGTAGCTATTAGTCGTTTCTTGAAAATAAAACCCTGACCTACGAGTACGAGTGCAGGCGTTCCGAAATAAAATTATGCAGAAAAGTTAATGGGATCGGGGATCGAACCCGCAACCTCTGCGTCTCAGGTGGGCACAGGCACTGCACCGCAGAGACCGTTGCATATAATAATAAAATAACTGGAAACATATTCGCTGTTGCCTCTCTACCTTTTTCTTGTCCATAACCTAGTTCCACTTCTCTGTAACTAAATATAGTTTGAAAACGATAGGTTTAATTTCTGGGGTATGACATTATACCATTGAGATGTATTATAGAGCCACAATCAGACAAATAAAATGTCCGCGCCAAAACTCGGCGCACTCTACGTAGTGCGCCGAGTTTTACTTTTCTGCGTACAAGCGACATTAAACATGAAAATAAACAATATAACGTCTACATTCAAATGTGAAATGTCATTGTAGAACATTGAATTTGCTCGGACATTTTTTGAGTGTTGTCAGCTATTAGATTGTGACTCTTTAATACATCTCAATGCATTATACGTAATGTTCTTGTTTGATTATCGCAATGATTATGACATTATTATATTTTCTAGGCAAGTTAGCTCAGCAGGAGATACGCTATTAAATCCCGTTCGAGAATAAATTTTAAGTTACGACTTTACCATTTTACTTTATTGAACTGTAGAGCCATATTGACCGAGTGGGATAGCACCTCAAATCCCAATCCGATCGTGGGTTAGAATTTTTAGAACATTCATCACATTTTGCGTTTTTAGAAAATTCTTTGACAACAAGTATCCGCTTGCCGCTTCGCCTACCTTCCTAGAAAAAAGTAGCCTATGTTTTATTCCAGGTCATAAACTATAAATATTCTAAGTTTCAGGCAAATCCGTTCTGTAGTTTTTGCATCAAGAAGTAACAAACATCTATCGATACAATAATAAAAACTATCGAGTTTGTGTTATTATTAGGAGAATAGTGGGGTTAGAGCGGGTTTGAACCTACAACCTTTAGATTGAAAGTTAACTAGGTTATACGTTAGTGGGTCAACATGTCAAGATGTTAATTTAATCTAGTAAGAAAATAGATTTTCAACAAACGAGTATTTTCTTACTACCTACACATTAGTAACAACTCGTGTTAATAGATTCAGTTTTTGCCAAATGCTCACATTTGATAATTTTAATATAATTAATCTTTGACATTAAGCTAAGCAATTTCCTCTGGAACTGGTTTTGAAAATCCGGTGATCTCTGCACCTTAACATGCTGTCGGCACAGATAACTTTATATTCTGGAAAAATAAAATATGATATGCATCCTCTAAAACATCCTTTCAGATCTATTGGCATTTAAGTTCCTTTATAGATCGAAAAAAAAAATTTTTAACATAATTTTTGAATCTATCGCTGATATAACACAGCTAACTGATTTCCTCACGATGTTTTCCTTCACCACTTTAAAGGATAATTATAAACTGTTAGATATAAAAAACTGTAAACAAAATTCTTATAATTCCACAATTTTTAGGTATGAGCAATTGAGCAAGTGCCCAACTCTGGTGACGGAGTTTTTAGGCCGCCTAAAGGCCTTCGTCAGGGCTTAACGACTTTAAAAGCCGGGACCGACAATTTAACGTGCCCTCCGAAGCACGGAAGCACGGAAGCGCTCAGCTGATAATGCCAGTTGCGGTCACCCATCCAAGTTGTGACCGCTCAGAACGTTGCTTAACTTCGACGATCTATCAAGAACGTCTTAGCAAGTATCGCCACGAGCGCATCACAATTTTAAGGACCACAGTTGACCTCTCGAAGTCAACCAACTTCAATAAAACTTCAGTGTCTTAATCCCGTTTGAGAGGTATGCCTCAAATTGGTTTTAATATATTTCCGCATTCGATTTAATTGACACGCGCAAGGACTTCGACCTTTTCAATGTTACTCTCACAAATCGAACGTTTCCTTAACTTAACTGGTTCTTATAATTTTGGGGCAAAGTTTAAAACTTGATGATAATGAAGTAATTTTGGAGATGTATCAAAAGTAAAGCCTTTGACTACTTAAGTTAGGCCTATGCTAGATGATTTATACAGCGTCATGAGACATTTTCCTTCACTTAACAGAACACTGTAGACTACCAAACGCGAAGTCAAATGATAGTAATTATCCGTTTGACTCGTAGATAGTAAACAAAACGATGCGCTAAATAGCGTATTCTCCATTAGCAGATTTACATTTTCATTTTCATTAGCGTATTCTTCATTAGGTATACAAATGTAGGTCAGTTTGTTTTGTTTCTTCTATGTTTCGCTATAGCATACTCGTATCAACAACAAATGTAGGTCATTCAATGACGATATACGTGGTCAGTTTCAAATGAAAGAGAATAGATACGCATCGAACATTTATCTATTTATATTTATACTAATATTATAAGAAGGTAAAGTTGGTTTGTTTGTTTGTTTGGCGTAATCTCCGAAACCACTCATCCGATTTCAAAAATTATTTCACCTATGTGTAGCATGGACTTTCCAAATGAACATAGGATTTATTTTATCAAGGTAGGTACCACGTGAGCGAAGCCGCGGCCGAGTAAGCCAGTAATAGCTAAAGGCGCCGGGCTAACTTAAGCATTATAGGCTGATAAAGATTATGAAATTTGCTTACGTGAGGCCGATCTTCACCCGACTGATGAAATAGACTATGGTTATTTTTAGATAAAACTTTGGTGACATTATGCAGTCCATAAATGCAACCCACGCTTGAAGATTACCCGCGTAACCTCGATCTTAATTTAAAATGTCAATATTTACAAAATCATTGTCACACGAAAAAAATTACGAAATTCTCTAAATCAAGTTCAAGGATTTATTAATATCGCAAAATGTAGAAGCAAGATGCTTTACGAACCTGTTAATAACCGCTTTTAATAAAAGTTAGGCCCACACCACCAAGTTCTTGCCTGATTCTTTCCCTACTGTAGGGAGTCGCGATGGAACAGGCATAAGTATCACCTAGCATGTAAGACGAAACTGAAGTGATCCTTGAGGTCCTCTTACATCTACGCAAATTATGGAACATAGTACCACCAAAATATACAACATAGTAAGACAATTAGATTTGAAAATTTTGATGAATGATATCCTTTCAAGAATCAATTAAAAAATATTAATTAATAAAATCATTTGAGCAATTACATAACTAGCTTCTAAAATTAGATTTTCATATATCAAAATATTGTACCAAAAATTTATATCGCGGGACTGTGGAGTTCCAGCCCAGACCAAAGGCAGCACACAGAGATTGTTAAATTTGATACTAGGTATTATGACTATTATGAAACAGACACGTATCGTTTTATTTGTGTACCTACCTTTTGTTTTTGTTTATAATCATAGTGTATCTTAAAATATTATAGTTATTTGAAGTATTTTAATCTGCGACGCGTCTACCTCGAACCGAGCGCGCGCGAAACGCGCTCGAGCAAGGACTCGGCCCAACACCGAGCCTATTCAACAAGGGGGGCAATGGCGAAAGTTTAACCAAATAACCACCTATAAAAACACACAACACAGATACGATGTATCCAGTTCGATTCCCGACTCCACACATCGTTGAGGAGCAATATGAAAACGACGGTGAGTTTAGTCACCATTTTGTGTTCAGTTATAGTGCAGTGATTGAGTGATGACTTCAAAAAAGTGAATAAGTGTGTCTCAGGACTACGTGATTGTGATTTGTGTTTATTTTTGTGATTAGACACGCTTTTTTGAAGTCAACGCTTTGGATCATTGTTATTTTATTTTGAAGTGATTTTGTTTGAAATATTTAAGTCAAATAAGTTAGCCAGTGAAGTGAATCATCTGATTTTAGGGCTAGATTAGGGTTTTTAACCAACAAATTTTGGTTAAACATTTCAATTAATATCATAAAATTTAACAAGACAAAGAAAAATCCTCATCTTCCTTTTTAAAGAAAACTTACTTATAATTTGTGTTGAATTATACAAATTCACCTTACTTATATAAAATCCACCTGCAGTTAAATAACAAACATCTCTATAAAATCCAAGAAACCTAACCCTAGGATATATTGCATCACAAAGGCTAGACCTAGCCGGTCAAACGAGTACTAACTAGGAAGAGAATCCAGGAAACCAATGGATACCTAATCTAGCTGTTTCACTAGGCTAGCTTTTAATACTTATACAACTATTAAATCATTGTATCTTAAAAGGAATATTTGATTACAAACTTTGCTTATTACAAAATTATTCACTTAAATGAGATAACTTTTCGTGTGTTATAAAAACAATGTGTATTAAATTGAATTATAAAATCAAGTCCAATTACTTGTATAATTTTCCAATAGTCCCATTAGTTAAATAAAACATTTTAATTTGACATTAAAATTTATGTTAGCCAAAAGTAATATTCAACTTAAAAAATACAAAACACACAAAATATCCTAATTGGTTTAGATACAAAATAAATAACAACATTTATGTAGTATTTTACCTGCTTTGTCATAAAGTGCTTGAATTTGAATATTGCAATTGCTTCATTCCAATTTGAATGTATTGCGGCAAAAACCAAGACACCTAGAGTTTCCTTGTTAACCTTATATAGATTAAGTTATGAGCTAGGTTATCTAGACTGATTCAAATAACTACTTTACTATTGTATTTTGTACAAGAGACAATAAAATCTGTTCAATAATTAAAATGCTGTAGCTAATTTGTAAAATCTCGGAAGATATTATACAGGAATGAAATCATACTTAATTAGTCGAGTATGATTATAATGTATAAGTGTAAAGACACTGAATTAATAAGTAGTACAAGTAGCAAAGGTTCAAAATTATCTTTGCCCAGTTATTGATGTCGAGAAAATGCCAAAGCTACCGGTTTTCATCAGTTGATAATTAAAGTTTAAAATTATACTGTGCAATATGCGAATGCAACTTGAGAAATCAAGAGAAAAATAATAAGAAAGTATTATTCCACAAAATGCGCCTACTGTATTTAAAATCGTTAAAAAACAAGCTAACTTAATATTAACAAAACCTTTCCAAATCACTCGCACCTTCCATCAAATCAGAGCTTTTTTAAAATCTAAATTGTCCTTTTAACGCGATTATTGCCTATGACGCATATGCGGATCATGCGTGCAGTTTAATTATGGCGCTCTTCTAGAGCACCGTGGTGGTTGAGTAGAGAATGTGTTAAAGTATATAAAATAAAACGCAACTATATTCATTTTTACAGTGTCCATTATATAAGGCCTAAGAGCCTATAAGGCCTAACTATGGCCTAAGATTAAGCTACCAGCTATTGCAAAAGTCCATCTCGCGACCTCGTTCAGTTAGTAGTGATTAGCATCGTTTTGTCCGAGCCTTTGTTCTACAAACGTTTGTTTTGGTAACATCTAGATTTTTGAAAGAGGTTAATAAACTACTAACAATGTTTGCTGAATTTATGCATAAATTATTTGTAGACGAATTTGTTGGCTTTGTGTTTCTACTGTTTTTTACAATTTTGCATGCGATTGCTATATCTGTGAAGATGAAAGCCATTTCATTTTTCTTATACTAAATTACACGACATATTTTATCTAGAAACCGATTGCCCAATATATAAATCATTAAATATTTGCCAATGCATGGGATGAGAGCCAAAAAACTTTTCTCCCTGACCTCAGTTTCTTAACAAAGAATAACTTAAACTGTTTGTAAACAAAGGCACGTGCTAACAAACAAGACCGCGGGCCATAAAATAAACATAATACAAATACGCATAAAACAGTTGTTAACAACGTAACGCACCATTTCACTGACACTTTGAACACGAATGTGTTTAGAATTACAAAATAGTAGTTCTCGGTCAGAAATTCAGTTTTTTCCTGAAACACTTGAATTTTGATACCTTGTCATCATTATTATCACAGTCTAATAAACAAAATTACGACAGTCATTTGTTCTTGTTATGCCTCTATATTTTCTGGCAAACTTTAAATGTAATATGTAAGTATGTATGTATGTTCGTATGAGCAAGTGGCTAACTCTGGTGACGAAGTTTTTAGCCCGCCTTAAGGCCTCCGTCATGGCTTAACGACTTTAAAAGCCGGGACCGACAATTTAACGTGGCCTCCGAAGCACGGAAGCGCTCAGCTGATAGCGCCACTTGCCACCCATAAGTTGTGACCGCTCAAAACGTTGTTTAACTCCGACGAACTATCAAGAACGTCTTAGCAAGATAGATAGATAGATAGATAGATAATGCTTTATTGTACAACAAAAGAAAGAAATAAACAAAAACAAGGAAAAATTGCTAAAAAAATACAAGTACAATTGGCGGCCTTATCAGCAAGCAAGCTTCGCCACGAGCGCTTCATGTAATAGGATCATGATTTAATGTTATAATTTATCTCGATATACAGTTTGAAGGTAGGAATACGTTACAACAAATAAAACTATTTTAATACAGTTGAATAGAAACTAGCAACCGACGACCTCTGTGGCGCAGTGGGCGAAAGCCCGCCTGAGACGCAGAGGTTGCGGGTTCGATCCCCGCTGCGGGACAAATGTTTGCATGATCTGCAAATATTTGTTTCGTGTCTGGGTGTTTTCTATGTATAATATGTATGTATTTACAAAAAAAAATGTATCTATGTAGTTTATCAGTCATCTGGTTACCATAACACAAGCATTAAATTGCTTAGCTTGGGACTAGATGACGCCGTGTGAAATGTCCAAGGATTTATTTATTATTATTATTATTATATATCAAGATAAGATAGGATTCCACAGCACAGATTAAGAGCTGTGGCCAAACAAGATACATATGAAATTATTCTACTGAAACCAGCTAGTTATACGATCACCGATTAGGCAACAGCGGAAAATGCAAGTAAAACCCATGGGAAGCAACGCACAAAGTATTCGTGATCTAACTGTGAGACAGTTGCGGCACTGTCAAGTCGAGGAGTACATCGTGAGGAAACCAGATACTGCAACACACGCTTTTATAGTAGATAAGGTACTTGATTAGGACAGCTGCACAATACTATACAAGCGATGGGGTTGCAACCTGGCATGTATACAATGCCTTACTTTGTTTGACTGGCTTCCCACTGAAGCTTGACTATTTCGAATTTTAGATTGTTAAGGGATCGCTTTTAATAAAAGCTAGGCCTAATAACAGGTTCTTGCCTGATTATTTCTTTGGTGTAAAGAGTCGCGTTGGAACAGGCATTAGAATCACCTAGCATGTAAGATGATACTGAAGTGATCCTTGAGGTCCTACCAGAATAAACGATTTTTCTTTCTTTTTCTTATATTACTTCTTTATCTGAGTGTTTCTTTGTTCTCTCGTCTCAATGTTCAATTATCAAACCTGCACCCCTTCCGTCAAAAAAAAGCGCATGTGCTGAAATTAAAAACATATTTCTTACTACCTTTCTGAACAGTGACATAGTAAAACAACAATTTTGATAATTGTAATGCCTAAAGTGTAGGCAAAGCTTGCCTCCTGACTATGTATAAATCATCTAGTAAAGATGTAAAGGCCTAAGTTTTTAATGCCTAAAAGTAAGTTAGTTCGTATGAGCAAGCGGCCAACTCTGGTATGCTTCAATAACTCTCAATCTGTACTAAATGAATCGGTATAAACTTGTTTTATTTCAATTTTATGACCAATTTAGCGGACCCCTGAATATTATTCAATTTTACTGAAATAAACAAAACCACTCTAAACTTCAAAACTCATGAAACTCAATTTACTGAAAGCGCTCCGCAATTATTCACCAGTTTATTTTCATGTCTGTCGGTCGGAAATTGAAAACTAGAAATAATAATTACAAAGCCAATTAATTAAAATTTCCGGTCTCGATTACTTTTAAAAGCAATTAAATTGTTGCGAAAACGTAATATAATAAGTGCAACTAGTAATAAACAAGTAACTTTATATGAGCTAATTAATTATTTACTAATAATCCGGTAAAACATAGTTTCTTTTAATAATTTCCGTAGTTTAAAACTTTAATTTAACATGGTTATACAAGTGAAGAGCAAACAAAAACACAAATTATATCAGATCTTTATGCACTCAAAATAATTTATGTTGATGAATATTCCTCTCTCTTTCTTTCTCTATTTTAAATACCAAAAAATCGATCGTCCATCCTTCTTTACCTACAAAGAACGCTTGTCCAAAACTACGCAAGTTTCAACGCACCAAGTACAGTCAACCGCATTATTGACGTCGCAACTACAACCATAGACCATACCTCATTACAGATATGCCATATAATTATTTGAACGGTTGCAAATCGGTAAACACGCGTTGCATGCATTGCAAATATAAATGATGACAGTTCATCAGTTGCGCAAGCGCCGGCGCAACTCCCTTGTCACTGTGTCACCAGCAACGTGAGAAATACAAGGTATAAAAAAATATGAATCACTTCTGTGTAAAATGACCTGATCTTTAGAACATTAGACTTTGTATGCACTGGACCTTACGACATCCTTTTACATCGACAGATGGATATATTATTCTAATAATGTCAGATAATATAAATTTAGGGCATATACTAATGAACCATCAAAACGATATTAGATAGTTCATTCCAAAAAGTTTCTCAGGAATCATTGACAAAAACAGAATGCCATATGCATAGTCCTTGTTACGAAAGCCGTGCTTATTTGAACATTTACGATCTATTTGCCAAACGGAAACGCAAATATTTTGTAAATAGCTACAATACGTGACAATTGTCGGACGAATGCGACTAACAGTTAAATCTTTGTGTAAATACTTACGAAAGTGACAAACAAAACAGAAAATTAAAAAATATCTCATCATTATCATCCGCAGCCCGGCTTCACCCACTGCTCGGTGTAGGCCTTGTTTTTACAATACAATTCTCCAATTATATGACCATACTCTACCTTAAATCAAAGGGCAAATGGTAATATTAAATATAAATTTGAAGTTAAGCAATTTTTGGAGTCGATTGTACTTAAGCTTTGAATTTGACAGTGACAATAAAATACTTTGGTATTACTTTGGTATATATACTTTTTTTATATATACTTTGGTATATATAAAAAAAGAGAGCATGGAACCGAAAGTTAGACAGAAAATTATTAGTTTTAATAGTAATTTAGTATTGTTATTATTTATACATTATGTATGAAGGGTTGGAAATACGGACAAAAATGAGGTTACTTATTTCTTGTTGGGTTATTTAGATACAAGAGTAGTGATTACTCTAGTATCTAAAAACCAAGTATTACCCGATTTAACTACTGGTCAAGTCCCACGCAATGTGTTGCAATGATTATAATCTGTGCCAATCTTCAACCATTACTTATATCGAGCTGTTGCCCGGATGGTGGGACATTTAAATGATGAATGATACTATACAAATTGCGCACTAAAAATAGGGTAGGTAAGCTTATGTTTCACCATCTAAGAGTAAGGTCTTTAGTAATCAGTTAATGTGAGGTACACCATCGTTGAGTAGCATTATGTAGCTGTCATTTGTTTGAGATAATAACATTCTTTACTTACAGTGTGTTAGGGAGTAACTAATCAGAACTTTATTTTTAATTGGTAAAGCTTGAACAAAATTTGATTACTTAATTATCTTACAGTCAAAAGGAGGGTTTGTATTATGTGTGTTTGTTTCCTTAAACTCAACTCTGTATCGTCTTAACATTTGTAAATAAAATATTTTTCGTGATAATATCTTTGGATGAAAATAAAAAATGAAATGAAATATGATCACGACTGTATCCCGGGAGCGGTAGACGTTTCTTTTAGATCATTAGGCAATTTTTAGATCTTTTCGAAGATGTCTAAGATTTTAAAATATCTATGATATAATTCATTTTTATGAAACAAATAATCTTACTGAAAAAACAAGTATTCATCCATTACACTAAATAAGTAGGTTAGCTGATCAAGTAATTCTAATGAGAATTACTTAATAAGCAGCACATGGTTAAATACAACTTTGTCAATCATATATGACTCGATAATTACTTACATACTTAGGTATATGAATAATTCAACGCAAATCCGTGTTGCAATGTAAGTCGTAAATAATTTCACTATTCTGTCAAATTAGCATTCATAGTAACTAGATAATAGAACTTCGAATGTAAAACAGGCTTATAACTGTATCCCCGAGTATAATAGACATTTACTCAAGATATACAAGTTTACTACAAGGGTAGTCATACCAAAATAAATTGAACATTGATACTTTACGTCAGAAAAAGAAAACTAAAAACTCTTTCTCCAGAAATATTTGATTTGTCTAAATAGTTTATTATATTTCTGTCACTTGTTATCTTAGTTTATCAATTCTGACCTAAATTGTCTAATACATTTTTCTTCAGATAAATATTAAAGCTGACAGTGGTACCAATTCTGCACACGCCAAACTAAGCTAAAATCATACTAAAATTCTTAAATTTAGGTTTAGAGACTCAACCCTATTCAGATGGCACCAAACTAGACTAAAATCTGATTAAAATTTTTAAAATTCCTAAAATTATAGTTGGTTACTCAACTTAGACCAAAATGCTAAAGACTTATTCGGCGACAACCATTTTAGTATTTTTCGCGTAAATTTAAAACTTTATCCTAATTTTAGAGAGCATGTAAAAAGGTGTTGATTAAAATTAGTAGGTTATGTGCTAAGATTTTTGTTGTGAAATTGGAAGCTATTACAGTGCAAAATCAAAGTAAATTATAGTAAAATGTATAAATAACAATGGTGTTTGGTAGAAAAGTGTTGTTTTAGTGTTATAGTTAACTAGAAATACCTACTGGTGATAGTGGACTTTGTGGTGGCTGCCTGTGATGGATTTTTCGGAAAGGTTTGTGTTTTTGGTATCTTCTTTAGGTACTACGTAGTAGGTACGAATGATTTCTACTAGTAGTAGTAGGAATCATTAGGTAGGTAGGTACATTGTAGTCCTTGTTGTTATGTTGAAATAGGTAGGTAAGTAGGTTGTTCCTACTCATAATTATCTACCTACTATAAATGTGCAGTGAAGCTTTATCTCTTCACATCAAAACTCAGGTGGGCTACCTACCTACCTACCTACTCATCATTATCTTTTTGCCCCTATTCCTCATTGCGGGGTCGGTAAAACATGTTTCTTCACCACTTTCTTCTATCAGCATCATCTCAGTGCTCAGCTCACTCACATTTTGTACAATTTTTGAATCTCTAGCGGTGTAGGGTCACATTTATCCATCAACAATCACATTCATTGTTTAGTAGACCGTATCTACCTACCATGTCGGTAACATGACTCATTCCTCTTTTGATTTGCCCAGCCCATGAGCCCATGCCAGCAAAGAGCATGTAATAGCATACCAGGCTAGCCTTGTTCTCCTCAATTTATCAGTTCCAGGCATTATCTTCAATATTCCCCTGATCTATACACACACCTACTGCTATAGGTAGTTAAAATGTAACCTGCAACTAGGTTAGGCACCTAAGTAAAACCTTTTGAAAGAAATATTACTTATATCTAATGAATTGCCTACTATATTACAGGTGACAAGGGCTACCGTTATATCTTGGTTGACAACATCAAGAATGAGCCACACAAAGGACCGGAGGACCACTGATAAACTGAATAAGTGTCTACACCCCCACGGACCCTGATTATAAGCCCAGACAATGTACAAAAATCATAGTTGCATAACCTAAACCCTGGACAAGATTATGTTTATGGATAAAGTTCTCAGGCAAGGATAATACTGATTATGTGCTCACATCTCTGGTGTCACACTAATTATAATACTAAATCATGGTTACTTTTTGCAGATACACTGGAAAACCATGCCCTAGAAGGTGATAATACTAGTTAACATTCAAGAAAACAAGCAGAATGATATTGAGCTTGGAATGGACTTCCTTTCCAATGCTCGGGCTATTAATCAGTCAAATTTAAACATTTCTTGTTATGTAAAATTAAAACTAGTTATTTTAATTTTGTTACTTTTATTAAACACCATAATTTGAGGAAAATAACAGTACCTACTAGATACATTTATTTAAGTTGAAATATAACCAATAAATCGGAAGGTACTACTATAACAATACTAGTTACATTCATTTGAGCGAGCAAGGATTGATTAGGATTGTTTTGTAACATAGCATGTGATGTAGGTACCACTTTGACCAGACTTCTTCTACGGTAAGGGAAACTCCTGGTTCTGTAGCTTTGAGGTTTCTTTGCGAATGGTGAGGCAGTCAAAGGTAGATCCTAAAAAGAAAAATTGTTTTAATTACAAGTTACTTTAAGAACTTACAAATAACTTTCTAAAAATTGTTTTAATTACCAGTTTGATGTTCTGTCTTCTGAGGCAGTCAGAAAATCTTAAGAACTTTGTTGCTATTTAGGTAGGTATATGTTGTTGTTACTAATGTAGATCCACTCGAGGTGTCATCTGCATGTTCCTTGAGGTGTGGATCTGAACTTTCTATGCATTTCTATCACCCAGTTATTCAAAATCTATGAAAATAAAACATTGAAAGTTAAAATAAAATACAAGTCAAAAAACACTTTAAAGTAAGTAGGTATATGATTTTTCTTATGAAAAGGTAAAACTTACATGTTTGTTTGTGACCCTTTACAGAAACTATTATCATAGAACTTTCAAATAATGAATTTATTTCGCCCTTAGCTTGATTAGGTATCTGAAACAAAGTCATTTAAAAATTAGTTTTACATACATACCTACCTCAACCTATGTAGGTAATTTTTATACATAATACAATATAGAATCACGCCTCTTTCCCATGGGGGCAGGCAGAGACCACGGATCTCTACTTGCCAGGAACACTATGTGAAACAAAACAACATTTTTCACGCATTACTGTAATATCATTTTCAAGATCAAAATTTCTTTATCTTCCACTACTAACCTTTTCAAATTAGCATGGTATGAAGTGACCGATTGGTCGTCCCAAGTATCGGTGGAGCGATAGGATGGAAGCTGACTTGCGCGACCTCGAAGCCAACAATTGGCAAAAGACTGCAATGGACAGAAGAAAGTGACGAGTTCTCGGATCGGAGGCCAAGACTCACTTTAGGTCACTGAGCCAGTGGAGTAGTATGGTATGAAGTGAAGAAGACCTAGGCTCTATGCCTCAAATATAATCTTTTTGAGAAGATAAATTGAATTCGAATTAAATTTTGTTTGTTTGTTTACTTTGTTTTTAGTTTGATGCGCTTGTGGCCTGTCAAAATTGTCAAATGTCAAATAAATTATATATGTCAACGTTAAAACATTAAATCATTCGTTCATACTGATGGAAACTGATGTCAAGCACCAATAAAATTTTCGAAATTGGCAACACCATGAATTCAATTTAAAAACCAGACTAGGCATGCCAAATCGGTTTAAATTTAGTATGTTGTGCTGTGCGGAATCGCCTATAACGCATTTCTAAACTTAGCTAGGATTTTTAACTAGGATTTTTAGTTAAAATGCGGAATAGCCACCAGTACCATTATAAATGGGTGCCTAAAAATACGTCACCAGTTAGCCACTAGCTCATACGAACTTACGGTACATCATTACTTATCTCACTTGTTGAATATCGTAACAAAGACTGATAACAGACAAAATGTAAGTTAATGTAACAACTTTAGGTAATGATACCCCACCTTTAGAAAATGCACTACTTATTATTTCCTCAGTTTTTAAGTGACGCGCATGAGTGGTCAGTTACTCAACATGATGGACATCGGCCATCTATCATACATTTTTACGTACTGTCAAATTGAGAAAAGAGTTGCAATATTTTTAAGAAACATAGATGCATAGCGAAATGGCTCAAAAATATTAGCAAAAACAATCATTACGTTGAGAAATACTGAAGAAAAAGTTAAGCTAAACATTGATTGGTAACAAATTCTGTATTTTCGCAAATTATTCAAACACTTCTTCAAATTCTAAAATATTAATAAAAGGAAATAACTGATAATTAGTAAAAAAACATCATTCATTTTCGTGTCTGACTGTACCTATTGTCGTAACGAACGCTAGGGTATAATTTCATGACTACTAAATATTTCATCAACGTTATAAAAGCAATCATGGCAACACATACATCAAAATAAATGCGGACTTATGTAAGTTGTCAGTAGTGAACTTGGCAAAGAGATACGAATGTTACGTGTCAGATCTCATCTTGAACTTGTAAGATCTTTAGTATGTTACTAGACTAGGTCTCAGGTAAAATCGACCGTCTAAACATTATCACAGAAATACTTTAGTTTTAAATTTCTCGGAGATAATTTCGTGAACTAGTGTTTCGTACTTATATATTTTTGATAATGATCTAATAGAAAGTTTCGTTGTTTTAGATCTGCTTAGTTTTCCTGCTGGTAGCCGCGGCGGCTGCCGGTGAGAAGAAGACGACAGACAAGAAAGCCGAGCCACTGGAAAAGAAGCTGGACAAACGCGGTCTTCTGAACCTCGGCTACGGTTACGGCATAGACGGGCTGGACGTCGGGTACATCGGCAGCGGACATGGCCTCGGTGGTGCCTACAACGTCATCGATGACGGATACCACGGCTACCAAGGCTACGGCCTCAACCTAGGCCACCACACCGATGTCACCAAGACCATCACCTTGGTCAAAGGCTACCCTGTCGCGTATCCCGTCGACAGACCCGTCCCGTACCCCGTCGAGAAGCACGTCCCATACCCAGTGAAGGTCCCCGTGCCCCAGCCCTACGAGGTCATCAAACACGTGCCCTACCCAGTCAAGGAGTACGTCAAGGTTCCCGTACACGTGCCCGCTCCCTACCCCGTTGAGAAGAAGGTGCCTTACCCCGTGCACGTGCCCGTCGACAGGCCCTACCCCGTCAAGGTTCTGGTTCCCCAGCCCTACCCCGTTGAGAAGCACATCCCGTACCCAGTGAAGGTACCCGTTCCCCAGCCCTACCCAGTCGAGAAGCACGTGCCATACCCAGTTGAAGTCAAGGTCCCAGTGCCCCAGCCCTACCCAGTCATCAAGCACGTCGGAGTCCCCGTGAAAGTCCCCGTCGACAGGCCCTACCCCGTCCACGTGCCCGCTCCCTACCCAGTTGAGAAGCCCGTGCCATACCCAGTTGAAGTTGAAAAGCCCGTGGCTTACCCCGTCCATGTGCCCGTAGACAGGCCTTACCCCGTCCACGTTGAGAAGCCCTACCCCGTTCCCGTAAAAGTGCCCGTTCCTGAGCCTTACCCCGTGTACAAGCACGTCCCCTACGCGGTCGACAGGCCAGTGCCCGTCCCCGTAAAGGTCCCCATCGACAGGCCCTACCCCGTGCACGTTGACAGGCCCTACCCCGTGCATGTTGAGAAGCCCTATCCCGTGCCCGTCAAGGTTCCCGTCTACGTCAGCCACGAGCACGGACACGAGCACGGACACGGACACGAACACAGCCACCTAAGCTTCGGCGGTTCCTACTACAACCACTAGAATAGTTTAGCATAATCAAGTATTTCACCAGAATTATTTATAACTTCACAAATTTCTGATCGATGGCCGGGACATCAGCAAAACGACCATTCTTGTAAATAATGTCATGTTTGTTTGGACGTACGTGTACGTAGTGATATAAAAAGGTTACCAATTTTAGGTTAAGTTGTACGGAAAGCTATGAAAATAAAGATTTCTTAAAAAAACTTGTTCCTTGTTTTATTTTTAGGTGCGATTTGAATAGAATGAGATAGGAAGAGAATTTAGAATCTGTGACTAATAGACAACAATGAGCGACCTTCACACTATTTAGCCACGTTGAATAACAAGAATTACTCAGATTATGTTGAACGTGAAAGCCCGCAGGGGTCAAAGAGCCTAAGTGCTTAAACTACGAACTTGCTAATCTTACATCTTTATTTCTGCATCTATGCTGAAACGAAAAACTCATTCAAGACAAATATTTTTAAATCAGTGGTATAATAGTTTAAAATCATAATTAGAAAAAAATTATAAGCGTAAATTTCTTTAAAAAATGTATTCATATTTATGAACTATCATGCGAATAAGTATTAGATAAAATTACTAGTACTATGATAGAAATTAATGAAAATGAATGAGCACGGCTGTTTTACTAAGGTGCGGTAGACAATGGTATAGGTATTTGTGATCTTTTTAGAAAATAATACATCACAAATTGCTAAACATTGTACCTTTTACATGATGCCATTTTCTTGTACCAGAGCAATAAATGAATGCAATAATTATGCGCGTAAGCAACTGTTGGTTAGACAAGTCATGATGACAGTCAATTTAATTGTATGCAACAGGCAAGAATCTTGCATCGTGTAAATGACACTTTTCAAATGTGATCACAACACCCACTTAAATTGCGAAACGAGTTCAAATCACAGTTATTTACGTAATATTTGCTATATTTAGATATAGTATACATTAGAATTCGCTTTTCTCAGACGTAAACCGATCTGAATAATAATTATGGCGAAC
Source organism: Xanthorhoe designata (assembly GCA_963582015.1). NCBI lineage: Eukaryota > Metazoa > Arthropoda > Insecta > Lepidoptera > Geometridae > Xanthorhoe > Xanthorhoe designata. The sequence goes on from OY757038.1 coordinate 1,234,387, forward strand.
ATTACTTGTGTAAGATCTAGATAACTTGTTGCTTGCTTCCATGAAATGCAAATACAGCCGTTTAACATGTCAGAGTAGAAAACTAAGTTCTAACTAGGTTTTATCGTGTTGCTCAATGATTTCGCAAATATTTACAGTTGTTATTCGTGTTTGGCAAGCTATCCTGGTATGGCAATTAACTTTATTTTATACTAGCTTACTCGCCTGCGGCTTCGCTCGCGTGGTACCTACCTTGATAAAATATAGCCCATGTTCATTCGGAAAGTCCGCCCAAGAATTTTGGAAATAGGATGAGTAATTTCGGGGATTACCCCAAACATACAAACAAACCCACTTTACCTCATTATAATATTAAGTATAGAAATATTCATATGAAAACGAATGTATCTCAGGGAGCGGTAGACATTTCTTTTAGATATTTATGCAATTTTTAGATCCTTTTTGAAGATGTCTAAGCCTAAGCCATGTCACCAAAAATTTAATGTGATGTAAAAATAAACCGATAAATTTAAAAATAAACCGGTGCAACATGATAGTATTTCCATGCCAAATCGCAGGGGCGCACTAGTAAATAATAGTTTTCAGGTAAATCATGTACGCGTAGGTAATCTAACTTCTAATGTCTAACCTTAGCAATAATAAACTGTTAACTTTTAAAATATGCAAAAGTAAATGGGACTAAGGTTAAAAGGATTACAAGTACCAGATCACATTGTATTTTTCCATAAATAGTTATGATTGTTGTCCTTGTTTTATACTTCTGAATTAAGTACCTACTTTAATAATTATAAGTATTTTTAAAGTTTTTGCAAAACCATGTCTGCACTTCACCTTGACTATATTCATACATTTTTTTTTGATAAAACTCTAAAATTGATATAAAAATATTTAGCCCAGGAAAATAATAGTTAATTACCAATTAGGAAAGAGTAGGCAAACGTGCAGAGACGACGATTGAAAATTATCCTCCACTTAAAGAAAATACAAATAAATGGCCGAACCTTTTAATTTTAACAATTTAAATCTTTTTTTATCATAAAATAATGAAGAAAATGTACTAATGTATTTTTTAAATAATTTTAGTAACATAAATAAATTCAATCGCCATTTTTTTTTAGAAAGTAAGTAAGTAAGTAAGTTCGTATGAGCAAGTGGCCAACTCTGGTGACAGAGTTTTTAGGCCGCCTTAAGGCCTCCACTTTAAAAGCCGGGACCGACCATTTAACGTGCCCTCCGAAGCACGGAAGCGCTCAGATATAAATGCCACTTGCGGTCACCCATCCAAGTTGTGACCGCTCAGAATGTTGCTTAACTTCGACGATCTATCAAGAACGTCTTAGCAAGCTTCGCTACGAGCGCTTCATTGTGAATATATTTTTTAATGAATTTATCGTAATAGTCCAAGTTCACAGAATACGCAGTAACATAACTCGGTTAAGCGGTTATGTGTTATGTAAGTACTGCTAAGGTTATCGTAAGTGGAGTGGTGTCGTCTGCCTTATTTACATAAGTACATCACATACCGTGAAGAAAACCTGTGACAAAACCTGTCATAATGATACGGTATCAAAAATGAAATTCATCTAAACCGACTCGTCCGAGGGAGTCGCGTTGGAACAGGCATTAGAATCACCTAGCATGTAAGACGAAACTGAAGTGATCCTTGAGGTCCTACTAAATTAAAAATGATTTTAAGCTATTGCATAGCTTTTATCGCGGGCCTTGAGCGTGGAGACCGAATCCAGAAATTCCGTAACGAAAATAACCTAACACTCCGAAAAAAACAAATGCTATGCAATAGCTTCTCCGAGTGCCACACGTCTTTTTCTCTCTTTCTTTCTTTCACTTCAATTCGTTAGAAGAGAGAACAATTCACTCTTATCAGTGCACTCGTAATTTCATTCTGGCGTTCAAGGGTTCCGTGGCCGATTGGTAGGGCAGTGCAAAAGCATCGCGGGTTCGAGTCCCGCCGGAATCGAAACTTTTAGTAAGATTTATCACTTACACTCTATACTTATTCTCACTCTCGGTGTATTTCTGTTCATAACTTCGAAGATCCTCTAAATTTTGATTTGGTACCACCTCGGAGTATCTTGTACTCTTTCTAATAAATATTCTAAAGTCAGTCCTTATTGACATCGGTGAACATACAACAATTAACATACTGTGGAACATAGAACCTTTTTCCACTGCTAACAAACAAAACCTTTGACCTATTCATACATCACACACGTTAAGTAAACGCAATCTCGGTAACTGCATTAAACAAAGCAACATTGTCCTATTGTTGCCAGCTACTCACGCCAGTACACTGCGAGCAAAAAATTGTACAAAAGTAGCAAAATTAATTGAGTAAGAACTGGACTTTATTTATCCCTTGTTTGTTTTAATGTGTGGCAATTAAGTGTACGATTAATTAGTGTTGTTTGTACAAAAGCTAAAAATATTTATGATGTTTATCAAACAGTAAAAAAATGCACATTCTAAGATAGCCAATAATTATTTTTATAAAAATATTTTGGATTCATTTTACCCTGTTTTTTAAAATGAACTTTTAAGCATATACAAGTTGAAGAGGTTTAAAAAACAGTATTGAAAGCCTTATTATCATCTGAGCACTTCCTGCTTTGGAGGGCACGTAAAATTTGCATATATAGCAATGACGGAGGCCGTAAGGCGGCCTGAAAACTCCGTCTCCAGAGTTGGGTACTTGCTCATACGAACAAGCGAACTTCGTTTATGTTTTGTCCAGCAGTGTACACTGCAACTCCTGTAAGTAGCGATCTCGATAAAAGTTCATATTTCTTGTTACAAAACAAGTTCAGGTCAATGTGCTATCGTACTGCGATCGCACTGCATCTACAATTACTTTTAAATTAACATTTAATTGAAATCTTTATTACTGTACATTATAAAAAATGGTTTAAAAGGATTAAGTAATATAATTTTTTGTCTTTTTTAACTTTCGCGATCAGAACACATTATAAAACATGATGATTACTTATAAAAATTTAAAGTTTGTCGTTCAAGTTCATGTACCTATCTAACACATTTTATTTGTGAATAAATTATGTTGTTCATGCTTATATTTAAATGAGTTAAAAGGTGTACACTTTTATATCAGAGGGTAGTTGGTTGTAAAGTTGTGCTCCTGCAAAAGCAATTATTTTTTTGCCGAAGTTGGTTCGAATTCTAGGCATTTTAAAATTAACAGAAACTAAACTACTACATATTTACCTAAGGATCGTTACCAACGATCTATAGGTAAAACAAGATTGCTGGTACCGCGACTGGCTTTCCACTGAAGCTTTACTATTTCGATTATTTTAGATTGTAAAGGGATCGCTTTTAAAAAAAAGCTAGGCCCACACCACCAGGTTCTTGCCTGGTTCTTTCCCTGGTGTATGGAGTCGCGTTGGAACAGGCATTAGAATCACCTAGCATGTAAAACGAAACTTATGTGATCCTTGAGGTCCTACAAGAATAAATGATTTTTCTTTCTTTCTTTCACTATTAACGTTTATGTGGTAGAGACAGACCGTATTTGAATTTAATGCTGAAATACTAACAGATGTTTTGGCCATTTTGATAAACTCAAGTGAAACCAGGGCAGATAGGAACAGTTGCGACAATCTTGTTAATTACAAGATGCCAATCTGAAAGCGGGTTCTGTCATGATCAAGTTTTCGTGCTCTAATACCTCTACTACCTTTAGGCATTCAGGTCTAGGCTCAGTTTGTTGTAATTGAGTAAAATAAATCCAACCATTATGATATAATCATCTTTTTCATAAAAAATGAAATGAAATTAATGAAATATGATCACAACTGTATTCCGGGAGCGGTAGACATTTCTTTCAGATCATTACGCAATTTTAGATCTTTTTGAAGATGTCTAAGGGGGTCAGAGGTATGTCCAAATACATACATATTTAGTACCTACATGCCTACTTTTTGTAGAAGTTAACTTTCCATACGTGACAGGTTGCAAGCCCATTGACGCTATTAGAGAGCTAACTGGATTCCTCACGATGTTTTCCTTCACCGTTATAAACTCGTGTTAAAGCGCATATAAGTTTTTTGATGCGTAAAGTTCATTGATGCACGGCCAGATTCGAACCCATGACCTTCGGATCGAAAGTCGAGGTACTAATCCACTTGACCAACACGGCTTTTACATAATACAAGGGAATTACACAAGTAAAATGAATTAAATAAAGAAACAGTATTACGACTACCCGAAGCGCGGTGGACACAGTCTCAGATCTTTTGATGACCTCTGTGGCGCAGTGGGTGAAGGCCCGACTGTGACGATTAGGTTGCGGGTTCAACTGTTTATATTTTCTGCAGATATTAGTTTCGGGTCTGGGTGTTTTTCTAAAAAAAAATATCTTAGTAGTACTTACCTAAGTATTATCAGTCATCTGATTACCATAACACAAGCATTTAAACTCAAACTGAAACGTTTACGTCAAAAGTTGCTTAGCTAGAAGACCACTTTAGCCAAGTTTGTAGTAAACTTTTGCTACAAACTTGGTAATAAAGCGCCATCTATATTACGCTTTCAGAACAACGGAGCTTGGCTATTAAAGGTTCATTTAGAAAGTATTGTTCGCGGCTCGATCACCATGAGATCAGCTGATTATTTGAGTTCTTTGAAATTCCGCCAGAGGGCCTCTTTTTTACTCCTACTCATAGACAAGACAAAATTTTACGATTTAATACATATTTTTATTGCTTCTCATCACAGATTTAATTTATTGAAATAGCCTTCAAGCAGGCGATTAATTTAAAATCTCCTATTGTCAATTCATTTATTGAGATTGGCAAATTGAATCAGTGCAATCGTGTCTGGGTTGTAATTTATTGGTCACGTGAAGTTAATATGTTTGCAGAAGAGATAAGCTAGAAAAATCCTAATGAGGCTCTTTTATTTATTTTTAAGTGGCTTACAACATTGTATTACAATCTTACTCGTTAAAGCAGATGAATAGTTATTTCACTTCACTTCACTTCTTATAATTGGCTTTCGCACGGCTTGTGCCACGCATTTAGCCACTACCATGTGTTTAAATTTTTAGTCAGTTTAGTCAAGGTCAAGTCAAAGTCATAGTCAGCGTCAGTAAAGATGTGGGTTCTTTACTGCAGCTTTTTACATGGACTTCTTGAGAGAACTCGAAATGCAATGATATACAGTTTTGTTTCATTTGCCTACACTTATGTACGTTCACGAACACTTAACAGTTAATAATCCACCATTATTACATATTAACATTCGCCAAAACACAAATTTCGGAAAATAAAACAAAAACGACAACATGCCATCTTGAATTCCCGTCAAAAAGCCCGAATAGTTATTTCATCGACTTGAATTAACATTGACACGCTTTGACATTGATGTATAACAAGCTTTTATGAAGAATGTAATAAGAGTAAGAGCCCTGCCTCATTAGGACGCCATGGCGACGTCGCCGTGGTCGCCAAACCGTCGCCAAGTGAGTTAGGTACGATACATTTCTATTTAACTGCTTGGATACGGTAGCCAGCGACGTCGCCATGGCGTCCTAATGAGGCAGGGCTCTAAATGCGAAAGGTATGTGTGAGGATCGTCACATAAAATGGTAAAGTTTGATTTACAGCGTGAGGAAATCCGTGGTTTACGCCACTACCTACCTCAATTAATATAGAAATAAGCAAAAGGGTGTTTGTTGTGTTGTGTGTTTTATAAAATGAAAATGAAATATAGTTTTGGTTTAAACCAAAGACGATAATATCCAGAAGACGGACAAAGGCCATACACAAAATCGTAACCCTACCAGTCTTTGGTTTAAACCAAGCTAGAGGATATTCACTGATGGACTAATTTTATTCTATACTTTTGTGTAAACTTAAACAAGTAATCAGTTTATCATCATTTTACGATGCCGAAAACCTTTTAAGCGCGAGATTTTATATTCACACCTATTGAAAATTAAAATAACATTCCAATCTGCCAATAAATCTAGGTATACAAGTCGTTACGCCACGAGCTTTAGGCCCTAAAATCTCTGTCTTTAGCCACTATCTATATTAATATTATAAAGAAAGAGGTAAAGTTGGTTTGTTTGTCTGCATTTTTGGGGTACTCTCCGAAACTACACATCCGATTTCAAAAATTCTTTCACAGATGCGTTGCATAGACTTTCGAATGAACATAGGCTATATTTTATCAAGTTACCACGCGAGCGAAGCCGCGAGTAAGCTAGTCTCATACAAAGATGCATAACCCATGACGGAGGCCTTTAGGCGGCTTAAAAACTCTGTCAACAGAGTTGGCCACTTGCTCATACGAACGAACGAAAGATACAAAGATGCATACCATTGATTAATATGTAAGTGGACTCATAAAAGACCATTAAAAACTAGACTCCACATTATATCCACTCGCAAGGTCACATTGAATATGGATGAGCTACGTAAGCCCTGGCGCTATTACCAAACGCCTCATCAATCACCTCTTGATATTTAACTGCTATAAATTCATCGACCTTCAGATTTGATGATAAAATATTAATTATAATGTTTATTTATAGATATGTGATAGAGCATCTTTATTAAATGCCTAAATCTCAATTCTGAGGAAGCTAGCAGTTTAATAAGAAAAAATACATGCGCAGGGCTCTAAACGAAGGAAAACATCATTAAAACTGTACTTAGGTTTGGATCTATACTGTTATGTATGAGTTAAATCCTATAAATTCGTGCATATTGAAAAAAGTTTATCAAAAAACACGGAAAAATCAATAAAAAAATATATTTTTTAATTCAAAAATACAATAATAATGTTAGATATCACGTTTTTAGTGTTTAGTATCAATTAATGAATGTGTGTTATAATAATATTATTATTATTTAGACAACATCCAGAATTGCCACTAGTATATTATACTAGTGGCAATTCTGGATGTTGTCAAAACTTAATTAAGCCTGCAGTCCTTGAGCGTGGGAATTTCTGATTAACACCTACATTGACACTTTCTACTCACACAAGTGCATCCCGAAATTAGCATTTACAACCTGAAGACGAATAAAACTACTTTCGAAGTTTCGCACTAGTTACACATCCATTACGCGTTTGTCGTTGTGAGATGTATATAAATATCACAATAAAACACGCAATGTATTAGCAACACGCGGCCTGCAATTAGTTACCAGCACGGCAAAGGGTTGGGTCACAGTGTATGCTTCTTGGTATCATTTTAAATTTTGAGAAATTGAAGATAATTTGTCAAACCAATGTTCTGTGTTATGATAATAATATGAGAAATGTGCAATAATAGATAAAAAATCGTTTATCAAAATTATTTGTTTACTTATAAAACAATTTAGTACAAACATGGAATATATGTACAGATTAGGACGGCTTCAACTTATTTACAGTAGGTACTCCGAAACATACCTATTTAATACTTCGATTAAATCCGTCTCGGATCGGAAATGAGACAAAAATACGAACACTCGATATCCACATAAAACTGTTACAACAATTATGTTAAAAATCGATCCCTGGTGTTGCAGGTTTTTTTTATTTATTTATATAAAGTAAAAAAAAAAAACTGTTAGTTATAAAAGGGGGGACGGGGACGATGACCATGAGTGACGGGCCTTCACTCTGTAGTGGAATGTCGGTAGTAAGACTGGTTGAATAATCGTAATAAATCGGAAGCCCGAACCTTAGATATTTTAGCTGTAATGAACTACGATGGATGCGAACGGCACAGGGCCGATTAGAGTGGCATTTGAGGGAGGAAGCTTATGCCCAGCAGTGGGTTATAATTTGAGCTGCCAATGATGATGATGAATGAATTACCTTGTTGAACCTGTTTTTATTTGTTATTTTTTTTGTTTTTCTCAGTGATAGTCGAGATACAATCAAGGTACTTAAATCATTTTTAACTTTTCTTCCATACCTAATTTTTGTATTTTTTTAAATATCCTTGGATATTCTACACAGCGCCATCTAGTCCTAAGCTAAGCAATTTATTGCTTGTGTTATGGTAACCAGATGACTGATATACTACATAAGCAAATCATACAAACATTTATCCCGCAGCGGGAATCGAACCCGCAACCTCTGCGTCTCGTGCTTTCACCCACTGCGCCACAGAGGTCCGAGATAATAAATAAAAAAAGGTAAAACACAACAATGTTTTGTCTTTGCTACGGTCGGGTAAAAAGATGAGTAGGTGCATTATATGTGGGTGCTTACTGTATTATTTTAATACTTCTTTAATTTCTTTGTGTTTAAAGTAATTTTCTATACGTTTTCCCATATCTCTCTGAAATAGGTAAAAAAATAAGTTACGACATAACTCGTACCTATATAGTTCATTGGTTAGGGTTTGATAATTTATTCAAAAGAAAAAATACTACAAAGTAAAAGTCACGTATCTACCTAGTTCGTCTACTTGCTCGATGAATAGGTACAGATAGTTTCCAACACTCGCAACCCACCCTTTTTCTAGTCCAAAGTAAACAAAAGAAGCTCGGCGAGATCTATGACGGACGTGCGGTCACTTTGGAAACCCAGCGGGTTCTGAATATTTCTGCAGCGTGTATTCTAATAAAAAGACAATTACGTCAGGCACTGCTTCATACTAAAATGTATGGCGGCGGGAAAAAATTTCTGCAAAAAAAATTAATGATGTTTAAGCTCAGATTAATGCTTTTTGGTTTTAATTAGTAAAAAACATTCACGGTGAATGTATTGACTACTATTTTGACTCACGATTTATCAAAAAATATTATCAATAATAACAACAATAATATCATAAATAGTTCAAATAGAAAAGGTCGATTTCGATGTTTTTGATGGATTTTGACGATTTTTTTCTCAAAAATTAAGGATTATTTTAGAATTATCACACGGTGTTAGTGTAGACTCATCTATTGAGAACTCGATTCTTTTTTATTGTCATTCTATGAAGTGATTTCATTAGTTTATTTTTTAAAATGGTAAGTGCCTGTTCGCGCGTTTTTAGAGACGCGCCCCTTAAACCAATTTGACAGCACTAAAAATGATGCCATCCTCTTTATTTCGATCGCTATGAAAGGGGCGGCAACATTTTTAGTGCTGTCAAATTAGGTTAGTTAAGTTTTGGTGACATCCAGCCACTACTGTAGAAACGCTAGACATATACAAATACGACATAAATATTCTAGCTACTGTACGCTACTGGTTATTTGCATAACGTTTAAATACAAACAATGCAAAAAACCACAAAAAGCTTAGAATATATTTTTCGTAATTTTTTTTGTGTTCATATTAATTTACGTTATTATGCATTAGCTGCGCCCCGCGGTTTTTCCCACGGTGAATAGTTCCCGTTCAGGTGAGAATACCGGGATCATAAGTAGCTTTTACGGGGTATAAGCTATCCTGGTACCAAATTTCATTTAAATCCGTCCAGTCGTTTGAGCGTGAAAGAGTAACAAACGTTCACACTTACACACACCCAAGCTTTCACCGCTTTGTTACTCTTTCACGCTCAAACAGCTGGACGGATTTGAATGAAATTTGGTACCTGGATTGCTTATACCCTGGATTAAAAAATAGTCTATTTTTAATCCCGGTATGGCAACGGGAAATATTAACCGCGGGTAATACCGCTGGGCGCAGCTAGTCATCCATAAGTGTAGTACCTATTTCAACTTGAATTACACAAGTAGAATGTAATGTGATAAATTAGGTTGCTTTTTGTTTTTATTTAGTCTGCAAAATGTTGTAAAGCCACCTTTCACGGCAGAAGCGATTGTATGACGTTGATTGATCGTAATAGCACCTACAAGTTACTACTAAGTTTGCTCAGACCAATTCAGTTTGATTCAATATGGTTAGCTTATTTATTCTTGATAGATCGACGAAGATCCGAAATGATTAATGGAGTCTCTTTGTTTCAGTATAATGGAGGCTTCAGGTGGCCTTCAACATGCCATACAGTTGTACATATGAGATATTTATGTTTACTTTTTTCGTAAACATATCGTGTTCGAATCACCACTGAGTGGGTCCCACAAGGCATTAAACGGCCTCGTGGTCGGCCCAAGCGGAGATGGCGCATGGCGGGACGAACTCGACGACTACTCCAACAGCTGGCTGACAGAAGCCCTACACCGAGGCGAATGGAAAAAAGGAAGGGAGGCCTTTGCCCAGCAGTGGGATCCAGTGGGCTATTTAGATTAGATAGATTAGATTAGGTTCGAATATTATTAAATAGATGATTTAGGTGTCAGGGTGCAATCTTTGCTTAAACTGAACACTGACACTGTGGACACTGTGTAATACCTAGGACATTGTTGACATGGAATAGGCTTGCCCTACTGGCCTAAATTCAATTCAATTCAATTCAATTTCATTTATTTCAGACATAAAATTATAAACCTAACTAAAAACCATTCTCTCAACTTAACAGGTCTCCACAGGATAGACAACAGTCAATACGAGTGGGGCTGACTAAGCCACTGGTATCCTACTGATATATTTTGCTTCACCGTTTTTAGAGCGAGTGTAAAAATCGAAACGAAAATCTACTGATGCCCAATCGGGATTTGAACCCTCGACCATCGGATCCAAAGTTGGGGTATACCCCACTAGGCCAACACGGCTCATTATGAGAATAGAAGTAGTTCCTAATTCATACACAATTTTTAACACTTTCAATTACTTACAGAAAGGCATTTGTTACATAGTCACGTTATATAACAATTACCTACTAGGATTATGCATTTGAAATAATCTAATTACATTCAGTCATCTAATTATTTTTAGTGCTTTGCAATCTGGTTTTATTTAAATAATACTATACTTTACGGTTCAAAAACAAAAAAATATTATCCATGACTCCTTTAATAGAGACTGGCTCCAACATGCACAACAGAGATCAGTGGAGGGAGGGAAGGGAGGCCTTTGCCCTGCAGTGGGAAACGTCAGTCTTATAATAATAATAATAAGATTAAACATAATCTATATAATCAATAAAATTAAATGAATCAAGATGATCACGACTATTTCCAAGGTGCGGTAGACAAATTCTTTCAGATCTTTTTAGTTTGTAGACAAATTCTCTGTCTGTACCAACCTATAAAGGAAAGTAAAATAAATAAATAAATAAATATCCCTGGACATTTCACATGTCGTCGTCTTAAATGCTTGTATTATGGTAACCAGATGACTGATATACTACTTAGATATATATTTTTTTAAATACATACATTTATAGATAGAAGAACATCCAGACCTGGATCAAGTGGGCATAGTTTTATGTACGAATTGATTTTTGAATATTTATTTATCCATTATCTTCAAAAGTTTCATGTGTCCGAAGATGTGGGAGTAACTTATTATTTAATTTATTCAGTTAACTGCGATACTAAAACTATTTTAAACATTGAAATTCCGGAAATCCTTTTTTAATCCTTGCACTTGGTTCCGTTTTGGATGTTTTCGTTCAAGTATTATATTATTATACGTTTTGAGATCCTCATTAATTAATTGAAAACAATTAACTATTCTAAGGTGGATCAACTGGTTCTAATTGTATTTTGCACAGTTATGTAAATATGTAGTAGTTTATTTTCTGTAAATAAATGTTGTTAGTAACATGAAGTACCATTCTGCTAAATAATATACCTTATGCCAAACATATATTTAATGTTTGTTTTGAGAGGGCCTTTGCCCAGCAGTGGGATGATATGGGCTAGAAAAAAAACATATTTTTGAACGTTTAATAGGTACCTTCAAAGGATCCGTATATTGTCATACGTCGTGCTTCTTTATTTTATATCTTTGGCGACCTCTGTGGCGCAGTAGGCGAAAGCCCACCTGAGACAAAGAGGTTGCGGGTTCGATCGCCGTTGCGGGACAAATGTTTGCATGATCTGTAAATATTTGTTTCGTGTTGGGTGTTTTCTATGTATAATATGTATGCATTTACAAAAAAAAATGTATCTATGTAGTTCATCAGTCAACTGGTTACCATAACACAAGCATTAAATTGCTTAGCTTGGGACTAGACGTCGTGTGGTATGTCCAAGGATATTTGTTTATTTATTTTTGAACGTTTAATACCTTCAAAGGATCTGCATATTGTCATACGTCGTGTTTTTTTAATTTATATCTTACACACACGTATTTCCAACCACCATTAGCAGTGTTACCTTGAATTCTTTTCCTATTATAAATAGCCTTGACTCTGGCACAACAGTTCTTGTAAATTGTGAAACTGTTACTTTTGTTACAGAATAATGGCCTCAGATGCCAGATAACATAACAATGGCCAGATTACTTTCATCATAAAAACCTAAACGAATAAATAATAACATATTTATGATTAAACAAGCTTACTTGCCCGCGGCTTTGTTCGCGTGGTACCTACCTGGTTAAAAAGTTGTGTTATTTCAGATCATAAACTAAGTAAGTTCTAAGTTTCAGGAAACCTGGTTAAAAAGTAGTACATATTTGTGTTATTCCATGTCATAAACTATGTAAGTACTAAGTTTCAGGCAAATCAGTTCCGTAGTTTTTGCGTGAAAGACAAACATTCATCCATATCAATACTAACTTTATAATATTTGTAGGTTAACAGAGATCATTGATACAAATATTGGTGTTTGACTACATTACGCTTCCTTTCTTGATCCTCTAAAGTCTTACCGGTGAAAGAAAACATCGTGATGATACGTTTGGTATACTAATAAAAAACTGATAGTGTTACAACATGAATTTAACTTTGCCTGTACACATTTTCAAAAGATTTTTGCCACCTCTCTCCCATTCATTGTAATTGCATTCTTCAGACAAGCTTACTACACTAGTTTATACGAGTATTTCGATATGGCCCTTCTCCAAAATATCCACTAGTTGGAACAAACCAAGTAACAAGGAAATATGCTTTCAGCTTTGTTCCCTAAAGCGCTGGTTGGTCTATCTTAACTGGAGGTACAGTCGTGAGCTAGTTCTATAAGTATGTAGCAGTGTGCCACGAGCATGAAGCGCTCGTGGCGAAGCTTGCTAAGACGTTCTTGATAGATCGTCGAAGTTAAGCAACGTTCTGAGCGGTCACTACTTGGATGGGTGACCGCAAGTGGCATTTTCATCTGAGCGCTTCCGTGCTTCGGAGGGCACGTTAAATTGTCGGTTCCGGCTTTTAAAATCGTTAAGCCATGACGGAAGCCTTATGGCGGCCTAAAAACTCCGTCACCAGAGTTGGCCACTTGCTCATACGAACTTACTTACTTATAAGTATGTATAGATGTATGTATGCTCTCATGATATCCGTCGTTCTACATACGCACTGGACATCTTGCGCGACATTGCAACAGTGAGCAGCACCGTGAAGGCGAATGTTAAGTAACCTATTATTTTCTGAACGCACAAAACCCTTCTTTTAATTTGCCTTGCGCGTTTTATGAGTTAATTCATCTTAGCAGAGCAGTTTATTGCGGACGAATGAGAACGCAAATTTATTATCTACTTATACTAATATTATAAAGAGGTAAAGTGAGGTAAAATAAAGGAGGGTAGTTTCCGAAACTATAATTATTCGACCGATTACAGAAATTCTTTCACCAATATTTAAATTTGCTTTCAAGATAAACACACACAGGCTATATTTTATGGCAGGTACATTGTAGGCAAAGCTACGGGTAGCTAGTAACCTTTTAATAACCTTTCTGCAAATATTTGTTTCGTGTCTAGTTGTTTTCTATGTATAATAAGTATGTATTTACAAAAAAAATGTATCTATGTAGTATAACAGTCATCTGGTTACCATAACACAAGCATTAAAATGCTTAGCTTGGGACTACATTATGCTGTGTGGAATGTCCAGGGATATTTATCTATATATTTATTGTTTTTATTTTTAGAAAATTACCGTTGGGTATCGTAGTGTTGGATTTTTATTATTCACAAAGTCAATAGTTTCAGGCGTAACTTTGAAGTCCATCTTCAGATATTTTTAAGGTTTCAATACAATTCACAAAGTCACTATCCATAAGTTAGCTACCAATAAATGAAAAAAAGGATTTACATCCTTCCGGTTCTTAACACTTAAATTTAGGAAATACAATTCACGCTAACTTTATCACACAAACAGTTGACGCAGGCAATTAAAATACAATCTACAATGTGTTTTGTCATCATTGTCTATTTAATAATAATAATAATAAAATGTTTATTGAACCAAATATAGTTATAGCACAGAAACATAATGGTCTCCAAACTAGGTTAGCCTGTGTTTTGGAGACCTCCTTCCTAGTTGTACAATTTACTTTATGAACTGGAACAATTATTTTTACAATTTTACAATAAGTTTTCAATAAAACTAAAACTAAAGATTGCCAAAATTACAAAGTATTAATCAACTTAAGTTTAATGTGGTATGGATATTTTTATACGTGTGCATGAGTAGTTGCAAGTTAAGTTAATGAGTAGGTGTGTATGCGTGTTAGGGTGTGTGCATGAGTGTGTGAACGAATATGTATATGCATATGCTTGTTTGTGATTAAAGTTATATATTTACATTACAATGCATATCAGCCATCGTGAGAACAGAGCTAATCCCGATTCCGTGACAGTCAATGCAAATTGTCCGAATACCAGAGATTGGACGCAGTTGGGCAAGAGCTTTAATGCTTAGAGCCAGAACCTTAAGAATCTGCTGCATTATTCATTAACCAGGACGTTAATTTATATTCAGCATGCTAAAAAAATCATTCTTACAACATAGGTACTTACAATACAATTAGGATCTAATGAGGATCTTCTTTCGAAAAAAAATATACTTCGACCCTCTTATTAATAACAAACATCAACGAAGTATGTTGTATTTGTATGTTTATTCTGTGTACAATAAAGTGCTAATTCGTTTATTCACTGACGTTCTTTGTTATTCTTCGTTTATTTTATGGGGGCGAGAGTGCAGGAAATTGCTCTCTTTTTTCAAAACTGAAGTTGATTTTATATATTTTTAATTGATCTAGAGTATGGTATGTGCCTACCTTTGACTACCCCTTAGGTATCTTCAAAGGATCTAAAATGACTAAAGTAAAAGACCTGAAAAAAATTGTCTACCGCACTTTAGGATTACAGTCGTAATTATATTTCATTATTTTTTATTTCATTGTATCTTAAGATTAGAATGGAATAAATCATCGATATTCATACCACAGTTTCAGCGTTGTAAAGTCTTTGGTTTAAGGAATGTAGTTACGCTTTGTATTGGATAGGCATTCTGCGGTCAAGGAAAGGATCCTCAAAGCTTTGAATCAGAGACTAAAGTTTTTACCAAAAAAAAGTTTTACTTCGTTCGTTCGTTCGTATGAGCAAGTGGCCAACTCTGGTGACGGAGTTTTTAGGCCGCCTAAAGGCCTCCGTCATGGCTTATCGACTTTAAAGTTTAACTAAAATGTGTTTACATTTAATGGCGAAAATATTTTTTTGTAGAGAATAAAAATAATTGAAGTTAAATCTTATTTTAGATAAATACCTTACTAATAATTTTATTGTGCATTATAGTCTTCTTCTTCTTCTTTATTTAGGCTTTGCACGGCTTAAGCCACGCATTTAGCCACTACCATGTCAATATAATTATTCAAGTCAAGTCAAAGTCAGAGTCAGAGTCAGTAAAGATGTGGGGTCTTTACATGCATTACATGGACTTTTTGTGAGAACTCGAAATGCAATGATTTCCAGTTTTGTTTCATTTGCCCACACTTATGTACGTTCACGAACACTAAATAATAATCCACCATTATTACACATTAACATTCGCTAAAACACAAGTTTCGGATAACAAAAATGTTATTATTTGTAATATGGATTGTAACTATCTGAAATAAAATGAATTTGAATTTGAAAAAGAAAACATGACATCTCAAATTCCCGTCAAAAAGTCAGCATTATAGTCTAAAACTCCACAGCTAAAGTTCCCTATGCGGCTGCCGCATTAAGGAACACGGCGGAGGAAAATGGCATAAGTTATGCCATTCCCATTTACTGTCATAAAAAATAGTGATGAATAGTGTATTTACATAATATTGATGAAGTTAAGAAACGTCGACGTTCGGAGCGGACACATTTATTATTGGCAATATCAGCTGATACTTCCGTTCCTTTGGAGGGTAAGTTAATTATAGGCCCCGGCTTTGTAGTCGTTAAGAGGCCGTAGGCAGCAAATATGTGGTTTGAATCGTATTAGATCTCAAAATCCGTGAAAGATACCACCTTATAATGTTTGGAGAAATTAAACTTTGAACTTTTATCTTGCGTTGTGGTTTTTTAGAAACACGATTGGTAAAAGTTTTCTCGATCATATATTTTTTTGAAAAATACATGTTTTTCACACAGTTTGCTATTTATCTCAGGAACAGAACGCTATTTTTGTTGGTTTTATGTTTTGACAAATAGCCTAGAAGTATTCATTTAGTTCTGGTTTTTTAATTTTTCGATTACTTGTTTAATTAACTTGTAATTAAATAAAAACTGTTTTTTCGCTATAAATTATGTTGCGTGTCTATCGTTCTGCGCTTCTCACTCACGAGTAAAAACATTATTCGCTCTCCCGCTCATTCCTCGGCGTTATGGCACACACCTCTTAAAGCGGCCAAATCAACTCCATTACTAGAGTTGGCCACTAACTCATACGTACCATAATTACGTAAAGAAAATATTAATTGCAAATACTACTTACAACAAAACAACAAAATCGACCTTGGACAAGAGACAGTCCACACCAGTCGCCGTAAATGACGTTTGCGAAACGACATAATTATATTATTACACTCAATAGTTACTACTTGTATGTAGGTATCATAACTCATTAAGCCCGTCACACACGTAGCTATAATATATATTACTATAAATTATAGCAAGGCATATTACGATTAATATACTGCGGTCACTTAAATATTTGTATAGAAAATATATCGTAATATGCCTTGCTATAATTTAAAGTAATGTATATAATAGCTACGTGTGTGACGGGCTTCACCCATTTATGTATGCTGTATAAGTTTAGTAGGATATCTTTCATTATCAGATCACTCTGCAATATACCTTAAGTGTCATTTACACGATGCAAGATTCTTGCCTGTTGCATACCTACATTTAAATTGACTGTCATCATGACTTGCATGGTCTAAACAACACTTTGCTTACAATATTAAACGTCAATTATTGCATAATGATTATTGCTCTTGAACGTAGGTACAAGAAAATTTTCATCATGTATGGCACTAAAATCTCCTTATAAAATATTTAATGCTTAATGCTATCAGTGTCTTGGACACGCTTCCGACTGGCAGTGGCTTGAATCAGTTAACTACCAATAGATCGATTCTTATGGCTCAACTGGTATAAATAGTATTTTGTTAGGTTATATAAATATGTAGTACTTAGTTTAGTTTTTTGAAAAATCAAACCTCAATTATATAACTGTCACTTTGACTGTCATATTTAGCAAGACTTTAAATCATGTTCGTTTCTTGTCACCCTCATGTCAATAAAAAAATGACAACAGATTAAGCACGTTATATGTGCATTATGAATAGCAGGATTCATGATTTTTTTTTAGAACGAAACGTACTGCTCTGAAAGACATCGCTTTAAATCAGTTGCTTTTAATGTTAAAAGTCTCAATGCTTGTTTTCGGATTTAAGCTTCACCGTTTTGATAAATTTTTATATCCTTGCTTAATTACATTACGGAAATGATAAAAACCGGAAACATTTTTATAAAACAATAGATTTAAAGATATCGAGCCTTTGAATACTATTTTGATATTGTGGGATTGTTTTGTGTGAAATTCAAAAAATAATGCATTATTGTATTTGTAAGACCAAAAACCTTCGTAGCTAGAAAAGCGCCTACTAAACCTTGGTTGAGATAGCTTCCTGGCTATTAACATACATACATAAATCATGCCTTTTGTAGTAACAAATGTAACAAAAACAAATTTGAAGTAACTTACTTGACCCCTTTTTCGCCCTATTCACTTACATTCGTTATAAAAACTCGCCCGTTTATGATTATGTTTTATAGACTGCATTATTTGTTTAAATTTAGTTTAGGTACATTTTTAATAGGTTTTATAATTTGTTGTATTTTTATAGGTATTTCAGTTGTAGGTATTTATAAAGATTTATTATTTCATTTTTTTATTTAATTCGTTCAGATTTCAAACAAAATGAAGTGGCAAAATGAAATGGCTAATTTCAAAGTTGAGAACTCAACTTAGAAATAGATATAAAATAGATTATTATTAGATCATAAGCTGCGCCTTGCAATAGGTATAAACTGTATATTGAGGCAACTCACAACAAACAAACCCGCAATTTTATATCAATTTTGTATAGGGTAAACCCAGGATAGATGCCTCGATGGGATAGATGCCTCGTTTTCAAAAAACCCAACTTCCTGAAATCGCACATACTAACTAATAGGTTAAATAAGTAGCTTACGTGCCACACTCCTCAGGCCCAAAAGGCAGTTGAGCAGAGTATACTTGGTTTTCTTGTGTGTGTGATTATCTGCGCGGCGAACGCAGGATAACGCGTCAAAGTTTTAAACATGATTATTCAGTGTTGCATAACTTTTAATGTGGTCATAAATTCTTTTAATTTTTTTTTTATGTTAATACTCTGGTACTTTGAGTACACACCTAGATGTCAATACACACTCTATTGTATTTAGTTAGTTCTAAATTTAGAAAGGCACCTATCCGTATCAAAAAGGATAGTTGCCCCAAATTTTTCGGGGGATAGGTGCCCTTGAGAAAATCTATCCCCTAATACTCTAAACATGTGCAGTGTTTGTTGAAAAACATAACTATGTTGTATTATACGTCGGAAACATTTTGTTGTGTTAGTAGGTACATACATTTATAAGTAATAATCTTATATATACATATTTGTATACAATACCTAATGATTGTAGGTGAACTATGCCACGAAAGTACAAAAGCAAGGTAGGAGTAATTTTATGGACTTCAGAACAGCTGATACCTAATACAAAGTCAAATTCTTTTCAGAAACATTATTCTATAGGAATGCTCAAATAAAAATTGTATTTTACATACGTTTATTCTATAGGGCATCTATCCTCCTTAGCATTTTCATAGTGGGGCATCTATCCATATGGGTAGGCAACTATCCCCAAAAAAAAGGTTCTGCGAAAACTCAATTTCTGCACAATCAGTAATTATTAGGACTACAAAAACAACGCGTAATGCAAGATAAAATATTTAACTAGCTATATTCATAGGAGTTAGTCATGGTAAATTAATAGTTTAAAAATTATGAGGCTCTATCAAAAAGTGGGGCATCTATCCTGGGTTTACCCTAGTCATTTTATCAATTGATTGATTTTAATTATAATGACAAATATATTATATCCCATTCAATATCCAAATCCGTTTGTTTTAGTAAAATTGGACAAACAGATGTGTGATTAGTGTAATAAAATATGTCTATAAAGGAGAGTTTTCTTTATAACATTTCACTGCCACACTCAGAGACATTTAATGTTCATTAACTCGTTCCTTAGTAATGATTTTTTATGTAAACTATGCTAAGGAAATGTCTAATGAATATTAATGTCTCTAAGTGAGGCTGTTAGTTGGTAGAATAATTACTTTGTTAAGGCTTAGGTAATTAATTCAAATCTTGACTTGGCGAAAATAATCTTTTTTGAACTTTCGCGATCAGAACACATGAAAATAGCGATAAATACCCGTAAATGTATGTTTTATCTTGGTGAAAATAGTTAGAATGTATTGTATAGGATGTATTGTATAGATCCTAACTTGAGAAGCATAAATAAAAAACACATCGATTAAAATACTATGCGTTAAAATTAAACTTAGCCAATTCACGACCTACTTTAAATAACTTATCATTTCAAGTACCACAGAGAGTGTTACTTATAAGTAGAATATGTTACAAGGAGAAATTGTTAAGAAATAATGCGGAAAATATAGTGCAACGTTTAGTAATTGTTATAATGACTTGTGAAATAAATGGTACAAACATTGCACGCATTTATAATGAGTTGAGTTAATGGACTGATTTTAGATGTAGATTGATGGTTTTGGCCTATCAATTTATTTTAAGTTATATTAAACATGCTAGTACTTCATGATTTATTATTTGATCAACCGTTCTGATAAACATAAATTTATAAGAAATTGCTTCAGAAATGGCTACTAAAGCACATACCAACATATCGTATGTGTTATAGTAGCCATTTTTTAAGATAAATAATAGTATTTAAAGTAAGTATTTAAAGCGCTCATGGCGAAGCTTATTGAGAAGTTCTTAATGCAACGTTCTGACCGGTCACAACTTGGGACTAGATGATGCTGTGTGGAATGTTCAAAGATATGTATTATTTATTATGTAACATAAAAAAGAGTTTTCGTGCACCACTAAGTAATAAATTTCAATCTTGGTATTTTTCAAACCATGTAATTTTGATGCGAATTAAAGAATTTTGATTAATTGAGTGATTAGTAAACAAGTAGATTTGGAGTGAAACTTAATAGTGATCTCCTTGGACGCAATATGTAATAGCCCTCAATAATAACAAACAATCGTACAAATGAACACTAATTATAGTTTATAGTAAACTATTGGCGATAATAGGATTTCAAAGATTTTTGCACGCACAATCAGTTTATGCAAAAGTTTGCTCACATAATCTTTCATTTGATTACTTACTAGCTTACTTGCCCGTGGCTCCGCTCACGTGGTACGTACCTTGAAAAAATATAGATTATTCATTCGGAAAGTCCATGCTACACATCGGTGAATTTTTTTTTGAAATCGGGTGCGTAGTATTGGAGATTAGCCCAAACATACAAACAAACCAACATTACCTCTTTATAATATTAGTATAGATATAGATAGATACCAAATATTATTACTTATCCTTAACTAAAAGGCGTGTACAAAGGCGAGCTTAGCAAGATTTTTGCATTACAAACATGACTGGTTGCCAGCTTTTCGCAGCTATAAGAAATCTAACTGTTTCCTCACATACCCTCGCGTCCGCTTAGATAATTAAAACGTCTAAATTTTTTGATCCACGTTTAGAATTCGAACCCATGACCCTCAGATTGAAAGTCGGGGAACTATTTAATTCCACTCGGCTCTTTAAATTAAGACATCGTTATTTTATTATGTGATAGTGGGTGCATTGTTACGTTAGTCTCCATTGCATTTTACGATCGTCCTTCGCAACATTAATTTTGTAATATAATATAATGCATTATACCTAATGTATTTGCATTTCGGTCATTATGACATTTAAATATAAAGCTGAGTTTAAACTGACTCGATGAAACTAAGACGTGACCATACGGTTAGACTTGCGTTCAATTTTGTAACTCAGTTGAATTATCATGTAGGTATACCTACACTACAGGGTATAATATTTTTAGATCTCTTGACGAAGTGTACCTATATTCTGTCAAAATGGCGTCACAATATACGCTTTTATATTGTGACGCCATTTTGAATTTTAAAATTTAAACCACAAATTATATTACTCTACGTTTAGATAACGAACTCTATCATAATAATTGTAAAAAACGTAAGTACCAAGTATTAGAAAAAGCCAATAAAATAAATTTATGGAAAATGTTGTATTTTCATTTATATAATTTAATTGAAAATTCAAGTGGAAAGAGGCGCGGTTTTAGCACTTTTTTAAATGGCTACTGTACTGCAATCTTAGTCAATTAAGTCAGTGTCAAGTAGGTAAAAGAATTTTAAGCGGGCAAGCAATAAAACGAGTGTTCCTCATGTCATAAAACGTATGACTTCAACGTGGTTATTACAACCATGTCATCAATATGAATGTAATCCTGACATTAAACATTTCACTTCCACCTTCAAAGAAAAAGACAATTATTGGGTACAATTTCTTGGACCGAAGAAGTGAAAATTCACAATTTATAAGTGATGATTGATGGTAGAATATCGTGTGGACATCTGCCTTCCTGTATATAAGTTTCCTATGCGGCTTCGTTTGATGGCAGGGAAAAATAACAACTCAGTAATCAAAACAAAAGCTTTGTTTTTATTAAATAATTATGATGGCTATCTTTAACTTTTAAACTTGTTTTTTAGTTTTTGAAAATAGAACCTTAGTAGATGTCATTTTAATTTGTTAAAGTTTTAAGTAAGTTCGTATAAAGAGCTATGTTCTGGCAGAGGTGGTTAAAAGAACTAGAAATATTAAGCATAGTAGACAATTGTCTTAAAATAGTTGTTGAACAATTTTATTCTGAAGATGTCAAACGCGTCCTGACATAACATTTGGTCATGGCCCACATTTTGCCCATTTTATTAGACAAGTGAAGGAATTTTATGATTGTGAATATCCAGTTTTAAATCGTGGGCGGCCATATTGGCTAATAAATGCTCCTTAGAATCAGTAACCGTACTTTATATAATATGACGTAATCGATGTTATATTTTGATTAAATTAAAGTTTGAGCAAGTGGTTGATTCTATGATGGAGTTTTAGTTTATACTCCATCATGGCCTAATGATGTTATAGCCGACAATTTGCATGATGACAGTAATCGAAAATTACTAAAAAAAATTATTTATCGATTTAAACACGATTCACGGATGCTGAAAAAAGTATTTCTATAATAAGAGCAAGATCTATATTTATTTTGATAAATAGAATTAGAATCACAGCATTCATAATAAGTACATTATATTTGGGTACCTTACTTATACATTAAAAATCATTTCATGAATATTTTTTATTTTATTTGTTGAACCTAATTCCTGAACATTTGTAGCTAATAATGAATAACCCTGTATAGGTGTCAGTGTTACGGCAAAATATACAATCAGAGTGATTTGCATTCATGTTACGAAATTGCATACAAGAAAATGTTTTAAAAATCCACAATACCCAAGGTGATGACAACGAAACGAATCACAATAAAATATTTAATACATGCTTCTGTTTTTGGTTTTGTTCGTGTAACCTAAAACTTTACAAACTTCTGCGTCCCAAGCGGGCTTTCTCCCACTGCGCACAGAGGTCGTCAATTTACACATTCATCATCATTTTCCAGCCCTCATCAAGTGAAGTCGTCACAACATGTTTTTTCTCTTCCACTCAACACTTTCATTAGTCAACTCTGAAACCACTTCTCCCACACACAAAATCCTCTGTCACCAATCCAGCCACTTCTGCTTCGACCTTCCTCTTTTGCGTACTCATTTATTTATTTATTTATTTACACATACACACATAGAATATAACATTGCAGCAGTTGGACTCATATTCATACTCATTCCTTTTTAAAACATCGTCAACTATAAAATCGTTTTGTTCTTTTAATCTTTTAACGTGAATGATTTACGTGCTTGATTGTAATGACTAACATACAAATACTATAACAAATATAATATTTTAGTTAGAGGGTGTTGAAACAGACCACAGAAAGATGGTCACACAAGCAACGCTGATCTTGAAACGGCCAAGAGCACTTTTACCATCTTTACGTCATAGATTGCAATCTATTTGGCAAATAGAAACTAGTGGATCTAAATTTACAAAAATATAATTAAACAAATTGATTTCTACTATAATGTTATTTTGTAGCTATAACTGTCCTACTAACTGTCATATTATTCTGTAGGGTAAGACAAAGAGAATAAAAACACTAGGTACGTTTAGGGAAAGGTATTTCATAGGAGAAAAAGTGACGGATACTTTTTTTTTTTGAACAAATTAATATTTGAAAGATCAAAAACTATTTATAAAATCATAAAGAAATAAGTAAAATATGCCGTGCTATATAATAATGCCTAAATTAATTTCCAATTAAAAAAAAAAGAAAAGTAACTCTTTGATAATGAAGAGATAATTCAAACTTCACTGGTATTATTCTGTTTTTTCTCTAGCTTACACAAAGTTTTGTTGCTAAAGTATCTATCGATCTATGTTTTGGTGAAGAAAAACATAGATCAATAGGTAGATACTTTAGCAGCAAAATGTTGTGTAAAGCTAGTTTTTAAACCTTGGTACAAAGTCAATTTAAACCTTGCAATAAGTCAATCATCATAAAACATATTGGAATAATTATGAAAGCTTTAAATAGGGACGGATTGCTACGACCTATTGTGAAAAGTTCAGAACATTTTCAAGTACCTACCTACTTATATAAAACAACCAGTTGAATATAACATTAAATATTAAAAACGGTAAAGCATAAAGATGATTCAAAGTTTTTACATGCAATGGCAAATTTTTTTCATTAAAAAAAAATTCCATTGCATGTTGAATTTATTACACGGAATAAGTTATGAAATCAGATGAGCTGATTCACTACTGAATTTCCGATGATAGAAATTCCTACTTAATCTACCTACATAATATTCTTAGAGGTGTAAAAAGCTCATTCAAATAAACATCATGTCCTAATTTTGTAGGTAGTCAGGATTTCATATGACTACTAACAAATTTCATTAAGATGTTTCCCATCATCGCATGAAGGTCATCTCATTGTTTATAATATGTTTTCTAAAATTAATATTCGAACTCACAACCATTGGATTGAAAGTTCAGTGACTCGTTACCAACGTAATTTTTCCAAATTTTATTTACTTATAACAAAACAGACAGTTTATAACCAATTGAAGTTACCAAATGACCTTCTAAAAGTCATGAAGTTATGATGCCACCCAAGAAAATTGCAACTTAACCAGCTTTAAGTATTACAAGCTTTAAAGTTATACAATTGATTTCCGAACCGGTTCCGAATATCGGCTCTCGGCGACAGATATGGAACATTTTGGCTTCACGCTCAAAAGCGAACCCCTTGAAAGCGAAAGTGTAACATTAGTCCTACAGTCAGCCGCCATTTTTTTTTCTTCGCTCGGCCGCTCTTACCGCATATTTAAAGCGAGGCTACGGAGCAACACGCATCATTCGCATTCAGGACTTCGCTGACTCCAGTGCAACCACAAGTGCAGCATCATGAGGCACATGGTGTGTTTACAATTAAAATTAATAAATCTAAATCAATAAAGTGACAGTGTTCATATTCTTAGAAGTTTAGGCCAGTGTCAGTGTCAGAATTCAGCCCTTAACTCCCTGGATCACAAACCCCCTTGTCCCAGATATCAGTTTACGCAACAAGGAAACGTTGCGTGTTGTTTGTGCGTCGTCCAACTCGGCCAGTCATTAAACCAACGAACATTTTCATACCAGTTAATTAGTCAACTGATAATAACTTTCAAACCACACAATCACATTTGCTCCAGTTTCGAACGTGTAATAACCTTTTTTGTTTTGTTACAGCTCGTGGCCGCCAGTCTGGTGGCTCTTCTAGCCTTCGCGTATGCGGAAGAGGCCAAGAAAGCAGAAAAAGAAGTGGCAGTGACCGACAACAAAGCGGCCGAGGGCGAGAAAAAGCACGAGAAGAGAGGACTATGGGACATCGGGCTCGGATACGGACACGGCGGCGGTGAGGGCTACAGCCTGGGCGGAGGCTACGGCGGAGGCTACGGAGGTTACGGAGGACATGGCCATGAGGAGGTCCACAAGACCATCACCGTAGTAAAGAACGTCCCCGTCCCCTACCCAGTAGAGAAACACATCCCCTACCCGGTAGAGAAGAAGATCCCTTACCCAGTTAAAATCCACGTTCCCCAGCCCTACCCCGTCGTCAAGCACGTACCCTACCCAGTCAAGGAGATCGTGAAAGTCCCAGTACACGTACCTCAACCCTACCCTGTAGAGAAGAAGGTCCCCTACCCCGTACACGTCCATGTTGACAGACCCGTGCCCGTCAAGGTATACGTGCCCCAACCCTACCCCGTAGAGAAGGAAGTTCATGTGCCCGTCAAGGTGCACGTCCCAGCTCCTTACCCCGTAGAAAAGAAGGTTCCCTACCCAGTGAAGGTACCCGTCCACGTACCCGCTCCTTACCCCGTCTACAAGGAAGTCCATGTGCCCGTCAAGGTGCCCGTCGACAGGCCTTACCCCGTACACATCCACAAGCCAGTGCCCTACCCAGTTGAGAAGCCCGTTCCCTACCCAGTAGAGAAACCCGTACCCTACCCCGTCAAAGTCCACGTTGACAGACCCTACCCCGTCCACGTAGAAAAACCCGTACCCTACCCCGTTAAGGTCCCATACCCAGCGCCCTACCCCGTGGAGAAGCACATCCCCTACCCGGTGGAGAAGCATGTACCTTACCCCGTGAAAGTCCCCGTCGACAGGCCCTACCCCGTGCACATCGAGAAGCACGTGCCCGTCCACATCGAGAAGCACGTGCCCTACCCCGTGAAGGTGCCCGTCCCGGTTGTTGTCGGCCACGAACACGGCCACGAATATGGCCATCATGGTAGCTACTAGAGGCTGCAGGGAGCAGACGAACGAATGTGATATCTAATGATAAGCTTAGCACTAATAATGAACGAGGAACGCGCAATACAGCAGGATAGTGGCATCCGCCAGATCCCCGGTGGATATTCCGCGCTCCGCGATCTAATCGCACTGATGCAATACTCTTTTTAGTCTTTATTTTTTTAATTTTTGTTGTGATTTTTTTAATCGGTGAATGTTACGTTTGAGTTTATGTACCTGTTATGTTAAGTGGAAAAACTTTTCTCTGTCCGACAAAAAATGTATTTGCGAACTGAAATAAAGTTCGGCATTGCCGAAAACAAGTAAGTGTAACTGGCATTTTCTGTAATTATGTGGAGCATGTTATTATATGG
Organism: Xanthorhoe designata; assembly: GCA_963582015.1. Lineage (NCBI taxonomy): Eukaryota > Metazoa > Arthropoda > Insecta > Lepidoptera > Geometridae > Xanthorhoe > Xanthorhoe designata. The sequence continues at coordinate 1,261,179 of OY757038.1, forward strand.
ATTGTGAGCGGTAAGTGATTTGCGAAATGCGTAATATGACCTAGATAGGTAAAGCATAGCAAGTGGCCGCATCGCCGCTAGTTACGCATGTTGAAACTTGCTACATTTTCTCTCTTGACAATAAACATGGAGTACGCGATCTTTGTTTTACGCAACATAATCTCAATTGCATCTCACATCCAATTTAGAACAGAGCAACAGAAAAACTTAACAAGAAATAATAGAGGGTAATTTATTCAAATCTAATTCAAAGACTGACTAATTATCTAATAAATCCCGCTAAACGTCAAATTATACAAACATTTCACGCAAATTATTGTTATTACAAGATATTTTAGGTGCCAAATTGTAGTATATGACATGTTATAATCAATACTTCAATTTGCAATTTCTAACTCAGATGTATATAAAGTGATATTAAGTGTGTCGTAGGTTGATTTCAAAATGATTTGACATTTCGTACAATACTTAATTAACTTCCACATTACATCAAGCACCTACTTAAAGCTTGCACAAATCGACTGTAATATACGTTTAAGTGACGATTTACTTCACAAATACGATTTTGATGATCAATTTCGATTGCAATGACATTCTATCATCTTTATTTACTTCATAAATCAAACACAACAGTAAAATGATAATGTTAAAAGTCAAAGGTATAAAAGAAAAAGTCAAGTGTAGGTACTGTTCATAATTCATATTTATGTATTAGACCGATAAAATAGTAGTAAAGCGCCAGCTGTAATTAGTTGAATGCATTCAAGCATGCATATAAAACTAGTAAAAACGAGTTTGTAAAATTCGAGACGTAGCTAGGTAATTGGTATACCTATAAACAATACCTATAAACCTATAAACAATTGTTACGCTATTTTTGACTGTTGGCAATCAAAACTGAAATAATATTGGCAGATTTGGCAGGCTTTTTATACAGCGCCATCTGATGGGTTGTGGATGGAATTATGATAATCAAATATTTTTTAATTAAAGTTGTGGATGGAATTATGATAATCAAATATTTTTTAATTAAAGTATTGTCAGAGAAAATAACATCAGGTTGTAAATATTTTTTTTGTACAGATTTTTGGTTGCACAAAATGTTGATTCTGACTTCTATAATTTTTTTTATATTCTAGGGATTTAATCGCGTCATAAAATTATTCTGTTTACCTCGACGTTTTAAATGACATTACAGTAATCGTAAATATTTTTAAATGATTTGTCCTGGGTAGTAGATGGTAGATAGATAGTAGATGGTAATTTTAATTCACGGAGAACCTATGGTATGATGGTAATTGTATGATGGTAATTTTAATTCAATAATTGCTATAAGCTCGATTATATCGTGTTGATACACCGGTGAATGTCGGGGAAACAGGCTATAGTTTCGTAACACATACAATAAATAAATAAATAAATAAATAAATATCCTTGGACATTTCACACGGCGTCATCTAGTCCCAAGCTAAGCAATTTAATGCTTGTGTTATGGTAACCAGATGACTGATAAACTACATATATACATTATTACCTGTTTACCTGTCTACGTACATAGTATTTGGTGTTTAGCAAATTCTACTTTAACTATCAACTAAATGATCATTTTTCATGCCTAATAACGATGTTTCATGTTGAAATATAAGTTGGCAAATGCAAAGTATTCAATTAAAAAAATATATTGTTCTAAATCACATTTCAATATAACTGAATATGTAGTACTTTTAAAAGAAAAACAATATTCAAATCCTAGTTTCGGATATTAACGTCGTTGTCGTGGTAGCAAATACAAAAAAAAATAAAACATAGCATTTGGTATAAAATTCAAAAGTTAAAATGGTTATTTTTAAGACTCAAAAATAAATACACTAATACTACATTTGGCGTAAATTTTATTATAAGCTTGTTTAAAATATTTAATCTTCAGTTTCACCAACAAAAGTCTAACTTACGACCACATAATCCTCGGTTATAACAGTTTAATATGTCCACGAAGAGCGTTGTTTCCTTTTGTTTTGCAACACAAACATAAATGGCTATTTAGAGGTAATACCATATTAACGTGCGACACAAACAAAGTACACAGCCGTCGCATAAGAAATACCGAAACTTACGTAATTTCAGAGTAACGTTTATTAACAACAACCATTTATGGTAGGATTCATTACGAATGCTTTAAAACCTGCTTTTCTCCAATTGAATTAAAAGTTAGTTGTCAAAATGGCACCTGATATGCCATATACCGAGTTCTTTTTTTTAGGTAATCTTGGGTAAATATTTAGAGTGGAATGAAATTGAAGCAATGGGTTGGCAACCTGTCATTGTATGTCATATTAAAAATAATACAATAGGCCTAGTACCTACTTTCGTGCGCGAGTGTAGGTACCCATTCTCAAACATATCCCCCGCCACTTTCCCTTAGAGTTATTTTTACGTGACGCGACCTATACAGCGTATTTTGTATTTCAACGCGCCTCTGATTACCCCTTTCAATCTTCAATCTAGAAGAATCTACACTTGTTTTTTGTAAGTTTAACATAATCTTTCACTGCTAATGACAATCTGCAATGGTTTGGATGTAGGTGTTTTACGCAGTGGATTAATTTTAATAAAACTTGGAATAGATGTAGATCGTAGCGTGGAATAGCATAATTATTATAGTCGCGACCACGCGAGAAAAGTCATAGACGGAAGCTAGTATTTTGTAATTAAACGAGTCATGGAATGCGTCGATGAAGATCAAACAAGTAACTTTTTAAATTATCAAACAACGTAAGGTGTAGTATGTCTTGTTACATTTTCCTCTTATTGCACGACATAATAATATTGCATTTCGTAGACCGATTGCGCAAGCTTGCTCATCAGTAAAAGTCCTTGTTATTTAAGTATTGAAATTTATGTTTCAAATGATTTATCAGTCTAGGTGTTATCTAGGTCTAGTCTAGACTTATGACTATGATTATTTTCTATTTAGCCTAGAATTCTAACTTGTGCCAAATGTGGGCAAAATTACTAGATGTACCCTGGATACAGTAGAGTTATGTCCAGATTATGCTTGACGTTTTGTCATTAATCGAAAACTCTATAACGGTAAGTAAATGCTTGAAACCGTTCACCGCAAAGTTCTTTTGTGGTCGCGTTAAGCATATTGGCCGTTAGGGTTACTCAAGGTAACCAGTACATTCTGTAAGCTTTTGAAACTACCTTCTTATGTACTTGTAAGTTGGAATGCTAGTAAGTAACTTAGGTCACTAAGATTTTTAGTAGCCCGACAAAAAATATTTAATTTATAGGAATCAAATTGCACAACCAAAACTTTATCCATAATCCGTTTATGGAACTGTCAAAGCTTGTCGACCGTCAAGAAAAAATTATTTAACTTGTTTTAATACAATTTAAAGGTGTGTTTGATTTGAAGGAGTGGTGGAAGATCGCCAAAGACAGGGGTCAGTGGAGGATTTTTGGGGAGACCTTTGCCCAGCAGTGGGACATAGTAGGTTACTAAAAAAAAGTAGGTACAATAATCGTTGTGCAAGCCAAAACTATTAATAATGAAATAAACTATAATTATTTTAAGGTATAATGATATTTATACTCGTAATGCCCCATAAGGATCGGACACAGATTATAGTGGCAATTCGGAGTGTCGCAAAAGCTAAACTTAACTAAGAACTAAAAATGTTGCCTTCCCTTTCACAACGATGGAAATAAAAAGGATGGCATTAATTTTAGTTAGTTTAGTTTAGCTTTTGCGACACTCAGAATTGCCACTTTTATCAAACTTAAACGGGCATAGCTTTTCAAAGCTGCAAAGATCCAAAGCGACCTTCACCCCGTAGCGGGTCGGCGACACGGTGACCGATTGCGCACGAGTTGCAAGCCAATTGCCCGTACGATAGCATCTTCAAGTGCTTTAATTACGTGCAATGCTAATGTATTCGACGGTGAGTACAGTATCCTGTATGATTTAAGGAAGAAGTTAAAACGTAATAAAGTGTAGTGTATACTCTACAAAATTAAAAATCTACGAAATCCTAAATCTATTCAAATGTTATTTTTTTTTTGATAAAAATTTATTTACAGAAACTGAACTACTACATATTTACATACGTACAAAATACAATTAGAACCAGTTGAGCCACCTAAGAATCGTTACAAACGATCTATAGCTCAACTGATCCAAACCACTGCCAGCGTGCCCAAGACACTGGCAGCATTGCCGCGCTGAATGGCAATGCTGATCTATTGAGCCAAATAAGTGCCAGCCCTCGGATCACGCGTCGCTGATTGTATTTGAATTCACTAAGTTCTGTCAAAATGCTCCTGACACGATCATGATTCTAAACAGTCACACTAATATTATAATATAAACGCAAAGTTTGTATGAATGTGTGGATGTTTGTTGCTATTTTACGCGAAAAATACTGAACAGATTGTATGTAACTTGGAATATACATGGGCTACTTCTCATTTAGATTAGTAGGTACCGAGACAAGCCGCGAGCGGAAGCTTGTATTATTACTAAGTTGCTCTTGAGGAAAATCAATGATCAAGGTGAAATGTTGTAAATTGTATTATTAAATATGAATTTATTGTGAAACTAAACTTTATCAAAGATATTGATATTGATTTTAAACATTTTAAATTACACTGACAAACCCATCCAATCAAAAGTTGTTAGAAATTGGTTTTAAAAACGAGCTTTGATTGAATGTTGATTGATTTAGTCTAAATTGATTTCTGATGATTTAAACACTGCCAAAGGCTGTGATGTGGAGATGTATGTAAAAAAACTAATCTTCTACACATTAGTAGCAATTCTGGATGTCGCCAAAACTTAACTAAAGTAATTTGACAGCACACACAGACTGAGATAACGCGTTCACTGCCCATGAGGCACGTGAGCTTTCGGCCACGGTACTCTCCTTAGTCGACTGTGTGGTGGCTGAGTCGGGAATGAGTTAAGTAAATTACACCATTAAAACAAAAGTCTTTTTCTGAGTTGCAATTTCACTTGCGCAGATCGTATCGCGTATTACGTAAGGCACTTTCATTCACTCGCTCTGTAACGAGCGCATCTCGATTCACTCTTGTTTTCATATCTTCGCGTTCGTTTGTCCGTGACCTTGATTCATAATCGCGTGTAACGTAACAAGCCGCTTGTGGACTTTTGAGTCAACTTTTGTTATTAATTAGTGTCGATTTTTGAGTGATGGTGAATTGTCGGTCCCGGCTTTTGTTAAGCCTATAAACTCCGTCACCAGAGTTGGCCACTTGCTCGAACGAACGAACAAACGAACGAACGAACGAAATGACGGTTTGACTTAATTATTTACTTCCCTTGAATACCCTATCGATCACAGGAATAATATCTTAAAAGTAGATTACGTGTTAAGTAGATGTAAGCTATTACTACACATTGAGGCATGGTAGGTACTCATAAAAAAATACGCAAACCAACTAATAGCCTAAGTACTAACAATTTCTTGATTTTTCATAAATTCTGTAAAGTAGCAGAAACTAGAGTCTGTGAAAATACCTAAACAATAAAATAATCTCACGTAAAAAATGGCAATTACTTACTTTAGACTTTTCTTTAAGATTAAATTTGTCTATGATTAAAAAATAGTCAACTAAATATTATTTTAAATTAAACATTCATACACATTCTAGTATATTAGGCAAAAAATATAATATAGACGATTTTATTAAAAAATATTTGTTAAAAGTTTTATTTAAAATGATTCATAGCGACAGACCATTTTAAAACTAATAAGAAAAAAATACCTTTCTTAAAACAACGCCATCTATACTTAATGCAAAGAACAAGCAAGCAAAACAATCATTTAACCTGTCAGAAAAATATAAAAACGTGAGTGAAAGGAAATAACTGCGTACGCTCATAAAAAAATTGAAATAGTTCCTCATTTATCCGATAACGTTTTTAGCGCTGAGATCGCCTAGCTAGAGCATTCTATTTTAAAAGATTTGTTAATTTTAGAGTATTACATAAAAAATACATACAGTAGAATATTGAACCTCCTCTTTTTTTAAGTCGGTTAAAAAGGCAAGGCTCAGGTTATACTCACATTACAATTAGTAGAACAATGACACTTACCTGAAACGGAAAAAAGCTTATTAGAATATTTTGCACCACTCAGACACAGTTGACATAAACAAAATACATCATAGAACACATTACATTATTTGACACATACCACAGATAAAAGAATAGCACATACTCATAAGTTTCAATAGTAAGCATGCAGCGCAAGGATTGGAAACCAATGGGATAGTTTGCGCAGGAGTGGGTTAATTAAAGCATAATAATATACGACATAGATCACAAACACATGGTTCATTTGATGATTTAAATATATAAAATAAAACTAGACCAAACTAGAAACCTACTACCTATTTTAATTACCTTGCATTCAGTACGTTCCATGTTTTGGATCCAGTAATTACAAATAATTAGTTAGTTGTAATTATGAAGTAATGTCTAGATCGGATTGCTGTGGGCCTACATTTGGATCTACATTGCTATCAAAGACGATTAATATCTAGAAGACAGACAAAGGCCATACACAAAATCGTAACCCGTACCAGATAGCCTGGACACTTTAAAACATCAATTTTATCCAAGAAATTTCAATTACTTTCTAGTTAAAATTACCTAAAAATTTTTTTTATTTTGAATATTGTTGCTACCTACTACTAAGTATTGAAATTTCTTGGATAAAATTGATGTTTTAAAGTTTCCAGGCTATCTGGTACTGCGGGATCAGGGTTACGATTTTGTGTATGGCCTTTGTCTGTCTTCTAGATATTAATCGTCTTTGATTGCTATGTATAAATACAGGCATCGTATTTGTTAGCTCATTAATACAACACCAAGCAAACTTGGTTGACGCCCTCAACTTTCTTCCTTGCCCATTGTTATTTTCTAGAAGACCGCGCGGCTTCGCTTGCGTATTGTACACGCTACTTTCCATAAAAACTTTGACACCCTGAGTTTCTATATAATTGCACTTTCTTTTAAAACGTTCCTAAACAAATTTTGACACCCATTACAACCCTTTAAAGGGGTAAAATGGCGCTTATTTTTTAAGTTAGATCTCTAGCAATAGGTACATTGGTGAAAACTGCATTCAATTCCATTCAGTAGTTTTTGTTTTGGAACAGACAGACAGATAAATATACAAATCGATCTACTATTTTCACAGGTATACAATTATGATGTTTCTAAAGTTCACGATACGAATTCAGGCAATGTCAGAACAATCTTTTTTTTCTATCTTTAATAAGTATGTACTAAGTACATATTTACAAAAAAAATTGTATCTATGTATTACTCGTAACAGTCATCTAGTTACCATAACACAAGCATTAAGTTGCTTAGCTTGGGACTAGATGACGCCGTGTAAAATGTAAAAAAAAAAAAAACAAATCTTGAAACAAGGTGGTTTATAAGCTGTTACGCTCCCTGAACTCAACCTGTCCGTATCACAGAACTAACTTTACCGTTTGAGCCCATGCCCTTGTAAAATTTGTGTGTTTTATTTTAGCCCGTATCACACAACTGATTTCACCGTGGTGCCTGTATGGGTGAAACTAGCGCCACCGCCTATTTTATTTTATTATTACGTTGACCAAGGAATTTAAAAAAACCGTATGTACAGTTTGTGAAACCTATCATAAGCTTTTTTTTAATACCTATGTAATAGTTTCATTTTGTACAGTTTAGGAGGAATAGCGAAAACAGAGTTTGGTGGCCACCAATTGCAACTTCAATTCTTTTAATTCTTTTGTTCAACGTTATTATAAAATAAAATAGGCGGTGGCGCTAGTTTCACCCATACAGGCACCTTAAACTCGTGCACTTGTATAATTTTGTTGTGTTCTTTTACTTAAGACTTGATTAAGGCTTATTCAATATAGGTACTTAATAAAAACATGATGGTTATGGAGTGGTAAGTTCTAGCAAAATTGTGTAACTCTAACTGCTAGCTCAATGGTTACAAAGCGTTTCCTGGTTTAATAAATCATGTTTAAAGTAATGGCTAAGAATTTACAAGTAGCTGAGGGAAAGTTGAATATTAAAATATTGGTTTGTTATCCTTTTGCAAGAGGAGATTTATATTTCTGAACGTAATTTTAAAAACTGCATATTAACATTTCGTTACCAAGAAATATCTCAAAAGAATTATCAAGCTTAAAAAGACGTAAGTACCTAATAATTAAGGACAAACAACTTATCATTATTTTCCATTATAATCAGTGAGTATACGCTTTAAAAATATCTTGCATAATTAAAATTATTCTGTAAGAAATAAAGAGTTCTCATTTGCTTAGATAAAATTTCATAATTATAATGACATCACAGCAGAGGTCACCAAGATTTGAACTCAGTCAGAGTTCATACGACAAAGAACAATAGAAAATACTACTCGTTTCAATACTATCTCATTACTATTTTTAATTAGGTTACTATACTACAGCGATAGAAATCGGGAAATAGTGATGTGACCGCATTGCAAAAACCGGTATCGATAGATGGGAACTAGTGTCACACAATGATGCAAAAAACAGGGAAGAGCGCGGTATATTACCGTAAGTATATTGTGCGCGAGAGTTGACGTAAAGAATGTAAGGTTAGGAAGAAAATTGTTTATTATACGCATAGAAAATTACTTTTAACTTTTTTATGTTAACAAATCTCGGGCAATGAAGTTTTCAAATATAGTTATAGCTTTCGGCAGATTGTTTAATAACTTAGCAACAAATAAACTTAACAATCAAAAATATTTAAACATCTAAACAATACTTATTTGCATTCATAATGTTCACATAATTCCATTTTTAGTTATTAATTTCACCTTTAAAAAAAAATCTATCGCTTCTCCTGACAATAATAATAATTTTCAAATGAATAAAATACTAGTAAAATTCCTACCTTGAAAAATAACTAAAAATAAAAATAGTTAACACACATCGTCGCCGTCGTAGAACAATGGCGTTTTTAACGATCCGTCAAAAATTTTTTATTGCACAAAACATCTTAGAATTCTGTCCTCCATCGACTAAAAAAAAAATGTTTTTCAGTTTATGAAAAATATCCAAACTACTCAGCTGAACACAGACTGTTCTGACTTTCGGAACGTAAAAAAATGTAGATTGTGCGCAAGCGTCCTTGTACTTGGTTTACTTCCACCCCCCGCACCCCCGCTCCGCGCAACTGATGGTCAGATCCGTCTGTGTGCTGTGGCAAGGTCAAGTTTATTATTGATTTGCTCGTGTTGAAATTTAAATGTTAAAAACGATGTTGTAATTAAGTTATTTAGGCTTTTTAAATAAAACAAGTGAAAATGGCTACTAAAAGATCGCAGCGGATACTCAATTTAATGAAAACTAATAATCTACGTAATTTTCAACATACGGACCAAGACCAAAATAATAAGGTCTGGAGACGAAATTCACACAGCTGATGATTAATAATGCTCCCCCTGTGTTCCAGGTAAGCTTTAATTTCATTTATTGTCTTAAAAACTATCGGTTTTTGTGCGAAAGTCCTGTAATAATTATAATGTACATTAAAAACAACGGATCAGCACATTCGTCGTTGTATTAGGGACTCAAGAGATAAAATTTTGCATTGGTCTTACACTACCGTCATTGTTCTAGGGAAAATAATCTTTTTTGTTTTTAGTGCCAATTATAATGAAATAAGGTTATTCTTAGCTTTATTGATCATAATTACTTAAAAAAGGAGAAAATATATTTAGTGACGGAACATAGTGATCCGATATTGTTTTAGGGAACTAGTGTTGTCGTATGGCTTGAACCGATGTTTTTTTACGGATGTTCGTTTATCGGATGAATACAACTGTCGTTATTTCACGGACATGTTTTAAAAAAACGCCTTTGTTCGATTTCTAAATTAAAAGTGCGCGTAAATTTTGCAAAAAAATAAATGCAATTTTATTTTAATTTGTTTGTTAAATGCGATGTATTTAACAGAAACAACTTAAATCTAATAAAAAAAAAGTTATCATACTTTTTCAGTCTACATTTTTGGCTGCTCTCTGTTGCCTGATGAATATAAACTTTTCTATTGAAATAAACCAAATTAGTTATTATTATTATTACTTAAACACTTCCTCATTATTTCGTATTACCTATGAAATACCTACCTAGGTGGGAGCATAAGTATCTAGGTAATGTATACCTACACCAACCTAGGCATACCTAAGTAGACTTAGCTATGTATAAATAGGTACTCAAATTCCTGCTTTTTATTTTGTAGTTTTAACCTCACAATCTGCTGCATCTTCACCAATAATACCTGTGGTGAGTGAGAGCTTTCGTCAAACAGATGCAAGAGATTTGGAATGATGTATTCTCAGATGACTCTTCAACTGAGCCTTCAGTCACAGAAAATTTCTTAGTCATAACTTCAGAAAGAAAGAAATATCATTAATTATTTATTTTTTGGTAGGACCTCAAGGATCACTTCAGTTTCGTCTTACATGCTAGGTGCCCGCTCTCTATAAATTCGCTACCTGAACTTGTCGATTCGCCCAGATTGCCTCTGACACCTATATTTAATTACCTACCCACAACCTCACCTATTATTGAACAAAAATATCATTTTATCTAGTTTCCTGTCCCGTCTCCATGCAATAACCAAACAACTTGCTTGAACTCTTTGCAGTCTACATGAAGCCATGATATAATTATATATCCTTCCGTAGATACCATTGGTACGATCTCTAACCAATAGTTCCCAGCACCCACAACCCTTGGTTAGAAACAGAGGAAGAAAACGCCTTAGAAACCAGAATAATTGGAAAGTTATAAAAAGGAAAAGGCTTATAAATCATGGTGCAATGTGTACTGTCTAAGAAAAAAGTATGGGCCCAGTCTGCAGCTGCAGATTTAAATGCACTGAACAAATTTCCAAACATTTGCGAGAAATAATTTTCACAGAACTCTGAAAACTAGAAGATCGGGAAAAGAGTACCTATACATACTAGGGTTTTACAAATTTGTAGACTGAATGTTGTTGAATTACGTACCTAATGCCCGAATACTGAAACGTTACTTCAATATTTTGCGTGATTAACTCTTTAAGACTAACTTACTTGTCAGATGTATGACTTTAACAATCAGATAACTTATTAAATTAATTCATAGATGTAGTATTGACATCGTCACCATCAGATTATTTAAAGTATTTTTAATATTATGATTTGTTAGATGCAATACTCAACTAACGCTTGCATGTTCTGTAAAATTAGTTTTACCTATAACTGCTGTCTACGTGCTGTGTAATGTTATTTAGCCACTAAAACAATTATTTTTAACAGTTTTGATAAGCATCTTAGCTTAATAAACGTTTCGAAAAGTTGTGCCACTTGCACTTACGTTCTAGGATAAAATTAACACTGGAAATGTACTAATTTATAAGATATTTAATTGAAATAAAGAACTTTTGGTTTTGAAATTGAAAAAAAAATATTGTCAGATGTGTATAGACGAATTTCAAATAACGTCATAAATAAGCACCACTTACATTAATTAGCGTTTCAGTATTCGGGTGTAAGATAAGGTAAGGTTATTAAATAAATAAACTACCTAAGGTTGACTTTTTTATAATTGACATTAGTTTTGATATAATATTAAACCAGAATTAATCCCCTAATTTTTGAGACTGGTAATAAATAATAAATATCCTTGGACTTGCCACACAGTCATCTTAGTCCCAAGCTAAGCAATTTCATGGTTGTGTTATGGTAACCAGATGACTGAGATATACTACTTATTTATATAAGTTTTTTGTAATACATACATTATTATATTTCCTCAAAAAACACCCAGACTCGAAACAAATATTTACAGATCATACAAACATTGGTCCCGCAGCGGGGATCAAACCCGCAACCTCCGTGTCTCAGGCGGGCTTTCACCCACTGCACCACAAACATTTATTTAATCATAGTTTTACCTAATAATTGTTTTTGTTAATTTTGGTTACTATGATTATGATTTTGATTAATAAATACTTACATTAACCTACATTATTTATAATTTTTCTTTAATAAAACTTTACATCCGTCAAAATATTTGCCTATAGTTCCCTAAAATATCGACGTAAAGTATTATACGTCACGCAGTAAAAAAAATATATCCCTACTAAAACGACGGATGAATACATACTACACCTGAACATACGCAAAACAATGACGCATGTGTTTTTTTAGGAAAACTAAGCAATTTAATAAATAGTTATTTAGACCCAAATTTAGAAGGCCTAAAGCTTATTCTCACTGCCAAGTTTGAAGCTGAAAGTATTAGCCGTTTTAAAGTTATGCACAAAAAACCGATTTCAAAACTTAAAATGGCTCTCCTGAAAAGTTGTCCATTTTCACAACCGACACTGTTCTACGACGCCGACGACATGTATTATTTCTATGTACGTTTAAACAAGTCATGCATTTAAAGGTTAAAATGCGATAAATTTTAAGGTCAATCAACAATCACAGCTCAAACAAAGTCTAACACTTTTTCTATCGACAGTCCAAAGCAGTTTCAAGCTGTCGTTATTAAATTTAACGGAAGAGCGCCTGCGATCTGTTCGATCACATTGCATAATACAGCTAGTGTTGTTACTTCATCGATATTAAACTATCGAGATAAGAATATTGCATGGCTAAGTAATTAGATTACTCAAGCATTCAGTTCAGTTTAAAATCGTTGAGTTCGGTTTCAGTGCACTGGTTGTGTTGTAATAGATTTGTAAACAAGTTGGTTTATGAAACGAAACATGTACATTGAACATCCTTAGATACTGTAGGGTGTTCAAATTTTCGGGCATTTTTCTTCTTCTTTTCTTTTTAGCGTCTGTAACGTTTTTTTTTCAATTTTGCCAATGGCAGTATCAAATGAACTAAGAACAGTATAACGATGGAAATTGTAGTAAGTAATATAAGTAACAGTTTTTTTAAGTTCATATTTCTTTATAATATCTTGCCATGCCATTAAATTGTGCAGAAAGTATGTGTCTTGCTTTATTTAAAGTTAAATTGCAGTTAAATTGAAACAAGTCGAAATGTTCTACAAAAAAATATGCTTTTGTAATTAAATCATCAGAGTAGCTACTCAAATTAATGTTGCCTCATCAACTTGAAATGTAAAAGAGAAAAGAAAAGAAAATATATAAATAGGTTATGCAATTTTTCAATGAAAATAACGTCTTAGCTGACATAAATCAGAGAGAACAAGACTGTAAAATATCGATAGTTTCAAATGATACATCACTAGACTTACGTGTGTAAAGATTTCGCGTTTTTGTGTCGTTTGCTCGCGATGTTCATACCTAAGCTGTTCATACATGCATCCCATTGTTACAGAATGAGAACAACACAATTATAGGTTAATGTATTCAGTCTTGTTACTGTTTTTTTACTCTTTAGTGTAAGCGTTATCAAACGTTCAGCAAAACTGTAAGTGGTTAAGCAGTTTACTATTAGTGAGTGAACTTTACGTTCGTGGTTTATAATTTTGTATAGCGTTTTGTATAGCTCCAGTTTTTTTTATTATTTTTTTAACTTTCAACTCAAAAAGAAGGGTGTTATAGTTTGACCGATGCGTGTCTGTGTGTTTTTCTTTAACAACGTAGCTCTTAAAGGAGTGGACCGATTTGAATGCGGTTTTTTTTAAATTGGCAGCTATTGAGCTAGAGGCTAACTCTGATGACGGACTTTTAGGCCGCCTGAAGACTTCCGTCATGACTTAATAACTTAGAAGTAGGGACCGATAATTTAACATGCCTTCCGATGACCTAGCATGTAAGACAAAGTTGAAGAGATACTTGAGATCCTACCAAAATAAATTAATTTTCTTTATTCCTTTCTTTTGATACTCAGAATGTTTCAGCTGTTATTGCCACTAGCGGTCACCCATCCAAATTGTGCCCGCTATAACCTCACTGAACTTCAATAGTCAAGGACGTGTAAGCACGCTTAACCTAGTTTGTAAGAACATATTGAATTAATTCATTAGCTTATTGTTAACATTTCTTAAGTTTTAGGTCTATAGATTAAAAAGTTCGTGCCTCCATTGAGTAAGTGCTATTCACTTAGCAAATCATACAAGTTATTTCATAACTGAGATCGTGATTCAAATTTTACCTACTTATGCCGGGTTGCAATATTCAACTTACTAATAATCGTGGATCTGTCGCCATAGTAATATTGTTATCTGTCAAAAAGTGTCCTACATTTTTTGTTGTCTAAACAAAGTTGCTATGGCGATCAATCTACGATCATTCGTAAGTTAAATATTGAAACCAGCCGTTAGTTGTGTGATAGACGGCTTGACTAGTAACGGCCAGTCTCAACAACCTATCTATCGTTGGATTTGCTTATTATCGGTAGTTATTTGACTAATTTTGTGTGGAAGTAATGTCAAATATCAAGCCACAGTAAGCAAAACTAAAGATAGATAGGTTATTGAGACTGGCCGTAAATCGCTAATCGGAAGTTGACGGTACTTATTATTTGTCTCTTTGTCGTTTCTAAAACCACGGTTTATAATAAAAATTTTTTTCAAACGGCTTTAATTGTAAATTTCATTAATATGAAAAATCTTACTAAAAGTTAAAGGCTCCGGCAGAATACCTAAGTGTGGTTTAACACTGTAAAATAATAAATAAATTATGGCTTTAATTGTACTCTTAAAACATTTTAAATTTTGAACAAAACGATTACGGTAGTTTTTGGAAACAAAACGTAAAGAAAACATAAAGAAAAACCACTAATCTACGATTGTTTAAAATCCTACTAATATATTATGTAGGAGGGTATAAGTATAAAGGTGAAAGTTTGTGTGTTTTTGTTACTTTTTCACGCTCAAACGGCTAGACGGATTTGAATGAAATTTGGTACCAGAGTTGCTTATACCTACCCTGGATTAAAAAATAGGCTACTTTTGATCTCGGTATCTTCACGGAAACGGGAACTATTAACCGCGGGGCGCAGCTAGTTATCGATATCTTTAAAATTAATTAATTTATATTATTTATGTGTTGTGTGTGAGAGTAATAATAAACAATTTGATTTTGATTTTAATTTGGTAAAAGCCCGGGCTTTGTTCAGAAGTCGAGAGTAATATTCTCCAATGCGGAATTACCGCGAAGGTTGTGCAAGCTTACTTTATTACTTGAGGTAATAAAGTGGTGGTGGTGCTGGCGGCGGGGAGCGAGAGGCGGACGCTTTAGTTTCATCGCTAGCTTTCAAGGTTATAATAAATTTTCAAAATTTTTTTTTCAATCTTAGTGCCTCTTTTACGATCTTTAAGTAAAGTTCTGAGTAGGTTAGTCACCAAGTAAAGTGTCGAGTAACCTCCAGTCGCCTCCATAGAACGAACGATTTATTGATTTGTTCGTATAACCGGTGAGTACATACTCAGAGGTTGGATTTTGTTGGTGAAACTAAATTATGATATTCGTTACTTTTACTTGCCGATTAACGTTACTCGTTAGTAACTAATCAACAGTTTACTTGGGGATGGTGAACGAAGCCCTAAGACTAACAAATTCTTTATTTCGAAATAGCAATACAGTCGAAGTGTTTGTGAACGACATTATCTGGTTCAGTTTATGTAGCGAAAGATTTATGCTTTGTTTATTAATTATAACCTATCTGAGGTGGTGTAGTGGTGTTAATAGTGGGTAGCGAGGCGCAGGTTTAAGAGCCCGAATTCATGAGACAAACGCTTTGTTTGTATTCCCTTTCTATCATAGCTATTCATTTAAACTCTGTCACTGTCACGGGTATAAGTTGTTCCGAGCGATGCGCGAAATCCAACCTTAATCCAATCACACAAGCCACCTGGCCACCCGCAAGCGGCCCTGCTGCCCTAGTCATGTTACATTTCGACAATCGCTTTCGATTAGAAACTAAAAAAAATGTATAGAAATTGACATTCGATGACGAAAACTCTAGCGATCAGAAATGTCAAATTAAAGGTGTAGCGATGATAGAAAGAGAATAGATACGAAACATTCGTCACTTGTCTACGCGCCCTGTACTTTCTACCTAAACAGGTCCGGTTATACGCTTACACTAGCACCACATCTCAAGCCCTGGGCTGTATATTTATCGAGCTCTTAGGTAAATCGCTAATGTGAGAGCACGAGTGTAGTTATTTATGAAATCGTATTGCATATCGCTTTGTTTATGGCCCCGCAGATTTGCCTACGTTTTTATAGTTTTGTATAGTTTAGAAGGAATAGCGAAAACAGAGTTTGGTGGCCACCAAGTGCAACTTCGCTATTCCTCCTCCTATACAAAATGAAACTATTACATAGGTATTAAAAAAAGTCTTATGATAGGTTTCACAAACTGAACATTCAGTTTTTTTAAATTCCGTTGTTCAATGTAATACTTAATAAAATAAAAAAGTGGCGGCGCTAGTTTGACGCGTAGGTACATACACCTTAACCAATAACTCCTATAAGTGACAGCTAGTTTCAACCCACCTTAAAAAAAGGATCTATGTACCACTGTGTGTGTCCATTGTGAACCGACTTCTAAATATTTTGAGGTGGTCCCATAAAAATAGGTGGATCTGACGAGGATCTTTGAAGTGATAAACAGAAATACACCTTGAGTAACCCAATAAATTAATAAATAATAAACTGGAATAATTGGAACCCGAAAATTGTCACGAAACTTCGTCTTCGTTGATCCGGAGTAAGGCCCCTGGATCGGCGTGACTGGCGAAAGTAGGGGGAAGCCTTTGCCCAACAATGGGACAGTGTGGGCTAGTAGTAATAGTAATAATAATAACAGATGTTGAAACAAACTCTGTAATGCAAGATTACGGAGTTAGTTAAGCTCGTAACAACATTGAATAATTTACGATTGTCATAAAATAATAATAAATATTATTGAGAAGTGAAGTTGTTTCACGTTTTATGGTTGTAATCTACGACTGATCTAATTCCGTGTATTACATTACTCATACTATTATTTTATTGATGACTAGTAGACCCGCGCGGCTTCGCTTGTGTGTTGTACACGCTACTTTCTATAAAAACATTGACACCCCATTACAACCCTTCAAGGGATAAACCAGCGGTAAAATGGCGCCTATTTTTTAAGTTAGACCTCTGGCAATACAGCGGTGAAAACTGTATTCAATTCCATTCAGTAGTTTTTGCGTGATGCGGGAACAAACATCCATACAGACAGACAAAAATTTTAAAACTATTTTTTTGACTTTTGTTGCTCTAATAAAGACCCTTAATAGTTTTTCATTAAAATCTCAAATGTACAGACATCGACGTGTTACAGTTGTATTATATGTAGAAAAGAGATAGAGGTTTACGTAGGTACACCATGCTATAAAGGGTGGAGAAGATAATTTTATCCCTTGAAGGTGGATAAAAACGAGGGACAAAATTTTTATCCCCAGTCCGTGCTAGGCCGGCTGAAAATTCTAATAATCTAAAAAACAATAACCGACACAAACTAAAGGCACTATAATTATCTATTGGTGGCTATTCTGGATGTTGCCAAAACTAAACTAAACTAATCTGAGAGCACTAAAAATGTTGCCGTCCCTTTCATAAGGATCGAAATAAAAAGGATGGCATGCATTTTAGTGTTGTCAAAATGTTGTTTAGTTTAGCTTTGGCGACATCCCAAATAGCCACCATTGTTTACTTTCGTTAATTGTTCTGAGCAAATGTAAGAGAGAAAAAATCAAAAGAGTTATGTTGATCGCCTGATACCTCATTCATCAATCCCCATCCAACCGTTTGAGCAATGCACGTCGTTAGCAGTTTGTGATAGATAGTTTTTAAACATCACAACTTAAAACTATCGTGAGTTGTATTAGACATTATAATAGCACACGGGAAATTACTCACGTAAAATCTTCTTCCGGAAGAATCGAAACATTGTCGGTATCTAAATCGACGATAATTTTACGTGAGTAATTTCCCGTGTGCTATTATAATATCACAACTTAAACCCAAACATGCTATTAAGGTCACACATTCAGTAGATTTAAGTTTGTTTTGCACTCTAGATCTGATTACAGCGAGTTGCTACATAATGACTGTGTAATATTATAATTACCTGTATTGTAACCACGCGGACGACAGATTATGTGAGTGGCAGACATAATCCGAATAGGAGTGGGGCAGCACTGAACATAGGACAGTGCTATTTTTAAGCAGAATAAGCACTTATTTGGCTCAAAAAATGCTGCCCGTGTTTTGGACACGATTCCGTCTGATACTTTTCATCCGTTTGAGATTTGGTCTCGACTTCTGAATCATGGGTTAAAATCTTGGCCATACCACAGAATAGATAGAACAAGGTAAAGAAGACCCACTTCGCAAATACATTCATTGAAATACTGACTCTTGCTACCACGCAACAAAGTGCAATTCAGTTCGCACAGCGCCTTGTGCCGATCTTTAAATCATGCTATCCCATTCTAACAAGATAATCCATTATAACTCTGTCACTGTCACGTGCGTAAGTTGTTCCGGGTGAATTACACAAGCTGCCCGACCACTCGGGGGTGGTTTGGAATTCGGGGGTAAGGGGTCGTAATCGTGAGTAATCTAGTTAACAAAATATTGTTAATAAATAGAAAATTATGAGTGTTTCCAAAAAGCTATTTAAATGCAAACTTAGAAAATGTCACGTTATATTTTATTACAGCCTTATCATTTTCAATGAAAAATGCCACCTATGGTACAAAAATCAAATCTTCTCTACTTCAATGATTTGTTAGATAGTGTAGTAACTTTCGGCAATCGCGTTTTTCTTGTTCGATCTTCTTGTTTCAACTAGTACAATTACTTGGTTCTACTTTTATATCAATGTTCGATATTAAAAACGATCTAATACATAATCTAAAAACCTTTAAAATTCATATTTATGGTTGGTCCGCCCTGTTATGGTTGCAAGGCATAGAAATAAGCAATTTCAAGAAATAAAGAAGACGTAGCTAAAATAGTGTTTCTGTTTGCTCCCCCTATCCCACAAATATGTACTTAAGCCTTAGTTGCAATACTTCGTTACTTGATAAGATTAAAAGCAGGAAAATATAAATTGTAGCTTTTTAAAAGCTTTTACGAATACAACTTCCGTAGTCAGCAGGATTTGAGTTTCCTGCAAAAGGGGGTCACCACGTCCCTACAGGCTTAAGCAGACATTAGTGGCAAATCGGAGTATCGCAAAAGCTAAACTAAACTATCTAAAATTAATGCCATCCTTTTCATTCCAATCGATAGATAGATAGATAGATATAAAATTTATTTGGAAAACACAGAGCACAGACGAACATTACTTACAATAAAAAAAACAGGAAAGGAGACAGACAGTAGATAAAAAAATTGAAGGTAAATAGGTAGGTACAGCTATCTAGACTGTCCCCGTTCAACATGGAGTAGCCACAGTCGTCTGGCGTAGGTGATCTATGAATCGCTATGAAAGGGACGGCAACATTTTTGGTTAGTTAAGTTTAGCTTATGCGATACTCAGAATTGCCACTATTCACTGTGCTGCGATCGGTATAAAGTTTATTTAATATCCGTTTGCGTTTTCGATATAAATTTATATGAACGGTTGGTAAAAAAAAAAAAAAAAAAATGATAATTAAAAATTATCAACGACACTGTTACAAAACTATGGCATAAGATAAAATAAAATATTCTAAGTCGTTCTCGCTCCACTTATCCGAAACACGTAGTTGTACGGTTTTAGATTCCAAGTGTATTTTTATTGACCTCTTAAAACTGTGATAGAATACTAAGAACTTATAGTACTGTAATCGTAGTTTATTGTCCTAATAATTGCTATTAGTGTTGAAACAGGAAATGCTTTCCTTAACGTATTTTCTAGGTACAAAGCACTATTTTTAACCGACTTCTAAAAAAGCTGAGGTATAGATACAGTGAAAGAAAGAAGAAAAAAGAAAAATCAATTATTCTGGTAGGACCTCAAGGATCAATTAAGTTTCGTCTTACATGTTAGGTGATTCTAATTCCTGTTCCAACGCGACACGGGAAATAATCAGGCAAGAACCTGGTGTTGTGGGCCTAGCTCTCTTTTAAAAGCGATCCCTGAGTTGTTTTATAACAATTTAAATTTTTACCAGTAATGTAGGTTTAAAATAATTACTATTATTCTAAAAAAAAGCGACAGAAAAGTCACCTTTACTTGAAAAACATCCAAAATGTTATAGTAATATTTAATTGTGCAGTATAAATGTCCTACATATACAGGGTAAGGAATACATTTATGCTTACATTTAATTAAACTCTAACGGCATCTCAACCACAAACTCAGGTAAATCTGAATAAGTTATGAAATAAGTACTTGATATTATTATCTATTAGGTAATTCGACATTCATTACATCGACCAAGTTGGGAGCAAAATTTGGATCAGGGACGCACAGGACCGAAGAGAATGGTAAAATGAAAGGAAGCGTGTATAATTTGGCGAAATCCAGCACTGGGTGGGTCATGCTAATACTATATTTATAAAACAAAGTCGGGTTTGTTCTAACACTTATAACTCTGAAGCCGTGTTGGCCAAGTGGATAAGTACTTCGACTTTCGATCCAAAGGTCGTGGGTTTGAATCCGGCCGTGCATCAATGGACTTTTCGTGTCCAAAACTTTATATGCATTTTAACACGAGCTTTAAACGGTGAAGGAAAACATCGTGAGGAAACCCTTGGCTAGTCAGCCCCACACGTAATAAGCATTGTCTTTCCTGTGGATATGGCAGGCTAAGCTGAGAGGATGGTTTAGGTGCTGGGCAAGCCTATTCCATCTCAACAATGTCCCAGGCACTACAGTGTCCCGTTAAGTGTAGGTAAAGATTGCCTCCTGACTCTGTATAAATTATCTAGTACCTAAAGATGTAAAGGCCTGAGTTATAACTCTAAAACAGCTGGACCGATTTTCATGATTTTTAATTTATTGCATTTTTTTTTGTCTATGAGCGGTCACAACTTGGATGGGTGACCGCAATTGGTATTATCGGCTGAACGCTTCCGTGCTTCGTCGGTCTCGGCTTTTAAAGTCGTTAAGCCATGACGGTCTAAAAACTCCGTCACCAGAGTTATTGGCCACTTGGTCATACAACAGACGAAAGAATCATTCCAGATTTTGGCATAACAAAGTTAAACTTTGTTATAATATAATTATTCATGACATCTCTAAAAGCAATAGTTTTAAATTGCTTCTACATTACCACCATCCATTATATTATTCATAGTAAAAATAAATTGCTATTATGAACCTCAACGTATTGCTTAAAGGTACAGGGTCGAAGGGCCAATGACCTTAACTTACTCACAGCTTAGAGGAAAGACGGCCTCGGACATTTTTCAGTTATTAACTAAAATTTGATCCGCTTCTTATCATATTTCATTAAAAAAGAATAGGTACCTTATTTTTTAGTGTGGCATTTGTCATTTTTTGATTCTAAAGCCTGAATTCGAAAATTTTTACTCTTGAATCCTTCTATCTAGAATCATCTGTTATTTTTCAGTCTAGGTACTAATCGGAGTACCGACTACGGAGTACAACTTGCAGGATGCTATGAGATAATAAATAAATAAATAATAAATATCCTTGGACACTTCACACAGCGTCATCTAGTCCCAAGCTAAGCAATTTAATGCTTGTGTTATGGTAACCAGATGATTGATAAACATTTTTTTTGTAAATACATACATATTATACATAGAAAACACCCAGACTCGAGACAAATATTTGTAGATCATGCAAACATTTCTCCTGCGGCAGGAATCGAACCCGCAACAAACTCGTCAAAATATAAAATATAATAGTTGCCTCCTGCAAATAGTAATCCGATAAGAGTAAATCTTAGTAAAAGTGAAAGTTCTTACGAATATTAATTGTAAACGAAATTATATCACGCGTAATGACTCAATTTTGAAAAAATGCATTCGATCGACGTGAACTGAAATCAACAATAATTATAGGCTATTTTCAATTCGAGTAGGTATTAAATCGCAAATGAAAGTTTAAACCACAGAATGATCAAAACTCTATACTAAACACACCATTAAGTAACGTAAAAACGTTGGCGAGACGATCTCGCCACCTTCGATGAAGGATGGTGGGACGCAGCTAAAGATCGAGATGATTGGAAGAGTTTGGGGGAGACCTTTGTCCAGCAGTGGGACAGAATAGGTTAAATAAAAAAAATAAAAAAAGTAGCTACGAAACAAATTACAATAAATAAAATCAAACTAAATAAAATTTGGCACCGTTATCGCTAAGGAGCCATTTCTTTCAGGACTGTTAGACGGAGAACCTTGGAATAAACAAATACGTTTGTATGATAAGTCTCACTCGTCTCTCCTTTCCAATACTATATCGTGTTTAGGTTAGATTTGACAACTACACGCACTTACTATTGCGACACTGGCTATTAACCATGAAAATAATTGTTTTACCAAAGTGATTAGAAATATTGAGTTGAAACAAGCTTCATCTTATAATTAATGGCTACCGTGACGAATGACACAACAAAAGGTACAAGTGTTTTTTTTTGTAAATATATTCTTGAGGAAAAACCCAGGCTCGAGACTAATGTTTGTAGATCGTACAAACATATTTTGTCCCGAAGCGGGGATCGAAACCGCAACCTCTGCGTCTCAGGCGGGCTCACCAATTGCCACAGACGCCTTAGTTAAACAAAAAATAAATAACAAAAGATGGCGCTAAAGACTTGTTTGTAATGTTTTTATGAAACGAAGATATGGAAGCATTCAATACAAATTCTCTTCGTGTTGAAGAAGTGTAGTTTTCCTAGTTATTTCCAGTCATTGGCGAAGTTAAGCGACATTATGTGAGGTAACAAATTGGTGTCTACTTGTGTTACTAAACTAGTAGTACATTAGACTTAGGTAGAGGCTTCTTATATAGCTCATATGGCTACTTAATCTGTCGTTATCTCTTTTAGTTGTCATAAAAATAGCAAACAAATCATCATTAGTCAATGAGCAGGGGTTTCCTCTGGAATCCCTGTAGATGGTACTAATCGGTGCTTTATATAATCATATAAAGACGATATAAACCGATATATAATATTACTGATAGTTTCGGCTTTGACGTCATGGGTTCCGTGGCCGAGTGGTTTAAGGCAGCCCGGCTAAAGAGCGATCGCTTCTATCATCTTTCTCTTTCAAAACTATCGTGAGTTGGTACTAGTTAGTTAGTTAATTCGTATGAGCAAGTGGCCAACTCTGGTGTCGGAGTTTTTAGGCCGTTTTTAGGCCTCCGTGAAGGCTTTGCGACTGATGAGTTGTACTAAACATTATATTAACACGATAGGAAATCACTTACGTAAAGAGTGTGAGAAGCTCCCGCGAGGAGTGACAGATAAAGATTCTCCGGAAGAATTGAAACATTGTCGGTATCTAAATCGACGATATTTTCTCGTGTGTGTTAATAATATCCATTTCTCGGCCACTTATTTACATAGTGTGTTCAACGAGTATGTTATAATGCAAGTTAATAGATATGATGCAAAGCCAATCATACGTCGAAGCTAAGCAATGAGGTTACTATGAATTAATATAATTTGATCGGCGTAATTGCAAGAAATTATCTGAATTTCTACTGATGATAGAAAGCTTCAGCGTTCTAGTTACGATTACGAATAAAACCTAGCAAATAAGCACTAAAAATAGTGTTGTTTTATATACAAAACAATTTCAATTTTTACCAGTAATGTAGGTTTCAAATAATGACTCTTCGAATGAATTCTTAAAAAAGCGACAGAATAGTCACCTGTACTTGAAAAACATCCAAAATGTTATAGTAATATTTAATTGTGCAGTAGGTATAAATAAATGTATACAGGGTAAGGAATACATTTATGCTTACATTCAATTAAACTCTAACGGCATCTCAACCACAATCTCAGGTAAATCGGCTTTATCCACAGAAAATTATCAATTCCTAAGCATGTTTATAATAAGCTTGTTCAGATTGTTTAAAATAATGTCTTGTCAAAGTATAATATTGATAATATAGTATAGACATTGGCCAAATTTTCATATTAATTGTTTTTATATGTATTATCTAGATTTCTACTTAGTTTAAGGGCTTACAAAATGATGTTGTCCCTGATGCGTACATGACTTCAAGAATATTATACAAGCTTAACCAACACATACCGTTATGGAAAAGGTTAGAAGAAGAGTTGTATATAATATCAAAGAATATCATAAAACATAATCTTGGAATTCAATCGCAAATTACCTTATATTGTCTAATCTTATCAATAGTTAATTCTAAAATAGTATCTTTAAAATTACTATCCTTCCAGAAAAACTTCTTGTATCTTCCATTTAAAACTTCTTGTATCATCCCATAGCCAGAAATTGATGAATGAACCCATCTTCACACACACAGCCAGAATGCCAGCGAAAGTGTTTACAACACGTGCGCGGTCCCACATAGTATAAAACCCGCGTGTGCCCAGAGTACGGCACACTCCGAAGCAATTCGCTGTACTAGTAAAGCGAAATGAAGCTATTGGTTAGTAAGCTTGATAACTTGAAAATAGATTAGTAAACAAGTGATTGAAAGTGTTGTGCTGTGAAAAGCGTGAATGTGTTTGATTTTATAAAAGGGCACTAATAGCTGCCGCGCTTAGTGTTTTGAAAATCACTCTATAAGGAATCATGTTTTGGTTCATGATGATTATGAATGGATTTGTTTAGCGACCATTTTAGCCCTTGGAAGCTGTTGATATTTTTATAGTGAATTAAGAGTCAATTTCAAAATTGGAAGCTTAGCGAGTGATTGGACATTTTACTGTTAAACTCAAAGATACAAGGACATTTTACTGTCATTCATCATTATTTTGTGTTCTCAACAATTTTTTTGCGAGATATGAATGAAGGGTCCAAGTTAGAAAGGATAAACATTTTATTTTGCCTACCGACAGGGACAGTAAAAATCTTGTATGTAATTAATATTTTTTTTTTTTTACAGAGGTCCTGCTTAGTCCTGGCCGTGGCTATAAGCCTGGCCACGGCAGAGGAAAAGGCAGAGAAGAACAACAAGGCTGAGGAACAACCTGCAGAAGAGAAGAAACAGGACAAAAGAGGACTCTCTGAGTACTACGGAGACTTTGGAGGGCAAGAGAGCCACGGGCATGAGGGCGGAGGTTATGGCGGAGACTTTGGCGGACATGGTGATGAAGGAGGATTTGGAGGCCACGGTGGTGACGGAGGACACGGTGGTGACGGAGGATTTGGAGGACACGGTGGTGACGGAGGATTTGGAGGTCATGGTAGTGATGGCGGCTTTGGGGGGCAAGGAGGCGATGGAGGATACGGAGGCCATGTTAGTGACGGAGGATACGGTGGTCATGGTAATGACGGAGGCTACGGAGGTCACGGTAATGACGGAGGCTACGGCGGCCAAGGAGGTGATGGAGGATACGGAGGTCACGATCACGGCCACCACCAAGAACACCACAAAACCATAACAACAATCAAAAAAGTGCACGTGCCCTACCCAGTGGAAAAGAAAATCCCCTACCCAGTCGAGAAGAAAATCCCCTACCCAGTAAAAGTACCCGTACCCCAGCCCTACCCAGTCTACAAGACGGTACACTTCACAGTCAAGGAAACCATCAAAGTGCCAGAATACATCAAACAACCCTACCCAGTAACCAAACACGTACCCGTCGCAGTAAAGGTTCACGTCGACAACCCGGTACCAGTCAAAGTGTACGAGAAGGTACCCTACCCAGTGGAGAAACACGTCCCTGTGCCCGTGGAAGTGCCTATACCTCACCCCTACCCGGTCGAGAAGAAGGTGCCCTTCCCTGTTAAAGTGCCAGTCAAGGTGTACGTACCCTACCCCGTTGAGAAGACCATCCACTACCCAGTGCCAGTTCACGTCGACCACCCGTTCCCGGTTCATGTCGACAAGCCAGTGCCTGTCCATGTGGAGAAGAAAGTACCCTACAAAGTAGAGAAGGAAGCACCCTACCCAGTAAAGGTGTACGTCGACAACCCAGTACCCGTTCATGTCGACAAGCCGGTACCTTACCACGTGAAAGTACATGTGCCCCATCCGTACCCGGTGGAGAAAGTTATCCCCTACCCAGTGGAAAAGAAAGTTCCTATTCCAGTCAAGGTCCCAGTCGACAGACCCTACCCTGTCGAGATCGATAAACACGTACCTTACCACGTCGAAAAACATGTTCCATACACGGTCAAGGTACCAGTCCCTGTGATCAAGGACCTGCCTTATCATCATCATCATCATCATGAGGATCATCATGAAAGCCAACATCACCACTGACTGATCTCTCAATCCTAGTTGTAACTGTTATCTCGTGTTAGTTTGTTAATAACGACTGGTTAATGTACGTGATTATTGTAAATAGTAACGGAAGTATTAAAATTCGTGATAAACGTTTGTTTTATAACTCATTTTTTATTAAACCTGATGAAGAATATAGACAGAGGAAGATAAGTAGAGCTATGATAAGTTTTTATATTAAAATTATTGTCCGAGTAAAACAACAAGAACATAACTAACCTATCAGAAAATTACGAACTATTTTCCGTTGGAAACAACGTCTCTAATAAAAAATTGAAAATATTTAAATTATTTTAACAATAATATCAGTTTATATAATTTCAAAACTATTTATTTAATGAGATATTTCCGTAAGTTAGTAAAAGCACAGATTATATAATACACTAGGTAGTAAAAGTAAGTAAGTTCGTATAAGCATGTGGCCAACTCTGGTTAGTAATTAATTACACCGCAAATTGAGATGAACTAACAAACTACCCATTTTAAAGTAGTTTAGTATTACCTAGATATTAATCGTCTTTGGTATTACTTATGTCTCAATTCTGACAAAAACATGATTCTTTTGTTTGATCTATTATGAAAGAGAAACACACAGAAAATTGTACTATTGTTCAAACAAGCAACGACTTTATTACATTTAAATTGTACGAAATCAAAAGCCGATTTTCTTTGACCTTGGTTTTAAATTGGCACATATTTTCTAAGGAGAAAACGAACTAAAATACTCATAGAAAACTATTGTATAGGACTGTCTATTGATAAAAAAATGATCAAGAATATATTTCAAAGGAGACATTCTTTCGTATCATAAAGAATTTTTAAAACCCTTTGATCTGTATATTGATGTAAAAGTAAAACCTAATAAAACTATTACCTAGTAATTAAACTATTAATAGGTTATGATTAGATTCATGATGATGAAAGATTTTAATCGCGAACAAAGTTGTAAATAATTTATATAATACGCCAGGAAATTACAATCGAAGACGCGGGTTTTTCTAGTAGATTAAAAGCAGGCCGTGATAGAGTGGTCGAAGTATTCAAATGTTTCCCAACACACGCACGCCATTTATAAAAAACACGCGGATTTCGACAGTTACAAAACGCGAATCAAAATCGGAAGTGCTCTAAGATATTAAAAGTAAAAGTATTACGGCTCTTGATTCCAATTTTCAGTTTTTGCAATTCATATGTCATAAATAATTTAAAATTTAATGCATGTTGATATTTTGTTATATTGAAATTTTTATGAGCTGTGAGCGCGTTGAAGTCTTTTGTACGGGAAGTTTGACTACAATATTTTTTATTTTAAATTGTTTTAAATTTGAGAAATACTAATACAACAGTTGAAAGAAAGTAAATAAATTAAACACGTAAACAATAAGTCATCTCAATGTTGTGTTATACTCGTAACATCTGTTTTATAAAAAATCTTTTGTAATCATTATTCATTTTGCAATTTAAAGTAGTAAAGTTGATACACGGTCGCGAATCAAACCCACAACCTTCAAAAGTGGAAGTTAGTCCCACTAGAGCCTAGCTTTGCTCAACTCTTATGGAACTTATTAAGTCATATTACCAAGTCATGTTAACTTATTTATAACTTGATCTAAGTAAGATATGACACAAGGCTTAGAATCTTGCGATCTTGCGTTGATAATTACGTAAAACTTACGTAAGTAATGTGGTTCTCTTAACGAGTGCAGTTATGAAGAAAACACGGAGTGGAAATACGTTACTAGTACAGATGAGTAAGCAGTTGCTTAGTAATTTATGTCAGCTTGATTATCCAACATGTCATGTTAGTATTGCCAGAATTAGCATCAAAATTGTGTCATAATTCATAGCTTACATACCAGCCTATAACAACTAAATCATCCTCTCAGCTCAGCCGGCCATATCCACAAGAAATAGTCAGTACGTGTGGGGCTGAATAAGGCTGCGTTTCCATTGACGCGGAGCTGTGCGGAGCGGTGCTTAGCGGTGCATGACTTGACATGAATTGACCAATCACTATGCTCGAAATCTCTGCTCCGCTTCAATGGAAACAGCACGAGCGGAGCGGGGCAGAGCTGAACGGATATTCATATAAATTCATAGAAAGCGAGGTGATGCGGAGCGGAGGACAGCGGGGCGGCGCGTTGCGGAGGGTAGCTAGGAGAGCGAAGCGGCTCCGTTCCGCTCCGCTCCGCTTCAGTGGAAACCCTCATCACTTTTCACCGCTATTCTCCGCTCATCTCCGCACAGCTCCGCATCAATGGAAACGCAGCCTAAGTCGCGGGAAACCCGCGACGATGTTGCTCACGATGTTTTCCAGCACTATTTAGAGCTCATGATTCGAACCCACGACATTGTTTTCGAAATTCGAGGTACACCCCACTAGGCCAATAGGCTTTTCATTATGATTCTGACATAATTATTGTTGTAGTAAATAATGAGCATAGAAGAGGCAGTTACCACGTTCTAGAATTAAGATTGCTACAAGTAATTGACTTCTGAATTATATATTCTTTTACATAAGTCTGTTCGCACGCAAACTAAGTATATAATATTATCTCTGAGGTAGGAAGCCGCACTTGGTTGTCTGAGTTACTGGTGTAACGAGATACTTGCATCTGATCAGATTACTGACTAAATTAGTTTTATGTAATGAGCAAATGTGGAATGAAACTAGTTCAAATTCCTACTTCTTTATAGCGGCTCAATGTAATTATGTACTGATTGAAATGTATAAGACATTTAGAATTAGTATTTGACTTGAGTTATTTTGGTGATGATTTTGTTTGTTCATTTCACATATTTATAATTATATAACATTTTATGTTTCTATCAGTGAGAACCTGTAATTGGCTTCCTAGAGCTATTATTGTATCTATTTCTGTCTACTTTAGTTGTTGGTTTTCCGAATAATAAATAAATAAATAAAAACAAATGTAGTTAGCTTCTTCGCAATTTATATTTGACTAGATTACTCGCCTATGGCTTCGTTCGCGTGGTACCTACCTTAATAAAATATAGCCTATGTTAATTCGGAGAGTCTATGCTACACATCGGTGAAAGAATTTTTGAAATCGGATGAGTAGTTTCGGAGATTATCCCAAAACATACAACACAAACTAACTTTACCTCTTTATAATATGAGTATAGATATATATTTGGGGTGCATGGAAGGAGCCTTCTCGCGGCGCATCTCGGTAACAGCTAGCACACGGTGAGTTTGACTAATCCTTCTACCACGATGACTCAACACATCATAGGTTTTCCCCCAGAACCACAACAAATCTGCTCTTATAGTAGTAGGTATAGTGGTAGGTATAGTAGGTATAGAGGGTTTCTCTAAAAAATATTTTGTTGAGTCTTCGACACGAGAAGAAGAAGAGAAGTATAGAGTATAGAAGTATAGATTTCATAAATAATTTACGCTCGTTTCAGATCTGAAATGACTCTGTATTCTACATTCAGAAGTAGATCTTAGTGTACAAGATATAATGATGGGTTTCGTCTAACATAACTCAATGACTCTGTTATCTACATTCAGAAGTAACTGTAGATCTTAGTGTACAAGATATAATGATGGGTTTCGTCTAACACAACTCACCTTATGTACGGGATGTTGGCTGGCACGTGGTACTTGGAGCCAGGGTCGAAGTCCAGTTCGGAGCGCAGGACTGGAGGCTTGATGCCCTGGTATTGTTCCCTGAAGACAAATTACACTTTAGAATGCTTGATGCCTTGGTATTGTTCCCTGAAGAGAAATTACACTTTAGAATGCTTGATGCCTTGGTATTGTTCCCTGAAGACAAATTACACTTTAGAATGCTTGATGCCTTGGTATTGTTCCCTGAAGACAAATTACACTTTAGAATGCTTGATGCCTTGGTATTGTTCCCTGAAGACAAATTACACTTTAGAATGCTTGATGCCTTGGTATTGTTCCCTGAAGACAAATTACACTTTAGAATGCTTGATGCCTTGGTATTATTCCCTGAAGACAAATTACACTTTAGAATCCTGTATTTTGTTGTACATACTCGTATATACATGCGAGCTGATAAAAAGGTTGCAAACATAAAAACCTTCTAAATAAATAAATAATAAATAAATATCCCTGGACATTCCACACGGCGTCTAGTCCCAAGCTAAGCAACTTAATGCTTGTGTTATGGTAACCAGATGACTGATATACTACATAGATACAAATGCACTTTGAATATCCTTTTGATTATCCGTAAACTACCGGCAAGTTTGCATGTAGGTACAAAATTAATTGAGATGACATAGGCGTGTTAGGGTCGTCATCGAGTTACTATACTAAAGAGTCACAATCTAATAGCTGACAACACTCAAATGTCCGAGCAAGTTCAATGTTCTACAATGACATTTGACATTTGAATGTAAACGTTATGTCGTTTGGTTTAATGTTCAATGTCGTTTGTACGCAAAAAAAAAAACTCAGCGCACTACGTATTAGTATGTGCCGAGTTTTGGCGCGGATATTTTATTTGTCTGATTGTGTCTCTATAGATTGTACCTCAATGGTCGTAGCTAATGAAAATCTATTGTCTCTGTCTGTATGAACTTTTCTCTCTATACTTTATCGCTTATTTCTAATGTGTAGTTTGTACTTTTTTTATTTAAATAATTATCATATTCTTAAATGTCCTATACTTAATGTTTGTTTACAAAATTAGGTGGTTTTAAAATCGTCGGTTTAGAGTACTTTTGACATAACCCTTTTTCAAAATGTCTCCACGTTGGTTCATGTATGCTCGCTTGTGCTTAATAAAACATAAAAATATAGCCTGGGTTTTACTTAGTCTTTGATGAGTATAAAGGCATGAGTACATTGCACAAAACGAGATGCCTCTGTACCAATAACCATTACACTATATAAAAAAGCAATCTCAGAGTTTCGACAGATGTGTTTCCTGAACGTATTTCTTGCAATATGTATTTACTCGTATGGGTCAAAAATTAGGTCGGTTTGCACATACAAAATGGATGTTAAGAAATATTGGTTTAACAATAACATTTTAGATACTTATGAGGTTCTTTTATAAGAAAAATAAAGAATTTATGACTATCTATGTAGGTTTTTTGGCTAGACGAGGTGACGGCAGATGGAGTAGGGCCTTAACAGAATGGAATCCCAGGGGGAATAGACACAGTGCTGGCAGACCACCTGCTAGATGGGTGGATGATAATTGTTAGGGTCGCCAACAAGACCTGGATGTGATCGGCTCAACACCGAAACGAGTGACAGTCATTGTAGGAGGCCTGCACCCAGCAATGGGTTGACACAGGCTGAAAATGATGATGATGATGACGATGTAGGTTTTAACTCGTGACTTTTTTTTTCTGGACACGGGTTTTTTTTTATTACTTTATAATTCCAATTCCAAAATAAGCTAAACTGATTAATAAGCGAACCAATAATACCTGCCAAAGACCAGTATGCCAGAGAGACCTACTTAAGTTTCAGGCGTATCCCAAGCAGAAATCAAAAATTAAAAAAAAACACTTTTTTAATTAGTCTGTAGTCATACGGCAAACAAGATAAGAAAAAAATACTCTTCAAGAAAATAGTAGAGCGTACAGCAAAACTACTTTTGCTTTCATTTCGAGAATCGAACCCGTTACTCGAGTCAAGGTCGGTTGATGACCGCAATCAACGTTCGGAAATTTCATTTTATTTTTGTTTTGTACAAGTATGTGTGTAATGTTTGAAAGTAATATTGAATATTGCCCCAGTTTGAAGATTGGCGTATGAGGTCGTGTATAGTTATAGAAATTGCTGTAATTTCTTGTTGTCATTTATTTCGTAAAACATTTTTCTTGAACCAACTCGGTGGCGAAAGTCCTGCGGACGCGTAGGTTGCGGGTTCGATCCCTGTCACGGAACAAATGTTTGTATGAACTACAAATTTGTCTAGGGTATTTAATATGTAAAATCAGTATGTATACTCAAAAAAAATATTTAATTAACATATCACATCTGATTACCATAATACAAGCATTAAATTGCTTAGCTTGGGACTAGATGACGCTGTGTAAAATGTCCAAGAATATTTATTTATTTATTTATATTTATTTACGTGCCCGCTTTATAAAAGCAAAATGCTGGGACAATTTTTAAGAAGAATAAGCTCTATGTACTCCTCTCTTATGCGAAATACTCCCACCTTTTATTTTCAAAACAAAGGCAAGTCACAATTTATTATTTGAAAAAAGTAACACAATTTTTTAATTGTATTTTGTACAGTTATGTAAATATGTAGTGATTTAGTTTCCGTAAATAAATTGTATTTAAAAAAGTATGTTTTTCCACCTTTACCTATCCTAACTATCTACTATAGAATCCACATCAAACGCCCAAGCTTACTATTAGATAAAACAATCGTAACATAACAACCAGTTGCATTATTCAGCGACCTAGAAGCGACGTGTGATTAACCCGAGCATCGGCCCCGCGTTATGTCACGCGTTACGTGAACATTACGCATGAAGCTGGTCACCAGTACTTAACTGCTTTTAATCAGAATACTGAAACTCTACTTAAATATTTAGGAGCGCATTAGCCATTCAGGTCGGGCTTTCTGGTCAGATTTGTATATGCATACGTCAATTAATGTCATAGATAAGCACCACTTACAGTAGGGTTACCGGCGGTTTTTGTGTGGAATCTATCCTCGCTCACGTGTCAAGTATTCTAAATGTATGGAATTTTTAGTCCATGCAAGTCACTGAGGGAGGCGCTGCACTGGATTTTTATACGTTTGTGATAGTATCGAGAACAGTATCCAATACTACGGTTAACTGGCGTTAACGCCCCAGTAACGTTTCAGTATTCGAACGTATATCGCGTATCCGATCTTTTAAGCAAAGCATCATATCTCTCAGGCACGTTAGATATTCAAATATAAATAAGCATTTAAAGATTATTTGAGTAAAAGGAGTCATGAAAGCTAGGTGATTTATATCTTGTTCATACGCATTTTCGTATACGTACAGCAAGTTTTGTATTTGCTGGATGTATGTATACCTATTGCCGAATCTCATGCCGTAAAAAGTTCAAAACGAGTCCAATCTACAATCGCTTTGGCTATGTCATCTAACGACGATAAGTCACTCTGCAGAAATGACAAAACAAAGAATGAGAAATGATATTATAGAGAACCGTTATAAAGACGAAGATTGTAATAAGATTATGATGGGCTAATAATACTATGTTCAGTAACTATCTAAAACAAACTTGAGAATGTAGTTACCCTACAAGTCTTCTCTCCCAATATGCCTGATATTAGGGCTTTTCGTTGTCTCTCTATCACTGATCCTGTCCAGTCGGACAGGATCGGTTGAACAGGACCAGACAGGAAACAGGGGGAGATGCAGTTCGGTAAAACAAAACTACAACAAATTACCTAACTCATTCACCAACCAACACGGGCTTATAAGATGACCTGTCTATAAAACCTCTATAACTTATTTACCTGAGTCTCCACCAATGACAGTTATACTGTTCCTTCCTGACATCCCCCGTGAAGACATCCCATCTCCACTTGTCCATGACGAGCGCGAACGGAAGGAAGGCCAGCTTGTCCATCGCCTGGGTGAAGAGATAGTTCATGTCGTGAGCGGTGTCGTCTACGGAGCGCTGCACCAGGCCCAGGGTCTGGAGATGCCGTGGGGAGGAGACGGAGAGGGCTATGGTCTCGCCAATAGCTTCGTGGAAACCTAGAGAGGAAGATGTAATTTGTCAATATGTTTCAGTAAGATTTTGAAGCATTTCTGGCAGAGCTTGCTTAGATTTTTTTGATAGATCGTTAAATTTAAGTGACGTTCAGCACGGTCACAATTTGGATGGGTAACCTCGAGTAGCATTAACAGTTGAGAGCTTCTTTGCCTTGGAGGGCACGTTAAATTGTCGGTCCCAGGTTTGAAGTTGTTAAGCCATGACAGAGGTCTACAGGCAGTCTAAAAGCTCCGTCACCAGAGTTAGCCACTACCTAACAACATGTATAAATACATAAATATACTTTCAAATATAAATATGTTTTCAGGACCTTTAAACAAATATTCTTCAAATATATGTTTCAGTACCACATAATTTTCTTATTTTTTTAGAAGATTTGGAGGAATATGTTAGTAAAATGTTCAAAAAAGTATTTTCGAGGGTGTTCTCTGAATGAGATTTGTGAACGCGAACCTTAAATGAAAAATACTATATAACATAACATCATACCTAAGTTATTACGTAAAAAACACCTATGTGTCGTTTCGTTGTTTCCCCAGTTATCTGATGTATCATTATTTCACGGATATTATAATCTCTCACTCAAACAATAGCAGCAATTGTTTTGTTTTCAGCATAGCAGCAATTTGTGTTAGGTTTACAAACCATATATTTTTTTATGTGCCACAAACCTATAATAACTTTTAAGTTCTGTGTGCTTCAAACTAGCGCCGCCGCCTATTTTAATTATTACGTTGTACGTGGAAATGCTTCAAGCAGGCGGAGCACCAGTGATTGGTGTACTTGTTAAACTTTTTAACCAAGCCATGTATCAAGCTCGAACACCAGAGTCTTGGAAAAATGCTATAGTAACATTAATACATAAGAAAGGCGATATCTCTAAACTAACAAACTATAGGCCTATAAGTTTGCTCTCTCAAACCTATAAACTGTTCGCCAAAATTCTCTGTAATCGTCTTACCCGAGCACTGGATGAATACCAGCCATCAGAACAAGCTGGATTCCGAAGTGGGTTCTCTACCATTGACCACATCCATTCTGTCAAACAACTCATGGAGAAGAGTCACGAGTTCAACCAGCCCTTTTGTATGGCCTTCGTCGACTACGAGAAGGCCTTCGACAGTGTCGAACATTGGGCTGTGTTTGACTCTCTCCATCACTGCCACATTGACTCTCGGTACGTGGATCTACTTCGAGAAATATATCGTTCGGCGACATTACAGGTTCGGCTGCATAGCTTAACGGACCCCATTCCGATCAAGAGGGGTGTGCGACAGGGAGACACTATTTCACCCAAGCTTTTTACGGCTGTTTTAGAGGACGTCGTAAAAAGGCTTCCCTGGGACCATTGTGGTATAAATGTTAATGGTGTCTACCTGTCGCATCTTCGTTTTGCGGATGACCTAGTATTGTTCGCTGAAACGATACAAAACCTGGAGACTATGTTAAAAGATCTGTATGATGCTTCTCTAGCGGTGGGCCTCAAGATGAACATGAGCAAGACTAAGGTTATGTCGAGTGTCTCTGGAGCCTCGGTTCCTAACGTCAGAGTGGGGGACGAGACTCTTGAGATGGTCGACTCATACGTTTATCTTGGACATGTTTTATCTTTTGGCCGAGAGTATCAAATGAAAGAAGTCACCAGGAGAGTACAGTTAGGATGGGCAGCATTTGGAAAATTAGAAGATATATTCAAGTCCAACCATATACCACAATGCCTTAAAACACGACTTTTTAACCAGTGTGTCCTGCCAACCATGACCTACGGTGCCGAGACATGGCGTCTCACTAAGGAGGCTGTGCACAAAATCAGTGTTGCACAGAGAGCCATGGAGCGCGCCATGCTCGGTATTACGCTATTAGACAAAGTCCCCAACACCGAAATCCGCAAACGGACTAAAGTCCAAGACATCACCGAGCGGATGCTGGGACTTAAATGGAGTTGGGCAGGTCACCTGGCAAGACGGAGTGACGGCAGATGGACCAAAATGCTGACCGAGTGGTGGCCTAGACAAGGACACCGTAAAAGGGGACGTCCACCGGCTCGATGGGTAGATGACAACCGCAAAACAGTGGGTTGCACGTGGCTAAGACTAGCGCAGGATAGAGGCGAATGGCATTCACGAAGGGAGGCCTATGCCCAGCAGTGGGTTAAAAGTGGCTGATGATGATGATGATGATGATGTTGTACAAAGGAAGTTTAAAAACTGAATGTTTCGTTTGTGAAATCTATCATAAGCTTTTTTTTAATACCTCTGTTAATTAGATCAAGAAAGACATTTACTTTCTTGATCTAAATTTAACATGATTATAAAATTTGTTTGCAAAAATTAAAAAGGTTTTCCCAAACAAAATTTACGTCTATGAGTTTTATGCAAATCAATCCACTAGTAAGTTATAATTGAAACACAAACAAAGAAATCTTAGCTATTATTTGTTATTTCAGTAAAATCAGAATTTTTCTCGAAGTGATAAATATTTCATGGATACAACCTTTCAATTGACTTACAAAAACCGAATTATAAAGTAAAGTAAGTCCATATGAGCAAGTTGCCAACTCTGGACGGAGACGGATCTATCAAGAAAGTCTTAGCAAGCTTCGCCAATAGCGCTTTAACCGAATTATAGAAACAGTTTGATCATGTTCCGACATTACGTTTCAATCGGGAGCAGACCAGCTTCCGGACACTTTCACTGACAGTGGCCAGGAAGGGACCAGTGGGAGAGAGTGGTTCACTTTAATTTATGCTATCGATACTGGAGCACGAATTGTATTAACTAAGGTAAAAATGCACTGACTTTCTGACCATAGGACTGTTAATTCAAATTCTTGTAAAAAGGAAGCCCAATTTCGGTCATTCGAACACAAGTATTAACAGTCAGTCTTTCTATCTTTGGTTTTGTTATTATGGTTATATTTGTCAATTGTTGTATGGAATGAATCATTTATAGTTGTTGTACAATATTGTATAGTTTAACTTTGATTCTAAAATGGTCAGTCTTTTATAATT
Source organism: Xanthorhoe designata (assembly GCA_963582015.1). Lineage (NCBI taxonomy): Eukaryota > Metazoa > Arthropoda > Insecta > Lepidoptera > Geometridae > Xanthorhoe > Xanthorhoe designata. The sequence continues at coordinate 1,298,360 of OY757038.1, forward strand.
TTAACCGGTTCGTGGTAGGTTTGTGATAATGTTCCATTTGTTGTTCTGTGTACCTACCTACTACATCTTAACATTTATTGTGTAAAATTTAGGCACATACAGACTTTACAGCAATAAAAACTCTACATTGCATTTTCTCAAATTAATAATTAAATTAAAAATGATCAAGATTGTATTCCTAGCTCCCGGTAGACATTATTGTTTTCAAAATCTTTAGGTTCCTTTTTTTAGATCGTATAAAGATAAGGAGGATAGTCAGAAGTATGTATGTCTAATTAAATATTTGGTACATGCCCTACATACAATATAATACTTGTCTACTAACTCAATTAAACAGTACCTTGGCTCGCAGCTAATTCAGTACAGAAGTGTCGTTGGCTAGGCGACTTTGTACAACAGTTTTTAGGGATTGTTATAAGAGAAAAATAAAATATGATGTCAAGGATATTTGTTGTTCAGCTGTTGACACTGCTGTTTTCAATGAAATATGGTGAGTTTTATTGTTACAATGAAAACAAATTACAAAGTTTAATACCAGTGTTATTTTTTTTTAAACAAACAATCTAATAAAAACAAGCCAGAGGTGAAATAAAAATATTAGGAAAAAAGAATTACGATTCAGAAGTAATATTAAAGTGCCTTTATATAAAAAATCAAGGTTTATATTTAAAAGCAGAATGGTCGAGACGCGTTTTTGAAAATAAATGCTTAGTTAAAGGATTATAATGTAAAATTTCACTGAAATATTAAGTACCCAATAGTTTTTATGAGTTAAATACGCATATCTATGATTATCGGTAGCGTTAGACAATCTAAATACAACAACAAGAAAATCTCGGATAATCGTGATCAAATCGTGCGTGAGAATAAGCTGTGATCCTAATTAAGCTGAGTTACTTCATTATTTTACAAAAGCTCTATATAGTTCTGCGTATAGTTGCGTATAGTTCTGCGCAATTCACTTTATAAGTACCTTTGTCTAAAAAGTACCTTGAATAAAAAGGAATCGTTAATTTTCTTAGATTCTTTTAATTATTTCTTACATACCTATTATCAAAAGAAAATCCAAACCTACTTGTTTAGAAGCATTTCAAATTTTAGTTTTTTTTTCCTTATTTACTTAATAGTGTCTACACTATGTCTTCTCCGTATAATCTACATTGTAAGCTTCGTTTTTATAAAGGAAGGAGAAGATATAGTAGTATGTATAAGAATTGACCTAGGTCGAAGGCACGTGTAAAATTTAAGCCAAGTTCAACACTGCGGTCTGTAATCCAATTTTAAGGCGCAGAGTGGCTTCTTTAATGGAATCAAGTTCTGACCCAGATCTAGATTTTGTTTCAGTGTCATATCATTGTATCCCGCAGCTGGGAAATAGCTTCCCCACGTTACCACAATTGAGGTACTTAAACAGTCGACATGACTTGCAACTTGCAACGTGTCACGGTGATTACTGAGAACTAATTAGATGTTATGTCGGCATTATGTTCTACATGTAGAATTTTAGGCATAGGTACTTTTAGAATTTTAGGCATACTTTGGATTACCCTCTACTTTCTGTTAATAGGGCGACAGCCCCTTGACGGAATCTATGTCTTACGAGTGTAGTTATTTGTCTCGATAGGCATGATGACTAATTTTGAAAAACCTTTCTATTAAGTTATCTGTCTCATCTGTGTTTGTATAAAAAAAAGTTGATCCACGAATAATTTTTAATTAGAAAATAATATTTTTTTTAAGTTATTCTTGATTACTGTCATCATACCTATTGTGAATGAAAAAGCAGCATTTTTTCGTATAGTATTATTTTATCTGTGGTACATAATTTTGTCCTTTACAGCGTCAGGAATATTCTGCTACGACTGCAACAGTGAGTTCGACCCCCGCTGCGGGGTCAACTTCGATCCCTTCAGTCTGGGGACTGTGAACTGCTCGCTGCGGGACCAGCCCGACCATCTTGAGCCTATGGAACCAACGCTTTGCAGGACCATCAAAATGGACAGTAAGTGCACCGATTAGAATCCTAGAATGTGACAACTTAGAAATTCTTAAACATTGAAATCAGTATTTATTTATTTATTTAGATGTAAGTAGGTATACTTTTAGATATCACAAACCATTTTTTTTTTGTTTTGATTTAATTTTTAACATTTGATTTGTAATTGTACTATCTTGGAATTAATGATTTTTAATCTGAAACCTGTTCATTAATTACTAAACTGTTGTAATAACGGCCATTTTTTACAGTTGTAGGTAAAATTCGCGTGGTGCGTACTTGCGGCTATCTCCACGACATAGAGTCGAACGCCACCTGTCGGCGGGTCGTAGGAACTGGTGACGTCTTCACTACCTACTGTTCCTGCGACACAGACCTTTGCAATTCAGCTTCGTACGTGACAGCAGAGATGGCGCTGTTCTTAATTATTGCTAGCAGCTTTGTATTTTAATTGTTAGGTTTGAGGTTGTAATAAATAAAGGATTATCAATTTATGTTTGATGATTTTTAAATAAATTGTTTTACTAAGTTATATTTTCTAACTTAACACAATTTTATTAATATACAAACTAAGTCCATACATCTAGTTTATTTCAGTATCAATAAACTTTAGAGATTAACAAAGCTAAGCAACGGTCGGAGAGGTCACAATTTGGATGGGTGACCGTAAGTGGCATTAACAGCTGAGCACTTCCCTGCTTTAGGCCGTCGGTTCCGTCTTCTAAAGTCGATAAACCACGAGTTAGTTAGGTGGCCTACAAACTCCATCAGCAAAGTTGGCCATTACCTACTTCATTACGAACTTTTTTACTTGTAACTATGAATTACAAGATAAGATCGTACAGGGTAAGACCTGGATGCAAAAGGCCCAAAGTAGAGCTGATTGGCGGTTATGGAAGGAGGCTTATGCACAGCAGTGGGTCACAAAAAGCTGAATATGATGATGATGATGATGAACTATGAATAATTAAACAATATATTTTCTTACCTGGATTGGCTCCGTCTCTGAAGACCTTGGGCTGATTCCTGTATGCTAGGAAGTACTGGATGTGCGCCATCTCATGATGCGCAGTCACCAGGTCCTTCATATCCACGTGGGTGCACATCTTGATCCTGGAAGATATATTCCATGAAATTAATGCTATACATCAACACAATACTACGAGTAAGTTCATTATTACTAATGCCATGTAATGATTTACAAAATATTTCAAACTAGCTGCGCCATACGCCACACCCGCAGTGAATAGTTCCCGTTCCTGTGAGAATACCAGGATCAAAAGTAGTCTATTCTTTAATTCAGGGTATATGAAATTCTAGTACCAAATTTCATTCAAATCCGTCCAGCCGTTTGAGCGTGAGAGAGTAACAAACACACTTACACACACAAACTTTAACCTTTATAATGTGAGTGTGATTGTTAATTCTATTCCTTCTGAGACCTAGGTACCTACTGAGTCTTCGAGTCATCGTGTTTTTTCGTCAGGTAAATAATTTTGGATATTGAAAAGCTCAGTCCCTGTATGTGTACAATAATGTTCGTCGGTTTTCAACTTGATTGGTTCAACGAGCACGAGCAATCCCTTTTGAAACTTGAAAAAAGAACGTCACTGGTAAATGTTGGTCCAATAAAAATAGATTCTTGCAATCTGGTGCAAGCGAAAACTGGCTCTAGGGTGACGAACATTTTCAAACCGTCAGTGTAAAATCAAAGCTCCTGAATATGTACACTGTATAATCTGCCTTTCAATAAACTTACCGGTAATCATGTTTATTGCAAAAGTCCCAGGCGGAAGGTTGGCAGTGAATATGCCTGTCCACTGGCTGGTTCAGGACGCTCAGCTGCCAGAAGTCTTCTGGCATCGCAGACATGTTCATCGACAGGAAGTACTCTTCGGCCAATTGGAACATAGTTTGTGGTGTGTAGCCCTGAAAGAAGGATACACAAATGTGTAAAGACTTAATTTTCAATCATGAGGCAAGGATAATTTATTATTTCAAATAAAGTATTACCAAGATATTTTTCGTTAGGCCTAGTTTATTTTTATTTACAGATTTCAACATTCCATTCCAGAATAAATCATCAACTAATAAATAACGCTCACGAGCCTTTTAATTTGTTGTCCACATCTCAATAATCAATATCAAATTCCTTAGCAGACCTCTTTGAAAACATAAAGTTCAGCAATAAGATGCAATTTTCATTTTATTTTCACATACCTGTTGAACCATCTCCGGCGTAACATCTACGAGGTGTTTCCCTGGGTACGGCAGGGTGAAGGGCACGATCCCCGACCAGCTCTGCCCCCACATATCTCCGAGGACATGAGCAGGGATCGGTGCAGATCGGGAGATCCTTTCAGGTCCATATGCTTCACGGAGACGACGACGCACGTACGCGTGCAGGAGTTCGTAAAGGGGCTTTATCTGGAAATGTTTGATTGAGAATATTGATTTGATATTGAGAGTAATTGTATGATAAGAATGACTTGGAAGTTTATTTTGTAATAAGTACTACTTGTAGGCTTTTTTAAACTTTCGCGATCAGGCTGGTACAATCCAGTCGTAACGTCGGGATGAAATTAAAATTAAATAACGTAAATAGCGATAAATACCCGTATATGTATTGTATGTTTTATCATACTTGTTGGCTCTATAATTAAACAACGATTAAGTATTAGGTACCCCAATTAAATGAGTGTTTGTTTAATTTTGATTCGCTACCCTACTAACATTGGAATAACTTAAGAGATTCAAGAGAACTTGCAAAACGATCACGTAAAGTAAAGACAAATTAAAAATGTCATTGTGACTATCTCACCTGTTCCCACACCTCGTCTACTTCTTCTCTCATGTTTACTGTTTCATAGGGGAACATCCAGTACTGGGATGCATCAGTGAAATCTGAAATAATTTATGCCTTTTTAAATTTTTGGCTCGAATAAAAAACACATCGTACATATCTGCAATATCAGTAATAAATCTTCATGATAAATGTACAGTAGGTATAACCTATCTTCAAAATTAGAATATTTTTTCAAGGCATTAGATTCTTGGAAAAAAAATGTATTTGATCTAAATTGAGTATTTATCAATGTTCGGGATAACTATTGCAAATAAGAACTAATAGTTAACAGCAAATAATGTTACCATCATCAATAAATCCTGATAGACTTTGTGATCTGAGTGAGGGATGACATGAGTAAGAAAGGAGTAAGTGCTGAGATGACGTCTGAAGTGAAATGGAAGAAGAATACATGTTGTGCCAACCCCATATAGTGGGATAAGGGCAGGAAGAAGAAGAAGATACTTTTCGATCTTCCGCTATGATCTTCTTATATGCGTACGGACACGGCACGTTAAAACGTTCACTGCCTATGACGCACATGGGTTAGTTGCGAGGGCTCGGCCGGCCGTGGTCCTTTCCTTCAGAGACGACCGTGCGGGCCAGGCCGTGAAATAGGTTATACACTATGTTTGTACAATAACACCTTATCTGGGGGCCTATCATCAGTGTTCTCTCACGTGTCAAGTATTCTAAATGTATGGAATATTTAGTTCATGCAAGTTACCGGGGGCGGCGCTGCACTGGATTTTGTGATACTTGACTCGGTGTCGAGGACAGTATCCAATACTACGGTAAACTGGTGTTAACCCCCCTGTAAAGAAAATGATCTCTTTGCCACTTACTGTTCAATCTAGCTGCCTGATTGGTCAGATCCACCAGCTGCTCATACAGATCTCGGATCCTCCTGCCCGTGTTCCGCCTCCACTCGGTCCACACATGCTGCAACTCGTCCCAGTCCCTCGAGTGAGACATGATGAACTGGAGTTCGGGTTGGAGATGGAGTCCGCATTTGAAGGGCTCGTTGTAAGCACAGATCTCCGCAGTATTGTAGACTGCTAGCATGTCATTTATAATACGGTTGTACTGAAAAGGATGGACAAAAAACTTGATATTAAAGGAGTAAATCATGATCATGGCACAGAAAATATAGATCATGGTGAGGTAAAGCAGTTTTAGATTCTTGAGTCGAATTATATTAAGTAAGCTATTTTGCTATTGAATCTGGTCTTTAATGATGAATCATCACATAATTTTCATAGAAAACTGTCCAGAGAAACGGGTTCATATTTTGGAGGCTACCAAAAATATTAAGACCTATTTGAGCGCGGTCAGCATCCCCATAATTGGAGGAGTACTTAAGGTTTTTGAGGCTGGGTTCGCTTTGTAGGTGTTTCTCTTATCTTATTTTACAAACTTGTATAACTTGTATAAACAATGGATCAAAATACATACCCTATCGAGCTGGTCTGGCGGCAAGGCTGCTGGTCCGATGATAGAGAGCAGTCGAAGCTGCCTGAAAGTGGAATAGTCCCTGACGGCTCCTCGAGGTATCTGCTGAGCTGCCTCCCAGAGACCTCTTTGGAAAAGAGTGTAACGTTGTTGCGCATCCAGCTGAAAATAAAACAAATGAAATTAAAAAAAAAATATTATCACGATTGTCTTCCAAAGATATGGTAGATATTTTTCAGATCTTTAGGCATTTTTAGATCTAATAAAAATCTGAAAGGGTAGTCAGGGGTATGTCCAAATACATATTTGGAGCCCGGGACCTCCCGGCCCTATCCATAGTACCTACATGTCTGTTGACAGTTATGATTGAATACAGTTAGGTAACATTTATCACTTTACATGTTTATTATATTCTGTAGCCAACATCACGTATCAACGGCTTCATAAAAAGCAAGATCTGATTTATTTGCTAGGGTAAAATGGCTCGTAGTATTGTGACAAGGTTTCTGTGTCTACTCCAAGGCGACCACGTCACGCCTTATGGAAATAAACAATGTGACAAAAGCTATGGTATGCTGTAGGTATCAATAAATATGAATAGTGAGTTAGTTATACTTTAAGACGTCCTAGATTATAAATTTGACACATGCACATAATATAAGATTTAACTGGCTTTTATAATGCTACATAGTTGACTTAAAAAAACCTGCGGTAAAATGGCGTATTTTTATTAAGTTAGACCTCTGGCAATACATCGGTGAAAATTGCATTCAATTCCATTCAGTAGTTTTTACGTAATGCGGGAACAAACATTCTTATAGACAGACCGACAAAAATTTTAAAAAGCACTCGAAAGAAATAAAGAAAGAAAAATCATTTATTCTTGTAGGATTCTTCAAGGATCACTTAAGTTTCGTTTTACATGCTAGGTGATTCTAATGCCTGTTTTGTGTGTGCCACTTTTTTAACTTCTGTTTCTCTAAACCCCTCATATTAGTTTTTCATTAATATCTCAATATATCGACGTGTGAGATGTGAAATTGCGAGCAATCCCTGACATTCGAAATAAATACAACATCAACGTAATATTTCAATGTCTTCTATCATTATTCATCCCGTCTCCTTGAAATAACCACAAAACAATCCAAGTCACGGTCACCATGTTTTCTGGCAATTACACTTTGATGTCACTTGGAAGTAGAATAAAAATGTGGGTTGGTTTTGCTACCACATTATGAGAACAGGCTCACGGCTCTAACCCCAGACGCAGTAGAGATAAGCTCAGAGGCCCTACTCAGAATCAACGAAAACGTAGTTTCGTGAAAATTTTCGGATTCCAATTATGTTGGTAAACTATTACGAATTCAGTATCCACCAACATAAGCAGACCCCGAAATTTGTCATGAAACTTCGTTTTCGTTGATCTAGAGTACGGCCCCAGATTCGAAATGTAAACAATACCTATTCTTAGGCTAAAGTTAATGCAACGTAACTTTGCAGCTGCAATAACTTTTTGAAAGAGAATACGAAAAATCTATTGATGTTTAGCCAGATTCGAACCCCCGACCGGTCGAAAGTTAAAGTACGAAGGAACAAAGTTAAAAAAAAAACCAGTTATTGAACCTTTTGTGAAAGTAAGAAAGAAAAATTGTTTATTTTGGTAAACCCTCAAGGATCACTTCAGTTTCATCTTACATGCTAGGGGATTCTAATGCCTATCCAACGTGACTCCCTACACCAGGGAAAGAAATAGGCAAGAACCTGGTGGTGTGGATCTAGCTTTTCCAATAAAGACTCAGCTTTAGATTTCGCATTAGAAGCATCAGTTGAAGATAATTGTATTTTTTTAGATACTAATAGCAGAAGGTATTATTCATGTAGAAGTACTTTCAGGTAATTAACTGTGAGTAATCCTATAATTGTTACAAAAGGTGGTATAAGAAAACGAAATTGAATGACATCAGCGTCAGTCAACAATGTAGTTTTAAAGCTGTTTTTATGCAACTATCAATTTACAAGATGAGTCACAAAATCTTTGAATGACAGTGTTTATGATTCATAAGATAATAACCTAAAGATATTTGATTAGTTTAGATGACAGGTCATAAGCAAAGCTAGAAGCCTTCCGGAGTAATCAACATCATCATCATTTTATTTGCATCGACGGTTGGATTTACATTTAATTTTCTGCTCCCTTGCGAGTCATAGAAGTAGCAACACTGAAAATATCGTCCTAGGGCTAAAGGCCTGTTCGGACCTACGCGGTATTCGCGTGGGAAGCGAAAATCCACGCAGGTATTTTCTATGAAGTGCCGCGGCGCGGTATTTTCACTTCCCACAGCGGCAGCGAATACCGCGTAGGTCCGAACAGGCCTTTATTATTTTTAAGTATGCCGTATCTGTGGTAAACAACTATTGCACAATCTGGTGAATGACTTCATTGACCGAATGGTCATAAAAACAATTATAATGTTTCAAAAACATCTCCAAACAAAAAAGATCAAAGAATTAAAATTAACAAAGCAATGCATGAAGTTCACACTTTTTTCTAACCATGAAGTCGATCTTGAAGTCAAGCTTTTTTCAAGAACACAGAATACGTAAGAATTCTACAAATATTATTTGGAATACACTGTTTACTTTACTGCTCTATTAAATAGACTATAGCTGTTATAGTTTACATATTTTATTATACTCGTAGTGTAAAACCACACTTAGGTATTTCATTATAAATGAAAAATCTTACTAAAAGACTTCGACGGGATTCGAACCCGCGTGATACAAGCGATCACCGTTCGAATCCCGTCGAAGACGTAAACTTTTAGTAAGATTTTTAATTTATATCTGTCTGTTTGAGACTTAAGTTTATGTACCCGCGAGGGTTTCTGGTCTAAAAACTATCATAAACACTTTTTTGACATTGCAAAGCATGCGGGATGCATGTCATGCATAAATGCCCAAAAATGACCTGCAATTTGACAATGTCGTCTCATCCACCAGATGAGACCAACAACGACAGATTACACCAAAACAATTACTTACTAAGTAGTTCTAAGATTCGCGGTTATAATTTAGCGGTCAAGAGCAAAGTACTTGACCCGTATCGTTGAGAAACTTATTACAATGATTAAAAAATAAAACTATCAGCACAGTTGAAGTCGACATCTCTGAATCCTGAAAATTAACTCTTGAACTTGAATAATAAGATTTATCTCACGTTTTCAAAACGATTGTTTGACGTTTTTTTTATAATGTTGGCTAATTTATATTTCTATTTTATTTTATTTATTTAGGATGATAAACAGTCATACTTTATATATTTTTACATAGTATTAAGTAAATATAGACTAGACATAAGTAAAGGTACCCACAACATCGTCCACAGATTAAATTTCCTGGCCCTGTACATTTCATGCTCTTTAAGAGCGTTCAGTGATACGCTTTCACTACATTATAGGGTCGGCACCAGGTTCTCTTCTTCCACTCACCAATATCATTCATCAATAATGAATCCACTGATAGTATGACAAGATTGGACGATTACAAAAAGTGACTTTAATAGAATACTTTCAGCATAGCAAAACCTACGCGATATTGTTGCTAATCAATGAAAAAAATCCCTGACCTTATCCAAAGTCAACAGTTCATAACTTTCCGAAATCTAACCTCTATCATCACTACTATAGTGATGATTTTTGAGTGGTATGTAAAACTCATACCACTTTGTGTTCTCTTGCAAATTGGTTGCATTTGTGCCAAATTCTCAATAGCAGTTAGCACTGATTGTGTGCGCGATTGTACTTGTAGTAAACTTGAACTAGTTAACTGTATGAATGGACTTGCCTTGTCTGTCACGTAGAGCCGTTTTTGTTTGTTTTTTTGCTATTTGATAATACTTATATAATATTGTATAATGCACGTAGTCGGTTTGGCCATGCAGTTTTTTATTCCTCCATTTTGATTTTGTTATAAATTTGTAAATTTTGTTACATTGTAGGTACACTAAATTATAAAACGATAAAGCTTGTAAGTAAGAGAAATCTCAGACAATGCTGATCTGATGTGTCACGGGTTAAAAGCAATATTGAATCATGCATCTGTAACAAAACTGATTTGGTTGATACTTGAGTGCGATGTTATGGTTACTGCTTTGTTTTGTTTGTTTTTCTCTTTATATCGTCTACCACTAATACTAATTATTTGTTTTGTTTTGTTCTTATCCTTATATCGTCTGCCACTAATACTTATTATTCGTTTTATTTTGCTATGAACCCATAATTAGATCTTTTTAGTCGACAGATATAACATTTTTTTATTTATTTACTTTAATTATTTTTTAATACTTTAGGCAAGCAAAGCTGCGGACAGAAGCTATTTATGCAAATTTAATAGCAACCTATATTTTTTATAAGTACTGTTTTCCTCAAGCATCATTACCGTGTATATATTTATATCGTGACAAGGCGAGGCGCTATTTAAATAATTAACAAGTGCTAGTTTCAAGTTCAGATCATATCGTGGGAAACTACAATTGTTATGTAACATTGAATTTGCTTATGTTCGATGTGGATCAACAAATTAAATCTAGAAAATCATGCAAAAATTAGAAAAATTACATCTCAGGTTTTCAATCGAGTTTAAGTTAAATTGTTAAGACATGACGGAGGCCTTTGGGCGGACTAAAAACTTCGTTACCAGAGTTGGCCATTGCTCATACGAACGAACGAACGATTGAGTTTATGAGGTTATCTCAACTAACGGAAGATAGGACTGTTAGCATTGTATCAAGCATTGTTACTTAAAAAGAAAGATAAGTTTAGTTAATCTCTAGCTCATATCATATAAACTTACAGTACCTGGATGACCGGTTTTTTGGAAATAAAACAGCATTTTCTAAACATGAATACTTACTAGCTGGATCGGCTCATTGACCCTGAAAGTCTTTGCATACAAAATTTCAAGCAAATCGTTGAAACCGTTTCCGAGATTCAGATTATATGGTACTCATTCATGCCAAAACTACTAACCAGATTCAGTTGAAACTTGGAATATACATAGTTTATGACCTGGAATAATACAAAGGCTACTTAATGTCGAGGGAGGTACTACGGGAGCAAAGCCGCGGACAAACTAATCTAGTCTTCCATTATATAACAGCTTGCAAGCTCATCGCCTCCCATATTTTATTTTGTTTCCTGAACGTCACACTTCGCTTGCGAAACAAAGAGACGCGGTATGGGAATGTCCTTTGCGCATGCGTGAGAAATTAATAGAACCCTCATTATTTTTATTGTCCGCTGGCATTGACGGAGGTAAATTGTTGAGACTACTTGAGATTTACTTGTAATTTGATAAGTAGAATTCTTGTATGTTTGTATGAACGGTCGCGATGTAGCTGTAGTCGCGTTTAACTCTCCCTGCAAACTTGGTCTAGTCTCGTACCTACTCGTAGTAGGAACCAAGGCGTGACTTTTCACTAAAAACAAAAACGAGAATTGTCGATCATCGTGCGATCTCTCTCTCACAGCTGAGTATACCAGTATTAGGCAAAGACTTTGTACTTTTAACACCACAGATTATACAGGGTGTTACCAGACCACTACTGAAAACTTTAGGGGGTGAAAGTACCCATCAATATGAACAACTTTTTCTAAGAAACCAACACTGTGAACGCGATAAAAAAACAGCAGTTCCATACATAAGTTCAATACCTACTTGGCTAAAGTGTATGAAACAGCTGTTTTTTTTTCGCGTTCACAGTGTTGGTTTCTTAGAAAAAGTTGTTCATATTGATGGGTACTTTCATCCCCTTAAGTTTTCGGTAGTGGTCTGGTAACACCCTGTATAGTACCACAAACTCTTTGTATATAGACTTTGCCTTGTTTTTCTTTTCCCTGTTCTGTAAATGATCCATAAACTCCTACTGATTTAATGATTTTGACTTTGACTTTTTTCGGCTTAGACGCCACCTGCACCATAATTTGGCATGATCTGCCATATTCATTGAATATTACGGTCTATAATTCCTTGGAGCTGACTAAGCCAAATAATATTCACAATGTTTTCCTTCACAGCTTAAAACTCAGTGTCGTCATCGAACAGCATTTTATTTTAAGTCAAAAACCACGTTCAACATCAAATTGCTTTTGTGCTAGTAATAAACCTAGTTCTATTGCGTGTTGTTACTAGCTTCCTTTAAAATATACCTACGTGATTTCAGCAATATCACGTAATATTCTAATTTGTTTTTTATATATTCCAATAGATTGTATTTTGTATAAAGCTAGAAGAAACCTATCAAAAATATATCTAGTTTGATTTTTATTTGTTGGTTTTGTCAATATCACAATCGAGTCAAGTTTCAGCCAAACCCGTTCTGTAATTTTTGCTTGAAAGACTAACAAACATGTATAAATAAATCCATACATACTTTAATTCCACTATTCCTTAGTATTGTAAAACACTTTTACAAAATGTACGTCCGTGGCACTAGGGTGGTACGGTCGCCCAAGAAAGTGTTCTACCAGTTTTGACAAAAGTTTTTGTGAGTAACTATCGATAAGGTTTTTCTTGCGAGAATTCGAACTTGACACATGACAAGACGTAAATATAGTAAAGAGAGCAATTGTAGGTCTTTCACCCCAGTTAAACCATCTGCTTTACATTTTGAAAGGATAATAGTGGCAATTCGGAGTGTCGCAAATGCTAAACTAAACTAACTAAAATTAATGCCATTTTTTTTAATCCAATCGCTATGGGACGGCAACATTTTTGGTTAGTTAAGTTTAGCTTTTGCGACACTCCGAATTGCCACTAATACTTACTTAAGTCAAAATTCAAAATTTTTATCTATCACACCAATTTTTTTTTGTTTTTTAATCTATCATCCGAAATTGACATACTGTAAGACAATCAATACGAAGCGTTTTGTAATATGGCTACATGCTCTGATCTCTTGGTCCTTGACCTCAATTGATGTCAAATAAACATCACAAGACTAAACACTTAATATTTTTGCAACGGACGCCATTCCGACTGATATGGTCACAAAAACATTTAAAACCAAGCCATGGCGTATCCTCGCTTTAATAGCCCATAGATACAATGAGCAGCCTTCACTAGACGAATTATCTTATTGTCTCATACCTTTTAGGTCAAGAATCTGTTTGTTCCGCCATTTTATATTAAGTTGTTTGTAAGGCCTAGTTTTTCAATCGTGATGAAAAATTAAGTTATTTTATAATGCAAACTATTTCCCTTATTATATTATTATTGGTTTATTATTGGTTTAGTAACCCTACTTTAGCTAAAACGGATTTTTAATCTGTGTCTTCCAACTAACAAACTAACAAACTAACTTTGCAAACTATTTCCCTTATTATATTATTATTGGTTTATTATTGGTTTAGTAACCCTACTTTAGCTAAAACGGATTTTTAATCTGTGTCTTTTCATTGACAAGAGTAACAAAAAAAAAACATTCATTCAACAAACATTCATCTTAATGAATAAGGCCAATATCTTTACAGTTTTCAATACCTTAACGGTAAAGGTATTGAAAACTGTAAAGATATTACTTACAGATATAACTTAAGGCTTAACCTCTCAGTTTAAGACATATACACAGGAAAGACTGACTGAAGCGCGTTCTGAGCGGTCACTACTTGGATGGGTGACCGCAAGTGGCATTTATATCTGAGCGCTTCCGTGCTTCGGAGGGCACGTTTAATTGTCGGTCCCGGCTTTTAAAGTCGTTAAGCCATGATGGAGGCCTTAAGGCGGCCTAAAAACTCCGTCACCAGAGTTGGCCACTTGCTCATACGAACTTACTTACTTTACAGGAAAGACAATGATCAATGGGCTGACTTAGCTGAAGTTTTCCTCACGATAACACGAACACGACCTCAGTCTTTGACGCTAAAGACTTTAGTATAGAGTATCTATAGAGTCAAAAACTGGTGCTAACAGCTGAGCGATTACTCAGAAGTCCTATTGTTACACAACAGTTGTGTCACAAAGAGCCGGACAGGCTGAAATCAATTAGGAACTTATGTTTTAGGCACGGTCAGTTTTGTAAGTGGAACGGATGGGGGCCACCTATGAAGCGTTAATGAATGACATAGTTACTTTATTCTGTAAAACTGAAAGACATTTAGATCTTCAATTTTACAAGATATTTTTAAGATAAGGAATGGTTTACATAAAGTAAGGTAGTATACACAATATACATACATAGACACCTGAATTTTAAAAAAAGCTTTGTCTTAGATAAAATAATATATTTTAGAGACAACAGACTTAGTACTTAGCGAAACAAAATACTTTGTGATGTCTTCTGATGTTATAGCCTTAGAAGCTCAAACGATTGCAACTTAGGCTCGGTTTATTTACGTAGGTTCAATAAAAGTGACTTGCTATTTAAAGTTCCCACGAACAGACGTGCGTCGAAACCAAATTAATTAAACCCGATTAGGATCTCAATGCAAACCTTATTAACAAACGACTAATAAAAACTAACCTACGATAGGGCACAATCGTAGGTTAGTTTTTGTTGGTCGATTTGTAAACACAAAAACAATCGCATGGTTTCTAGTTCAAATAAAAAAAAATGTTGATGCTTAGTAGCGCGTTGAAATCTTTTGTTTGAAATCCGGAAGTTATAATAATAAGGGTGTTTTTGGAAACCCTCCAAAAAACTGAATGATCCGTTTTTGAAACCTATCATAAGCTTTTTTTGAATAAGTCTGTAATTGTTTTATGTTATATAGTTTAGGAGGAGTAGCGAAAACAGAGTTTGGTCGCCACCAAGTGCAACTTCGCTACTCTAAAGTAAAAAAGGCGGCGGCGCGGTTTGACGCATACAGACACTTTAAACGTCGCCTAAAATAAAGTTATTATTATTTTTATATTAGTAAGATAAACATACATTTACGGGTATTTATCGCTATTTACCTTTATTTAATTTTAATTTTATCCCGACGTTTCGACTGGATTGCACCAGCCGTGGTTGTTTAATCATGTGTTCTGATCGCGAAAGTTTAAAAAAGACTATTAGTAAGATAAGTTTCTGCAACGACTTACGACTTGTGCTTTCCACTAGAGTTGTACAAAACAGTTAATTAACAAGTTACATCCCGGCTCGGTGAAATATCACAGCGAACAATACTACTCTCTTCGCACAAAAAGCGAAGCGTCGGTGTAGAAACATTATTGAAATCTCCCATACATTGTTCTATGGGAATATTGTACCCGGAAACTTTCTGATTTTGTACTGTAGAGATTTATTGAGAGATATTTCACGATTAGACTTATATGGTTGTGTTGACGACCTCTGTGGCGCAGTGACGCCGCCTGAGACGCAGAGGTTGCGGGTTCAATTCCCGCTGCGGGACGAATGGAGGTGTTTTGGAACAAATAGAACGGTGTTTTCTTTGTTTTATTATTGTATGTATTTACATAAAAAAATTATAAGTAGTATATCAGTCATCTGGTTACCATAACACAAGCATTAAATTTCATAGCTTGGGACTAGATGACGCTGTGTGTAATGACCGAGAATATTTATTTATTTAATTGCAAAAGAATCGTTTTGTACGTTTTTTTTATTTTAGTTTTTACTATAACCATAACTTGTCTGCAAGGGCCGCTTTGTTAAAAGTCCCTAAGTTCATCCTAACGGTTTACTAAATGAGTATTATTTTAAAATGCGTCACAGCTTTTTAACAGATAGTTGGAGAGATTTTGAGAGATTCTTCACTACTAAAAAAATTAATAATTCCACAAAATATAAACGTTTTAAAAACCGGAGTTATTTTACCTTTCTATATCTATACTAATCTATACTTAATATTATAAAGAGGTAATGTTGGTTTGTTTGTTTGTTTGTTTGTATGTTTGGGGTAATCTCCGAAACTACTCATCCGATTTCAAAAATTCTTTCACCAATTTGTAGCTTAGACTTTCCGAATGAACATAGGCTATATTTTATCAAGGTAGGTACCACGTGAGCGAAGCCACGGGCAAGTTAGCTAGTAGTTAATAAAACCCATGTTCCCAGCCTCTAAATAAATGACACGTCATTTTATATTCTACTCTGCAGGTACTCACATTGTTTATAGATAACAATCTCAAATTGTCCAGTCATTTGCGTTTAATGACCATAATAAATAGGTATGTATGTTGTATAATAAATACATAGCAAGGTAGACTGTGTTTTATATGTAAAAAGAACTGCTAAATGAGGCGAAATAGGTATTTCAGGCTAGTAGCAAGTAGAAATCCGTGGTCTCTGCCCACCCTTTGGGGAAAGAGGCGTGATGTGAAATGTAGTTTTATTTTTAAACTAATGTTCTTATTCATAAAGATTTGTCAATTTAATACAGATTTAAAGAATGTTTTTTTCTTGTCAATGAAATAAGATAGCAACAAATTTTATATCCGTTTTAGCTAAAGTAGGTTTATTAAACCAATATACACCAAAGTAGAATGACATGATCACTTCAACAATTTAACTAATTCGAGATTCATTAATCATCTAATATTTTTATCTAAAAATACAACATACATCACTTGTATAAACAAACTCACCGCTGCATGCTGTGTAGCATCATTGACGTCAGTTTCGAAATTCCACTGCGCAGCCACATTATTAGTACACTCCTTAGAAGCCTGCTCCTCCGCCTGATGCAAAAAATCCCTTATCTGCTGTACATTCACTTGATTAAACCGATTATCGATATTATTTCCATCCACTCCCCGATTAAAATCGTAAGGATTCGATCCCACGTAATTTGGATCATTACGAATGAAGTTGGGATCATTCCTTCTGAAATTAGGGTCGTTGTTGATATCGATTCTGTCATCTCGGTTATCGTACGGTCTAGAGGTAGAGCTGGGGTTACGTCCATTCCCGTAATCCAAACTAGGATATCCATTGTTGTTTATATCAGGGTTGATTCGACTGTAAGGAGTTGTATATACCGGATTGGGGCTAGAGTTCGGACGCGCGGTACTAAATTGATTGTTAAAGTTTGGTCTTGCGCTACTAAACTGACTCACATCGTACTGATTCCCGGGTGAGTTGATAGGGGTTTGCGTACTGGATGCATATCCAAACCCGTTTCTCTGGGTACTGGATATGGGAGGTAGATCAAGTTGGGGAGACGCTGTAACGAGCACCAGGATGAGTTGGAACTTGATGAGTGTAGTGACTCTTCCTACAGGAGAGGCCATGATAACTTGGCCGATTATAATTTCGCCAGCTAGTGAAGCGTGGTGCTGGTAAGGTATCGCGCTGACGACTGCTTGTTACCTATGAACTCGGGCCGTGTGAAGTGGCTTTGTCTTGCGAGTACGTACCAGGGTCAATTGGATGGTAGGTATCAAGTTCAGAGTTTCAGACTGAAGCGTGCTTCGTAGTTTTTTTCGTCTAATAACTTGTCAAATTGAAAATGTTTTAATTTTAAAATGGAAGGGGCAAGGAGCCTGAGCCTGTAGCCAGTGACAAACGCTTATTTTCCATTTTATTCTAGAAAACTGAAAATACATTTATTATTCATAATATTTGTCCATTTAGCAAGGCAATTTTTTTTTTCTTATTCATGCATCATTTCCTTATTACTAGGAAACTTACCTAGGAAAACTTCAAAATGCATGAATTCAAAATGGTATCAGTTGAATTGAAACATTTAAAAATATTCGATTACTAGCGGTAAGTCATGCATGATCTGTAAATTTTATGCGTATTTATCTTTTTTCTATATTTATTTCTGTGAATGATAAAACTAAGTTAAAAAAAGGAACTTTTTTAAAAATTTAAGTACAAATAGAACAGACTACCTTAAATTATTCACCGATTTTCCCGTCAATAGTAGAACTTTGAAAATGTATATTTTGTTTGAAAGTGATCTGAGGTGGTTGGTCCTTGCAATAAACAATGTTTAGGATCTGATGAGAATCTTCAGTGTTATCAAAGACGATTAATATCGTGTTATGAACAAAAATGCACCTCAAGAGTGTAAAAAATTGCTCTCGAAATCTTATCTCATCTAATCTTATCTTACGAAATTGCAGTTTCATAAAAAAATTATTTTGCACTTGTTAGACGAGCTAAAAATTCAAATCTGCCCTCAAAGTTAAGTAGTTCACACATCACTAGTCTTTCTAATTACTAAAATATAGAGCTCCACAAAAGGTGTGAAAGAAAGCGATAACAAAGGGAAAGCGAGATAACACGTAACCGAGGCCTGCCTCAGGAAGTGGTGACCTGCTATTGTATTATGGTCTCCTGGTAGGCTCTGATTATGCGCAGGTTACACAGATTATGTAATACTGGGCGACTAATAGATACCTCTTTTCACTTAAGTAACTTCATTCACCATTAGCCAACCTGTCAACTGAGTTTTTGGGTCATCTGAAGACCTTCGTCATGACTCACGACGAAGGTCTTCGACGTACCATTTTGAAATGTCCTAAAAACACGGGAATTCTGCTGCCTATTCCAAAAGCGACACACCACCCAAAGAATCTAGCAACAACCCGATGGTCTTGCTTTTTTTCTGTGGTAGAATTTCAATAATATAAACTGAGATAGTCAACGGCTTTATCAGCTATAACGTCGTTTAGCCATGACGAGTCATACGATCTAACTTCTACTTTAGAAGAATGGTTTTAAAGCTATTCGGACTAGGTATTGTTAAGATTAGCGAAGAATGCCAGTTATTTACAGGAAAAACCCAAGTATCTTCCTAGAGCTACTCCAACGCAAATCTAATTTGACGACCTCTGTGGCACAGTGGGCGAAGGCTCGCCTGAGTCGCAGAGGTTGCGGGTTCGATTCCTGCCGCGTGAGAAATGTTTGCATGATCTGCAAATATTTGTCTCGAGTCTGAGTGTTTACTATGTAAATATTTTAATATGGTATGTATTTACAAAAAAAAATTATATAAGTTGTCTAACAGTCATCTGGTTACCATAACACAAGCATTAAGTTGCTTAGCTTGGGACTAGATGACGCTGTGTGGAATGTCCAAGGATATTTATTTATTTATTTACAGTGATGAAGTGCTTGTTGTGTTTCATTTCGAAATAAGCGACGTTCTACGCGTCCGTTACTTAACGCGTTTTAGTATCTACGACATAATTATCTGTCCCAAAGCAAGTTGTCTTGTGACCCCTTTTTTCAGAGAGACTTGGAAGAAAATATAATTTGCTATATGCGAAAACATGTTAATTCGTTTTTAGTTAACTTGAATTGTTTTATAGCTTGGCTGTAAAACAGTTTGTTTTCCGAATACTTAAATTAAAAAAAAACGTGTTTTTGCCTTTTCTTTCGAAAAACCAGCTTAAACGTAGAAGGAGAACATAGTGAGAAAAACGTTGTTGGGCAAGCAAAGGCAATGGTTAGATGAGTTCTGAAATATGTACCAAATATGTGTTTGGACGTGCATATAACAACTTAGACATCTTCAAGGGCTGATTCCAGAGAATCCAAAGATCTGAGATGATGTCTATTCTACCTTGAGGTCATCACATCTCATCATCACATCGTAATCTTTATTATTTCAATTCAACGAAACGCTCATGGCGAAGTGAGCTGAGACGTCCTTGATATATCGTCTAAGTTAAGCAACGTTCTGAGCGGTCACAACTTGGATGGGTGACCGCAAGTGGCATTAGCAGCTGAGCGCTTTCGCGCTTCGTTTACGTTAAATTGTCGGTCCCGGCTTTTAAAGTTGGGCCATGACGGAGGATTTTGGGCGGCCTGAAAACTCCGTCACCAGAGTTGGCCACTTGCTCATACGAACGAACGATTGTTTCAATTTGTATTTTATGATGATAATAGTACCATAAGGTGTGACGTATTAACATCTCCAGTCACATACCATAGATACGCAATTTTCCTATTGTGCCAGTTTTACCGTGGGAATTAGCCGGCACTTACCTAGCTATACTTATTTAACATATTACTAAACTGCATGGCGCTTTGCATTTTAAGTGCTTATTTAAAACGATGGAGGAAAATGGTGTTTAGATGATCTGATTCATTTTGCGTATTTTTACACAATTTTCCATTCATATGTTTCAATAATTGTAAGTAGAATGCTAATTACTTGAAAATGTGCTCCATTAGTTGTCAATTATTGTCTTAACATTAAATAAATTCTAAATCGATGATATTTTTGTGTATGTAATTTCCGTGTGTCATTGTAGTACTAATAGCCATGACGGAATCCTATAAGCGGCCTAAAACTACGTCACTCGAGTTATCCACTAGCTCCTTCGAACAAATATAAATTGTAGTAGGTACTACATTAGTATCTTCAAGAAGCATTAATATCTATAAAGGCCAGCTTTTTAATAAAGAAAAACCTTTTTTTAGTATACGGGTCTTTGAAAAACTATGAATCAGAAACCAATTTGCGTAAAGATCTTGTAATGCATTAAATACATAGACGACCTTGTATCGACCGTGGTCAATTGGCGCGCATTCGTGCGCGTAATGTACCGAACAATTTCATTATTATCATAATCATTTACTCTTGTCATTTTACGCCAATCCAAAACACGATTGGTAGTTCGAGTGCGTAATTGAGATGTTAATTAGGTTTTAATAAGGTAAGCTACTTTGGATGAGTGGGATAATGACTTGACTTTCGACACCTTTAGATTCCTGTCGTGCATCAATTGTTTTTTTTTTTAAACTAGTAAAGATTGTGTCCTAACGCGGAAAAAAATTAAAGAAAGAGCGGAATAGCGTAAAATGTTTTCACTCGTGTATCAATGTATCTAAGTATTAATACCTATCAGTCATTTGGTTACCATAACACGAGTTATTTTTAATAACATTTTAATAAATAATAGGGAATAGCATTTTTACATAATTATTATACAAAAGTTAACTGAACACAATATTTTGTTCTATTGACCATTGATTTTTTGAAGGTTCTTGTTGAAGCCCGTGGCTTCCATCTCGAATCTCTGTTCCAAGGAGCAGTACGCTGAAACAATACAAAATGGTAAAATGTAATCGTGGTGTCGGTCATAAAAAGTATTAGAGACATCTGCTCTCTATCTCAACAAAAAAAAGCTACGCCCACACAACCAGTTTCTTGCCTGATTCTTTCC
Source organism: Xanthorhoe designata (assembly GCA_963582015.1). NCBI lineage: Eukaryota > Metazoa > Arthropoda > Insecta > Lepidoptera > Geometridae > Xanthorhoe > Xanthorhoe designata. The sequence goes on from OY757038.1 coordinate 1,319,779, forward strand.
CTGGTGTAGGGAGGCGCGTTGGAACAGGCAGTAGAATCCCCTAGACGTCTATACCACTTTGGCACGTGCCAAAGTGGTATTTATACGATCGTACTGAATAAATAAATTTTGAGTTTGACTAATCAATCAATGGAAAGCAGAAACTCTTGTTTACAATAAATAAATGTGCCACTGCGTTTTTTAGCTATAAATAATTAGTAAATTGATAGCATTCTTCGACATTAATACTACTGCCTTCTGAATCAGTAATTTTCAAGTAACTTACGGATAGCACTTGCTTCCCATCCGATGTACTCTCCGGTCCTGGCGTTCTCCTTCTTCAGCCACTCGTAAAGAGGCTCGAAGTACTCTAGAAGACCAGACGCATCCATATTTCGCTGGCCAGTCAACGCTTCCATTGCGTCAGGCCATGGCTTCATGGAGCCCATTTGGAGCATTTTACTGAAAATATTTTGTAAACTTTAGAACTTTATTTCAAAACTATACCTTATCAAAAAGTTTTATGGCTTCGACGGGATTCGAACCCGCGAGATACAAGCGATCACCCTTAAGCCGGGCTGCCTTACCACTCGGCCACGAAGCCCTTGACGCCGTAGACGAAACTATCAGAAAGATGATATTTTTTCGGTTAAAGCACCGGTAAATTATCTATGTGGTATATATCAGTCATCTGGATACAATTACACAAGCATTCAATTGCTTTGGGATGTGTGAAATGTCCAAGGATATTTATATATTTATGTCTTACCCCAATGCTTGTCCAGCCGCCTTGCTCCTGTAGATATCACAGTTAGAGAGCAGCTTGCTGTCGTCTCCGGGAACGTATTCACCAGCAAGCTGACACAATGAGCGGTGAAATTGGAACTGGACTAGGTATGACACATAGTATCTGAAATAAACAACGTTTTTTATATTTATAAGGATAACTTTACACATTGGTGTATTTCAACATTTGCACGTTCGAAAATGAAAAATCTTACGAAAAGTTACGACTTCGACGGGATTCGAACCCGCGTGATTCAAGCGATCATCCTTTAGCCGGATTGCCATCGACCACTCGGCCACGAAGCCATTAACGTCGACGTTCGAATCCCGTCAAAGTCGTAACTTTTCGTAAGATTTTTCATTTTCTAATGAAATACCTGTGTGGTTTAACACTATAATAAGAATATATAAAAAAACTATTTGCACGATCGTTTCAAAAAATGATTGAATTTCGTGAAATTCTGTCGAGAATGTAAAAATATTACCCAAGGTCATGGCTACCACCCAGGTTAATTTAACCACAATGGTATATTTTTTTTTACAATATTATAGTATGAAAAGATGTACATTGTTTAAACGAATTATAAACGAAATGCAATTTTAAGTGTATGATTATAACATTAATTAGACAAAACCATTAGCTATCTTGAATGATTTGGACATAACTTCTTCGTCTTTCGACGTCAGTTGTTCATGAAATACAAAAAAATATTATGCTTCATTTTTCAACTGGTACTCTTGTTGTACTGGACCGCAAAAGAAAACCTCTTAGCAATTAGTTAAACTCTAGTGATTTCACGAAGCCTACCTCATATACTCCACATCAGCCGCGATATGGTACTTTGCAGCTGGGTCAAAGTCCTCTTCACTCCTCGGCGCTGGCGGCTCCACACCCTGGAGCGACTCTCGCAACTGCCAGAAGTGGCAGTTGTAGTCCTGAGGAGTGGTGGTGCCGCGGAAGACTTCGTACCGGTAGAGGTCTAGGAGGTAGCCGAATGGGAGGAATACTATCTTGTCGAGACTCTGAAATGCGACAAGAAACCTTTCTTTAACCTATATATCTCTATTTCTAATTGTGTTCGTCATATTTCACTGTAAATTCCAGAAAAAAAGCACGAAAGTGATGCAAGCTTTGCTGATGTATTACCATTTTGAAAAGCTGGTTGATATTGGACTCCATATCTTCAGGCCCGTCTTCCAGTAACCCCATAACTCTTAAGTGTTTTGGTGTTGATACTGACAGCGCGATGACGTCACCCACAGCTTCGTGGAAACCTAAAATTAAAATATGCTGTGAAGTTTGTGCCTTCTAAACCTCTATTGCATTTAAGGAAGACCGCATTAGTCTATCCTTGAAGCATGTCCTCACCCGTCCGCGGATCGCGGCGAAGCCGTATACAACCCGTGAAACAAGTGTGTATATTGCATTCGTCACGGCTTCGTGCACGATTACCGTGCGTTCCACGCGTAATTTTCCCGTCTAATTTTGTGATTTGCAATATTCCAATTGAACACAAAGCATATACCTGGATTAGCTCCTTCTCTGTATATCACTGGTAGATCTTTGTACTGCAGATAATATTGAATGTGGCCCATTTCGTGGTGTGTAGTTTTGAAGAACTCGCCAGTTATTGAAGTGCATTGTCTTATTCTGCAACAAATAATAGCAGCTGGTACTGTATTGTAGGCACCTCAGAACTTATAGATATCCAATTATCATCTTCAGAAAATCAAGATCTTTTGAAAATGTCCATGGAAATGTCAACAGTGAATCCAAATCCACTCTTTGTTAGTAATTTAATTAGATTATTTTCTGAGGACCCCGATCCCGCAGACACCCGTACCGGAGACACCCAATTTTTGGTGAAAATATCACAAATAAACAGCTCTGGTGACCTGTCTGGAAAAACGTATTTTTTTTGTATAGGTACCTAAAATCTTCTCCATCAAAGAAGTCCCAGGCAGAAGCATGGCACACCATGTCCCGTCCGTCGTCAGGCTTCTCAAAGATGGACCGCTCCCAGAAGGTTTCCGGCATACCAGATAGGGTCAACGACTCGAAGAACTCTTCGGCAGTTTTGAACATTTTTAATGCTGTGTAGTTCTGTAACAAAAATTTGGCTATCAAAAAATACAAATAAATATATAACCTTATTGTTGAATGCCTTGTTTTTCAGTGTTTCATCTTTGAAACCATCATTAGAAGAACAAGGTATTTTACCTGTGCAATCAGAGCTGCGGTGATGTCAATATCCGGCTTATCAGGATACGGTCTTGTAAATTTTTCCACGTTGTTCCAGGTTTGTGCCCAAATGTTACCTGGAAATATTAATAATTAACAAAATAATGAAACGGAAACCAGAAGACACCTATTCACTGACATTGTTATCGTGTTTATTGGACATTCTTCTAATACTTTGGGATAATTGACTAATAAAGTAAGTAAGTTCGTATAAGCAAATGGCCAACTCTGGTGACGGAGTTTTTCGGCCGCCTTAAGGCCTCCGTCATGGCTTAACGACTTTAAAAGCCGGGACCGACAATTTTACGTGCCCTCCGAAGCACGGAAGCGCTCAGATATAAATGCCACTTGCGGTCACCCATCCAAGTTGTGACCGCTCGACTTAACTTCGACGATCTATCAAGAACGTCTTAGCAAGCTTCGCCACGAGCGCTACTAATACACTCATTATCATTTATACTCTACTTATCTTTTATAAAAAATACATTAAACACGGCTTCAATAAATCAACGAGTAGGTAATCAAGCTACAAATATCTAGTCGACCTCTAGTAATGAGACAGGTGCCACAGGTGCCTTACAATTCTTCAATCACTTGAGGATTCAAGAACAATCCAAAGAGCACATGTAAAAGGTACATTTCCGTTGAATACATGACTGTCTGAAAACTTTAACTGAAAGGTGAAAGAAAGAAGAAAGAAAAGACATTTATTTGCCCTAAGAACACGTAAGTATGTAATAGAAAATACACAAATAAATAAAACATGTAGGTATAAAAGAGACAAAAGAAAAAAAATGTGTTGCGTGGAGTCAAATTAGGTCCCTGTCTCAGCATATGAAAGGCACTAAGATGACAGAAAGCGACGAAAAACTAGTGGAGTCTTACCAAGTAAATGAGCCGGGATGGGTCCTCTAGAAGAAACCACGTCCTCTCCATATCTCTCCCGCAGATGCCTCCTCACATAAGCATGAACCTGCTCATACAGCGGTTTGATCTGCTGCCAAAGAGCAGCAAACTGCTCCTCACTGTCACTTGCTTCGTAGTAGCTCAACCACCACTCAGCAACGGTATCGTAACCTGGAAAAGGGGAGAATTTCCTTGAGAAATATGACATTCTGGAATTGAGTTAGTCATCAAAAATCTATACTAGCCATGACTATATCGAAAGACTAGATTGTTTTTAGACATTTAATCTCACTTTTGAGAATTTTACTTCTTCACATTCTCAAAAGCAAAGACAAAGACAGAGTCTTTGTGTGACTGCGCTTGGAAACAATATAAATCTTACAAAATGAATTACCGTTTAATTTCGCTGCCTCATTTTCCATCGCCACATACTCAGTGAAGTTCCCTTTCGAAGGTCTTCCAGCTGCTTTGTGCCACTCCAGCCAGGCATACCTCAGCTCTTCGTGATCAGTACTCTTTGCAAATATATTTGTTACTTCTGAAAAACAACAAATCTTCTAAATAGTCGAGCTAGCATTCAAACTGTGACCAAAATACAAATTGTGCCCCATTATACTTTTCAGCATTGCTTTACTTAAACGATCGCGCCACAAGCGCTTCATCACCTACGGACTACGGTACCCACGACTAGTAACAAACTACATTTGATTCAGAGAGAGCATTTGATACATTAGCTCAAATATACAAACAGTAGAAAGGACGATTTCGCGAATGCTTATGCAAAGTATTTTTATTACAAAATGGAAAATATTATTATATTTGAAGGTTTGTGCGCATGAACCCTGGTAAACCATACCTGGCTCCACATGAAGATCACATTTGCTTTTGTCCTTGTAGTCACAGATCGTGGCTTTGGCGTACGTCGACTGCATGTTAGTGATGGCCATTATTAGCCTCTCGTTTAGATCTTCCGGTAGAGCTGATGTCCCTAGCTGATTAAATGCTCAAATTAGGTTCTGATTATAATGAAAAGTCTAGCTAGACCAACCGTTGGTCTAGAATTTCTTTGTATTTCAGTTACTTAAAATCAAATAATGAAGCTTCGGTTGATAGACAAAGAGATCCCAATAGAACACGCTATCTAAGAGGAATTACAATCAACGGCCATATTAACACAAAAAAACCAAACTCAAAACAATTATTTGACCAGGCATTACAAAGGTACCTATTGAAATACAGTTCTCCCATTTTTATATGGAATGAAATAAGTACATACCTGTGCGTACTTCTGGAACATTCTCTTCAAGTCTCCATCTTCGTATTCATGCCAGAAGTAGCTCATGGTCTCCTTCCAGTTTTCCTTCTCTTGTTCAGCAACTTCTAAAGCTGTTTGCAGCTGGAACACATTTTTGTTAATATTAGTCTTTCTGAGTACTTAACCTTTGATTTGACATCTGACCTTTGACTGGTATAAGTACAGTTATACAGTTTTAACTTTAGCAATTGACATCGTTTTTTTATTTAACGTAATTATAATTTTAGAGCTTTTATGAAAAAAAACGTAGTGCAAAGTAGGTACTTTGCACTACGTTTTTTTTTCATAAAAGCTCTAAAATTAAACAGAATCCATACCATCTTCTCCTCATTATGCTGCGTAATATTAGTGACATAGTTCCAATTCGCAATCGTATTCTTGTTCTTGATCTTCGACATGTGTCCATCCAGTTCCCTCATGTAGTTCGCACCAGATGCCTCTTCAGCAGCCCTTTCTGCAGCTCTGCCTTTGGCTGCGACGATGAAGACTGAGGCTATGGCCAAAACCAGACATAGTTCGCCGAGGATCTTCATTACCATCTAGAAGTTAGGAGAAATGATTAAGAAATTACCTAGTCAAGGATGGGACTGATCTCAAATCTTAACGTTGAAAAGAGATTTGTCTAAGGGTCGTATTCAGGGTCTGCGCTCAGACGAAGCTCAAACATCGATTTTATGTTCATCGAGATCTCTATGAACATTGATGAATGTCTGTATCACTGTCACGATACGATTTATGCTTGATTAAGGTCTCGGAATACGAACTAACACATGGTTTGTTCTTAGAATTTTGAAAGGAAATGGGGTAAAACCAAAGTCTCAGTAAAATCTCAGTACACTCGCGAATAATGGAATTAGCCTCATTATGAACTCTAAGAGTTTTTAAAAAAGTGCTTCGGCAATTTTTCCAAGTTTCATCATATTACCTACAACTCACGCCAGTGCTGATCCTGCTTAACCTGCTTGCTGTTTACTTACTCTGTGACAACAATCAACAACACCAACACAATACAGCAAGACAGTAAGTACAGGACCATTCGTCACAGCAATAATATACATACAAAATTCACTAGAAAAACCTGTATAAAACCTGGTGTCAAGGAGATGACCGTCTCGCTCCAAATAATGTTAATATTTGTTTGAATGTTTTGAGTTTGAATGGGTTCTGTATGTCTAATTTAATCTGCTACTTATACTTAGTAGGTATGAATCCAACGACTTGAGATTTTCGGCTGAGTACCTACCTACAATGTTATCAGTTGTATTATAGTCGATACATAAAACAGCAGAAGGAGGCATTTTCTTTGACAACAAAAGTTTTTTTTTAATTTTCTATTTATATAGATTTAGGTACTTACATAAAGGGACTTTTTTGCCGTCTGGCTACAGTATCCACAAGGCATTTTTAAATATCACGAAACTTAACAAAATATTACAAAGTTGTTGACGTCCTCACGGTTAGCCGAAAAACAATCGAAGAGCTGAGCCAATTATCATGCAAATGAATTAGTATGTTGGTCTGTCTGTCATGGATGAAATTGAAGCCTTTTGTATAGGATATTGTATCCGAAACAATAAATACCGTAAAATGTGAAAGACCATGGCGTCATGCAATATGCTACCAATAAATTTTTTTACCTGAAATATTTTCAGATACCAAGTATAGCTAAGAATGGTTATGTTCGTAAGTATGTATGTCACGCTGATGACAAAGTTATTACATGACGACCTCTGTGGCGCAGTGGGCGAAGGCCTGCCTGAGACGCGGAGGTTACGGGTTCGATCCCCGCTACGGGACCAATGTTTGTATCTTCTACAGATATTTGTTCCGGGTCTAGATGTTTTTCTATCTATAGTATGTATGTATTTACAAAAAAAATATGTATATATGTAGTATATTAGTCATCTGGTTACCATAACACAAGCATTAAGTTGCTTATCTTGGGACTAGATGACGCCGTGTGGAATGTCCAAGTATATTTATTTATTATTATTATTTACATTGATAAAAGTCCTTCGTCGTGAATGGTGAACGACATAGATCAAACCAACTAAGGTTGTTTAAGAAAAGACGGCTTTGTTCCACAAATACATGGATATTAAGGACGCTTAACAATGGATATTATGTCAAGAAGAAAGCTAAGCATCTATCACACAAAAAACTGCTACCTGTAGGTACTTGGGATTGACATTTCGAGTAAACACTAGTATAGTGCATTTGAAATAGGATCGAATATTATTGCATAAACCGATCCTTTTCATTTTTCATACACATTTATTTAGATAATTTATAACCGTGACATAACATTGAACCGATGGCAATGTGGAGAGCAGTGCCAGCAGCTTCATTAAAGATTTATTTGAAACTAGCCACGCCCTGCGGTGAATAGTTCCCATTCTCGTGGGAATACCGTTAGTAGTCTTGTCCAACGCAGTATTGACAACGTTTGTTTCACTAAACAGAGTTTACGGTCTAAGTGTTAATAATAAATTAATAAATATTTTTGGAAATTATACACGGAGTCATCTAGTCCCAAGCTAAGCACCTTAATGCTTGTGTTATGGTAACCAGATGACTGATATAATACTTAGATACATTTTTTTTGTAAAAAAATACATAATTATAGATAGAAAAATATCCAGACCCGAAACAAATATCTGCAGAACATGCAAACATTTGTCCCGTGGCGGGGATCGAACCCCAAAACCTCCGCGTCTCAGGCGGGCCTTCGCCCACTGCGGCACAGAGGTCGTCAAAATGATGGCAGCAAATAAAGTTTTTCAAGAGCAATTAATAAAAAGGTCGAAGAGTAATCACGCCTAAAAATAAAATAAAGTATATTACTGTTTTAAGAAGCCAGAACATTTTATAATTTCAATTTTCCACATACCAACGTTTTGTGTCCTTTGCCGCTCAAGATACAAGACTACTCGATACAAGATGAAATCTTGGCTTATCGAACTTTACTGATACTGTCGTAGATAAGTCTGGCCCGCTATTATCACGTAATCGTGTCATCGTCAAGATAATAATGTAACTTAATCCAATACTTGAAATTGAACAAGCAGCTACATAATCTATTTGCAACATTTAGAACCAAACTGTACTCTTTTTTTCAATAATAGTATTGGCATTTTCATCTGAGCGCTTCCGTGCTTCGGAAGGCACGTTAAATTGTCGGTCCCGGCTTTTAAAGTCGTTAAGCCACGACGGAGGCCTTTAGGCGGCCTAAAAACTCCGTCACCAAAGTTGGCCACTTGCTCATACGAACGAACGAATAATAGTATTATCAAAGACTAAGTTATCATTGTCTTTGGTAATATTTAACTTGATGCTTAAAAAGTAGGACCTAAAGCAAAGAGAGCATAACCTACCGGGGTGGTAAACGCCACTAAATTCGTGGCAGCCACCATCTTCGTGGCAAACTCGCAGGTGGCAGATGGGAATAAACCATATTTTCACTCGTGGGTATGCGTAAATAAACTTAAATAATAATAACCCTGGAATAAAAACTTAGGCCTTTACATCTTTACTAGATGATTTATACAGAGTCAGGAGGCAAGCTTTGCCTACACTTAACGGGACACTGTAGTGCCTGGGACATTGTTGAGATGGAATAGGCTTGCCTAGCACCTAAACCATCCTCTCAGCTTAGCCGACCATATCAACAGGAAAGACAATGGTCAATACATGTGGTAATATGCGTAAATAGCCTTGGTTGATATTCTGGTCATCTAGAGTGCTGATGGAGAATTGGAGATCAGCATGAGAGTCGATCCAACGTTTTATTTTCGGGATTAGGTCTTTGAAAGATGCCATAAAAATATATATTTTCACCCACCTATTTTGCTTCGCCCACAATTACCTTGAAAATTAGTGGCAATTTGGAAAATGAAATATCAGGTGGAAATATCGCCCTGCATTCAAAAATTTAAAGGGAATGACAATAAACATACAAATATATCTAAAAATATTTATTATGAATACTGTTTGCCTATCATAAATTAAACTATGGTAAGTACATGACGTCACGCTTCAACAGGCGCCTGTGACTCGGCCTTTGGTGGTTCCTTTGCGTTCAGTGCAGCAATTTGTTCAGCTGTGCAGTAATCTGTAAAGAACAAAATAACTTATATGAAGTTATGACGACCTCTGTGGCGTAGTAGGCGACAACCCGCCTGAGACGCAGAGGTTGCGGGTTCGATCCCCGCTACGGGACAAATGATCTGCAAATATTTGTTTCGTGTCCGGATGTTTTCTATGTACGTTTAATAAAGATTATCTTGACTAGTTTCTACAAGCATCAAAGGACTACTAACGTGTGGAGCTGGCTTCCCAGCCGATGTATTCTCCCGTGCGCTGGTTCTCAGCGGTTAGCCAGTCCATCAGCGGCCTGAAGTACTCCAGTAGACCATCAGCTCGCATCTCCCGTTGGCCGGTCAGCGCCTCCATCGCATCGGGCCAGGGCCGGGATGAACCCATTTTGAGCATGTTACTGAAATAAATCAAAGATTTCTAATGTAAGATACATACGTCATACATTATACATTTAAGATACATTATAGAGATGAAACAGCTCAGGGGTAAGTCTTGTATTTAAAAGGAAAAAGTGTGATACCAGCCTGATACGAGATCATAGTTCGTTTAAATTTTTTCGCATTGCTTTAGGTGTAACAAATGACTCCATGAGTACTCGTATTTCATATGGTAATTTAGTTTCTGTTGAAATAGTTGAAGCAGTTTAGCCAAATTGCTAAATTAGCTTCCAACATTTGAAAAGACTCATCATGTAGAGAACCAAATTATTTTCTCGTCTTGTCCCAAAACTATGAACCTACCTGTACTTACCTATTATAAAAAGTCTATAAAAACATTTTAGGGCGATATAATTGTTCAAATACTAGGAGGCATTCCGGATATAACCCCCTTATACACCATACACTTACAAAGTTTGTACTCTCCTTTAATATTAGTACTTATAGTGATGTCATACCTTAGAGCGTTACCAGCAGCCACGCTCTGATAGATGTCACAGTCAACCAGCTTCTTGGTGAGATCATCAGGAGAGTACTCGCCAGCCAGCTGGCACAGCGCTCGGTGGAATTGGAACTGGATTATGAAGGACACGTAGTATCTGAAATTAGAAACATATTTGTGAATATTCTTTCAAACATAATTTTGCATGCCAGTGGAATTTTCTGACGTGTATAATATCAAATTAATTTATATTTGTTAAAAATATTTAGGTCAAGTCAAGAATACAATGGCAGGACAAATTGATGACAAAAATGCAAAAGCTAATTGAGAATTCCAGAAGTTACTTTTGCTCAGTAAAGAGGTTTTATTCAGTCAGCCATTCTCTATTCCTCGCTTACTTACTACCAGAAAAACTCTCGCAAAAGCAATTACTATTATTTAAATTCAGAAGGTCTCACCTAGCGTATTCCACATTAGCCGAAACATGGTACTTCGCGGCCGCGTCGAAGTCCTCCTCAGTCCTGTTCACTGGAGGCTCCAAGCCCTGCAACTGCTCCCTCAACCTCCAGTAATGGCAGTTGTAGTCCTCAGGAGTTGTGTCCTTCCTGAACACTCCGTAGCGGAACAGGTCGAGGGTGTAGGCAAATGGGAGGAACACCACTTTATCCAGAGCCTGCAAAAGAACATGGATATGGTTACATTAAAGATGAAAACGAGTAAATATTGTTGAGGAATATAATGTTTGTATTGTTTTGTGTGCACATGGTCATAATTTTAAATGCATAAAGGAATTTCATGAATTAAAATTGCTTAGTTACTAGACTTTTAACATAGTCACTAGAAAAGGGAAACGACCTCGCGGTAGACCACGCCTTAGATCAATGGACAAATAAGATGCCTCGTGTAAAAGAATGGCCAGAGAAGAAAAGGAGGTCTGTGCCTAGTGATATTCTACAAAGTCTTAGTAATGATAGACTCTAATCTACGTATTGCTTACTCTATCAAAAAAACTAACAGTCTTTAGAAATAAGAAAAGAAGAGTTCTACTCACCATTTTGTAGAGCTGGTTGATCTCAGTCTGTTCATCCTCCGCGTCACCCTGTACCAGGCCGACCCGTCTCAGATGCTTTGGAGATGACACTGACAGGGCTATAGTGTCACCCACAGCTTCGTGGAACCCTGAAGAATTGGAAGATAATAAGCTAAACTCGGGTTATGGCTCAATTCAAAATAGTTTTAGTACCATGAAGTTAAGGTAAGATGTTGTGTGACAATGAACATAATAAATCCCTTTTCAGGCTAAATAGATCATACTGATGGTGATGCTAGAGCAACAAAACGACACAGTGGCATTATAGATAACAAATTTAAGTAGAGGGTGATCCAGGTATTTAACAATAGTATCATTATGTGATTTTCATGGTATTTTGTTAATGGATATTGACTCAAATGAAATGTTAACAGTTATCGATAGTTGTGGGTTTGCAGCTATTATTGACTATAACTACTATTATTATTGACTAATATTAACATTTTTTTCCTCTTATCGTGAGCTCTTACTCCTTTTGACTCATGTCAATATTCACTCATTCTACGAATATCAATATTTTCTTTGATCTAATTTTACATTTATGTACATCCAGCCACATTCAAATCTAATTATTTCCTAGTCATACAGCATTCTTCCCTTTTCTTATCATACACATATCAATCTGTACATTCATAGGAGCCAGTTTCAAATGCCTTTCTATGTTCATGTTTACCAGGATAAGGATTAACAAGAAATTAGTACTTATCCTGCCTTTATGTCACTCCACACTCACCCGTCTCAACATTTTCATTTCAATGCATGTACTTTTTTTAAAACGTTAGTATTATCCCGAAAACAAACACATTACACTAAACCCACCCTACTTAAGGAAGTGCATTAGGACCCAGAACAATTCAAAATTCACCTGGATTAGCCCCACTGCGGAACTGTATAGGCTGTCCCTTGTATTGCAAATAATACTGCACATGCCCCATCTCATGATGCACTGTCCTCAAACGCTCACTGGTCACAACTGTACACATTTTGACCCTGTATAAAAACGCACATTATACCCTCTTACCTGAGTTAGCTCCGTCACGGAAGACGAAAGGCTGGTCTTTGTACTGAAGGAAGTACTGAATGTGGCCCATTTCGTGGTGTGTCGTTTGAAAGTATTCATAATCGACCGTGGTGCACTGTTTGATCCTAAATTGAGCCAAGTGGGTTAGCAAATAAATTTTGAAAAACTTTACCATCACCAGGTCAGCTACTAGCAAAGACTAGAAAACTAAATTATCTAATCTCTTTTAGCTCTCTTTTAGCATAAAAGTTATGTACTCGCAACATACAAGTAAAACTGTCTTTAGTAATTCTATGCATTAGAGCAATTTTCTACGTCAAGCAAAGCGTTACAGAAATGATTGCGATCGATAACAGTTATTAGATATTCACTGATTCTAAGGCTATCCATTAAAAAACAATCTAGCTCCTCTTTTTAAGTTCAAAATCAAGCATGGTTGCATTCAACCCAATCTTAGTTTACCTGAAGTCTTCCCCATCAAAGAAGTCCCATGCTGACGCGTGACACACAATATCCCTATCATTCGGCTTCACAATAATCGAATTCTTCCAGAACTTCTCAGGCATCGCAGTCAGGTTCAATGACCTGAAGAACTCATCTGACATTTGGAACATCTTGAGGGGTGTGTAGCCTTGGGCCTTCATCGCTTCGGTAGCGTCGAAGTCTTTCTTGTCAGGGTAAGGGCGAGTGAAGGATTCTATGTTGTTCCAAGTTTGGGCCCACATATTTCCTGGAAGATTTTACATAGGTAATAGGTAAAAATCTTAGTCTTGTTGTTTTAATGTCAGTCGGCTTTATATAAAATAACTCTGTCACTGTCATGCATGTAAAGTTACGAGCGACGAGCCAACCAAACCGGCCGCCGCAGATTTTTTCTACTTAAGCAAAGCTTGGTTTTAATAACACAGATCACCATATTTCACCGGCATATCAAACTTACCTAGCAAATGTGCTGGAATGGGTCCGCTCTGTGACACCACCTGGTCTCCATACTTGTCCCGAAGCCGCTTCCTGACATACGCGTGAAGCTGCTGGTAAAGAGGCTTCACATCGGCCCACAGCTTCGCCAGCTGTTCTTCAAAGTCGGGCACTTCATAACCTGACTGCCACCAGTCTGCTACATCTTTGTACCCTGGAATTTAGATAAATAAATCAATCCTCTTTACCTAATGGTCTTTGCCTTATGGTAAAGAGGATTGATTTATTATGTCTCTAGAGAGAAGAAACCATAAATATAAACGGATAAGCCAGAAAAAGTCGAACCTTTTGAATAATAGCTAAGGACAATGACGCACCTCTTTCAGACCATGCTGGATAAATAGTAACGGAGCCGCCAGCGGCGTCGCCGACTGCGTTTAGGAGTTAAGCTGTTAAAGTAACTATTGTTCCTATAACAAACTTCATAAAACAGCTCGATTCTAAGTTACAACAACTTATTATTACAAATATTATAAAGCTATTCACAAAAAAAATGAATTCTTAATTATGTAGGTTCCTAAGGTTTAAAAGCAATTCTTTTTATTTGTTTGACTTGTGGTGTATCGTAAATCAGGTCTGAAAATATCTGTTGTTTTATTATTTCAAAACATAAGTGCAAAAACAATTTGTGCCGGTTTTTGAAAATCTGTAAGAATTTCGTCTCAGTATGTATTGTGTTAAATTTGTTTTTGCTATGGTCCTTCATGGTTTGCTAGGTTATTCTAGGTCGCTCTAAGATAATCCGTCATACATTTCCAAATTTGAATTCATCATCCACAGATCGATCTGTCCAAGTACTGGGTATAGGCCTCTTTTTGTTCTTGCCGAATTTCCCGGTTCTGCGCTTGCCTGATCCACATTGAATTAAAAAAAAATACAAAATTCATATTTATAACAGGTTGCACCGCCCCTAAAAAGGCGACACCTCTTCAGCCAGGAGTTCAAGCTGGGGTAAAGAGCACGTAGCTCGTAGGCCCATACCTACCTAGCCTAACCAGCTAGGAAAGAGACCCTCGTTCGTTTTACATCGAATTCAAATTTGAATTGCGCAGGATCGACTTCGTTTTACATTGAATTCAAATTTGAATTACGATCACTGGATCGACATCGTGTGTAATTTTTAACATTTTTTTTGATGATAATTACCGTTCAGTTTAGCAGCTTCGTTGTACAGAGTGACGTACTCCGTGAAGTTGTGTTTAGCTCTGGCTCCGGCGACGGCGTGCCACTCCAGCCACAGCTGCTTCAACTCCTCAGGGTCTTGACTCTTTGCAAAGATCTCCGTTATATCTGGAACATGTTTCCACATTCATAATACGTACCTTCACTAATCTAAGAGATTACAAACCTACTTCTTACAACCTCAAGACCTTCAAGGATGTCCCTCAAGGATGTCCTTAAGGTCCTACCGAAAATGTTTTTTTACTTTGACTTTGACGGATGATCTTCTCTGGACTGATTTGGCAGATAATTAGAATTTAAATAGTTGTGTGAAATATCTACAAGCTGCTTTTTATCCGGGTAAGTACTACGTGAGTCGGTAGATTTAATTTTTTTTAAAAGAACTCACCGGGCTCCAAAGATAGGTCGCATTTAGTTGGGTCCTTGTACGAGCACACTTTAGCGGTCGCGTAATTGGACTCCATACTTGAAACAGCTTGCATCAGGATCTGAAATTAAAAAAAAAACAAATATATAAGTTCGTATGAGCTAGTGGCCACACGTGTTAATCATCAACGCAATTTAAACCTGCCGACAGCATTGATTTATTCAGTAACATAATTAATCCTCTAACCAAATAAAACACAAAACAAAACACATTTAATAACCGTCAATAATGAAGACAAGCTTGAAGGTCATAGAACAAATAAAGGACCACTGATTGCGCAGTCGGTGATTGCCGCCCCCTTGCGGGTTGGATCCCGGCTTGGGACAAATGCTATGTTCTCTGGAGATATTTGGGTGTTTTATATGTATAACATGTAGGTATTTATAAAAAAAATAATAACAAAGTAAATCAATCCAAGGGTCTAGATGACTTTGTTGGGTATGTCCAAAGATATTTATTTGTTTCTTTAAACGGTTTCTACAAACCTTGTACTTGTCTTCGGGTAGAGCGGAGATGCCAAGTTCGCTGTACTTCTTAAACATCCTTCTTAGACTGAAGTCCTGGTAGTCTTGCCACTGGTACATCTTCGTCTCTTCCCAAGCTCGCTTCTCTTGCTCAGACAGCTCCAATCGGACTTTGAACTGAAAAAGAATGTGAAAGATTGGATGGACATTATTTTAGTGATGGGTATACAAAATCTATTGATTATGAATTAAGCAATATTAGGCACTATAGCCATCTACATTAGCGCCTAAAGTTCGTACATCAAACTAACCATGTTATTTTTCTGATCTGATTTATAATCTGGAGGCGAAAGCATGCAAGCCAACTTAGCCCACTTGCGATGTGCGATTTTTTTAAACTACAGTCGTTTAATCCAACTCCAAACCCTTTTGCTCCAGGCCCTCAAGAAAAATCCTTACAGTGGTTATCCGTGGACAGGTTCCACTCACCAATGCATCTTCATTCTCCTTTGTGATGTTAGAGGCATACGTCCATTCAGCGAGAGTTGCCCGATTCCTCCTGACTCCGGTCGCTCGGTCCAGCTGCAAAATGTACTCCCGACCCTCATGCTCCTGTGCTTCCAGATCGGGGTCCCGGCCTTGCGTGGCGATGACGAAGACGGCGACGATCGCCGCGATCAGCACGCCGCCACCGCCTATTTTGAGCATTGTCTGAAACCAGAATTATCATCATGTAAACTACTATTTTTTCTTTATGGCAGTTTTCGGCCTCCGCGACTGATTTGTGCTTCAGACGGAAAAGTATTCAATAATGGTAATAGTGCATGAAAACTTAACTAAATGCATGGAGTGAATGGATGAAAAGAACAGAGGTCTTCTCGGATTTAACGTTAACTGATAATTTACAGTTCAGCGATAATCATTATCATCATCATCAATACGATCTAGCGCAGGATGTATTTAGGTACTGCGATAGACAGTATTTATTTTCTTATTTTAATGGATGAGGTTAGAAAATTAAGTTCGTACCAATATATCTTCAATTCTTTATAAAAATAGTAAACTAAAAGCAAAACATAAAACAATGTGCGCCAAAAATGTAGATATAACCGCCAAAAAAACTACCTATTTAGGCTGTCAATGTCATCATAACAAGACAAAAAAGTTAAAAACAAAGTCATGAAATCTTAAATAGGTACTTATCGCAAAAAGATTTCATTATAATCGTAGTCAGTGCGTGTTGGTTGCTTTCATAACTGAATGTCACCTAAGTTTTTATAACGAAGTGATTTGATTTTTTCTATTTAAATACTTGTGAGTAAGCCGTGAAGAGTCCTTGGCTGTCATGGTCTGATGCACTCCGCTGCTTGAGGCCAAAGACAAAAGGATTGTCGTTAGAAACCGTATTATCTCTAATCTGGATCTTAAAGCTATAATGCACGTGTAACCTGCCACATATAACACCTAGGTGTACGTTTCACAGGTATAAATAGAACATGCGCAACGTGACAAAATTTATCGTCTCACTCGAGTCGATGATTTTTTATCATTTGCCTACATATCATGTTTTGACAGCCTCTGTGGATCAGTTGGTCTACTTAGTAGCCGAGGCGTAGGAGGTTGCGGGATCGATTCCCGCTGCAGGACACGGTTACCATAGCACAAGCATTAAAGTTGATAGCCTGGGTTGTTCCAAAGGTTGGGTAGTCTTATCTTTATCTAGTGATAGACGCTGTGTAAATGTCTAAAGATATTTGTTTTTTTAACCCATGGTTTAGGAGCTGGACTAGCCTATTCCGTCTCAACAATGTCCCAGGCACTAGGTCCCGTTAAGTGAAGGCAAAGCTTGCCTCCTGACTCTGTATAAATCATCTAGTAAAGATGTAAAGGCCTGAGAGCAATATTTCTAAACCTGGTTGTTGAATAGTCAATCTTTTATACCAGCCTATATCTAAGTGCATCTGTCATTCTTGGACCAGTCTGAGCCCTTAGAGAATTTAGTTCTATGCTTGAGCCTGTTTATTTGAGCAGTTTGAAGCTAGAAATCATGTTCGAAATCAACCAGCGAAAAGTCCGGTTCTTATCACTTAATATTAACCTGATGATAACCTATAGAAAACGTCGTAGTTCGGACAAACTAATTTGCATTCTGTGATGGTAGTAAAGTCTGAGTAATTACGATTAATAACGGAATTTTATCATTCAAGTGTGTTTAAGAGATCTATTAGGAGGAAATTCTATGTTCCACAGTAGTAAATAGTGAACCATGTCAAAAGCGATCGTACTGAATAAATACATTTTGATTTTGATTTTGAATCGATATTGAATTCGAATTTCTAACACACCTTATGGATACAGTCATCATCCATAATCATCATTTTACTATTCAAAGAAAGAACAATCGTTTATTTTAGGACCTCAAGGATCTCTTCAGTTTCAACACGCTAGGTGATTCTAATGCCTGTTCCAACGTGACATCCTACAGGGAAAAAAATCCAAATCAAAATATAATTGTATAAAGTTGATTTCTAACTGAATAAAAGACGTTCTATGTATGTTTTTTTTAAATTTATGTTCACCGATTTCTCCAAAAATAATACTTATTGCGATTTTTTTTTTATTGAAAGGGTTTGTCCCATTAAAAATTGGTGACAATAAACTGGAGTGATCAACAGAAATGCACCTCGACAGTGCAAAAAATTTCTCAACATACAACATGACAGATGGTTTTTTAAGTATTTAGCCGTTTCGTTTAACATTCCTCACTATTTTCAACTGCCAGTTCATTTTATAACTCAAACAGAGACTGAGAAATTAAATTCTAAGCAAGAATGTGTTTATTATATAGCATCTTTGGTTTCGCTCTACAGGTTAATGAACTGCAAAAGGTCAATGCCACATTCCTTGCGAATCGGAACTGGATCTGATAATGCAGTCAATGCCCCGAAGGAACTTCGTAAGTATTTAAATCAACTTGAAATTATCTTTAAAAGATTACAACTTTATTACGTCAGAAAAATAAAAGTACTTAATATTCTTATTTGAATAAAAAGATTAGGGCAACAGATTTAGGCTCAACTCACACCAAAAGAGCATCGAAGAGCAGCGAAGCGAAGCGCAGTTTCAGTGTCATACGAATTTCAACTTTATTTTCATTTCTATAATACTTAATAATACTTAATAGTTAAGCAATTATAGATGACGCTGTGTGGAAAGGATATTTATTTATTTATTATTTATAAAAGAAATAATCCTTAGAACTATCAAATTAAAAAAAATGTAAACAAACTTCAATGAGTAATGAAAGGCATAGTTCAAACACTATTGATTAAACAGCTGTAGTTATAAAAGTATAATGTTTAATCGAGTAGTAGTAACTAGATGAAACTAGTTTGTTTATTTGACTTTGTATCTGTATCAAAATGTGATGCACCCCTCAGCTTCTCCTTAAGGTGCCTGTATGGGTGAAACTAGCGCCACCGCCTATTTTATTTTATTATTACGTTGAACAAAGGAATTTTGGTAACGAAGTTGCACTTGGTGGCCACCAAACTCTGTTTTCGCTATTTCTCCTAAACTATACAAAATGAAACTATTACAAACTATGACAAATATATTACCACAGTAAGCAAAACCACAGATAGATAGGATATTAACGTAAATCACAATGAAGTCAGTATTAGCAAAGATGATTCTTTGGTTATCTCGTCTTTGGTATTAGAGATACCTGCAGCATGTAATTGATGTAATTTGTAATCTATCTATCTATCTAATCAGCCGGTAACACCCACTGCTGAGTAAAGGCCTCTTCTCTATCACGCCACTCTTGGCGGTGTTGTGCCAGCCGGATCCACTGTTCTCCTACCGCCCTCGCAATGTCGTCTGACCATCGGGCTGGTGGTCTGCCTCGAGGCCGCCGCAAATCTCTTGGCCACCATTCGGTTACTGCCTTGGTCCATCGGTCGTCGTCCCTTCTGGCCAAATGTCCCGCCCATCTCCACTTAAGCCTCGCAATCCGTATACCTACATCCTCGACTTTGGTGCGGCGTCGGATCTCGACGTTTGGTATAATTAAAGTAATTTGTAATACCAGGTATGAATTTTCCTTATTTTTACAGAAACTTGCATTTTGTGAGTGAAAAGTTGCAAGTGAAGTTGGAACAGAAATAGAATTACCTAGCTTTTAAGACATGTGATTCTAGAGGTCCAACTGAATTTTAATAAAAAAAATAATTTCAAGCTCATCACAGTCAATAAGAAAAAACAGCCTTAATGTTTTCTTTCACCGTTTCAAGCTTGTTCTAAAACGCCTATAAATTACCATAAACAGATGTGCCTGATGAAATTTTGAACCTTTTTTCGAAATAGTACCTACCTACCTTATCTAATATTTTTTTTAAATGACATGTTTAACGGGATGTCTTCTCTCCTAACAGAGGAACTAAGGTTTCTTCTCAGATCAGGCGAAAGACGGTTAAATAGTTTGTAAAGTTTGTATAATAATGATAAAATATAAGTTACACGAAACACATGAGACAGGGACAATAATAAAACGATGAAGAGCACAATTTAGAATATACGGAAAATACAGTTTTTGCACACACGGATACAGTTCAGTTTAAATGGCGGTTGGTCGGATCGCGGAGGATTACGCGAACGAAACTAGTACATCATTGCACGCAAGCTCTGGACCGACTGCCTTGTCGTCATGCAGGCGGCGCTCGCGTTCCCGAAACGCGATGCCGCCGACGCGCGCGTGTCGCAGTGCGAATCACACGGCGCGATCGACCCGCGCTGGAAGCTCATTGGTCGCGGTCGTGTTTACGCAGATGGCGCCACTAACAATGCGCGAGCGCGGAAAGTAGGGTTCCTCGCACGTAAATCTAAACGGCGGACACATCCCAAGTTCCAATGGTTCCCTACTAAAAACCTTCGCGCTACACATGGCAAAAAAAATTATCTATACTCTACTCTTGTCTTGACCAAAGAGAATAAAAACACTTGACAATAGATAAATAATCAGTGGATGTGATACTATCTTCTCAATTCGAGTTTCTGCAGAATTAGGTATTTATTAAAATTATATAGCTGTGAAAATTTGTAATTGGCCTTCATGTTCAATACGTATTTCTTTACGTATTGTTATTATATAACTGCTTTTCTTTGCGCTTAGCTGTAAGATTTCCTAAAATTGTTAAAATTTAATAAAATTCCTCTTAATAGGTCTGAAAATTAAAATGATGCAATTTATCTTAATCATGATAATTATAAGCAATAAAAATATTCAAATTAGAGACACTTAAAGGCAGGTAAATAGCGATTTAAACCCTATATTTCTATAACCAAACACGCTAGAATTATAAATTATGAGTAATGTTACTTGCTTAATACTTATTATGAGTTATTGTGCTGTACATTCGTCGCATTGGAAATTCTTCACATTTTTATGCAATCCGTTGAAAGTAAATGCGTCAGACATGCATTAAAAAATATCAAGTTTTGTATTGTCAAGACATACCGATATTTGACGACCTCTGTGGCGCAGTGGGCGAAAGCCCGCCTGAGACGCAGAGGTTGCGGGTTCGATCCCCGCTGCGGTACAAATGTTTGCATGTTCTGTAGATATTTGTTCCGGGGCTGGTTGTTTTTCTATGTATAATATGTATGTATTTACAAAAAAAATATGTATCTATGTAATATATCAATCATCTGGTTACCATAACACAAGCATTAAATTGCTTAGCTTGGGACTAGATGACGCCGTGTGGAATGTCCAAGGATATTTATATTTATTTATTTATACATCAAGTTTTTTATATTTTTTATTATACTCCTCCGCCTAACTATACCATATAAGTTACCTGGGGTTGTTCACAGGGCCACCCCACTACCCCCTATCCAAAGCGAAGCCTTACTATGCTAGACTAGGCAGGGAAAATCCGGGAGCAACACTAGTGCAAACTCAATAAAAAACATAATGGTCTTTAAACTGAGGAAACTTATTGATAGCGGAGGAGTGCGAGCTATTTAATTTTTTAAATATTTTATCTAACTTTAGTGTAGGTATGTACCATTAATTATCACTAAATTTTCGGCTTTTTTGGCTTTTTTTCCTTTTTATTATTGTCTTTTAAAAATTATTTAACGTTAAAAGATAAGGAAAGATCAACAATTTATGTAAAATTCTTAAATTTATCCTGTTTAAGAGTCTTACGATAAGTTATTAATTAATTCATAGGTTTTCCTGTTAGATTTTAAGATACAAAGAAATACAACTTTTTACAATGTTAATTTTAAGTAGGTACTTACAAGGATATTATCCATGGTACTAATTTGCCATGCCTTTTCTCAAACTACTAATTTTGAAATGAATTTACGTTAAACAATTAGAATCTTGTAAACTTAAATCGAACTTTGATTAATCAACATGTTTTTTAGCATCGACGAATGTAGATACCAAATAATGTAGGTACTTCACCACCTAATAACAGTCTAGATACCTACCATGGATTCAGGCATTAGAATCACCTAGCATGTAAAACGAAACTTAAGTGATCCTTGAGGTCCTACAAGAATAAATGATTTTTCTTTCTTTCTTTCTTTCTTTCTATATTTTGACAAAAATCAACATTGAATCACAAAATTGACTAACACAAACATTACGACATACCTGCTATTGCCTCAGTGAAGAAAGTCCGTAAACTTATTTACCACTCGCGTATTCGCACGACCGGCAGTCGGCTCGGACGGTGACTGAGCTGCGCGGGCGCAGAAACCGAGCGATTCGATGCGCTCATAGATTGCTTGTCAAAGATGCGTGCTATGACCCGATTTTGCAGTCAACAAATAATGTTCTTAACACTTCATTTTAAAATGTCTTTCTTTTGGTCTTCATTATATTTTTATCCAAAGTTGGGATAATTTTTTTATGCCATTCTGAAAATTTTATCAGAATGCCATGTTTTTTAAATTCGTTTGTTCTCGTTTACCTACATTTACAAAGTTTCAATTATTCTTTACAATTCTCAACTAAGTATTTGTAAGTACTAATTTTAGATGTTCACGTATTTATGTTATTCGCGTTGTAATAATTTTTAAAATAAGTAAATAAGTACATACCTAGTTAAGTATTTACAACATAACAACTGTATTCTAAGAGTCTTCTTAGGAAATAAATATCAAGGTAGATTATTATTGTAAATCTCTTGACTAACAATTCATAATAAAATTTGCAAGGTGGTATGTTCTGGCAAAACTCCAACATTTACTCTTTGCCTTGAAATAGCTTCGCATTTACAACTTAAAAGCTTTGAAGCCATTACTGGTATACTCACAGTCAAAAGAAAATATATCTCATATCGTCAGAGTCTACACTCAGATTTGAGTCTTCGCCTAAGTATCGATTTTTTGACCGGTTTTAATCACCGCTTGAGACAAGATTTACGCGCAAATTATCTCCAAATCAAACTAATCAATGGTCAAATCAAGTGACAAGTGTGAAATTAGGATAAAATTCGATACTGTCACTGTACCTACTGTGTGATTTAATCATTTATAAGTTCGATTTCGAGATGATCTGCGTTCGAGAAACCGGTGGTAAGACTCATAAGCGACACACAGGAGCGATAGACAAGTTTGCTGTGTGTGGTAGGTTTTATATTCAAATCTATTGAAAAAAAGGTGTCACTACAAACAAAGTCACTGATCCCGATTTTGGCAATTTCTCACCAAACCATCTCAAGCCCGTCAAGATCGTCACACCAACGTCTTCACGTATAATCGTATTTTTTTTTAATGGGACCACCCTGGTAGAATATCTACTTTTTTAAATAAAAAAATAATTTTCAAAATTGGCCCACTAATGACCGAATAATCGATGAACATACAAAACACAAAACCATACAGTGGAGCATAGAAACCACCTTTTTTAAGTCAGTTAAAAATAAAGAAACCTTTTCCCAGTTCTAAAGAATAATTATTAATTATTCATATTCATAATTATTCGTTTATTGCTTCAAGTTGGTACATAATGGTCTTAAAAATTAGGTTGGGCCGCAACAAGAGCCCCGTTGGCAATTCATTTGTTTTCCCTATGGTCATTACAATTACCTAGTATGTAAGACGAAGTTGTAGTGATCCTTGAGGTCCTACCAAAATAAATACGATTATACAATTTTTCTTTCTTTCAAAGGAATTTTAATAGAAAGTTCGTATTTGTAACGGTTTTTTAGCTCAACTGTATAAGTAGATTCATATAAACTTGTTTTCTTACTCCAGATATATCTGGTTTGAGAAAACAGAGTAAAGGTCAGATGAGTCAGACCCAAGACCGCGAGTTTCTTCAAAGGTCAAGAC
Organism: Xanthorhoe designata; assembly: GCA_963582015.1. Lineage (NCBI taxonomy): Eukaryota > Metazoa > Arthropoda > Insecta > Lepidoptera > Geometridae > Xanthorhoe > Xanthorhoe designata. The sequence goes on from OY757038.1 coordinate 1,343,501, forward strand.
CATTTTTTGTTCCATTAATGACCTTCAGTGTAAAAAGAACAAATATTTAATGTGTTTGTCTTTGTTTCTTCCGTCTTAAACTCTTCACAAGATTAATTATACAGCGTCAGGAGGCCATCTTGCATACGCATAACGGGACACTGTAGTGCCCGGCACATTGTACAGATGGAATTTGCCCAGCAACTAAACCATCAGCTTAGACGGCCATGTCCACAGGAAAGACAATGGTCAATACGTGTGGGGCTGACACAGCTGCGGGTTTCCTCGCGATTTTATTCTTCACCGTTTGGAGCTCGTGTTAATGTGCATATACCTATAAGTTTTAGAAATGAACAATCCATTTATGCACCGCCCCAAATATATTAAAACAATAATATACAAAACACTGAGTACCTACCTACTTGTAAACAGAACTGTACATTCTCAAAGCACGTTCGGCGCTTCGTTGAGTCATTACTGCAACGGTACTTTGGAGGCATAACAAACAACTGCAGGACTCACTGAGTCAGATACTTAGCGATCGTAAACAAAATAGAAACACTGCAACACACAATCAAAAAATTGTGATCCGTCTCAAAATATCGACGTATCCGGAATCATAATAATATTATTATTTAGTCATTGTACTATATTTTATAAAAATATTAATATTATATTAAGTATATTCATAATATTAAATATTTTCCGGGTATTTTATTGCAAATATTTGTCTCGAGTCTGGTTGTTTTCTATGTACCTATCATATTATGGTGTATTAGTGTGTGCTAAAACTTTTTACTAAGCATTATAAAAAAAAAGAAAAAAAAACATTTATTGCTTTAAAGAATAGCTTACATAAGTACCTACATCATATTTAAAACAGGCACAGGCAACATCATATTGTTCATACTTTTTCTTCCAGAGACAGTGCAAATTACTATTCCGAGGTGACCACACATAGAAACAGCCGGATGACGGCCATATTTGCGAAATGTAAGGCCCTTCTTTATCTTGGATTTTTTTACGTTTTAGTGTTTTACAGCCAATCTCAATTACCTATCTATCTTTGGTTTTGCTTACTATCAGTAGCTGTTTGACGTTTTTTGTATGGAAGAAATGTCAAATATCTACCCGCAGTAAGCAAAACCAAAGATAGGTTATGGAGACTAGCTGTTAGTTACGTTACGTTTTGTTATCTCTTAGTCAAAGAGTAGGAGCAGGCCGTTTGTATTTATTAATATGAATGTCCGTAAACCAACACATCAAGATGTGTTTGACGTTTGTTTTTTGATTGTTGTGATTGTGTAGATTCCCACAAGATATCTAAACTTCAACCAAATTCGACGGTTCAATCAGATTCTATTTTATTAGCCTAATACGAAAAAAATATAATTATAATATTACAAAGAGTACATAGGTAAGTACCTAAACTTTGCTTCGTTTGGGACAATGTGGTGTGGTGATGTGTGAAACTTGTTTATTATTTACTTACCTATTTATTAATATAATTGGACATTTCACACAGCGTCATCTAGTCGCAATTCAATGTACATTATTATAAATATAAAATGTATATACCACACTTAATAACAATAACACATATAAAAATCTTTTACCATTTGCTAGAAACAATATTCCTTAATATTTCGTGCAATGCTTCAACGTGCCCTTGCTCCGGTGTTTACCGTCCACATACACACAAACTCACAAAAATCGCATTCGTATTAGTACAGCAACTTACCAATATTTAAGTGTTTCAATTTCAACTTTCAACTGCGTATTTTTCTTCTCCCCAAAAACACCTATCTCTCTATCATCATCACAATAACTTCAAAAATAATTGTTATTTACACAATATTATGGAAAATATTATTTTTAACCGAACACGAGTCGTTTTAAGTACAAAAAGAACAACACTTATGTCTGATGGGTTAACTTGAGGAAGTGGACGGTTGTCTTTACGACTAATAACAGTTCAACAAATTATAAATATCCACAGTTTTACCCAACTGCGTAAAAGTTTTATGTTTTATGAGTGTTTTTATTAAAGTAGGTAAGTACCTATATTTGTTTAATTGGCATTCTTTGCAGTCTGAACGACTAACGGCATCTATCTTTGGGCTTGCTTAATGTGGGTAGATATTTGTCATTACTTAGGCAAAGGCAATGAAAAATATCTTATGCCTTTACGAAAGTATTATTTTATAAATTAGCACGCCTTTAAACTTTTTCCTTATGTTGGTTGGTTAGCAGGTAGAAAATGCCTTTGGCATTATGCTCGCCAATTGTACACTGTATTTGTATATAAGTGTGCAATAAAGTATTTGATAAATAAATAAATAAAGTATATAGGCTACATCTTGTTCCATGAAACATTAAAACAGTATTCAATTACATTAAAATGGGCATGGCAATTATTGCTACTTTGAAATAATTAGAAAGGTGCGATATTATTTTATTAATTAACGTGATTTAGCGTGCTAAAACTTACGGACTGCTAATTTTCATACAAGATGATAATTTAATATAAATAGCGTTAAGTCGCTACATTTGCTATTACTGCCTGCTTATTTTAATTAGCATATCGGGCACATTAAAAACAATAGTCGTTTTGTCGCACCTGTACTATGCGCATGCACATCTCATTTACCACCGCGTTTCCCACGCGCTATGAGACTTACCGGTACTTGTGTTACCGTTTTTCTACAAATGTGGGTACTTCAACTTTAATTGAAAAACAATTTGATATTTTATAAACATTGCGTTGAATTCTCACAATGAGAGTAAAAACTGGTTGATGTCTAAAAAATGAATATGATCCCGACTGTATTCCCAGGGAGCGGTATATATTCTTTGTCAGATCTTTTAGGCATTATGATATCAACCGAAGAGGTCTAACTAAGGGTAAGTTCAATTATGTGGGTAAGTACATCTAATCTAAATAGCCCACTGGATCCCACTGCTGGGCAAAGGTCTCCCCTCCCTTTTTCCATTCGCCTCGGTTTAGGGCTTCTATCAGCCAGCTGGTGGAGTACTCGTCGAGTTCGTCCCGCCATCTCCGCTTTGAAAATATTTTTTGCAAATACTCTGATTTAAATTAACTTTACCATTACTTATATAGACTTACGAGATTTTACACAAGTTTTATGATTAGATAAAAATCATTGATCACAAACAAAATTTGGGGTAACCTCTCACTACGCCAATACAGCCAGTTTGCTTCAAGCAGGGTTGATGCAACATTTTTTGTAGAGTTTTTGTATTTTTCAATCAATTGAGAATTATAATTGACTAGAATCTATTCAATTAAAGTTTTATTTAGACCGTTGAGTATCTATATACTCAAGGTTCTAAATAAAAAGCTTAAAATAAGTCTAGACTTGTTTCGCTACTTGTAAGACCTAGGCAAGACACTAGTAGGACCACATTTTTGTCTTACTTTAACCCCGAGTCTGTGTGATACAGTCACCGCTAGTAAGCGACCGTAATTACAAGACTAAAAAACGATGAACGCTAATTTGTTACCTGCAAGCCTATATAGTCTTGAATCTTGATGACCATCAATAAACCGTTCATGCGTTATGGAGTTTGAGAAGGTGGAGAACAAAGTCACGACTGTATCTAGGTTCGGTAGACATTACCTCTGGGGGCTGATTGTGTACACTTGTCTCTGATTGTATCCAAATTGTATCAAAGCAAACATTACAGTAAATCGCGTAAACAACTGTCAAATAAGACCGTAATTAAGTAAGATAGGTACTGGGGGCAATTCGGAGTGTCACAAAAGCTAAACTAACCTAACTAAAACTATTGCCATCCTTTTTATTCCCATCGCTATGAAAGGGACGGCAACAATTTTAGTTAGCTTAGTTTAGCTTTTGCGACACTCAGAATTGCCACTAGGTACTTACTAGGTAATTTTCTTAAGTAGCGTTAAATCTGACCGTTGGTTTCGCGATTTACTGTGATTTTTGCTTTGATACAATCGAGACAAGTTACACAATCAGGGGGCTGATCTTCAGTCAGTCAAGACATTTTGAAAGCGATTATATAAAGTTAAGGCTTCTGAGCTGTACGAGTTACCCATACAAACGTAATACCATAACCATTTGAAATTTGCGCATATCTTCAGCATAGTATGGTATTATTCGTATTAGGATAGCATTTATCTAGGTCTCTGCCAGAAGCTTTTTTCAAAATACTTAGCTAAAGTGAAATTAAACCGAATCGCATTTTGCATATTTTTACATCATAGAAGACATGTTTTCTTTACATTTATTTAGTATTAAACACTAGAATATTTTAAGTTTCCTTCTGTTAGAAACATAGCTTATATGGTCTAGTAACAGAAAAACAACACTGTGTGAAGAATAAAAACAATTTTCAGTCATAATTTTTGGGACTACGGGAGACAAGCAAATTTCTTGCAAAATAGCTATGACAACTATACTAGTGCCAACTTTGAACGAAAACACGATTGTAAGAAATTTGCTTTCTTTTTTATGGCCGTTCCGTAACCCGTTCAAATAACGAAGAGCACTGGAAACTCTATAGAGCTATACTAAAGTAGGACACTCCGACATAGACGGAATATAGTAAGAACGAATGAACGAACATAAGAACGAAGAAGTACACCGTCATCAATCATTTTAATCTGTGTCAATTCAAAAACTTCACAAAGTCTTGTTTGTTTCGTACATACACTTTTGTTATAAAATCGCTATAGTTCACTAAATACTGTCTAAAACTTTAATTTATCTTGTAGGCTGTTATAGTGTTTGATCGTGGAAGTAAAATGACTAAAATAACATGTGAAATGTGTGGTGTAAGAAAGAACATGCCGTCTGGATGACAATAAACTTATTTTATGTCTAAATTTCCATTAGATATAGATTGGTAAGCAATTTTATGCCACTTAATATCAAAATTAAGTAAACTTATGATACAATTCGTAAAGGTTTCAGTGTTTTTTGCAAGAAAATTATCCTCATAACGCATGTAAACAATATATAGTGCTTGACACACATCAACCTAGATTTATCGATATCGATATTTGGTTTTACGAAACTGAAATGATTCGTTCTAATTAATTTGTTTGATTGCTATGTTTTGTAAAGTTTTTTTTTTTGTTTAGATACATAAACCATAATTTACGCAACTTAGACATTATTTTATAGGTACCTAGTAGGTTTTGCATTATATCATGTTAATTTTTTATCAAACATTCTGATAAGGAATAGGTGTCCTAACCAGTATTCACGTGATGCTAGAACGATGAAGACTAGAATGACGTGACCGACACGATGGTCGCATCGCTTACTTACGCGATAATGGCGTAATCGCGTTCTATTAGGACGGATGCATAAGGCTCAACTCACACTAAAAGAGCGGCGAAGCGAAGCGCGGTTTCAGTGTCATATGAATTTTAACTTTATTTTCATTACCTACTATATACTTATTATCGCATGAGAAACTCGACCGAGTCCGAGACCGAGCGAATTCGAATACGCGCGCCTTCTCTGCGATAATAAGTACTTACCTATTATAGTAATGAAAATAAAGTTAAATTTCATATGACACTGAAACCACGCTCCGCTTCGCTGCGCTTCGCCGCTCTTTTGGTGTGAGTTGAGCCTAAGTGTTTTATCATTGAAATATTATCTTTATCTTTGATGCTTTTTAATATATTAATACAACAAATTTTGTTGCAGATAACCTATAAACCTATACAAAAAAATCGAAGCAGCATGGCGAAGCATAAACAAAAGCTTGATGATCATCGTCACTATAATGAAAGTACCTGGATGACAATCATTGCCTGAAAACACGGATAAAACGTCGTTTTCTAAAAATGAATCCTAGCTAGATCGATTTATCGCCACCGAAATAACTTATGTTCAAATAAATTAATAGATAAATTTCATTCTTTTATTTGTAAGAAATACAAAAAATCATGAATACGAATTATGGAATCCAGAAATCCCACCTAGAGCCGATATCGATAAATTATCGATAGTCACTAAGGTACATTATAATATATAAACTTAGACTACCACTGACTGACTCACTGACAGAATTGTTCTCCCTGTTGGTGGATGGGGAGGTAGGTATATTTTTACGGATTCGTATAGAGGTACGTCTGGAACCTTCGGGAAAAATCGCAAACCCCCCCTTTTTGCCCCCCTTCCCCCCCCCTTATTGAGGATCTCGAAAACTAAGAGACTTGGAACAATTTTTTTTGCGGAATCGGATAGAGGAGGCTCGGGAAAGTAAAATTTTTTTTTCAGTGTTGCCCCCTTTGCCCCCACTCTCCCCCCCTTTTGCGGATCTCGAAAGCCTTAAGACTTGGAACAAATTTTTTTTCAGATTCTTGTAAAGGGGAACTTAATTAGTCAAAATAATTTTCAAAACACCCCCCCCCTCCCTCCCCAACCTCCCCTAAAATTGAAAGGGCTGTAACTTCACAACGGTTAGAGATATCCATTAGGTGTTTGGACTAATATTATAGTAGGTAGGCGTCGGAGGTCCTGAGTGGAGCGAACCTACGAGACCTGAGTGGAGCGGAGGGGGGAGGAGGCGAGCGAAGCGAGCCGCCGACCCCCGTAGCGTAACGAAGGTCGAGTGGGTGAGCGTAACTCAGGGCCGACGACTTGGTAAATTTTTTTCTTTTTTTTTTTTTTCTTAATGGCTAAGGGCTCCTAAAGGGTTTTCATACTGATTTAGGGGTTCCCATAGCGGTTTATTAAATATTTTAAATCTTCTATGGATTCTCAAAATTTTAGAAGGGTATTACCATCTGTCAGAAACATGGAAAAAGAAAACCGCGTGCTGCTCGCAGCACGCGCACCACGCAAACTAGTTATAATATATAAACTTAAACTACCACTGACTCACTCACTGACAGAATTGTTCTCCCTGTTGGTGGATGGGGAGGTATGTATATTTTGACGGATTCGTATAGAGGTACGTCTGGAAACTTCGGGAAAAATCGCAAACCCCCCCTTTTTGCCCCCCTTCCCCCCCCCTTATTGAGGATCTCGGAAACTAAGAGACTTGGAACAATTTTTTTTGCGGAATCGGATAGAGGAGGCTCGGGGAAGTAAAAATTTTTTTTCAGTGTTGCCCCCTTTGCCCCCCCTCACCCCCCCTTTTGCGGATCTCGAAAGCCTTAAAACTTGGAACAAAATTTTTTTCAGATTCTTATCAAGGGGCATCTAGATAGTCGAAATATTTTTTCAAAACACACCCCCCACCTCCCCAACCTCCCCTAAAATTGAAAGGGCTGTAACTTCACAACGGTTAGAGATATCCATTAGGTGTTTGAACAAATATTATAGTGGGTAGGCGTCGGAGGTCCTGAGTGGAGCGAACCTACGAGACCTGAGTGGAGCGGAGGGGGGAGGTGGCGAGCGAAGCGAGCCGCCGACCCCCGTAGCGTAACGAAGGTCGAGTGGGTGAGCGTAACTCAGGGCCGACGACTTGGAAACTTGAGGGTAATATTTTTTTTTATAAATTTTTTTTTTCTTAATTTTTTTTTTTTTAATTTTTTTTTTTTTTTTCATAAATTTTTTTTTTCTTAATTTTTTTTTTTTAATTTTTTTTTTTTTTTTTTTTCAAAATTTTATAGGGGTCTTTCTACCTGTCAAAAATAGGAAAAAAATACCGCGAGCTGCTTGCAGCTCGCGCACCACGCAAACATCAAACAGGTCGGAGGTCCTGAGTGGAGCGAACCTACGAGACCTGAGTGGAGCGGAGGGGGGAGGTGGCGAGCGAAGCGAGCCGCCGACCTCCGTAGCGTAACGAAGGTCGAGTGGGTGAAGCGTAACTCAGGGCCGACGACTTGGATTTTTTTTTCTTTTTTTTTTTTCCTAATGCTTTAGGGCTCCTAAAGGGTTTTCATACTGATTTAGGGCTTCCCATAGCGGTTTATTAAATATTTTTAATCTCCTATGGATTCTCAAAATTTTTAAAGGGTAGCTACCACCTGTCAGACACATGGAAAAAGAAAACCGCGTGCTGCTTGCAGCACGCGCACCACGCAAACTAGTTATTATAATATATAAACTTAGACTACCACTGACTCACTCACTCATTGACATAATTGTTCTCCCTGTTGGTGGATGGGGAGGTATGTATATTTTGACGGATTCGTATAGAGGTAGGTTTGGTGAGTTGGGGAAAAATCGCAAACCCCCCCTTTTTGCCCCCCTTCCCCCCCCCCTATTGAGGATCTCGGAAACTAAGAGACTTGGAACAATTTTTTTTTGCGGAATCGGATAGAGGAGGCTCGGGGAAGTAAAAATGTTTTTTCAGAGTTGCCCCTTTTGCCCCCCCTCTCCCCCCCTTTTGCGGTTCTCGAAAGCCTTAAGACTTGGAACAGTTTTTTTTTCAGATTCTTGTAAAGGGGAACCTAATTAGTCAGAATATTTTTTCAAAACTCACCCCCCCCCCTCCCCAACCTCCCCTAAAATTGAAAGAGCTGTAACTTCATAACGGTTGGAGATATCCATTAGGTGTTTGAACAAATATTATAGTGGGTAGGCGTCGGAGGTCCTGAGTGGAGCGAACCTACGAGACCTGAGTGGAGCGGAGGGGGGAGGAGGCGAGCGAAGCGAGCCGCCGACCCCCGTAGCGTAACGAAGGTCGAGTGGGTGAGCGTAACTCAGGGCCGACGACTTGGTAAATTTTTTTCTTTTTTTTTTTTTTCTTAATGGCTAAGGGCTCCTAAAGGGTTTTCATACTGATTTAGGGGTTCCCATAGCGGTTTATTAAATATTTTTAATCTCCTATGGATTCTCAAAATTTTATAAGGGTCTCTCTACCTGTCAGAAACATGGAAAAAGAAAACCGCGTGCTGCTTGCAGCACGCGCACCACGCAAACTAGTTATAATATATAAACTTAGACTACCACTCACTCACTCACTGACTGACAGAATTGTTCTCCCTGTTGGTGGATGGGGAGGTATGTATATTTTGACGGATTCGTATAGAGGTAGGTCTGGTGACTTCGGGAAAAATCGCAAACCCCCCCTTTTTGCCCCCCTTCCCCCCCCCCTTTTTAGAATCTCGAGCACCTTAAGACTTGGAACAATTTTTTTTGCGGAATCGGATAGAGGAGGCTCGGGGAAGTAAAAATTTTTTTTCAGTGTTGCCCCCTTTGCCCCCCCTCTCCCCCCCTTTTGCGGTACTCGAAAGCCTTAAGACTTGGAACAAATTTTTTTTCAGATTTGTATTAAGGGGAACTTGGTTAGACAAAATATTTTTTCAAAACTCCCCCCCCCCCTCCCCAACCTCCCCTAAAATTGAAAGAGCTGTAACTTCACAACGGTTAGAGATATCCATTAGGTTTTTGAACAAATATTATAGTAGGTAGGCGTCGGAGGTCCTGAGTGGAGCGAACCTACGAGACCTGAGTGGAGCGGAGGGGGGAGGTGGCGAGCGAAGCGAGCCGGCGATCCCCGTAGCGTAACGAAGGTCGAGTGGGTGAGCGTAACTCAGGGCCGACGACTTGGAAACTTGAGGGTAATATTTTTTTTTTTTATATTTTTTTTTTTTTTTTTTTTTTTATAATTTTTTTTTTTCTTAATTTTTTTTTTTTTTAATTTTTTTTTTTTTTTCAAAATTTTATAAGGGTCTCTTCCTGTCAAAAACAGGAAAAAAATACCGCGAGCTGCTTGCAGCTCGCGCACCACGCAAACATCAAACAGGTCGGAGGTCCTGAGTGGAGCGAACCTACGAGACCTGAGTGGAGCGGAGGGGGGAGGTGGCGAGCGAAGCGAGCCGCCGACCCCCGTAGCGTAACGAAGGTCGAGTGGGTGAAGCGTAACTCAGGGCCGACGACATGGTTAATTTTTTTCGTTTTTTTTTCTTAATGGTTTAGGGCTCCTAAAGGGTTTTCATACTGATTTAGGGCTTCCCATAGCGGTTTATTAAATATTTTATATCTCCTATGGATTCTCAAAATTTTATAAGGGTCTCTCTACCTGTCAGAAACATGGAAAAAGAAAACCGCGTGCTGCAAGCAGCACGCGCACCACGCAAACTAGTTATAATATATAAACTTAAACTACCACTGACTCACTCACTGACTCATTGACATAATTGTTCTCCCTGATGGTGGATGGGGAGGTGGGTATATTTTGACAGATTCATAAACAAGTAACTCGGGTGAGTTGGGGAAAAATCCCAAACCCCCCCTTTTTGCCCCCCCTCCCCCCCCCTTTTGAGGATCTCGGAAACTAGGAGACCCGTAATTTTTGTTTTTTGCGGAATCGGATAGAGGAGGCTGGGGGAAGTAAAAATTTTTTTTCAGTGTTGCCCCCTTTGCCCCCCCTCTCCCCCCCTTTTTCGAATCTCGAAAACCTTAAGACTTGGAACAATTTTTTTTTCAGAATCTTGATAAGGGGAACTTGGTTAGACAAAATATTTTTTCAAAACTCTCCCCCCCCTCCCCAACCTCCCCTAAAATTGAAAGAGCTGTAACTTCACAACGGTTAGAGATATCCATTAGGTGTTTGAACAAATATTATAGTGGGTAGGCGTCGGAGGTCCTGAGTGGAGCGAACCTACGAGACCTGAGTGGAGCGGAGGGGGGAGGTGGCGAGCGAAGCGAGCCGCCGACCCCCGTAGCGTAACGAAGGTCGAGTGGGTGAGCGTAACTCAGGGCCGACGACTTGGAAACTTGAGGGTAACATTTTTTTTTTTTTTTTTTTTTTTTTTTTTAAAATTTTTTTTTTTTAATTTTTTTTTTTTTTTCATAAATTTTTTTTTTTCTTAATTTTTTTTTTCTTAAATTTTTTTTTTTTTCAAAATTTTTTAAGGGTCTACTTGTCAAAAATAGGAAAAAAATACCGCGAGCTGCTTGCAGCTCGCGCACCACGCAAACATCAAACAGGTCGGAGGTCCTGAGTGGAGCGAACCTACGAGACCTAAGTGGAGCGGAGGGGGGAGGTGGCGAGCGAAGCGAGCCGCCGACCTCCGTAGCGTAACGAAGGTCGAGTGGGTGAAGCGTAACTCAGGGCCGACGACTTGGATTTTTTTTTTCTATTTTTTTTTTCTTAATGCTTTAGGGCTCCTAAAGGGTTTTCATACTGATTTAGGGCTTCCCATAGCGGTTTATTAAATATTTTTAATCTCCTATGGATTCTCAAAATTTTAAAAGGGTAAACCTACCTGTCAAACACATGGATAAAGAAAACCGCGTGCTGCTTGCAGCACGCGCACCACGCAAACTAGTTATAATATATAAACTTAAACTACCACTCACTGATTCACTGACTGACTCACTCATTGACATAATTGTTCTCCCTGATGGTGGATGGGGAGGTGGGTATATTTTGACAGATTCATAAACAAGTAACTCGAGTGAGTTGGGGAAAAATCCCAAACCCCCCCTTTTTGCCCCCCTTGCCCCCCCCCTTTTGAGGATCTCGGAAACTACGAGACCCGTAATTTTTGTTTTTTGCGGAATCGGATAGAGGAGGCTCGGGGAAGTAAAAATTTTTTTTCAGTGTTGCCCCTTTTGCCCCCACTCTCCCCCCCTTTTGCGAATCTCGGAAGTTAAGAGACTTGGATCATTTTTTTTTTCAGATTCTTGTAAAGGGGCAGGTGGTTGGTCGAAAAAAATTTCAAAACTCCCCTTACCCCCTCCCCAACCTCCCCTAAAATTGAAAGAGCTGTAACTTCACAACGGTTAGAGATATCCATTAGGTGTTTGAACAAATATTATAGTGGGTAGGTGTCGGAGGTCCTGAGTGGAGCGAACCTACGAGACCTGAGTGGAGCGGAGGGGGGAGGTGGCGAGCGAAGCGAGCCGCCGACCCCCGTAGCGTAACGAAGGTCGAGTGGGTGAGCGTAACTCAGGGCCGACGACTTGGAAACTTGAGGGAAATATTTTTTTTTTTTAATTTTTTTTTTTTGTAAATTTTTTTTTTTTTAATTTTTTTTTTTTTTTTCAAAAAATTTTTTTTTCTTAATTTTTTTTTTCTTAAATTTTTTTTTTTTCAAAATTTTTTAAGGGTCTCTACTTGTCAAAAATAGGAAAAAAATACCGCGAGCTGCTTGCAGCTCGCGCACCACGCAAACATCAAACAGGTCGGAGGTCCTGAGTGGAGCGAACCTACGAGACCTGAGTGGAGCGGAGGGGGGAGGTGGCGAGCGAAGCGAGCCGCCGACCTCCGTAGCGTAACGAAGGTCGAGTGGGTGAAGCGTAACTCAGGGCCGACGACATGGGTTTTTTTTTCTTTTTTTTTTTTTTCTTAATGCTTTAGGGCTCCTTAAGGGTTTTCATACTGATTTAGGGCTTCCCATAGCGGTTTATTAAATATTTTTAATCTCCTATGGATTCTCAAAATTTTACAAGGGTACTCTCAACCTGTCAAACACATGGATAAAGAAAACCGCGTGCTGCTTGCAGCACGCGCACCACGCAAACTAGTTATAATATATAAACTTAAACTACCACTCACTGATTCACTGACTGACTCACTCATTGACATAATTGTTCTCCCTGATGGTGGATGGGGAGGTGGGTATATTTTGATGGATTCGTATAGAGGTAGGTCTGGTGAGTTGGGGAAAAATCCCAAACCCCCCCTTTTTGCCCCCCTTCCCCCCCCTTTTGAGGATCCCCCTTGGGACAAATTGTATGGGGTTTGGACTTGGAAACTTGAGGGTAATATTTTTTTTTCATAAATTTTTTTTTTCTTAAATTTTTTTTTTTTTAAATTTTTTTTTTTTTAATTTTTTTTTTTAATTTTTTTTTTTTTTCATAAATTTTTTTTTTCTTGAATTTTTTTTTCTTAAATTTTTTTTTTTCGAAATTTTATAAGAGTCTACTTGTCAAAGATAGGAAAAAAATACCGCGAGCTGCTTGCAGCTCGCGCACCACGCAAACATCAAACAGGTCGGAGGTCCTGAGTGGAGCGAACCTACGAGACCTGAGTGGAGCGGAGGGGGGAGGTGGCGAGCGAAGCGAGCCGCCGACCTCCGTAGCGTAACGAAGGTCGAGTGGGTGAAGCGTAACTCAGGGCCGACGACTTGGTTAATTTTTTTCGTTTTTTTTTTTCTTAATGGTTTAGGGCTCCTAAAGGGTTTTCATACTGATTTAGGGCTTCCCATAGCGGTTTATTAAATATTTTATATCTCCTATGGATTCTCAAAATTTTAGAAGGGTATTACCATCTGTCAGAAACATGGAAAAAGAAAACCGCGTGCTGCTTGCAGCACGCGCACCACGCAAACTAGTTATAATATATAAACTTAAACTACCACTGACTCACTCACTGACTCATTGACATAATTGTTCTCCCTGATGGTGGATGGGGAGGTGGGTATATTTTGACAGATTCATAAACAAGTAACTCGGGTGAGTTGGGGAAAAATCCCAAACCCCCCCTTTTTGCCCCCCCTCCCCCCCCCCTATTGAGGATCTCGGAAACTAGGAGACCCGTAATTTTTGTTTTTTGCGGAATCGGATAGAGGAGGCTCGGGGAAGTAAAAATTTTTTTTCAGTGTTGCCCCCTTTGCCCCCCCTCTCCCCCCCTTTTTCGAATCTCGAAAACCTTAAGACTTGGAACAAATTTTTTTTCAGATTTGTATTAAGGGGAACTTGGTTAGACAAAATATTTTTTCAAAACTCCCCCCCCCCCTCCCCAACCTCCCCTAAAATTGAAAGAGCTGTAACTTCACAACGGTTAGAGATATCCATTAGGTGTTTGAACAAATATTATAGTGGGTAGGCGTCGGAGGTCCTGAGTGGAGCGAACCTACGAGACCTGAGTGGAGCGGAGGGGGGAGGTGGCGAGCGAAGCGAGCCGCCGACCCCCGTAGCGTAACGAAGGTCGAGTGGGTGAGCGTAACTCAGGGCCGACGACTTGGAAACTTGAGGGTAATATTTTTTTTTATAATTTTTTTTTTCTTAATTTTTTTTTTTTTTTAAATTTTTTTTTTTTTTTTTTCAAAAATTTTTTTTTTCTTAATTTTTTTTTTCTTAATTTTTTTTTTTTTTTTTTTTTCAAAATTTTATAAGGGTCTCTTCCTGTCAAAAATAGGAAAAAATACCGCGAGCTGCTTGCAGCTCGCGCACCACGCAAACATCAAACAGGTCGGAGGTCCTGAGTGGAGCGAACCTACGAGACCTGAGTGGAGCGGAGGGGGGAGGTGGCGAGCGAAGCGAGCCGCCGACCTCCGTAGCGTAACGAAGGTCGAGTGGGTGAAGCGTAACTCAGGGCCGACGACTTGGATTTTTTTTTCTTTTTTCTTTTTTTTCTTAATGGTTTAGGGCTCCTAAAGGGTTTTCATACTGATTTAGGGCTTCCCATAGCGGTTTATTAAATATTTTATATCTCCTATGGATTCTCAAAATTTTAGAAGGGTATTACCATCTGTCAGAAACATGGAAAAAGAAAACCGCGTGCTGCTTGCAGCACGCGCACCACGCAAACTAGTTATAATATATAAACTTAGACTACCACTGACTCACTGACAGAATTGTTCTCCCTGATGGTGGATGGGGAGGTAGGTATATTTTGACGGATTCGTATAGAGGTACGTCTGGTAACTTCGGGAAAAATCGCAAACCCCCCCTTTTTGCCCCCCTTCCCCCCCCCCTATTGAGGATCTCGGAAACTAAGAGACTTGGAACAATTTTTTTTGCGGATTCGGATAGAGGAGGCTCGGGGAAGTAAAAATTTTTTTTCAGTGTTGCCCCCTTTGCCCCCCCTCTCCCCCCCTTTTGCGGATCTCGAAAGCCTTAAGACTTGGAACAAATTTTTTTTCAGATTCTTGTAAAGGGGAACTTAATTAGTTAGAATATTTTTTTAAAACTCACCCCCCCCCTCCCCAACCTCCCCTAAAATTGAAAGAGCTGTAACTTCACAACGGTTGGAGATATCCATTAGGTGTTTGAACAAATATTATAGTGGGTAGGCGTCGGAGGTCCTGAGTGGAGCGAACCTACGAGACCTGAGTGGAGCGGAGGGGGGAGGAGGCGAGCGAAGCGAGCCGCCGACCCCCGTAGCGTAACGAAGGTCGAGTGGGTGAGCGTAACTCAGGGCCGACGACTTGGTAAATCTATTTCTTTTTTTTTTTTTAATGGCTAAGGGCTCCTAAAGGGTTTTCATACTGATTTAGGGCTTCCCATAGCGGTTTATTAAATATTTAAATCTCCTATGGATTCTCAAAATTTTAAAAGGGTAAACCTACCTGTCAGAAACATGGAAAAAGAAAACCGCGTGCTGCTTGCAGCACGCGCACCACGCAAACTAGTCTCTAGTTATAATGCTTTGTTTTTACTATCTTGGCAGTATGGCGTAGTTTGGTTTTGTAACGTTGAAAGCAAATTCCTTTTTTTCATAGATCTTTTTTTTATATGGCAGTTCCGCCTCTTACTATTACACGCTCTTTAGAACGCGCGTCACATTGACTTTGCCGAGCCACGTCAGAAGTATCTTAACATTTTAAATGGTTAAAATAGTTTGTTATAGGTTGTGTCTAAATTAATGATGTATTTGGACATTACCCTCTATTTCGGCATCTTGTAAGGATATTAGATGTGAAAGTGCCAAAAAATCTAAGAAAACGTTTACCACTTTTTGTGGATTCCATCGTGATCATGTTTTGTAGTCATTTACAATCTCTATGTATTTATGTGATCATACTACGTGCGGCCCCGACTTTGTGCGTGCTAACAAAAATATATGCAAATAGATCGAGGTCACATTGTAACGTATTGCTACATTGAAGTTATTCATTTTGAATTTTAAATTACTGAGTTATTAGTGGCAATTCTGAGTATCGCAAAAGCTAAACTAAGCTAACTAAAATTGCCGTCCCTTTCATAGCGATGGGAATAAAAAGGATGGCAATAGTTTTCCAATGGGAACTTAGTCTGAAGTATAAATCACAATTTGTGTAAGTAGGTAGGTATATTAACACGACTGTTTTCCGGTATAAGTATTTCTTTTTGTATCATAGGCAAACAAACAGTCTTATAAACAAATGAATACTTAACTAAATATATTACTAGAGACATAGAGGTTTCCTATAGCCGTTCGTGTCCCACTGCTGGGCAAGGGCCTCCCCCCACTCTGATATTATTTGATCAATAATTTATTTATTTTAAATTATTTGGTGAAGTGGAACTGTTGAAAAACTCTCATTTAATTTCAATTTCATTTCACTAAAGATATTTGTTAACTACGAATTTTTTAAATGTAGATCATTAAATAATAATTTACTTATTACAATTATTTTATTCTGTGACTCAGGTCAGTGACCGTGGGCGGGTCAATGTCTCATCAATGTGAACGCACCTTTGATTCTAATTGAATGAACTTGCGTCGATAAAGCTATGAAATTAAAAATGTCTAGGCCTATAAAGAAAGTTGCAAGTACCTAAGTATATTTCTTCTGTCACTCTCATATCAATAAATAGAGATGGCATCTTGATTTAGCCAATTTTGAATTAGGGTAGGTAGGTACTAGTATTATTTTATCTGTGATTAAGGCTTTCATTTCATAATGATCAATGTAATGAATGAGACACAGAATGTAAGAATAATTACTATGTAGGTGCCTAAGTATCTAGTGTAGGTATTGATAATCTGTGGTACTTATCTATTAAAAGTTGGCTACCGTGGAATAAAATATGTAGGTAAGTTACTTAAGGTCCCTAGGAACTGTATAAGTATTTTATTTGAATATGCATACCTACATAGTTAATAGTTATATTCAATTTAGTTACATGAGAGTAAAATATCATCACATTTTTTCTGACCTAAAGGTATTCTTTTATCTGTGCCTAAAGATTATTTATTAGGTATCACTACTGACATCTGTATTTTGATTAGGAAAACTATGTTTACGTATCTTGTAGGCAGATGGCGTTGTAGGATCATACGAACTTTAAATATTAAATTCAGGATCAATAGTGGCAATTCTGAGCGTCGCAAAAGCTAAACTAAGCTAACTAAGATTGTTGCCGTCCTTTTCATAGCGATGGAAATAAAAAGGATGGCAATAATTTTAGTTAGCTTAGTTTAGCTTTTGCGACACTCAGAATTGCCACTATTATCTACCGAAATAATGTTTTACATAATGAAAAATAATTTAGAATAAAGATTTTTTTATTACTTCAACATTTTGTTTTCTCGCCTATAAATACAAAACACTTTTAAAGTTTGTTTTGCTACTCGACGCTAGATGGCGCTTACGTCATCAAGAAATAAAAAAAAAGTAAGCTGACTTACTTAACCATACAAATAATTAACTTTAACAAGTTTATTTACACTATTCTAGGATATTTTTGTAATAACTTGATTGTTATGTCTTTGAAATGAGTATTTCCATATACATATTTTGACATTTACCTACCCAATCACGAAAACTGACGAAACTTTTTAGTTCCGCGAGTACCTAGGTACCTACCTGTCAAATAAATGTTATTCTGTTCTATTCTATCAGCTACGAAGTCTACGTCGTAGCAACCTGTGTCGTCGTAGTAGGTATATAGGTAAGTAAGTATCCTTGTTTTCTATTTTCTCCTCATTTGTAAAAACATAATGTACGAATATAATAGCTAATTTACCATTTCTATTTAATTAATATAAAGCTATTTGCATTGTGAATAATAATATGAGACGGGTATATAATTGTAGGGAGTCCCGTTGCAACAGGCATTAGAATCACCTATGTAAGACGAAACTAAGTTATCCTTAAGGTCCTACCAAAATAAATGATTTTTCTTTCTTTCTTTCAATTGTAGATCTTTCATATAATATACCTAATATATTATATAATATGAGATGGGTATATAATTGTAGATCTTCGTTTGTGTATCTGGGAAAGAACCTAGAAGAGTGCAATTTAGAATATTATACAAACATAATAATTATAATATAGGTACCCATTAAGTACGTACCTAACCATTTATCTAGGTATTGTTGGGTACATAACATGTAATCGAGGTATTGTGGGCCTAATAGCGCGACTATAAGTGGTCACTACCGTAAGTGGGACTGACCACTAAAGCATAACGTAGGTAGGTTAAAGATCTGTGTAAAAACTATAACCACATTGAGATCAGGCGGCCACTTTTGGAGTTTCATTCATAGTATGAATGAACACAATATATTTCATTTTTTAAATGCTAACATTCCTCCAAAGGACTTTGACCTTTTCTAGGAACATTAAACTGTACACTAGTTGTACAACAACAATAATTTATAATTATAGACATTTTTTATTTTATCTTCTTCTTCTTTCAGTGCCTCTCCATTACTGAAGGTAAGCTGTCATGTTGCTAAATTTTTCTTTGTCTAGTGCTAGCCTAAACAGATCTTCTACTCTCTTAACTCCTGTCCACTCTCTAATGTTGCGAAGCCATGATGTTCCACGTTATTATGTTCTTTAATTTTATACAATACCTAATGGCAGTTTAAGTTTAAGTATATAATAGTGGCAATTCGGAGTGTCGCAAAAGCTGAACTAAACTAACTAAAAATGTTGCCGTCACTGTTCAGAACAGCACTATTGACAGTGACAACAACCAGCGAGCAAAACGTCATCTGTCAACGTCAGCTGTCAACGTCAGCGGTCAACGTCAGCTGTCAACATTTCAAGAAGACGTTACGGATCTTGCCTCTCTCTCTCTCTTCTTACGCGGCGAAAACCACATCGCATCCATCCGTTACAATAATTTTAAAATATACGTAAAGACTTTGTAAAAAGAAAAATAAATCATCTCTAACAGCAGTAAAATAAAAATATCATTGGAGTCCTCCGTTCCTACCCAAACATTGGACCTTCGAGACGGATCAAGATACCAGACGCAAACACGTGGCGCGTGGAGTGGAGTCATCAAGCGAACGGTCAGGACATCCATCCTTTTACCTATCAAAACCTTGAACTGTGTTACATTATTGTGTTGTAAATTCCAGCTGTGCGTGGCCTAGCGGGTGCCAGGCGATCGGTGCCGGGTCGTACGGTGTAGCTGAAACGTGAGTACTTTCTTTTGTCTGTTAACCCACCAATATGTCTGAGGAACAATCGAAATTATCCGTGCCATCATCTCGTTCACCTAGTAGGAGATCTCACGATGATAATCTTTCCGAATTAAAGAAACAAAGGGGTCATATAAAGGGACGGTTAACACAATTTAAAAAATACGTTGATTCCTTTAGTGGTGCTAGTCTAACGAATTTACAAGTAACAGAAATGAAATTACGATTAGAATCAGCTAGCGAGTATTACAGTAAATTCAATAGTATAGGAAGCGATATAGAATTGTATTCTGCACCCGAAGATATACCAAGTCATTTCGACTACATTGACTCGGTAGAATCTTTGTATTTCACCACAATGGCTATGGCTAAATGTTTGATCGAAAGTTGTGAGACTAGTGATAGTTCCAAGCCTTCTAAATGTAATCATGCAGCCACGGAAAGTTCAGCACAAACGAATATTAAATTGCCGTACATTAAATTAGCCACCTTCAGTGGAAAATACGATGAATGGTTAGAATATAGAAATTCTTACATTACAATGATTCACGAACGTACGGATCTAGACGCAATTCATAAATTCCATTATTTGAAATCGTCACTCAGCGGGAGTGCATTGCAAGTGATTAGTGCATTAGAGTTCACTGCGTCCAATTACACTCATGCATGGGAGCTGATAGAAAATAGGTTTCATAATCATAGGCTTCTAATACATAATCACATACAATCATTATTTAATATTTCAAATATAAAGCAGGAATCGTCAGTTCATATTCGGAAACTTATAGACACAGTTTTAAGAAATTTAAGAGCTCTAAAAACATTAAATGAACCTACTGAATCATGGGATACGTTGATTATTTATTTAGTTGTTTCCAAGTTAGATTCATCCACTGAACGTGAGTGGGAGAACTACAAAGGAACCCTAGATTCAAACGCGCGAGGTTTTAAGTTGGAACAACTTCTTACTTTTTTACGAAACAGAGCGGATATGTTAGAGATGATAGACGCGAATCATACAAAGTCTCAAGGCAGGTCTAGTAGTAACGACACTACTAAGAATGTTCATCAAGTCCACAGCTACGTGTCGACTTCCAACGATGACGCTTCTAAGGGCAAGCCACACTATATAAATAATAAAGTGAAACAAAGTTGTGTTAAATGTAGCGGTAAACACAAACTTTATGCGTGCTTTAAATTTTTAAATCTATCAGTTAAAGATAGGATCATATGCGTAAAGGAGAATAAGTTATGTGTAAATTGCTTACGGCTTGGACACGCAATTGAAGATTGTCGCTTCGGTCCTTGCATGCAATGTAAACGAAAACATAATTCTTTACTCCACCTAGACGAGCAGGGCGAGAGTAGTAGCTATGCGAATGTGTGTGTGGAGCAGCCTCCTACATGCGCTACTACATCTACAGCTTTGTATTCATCAGCTGACCGCGCCGCGACCGACACAGTCAGCTCAGGCTTAGCTTTAAATCAGGTCTTGCTTTCCACCGCTTTAATTGAAGTTGCTGATCAAAACAACAAATTTCATGTTGCACGCGCGCTTCTTGATAACGGCAGTCAGCATAGCATTGTTACTGAAAAGTTAGCTAAATTATTAAATGCGCCTTATTTACAGTCCACAGTGTGTATAGCGGGAGTGGGGCGTAACCTCACACATGCGAATAATTCATGCGATATATTGATGCGCTCTAAAACAAGTACCTATAGTACGCGATTAACTTGTTTAGTGCTTCCATTGATAACTCCTTGTTTGCCTTCAGTAAACATAGATTTTAACGTAACTATACCTGACAATTTACGACTTGCTGATCCTCAGTTTACCACGCCAGCAGAAATAGATTTGCTGATCGGCGCTGATAAATTCTGGGAACTTTTAAGCGAAAATAGGATTAAATTAGCTAACGGAACCTATATGCAAAATTCTAAGTTAGGTTGGTTAGTTTCCGGTCCTATAAATACAAAGTATATCACGCAAGGTCAGGTGCATTGTAACTTCACTGAGACAATAGACGTAGGGTTACGTAAATTTTGGGAAATCGAAGATTTACCTCATTATAATCAGAAAGATAGGGTTTTCACTGCCGACGAAAGTAAGTGTGAAGAACTATTTATTTCAAGTACAAAACGTGATAATGAGGGAAGGTTTTCGGTTAGTATTCCGCTAAGGGAACCCTCTGAAACATTAGGTGATTCCTATACGTTAGCGAATAAGCGATTTTTGGCATTAGAACGAAAACTCGAGCGTTTGCCATTATATAAGCGAATGTACTGTGATTTTATGCGTGAGTATGAAGCACTTGGTCACATGACCCGCGTAGATACCTATAGCAATCCTAATTACTTTTTACCGCATCACGGAGTGTATAGGGAGCATAGTAGTACGACGAAACTACGCGTAGTGTTTGATGGCAGTGCTAATACTACATCACAGAAATCGCTAAATGATATACAATACGCAGGGCCTCCTCTACAAAACGACATATTTTCTATATTATTACGATTCAGACAATATAGGTATGTAGCATGCGCAGATGTAGAAAAACTTTTTAGGCAAGTACTTATTCAGCCTGAATTTAGGTCATTGCAGTATATTATTTGGCGAGAAAACCCTAACGATGCGATAGGTATTTATCAGCTAAACACAGTTACCTACGGAACGGCATCCGCACCTTATCTTAGCATGCGCTGCATTCGACAATTAGCATTAGAATGTAAAGATGAAGAAATTGCTCGTATAATCAAAGATGATTTTTTCGTGGACGATTTACTGACTGGGCACGATAATTATCATAGCTTAATGCGTTTATGTGAACATATATCACAAATAATGTTATCGGGATGTTTTCCTTTGCGTAAGTGGACTTTTAATTTCGATCCAGTAAACCGTAGTAAAGATTTATGTATAACTGATGACCTTACGCAAAATAAAACACTCGGCTTAGGCTGGTCTAACGATAGTGATCAATTTCATTTTACATCTAAAATCAACACAGCTTGTGACGCATCTACTTTGACCAAGCGCACAATGTTATCAATAATCTCACAAATATACGATCCGTTAGGTATATTAGCCCCAGCTGTTATTATCTCTAAAATTTTATTGCAAAAGTTATGGCTTTGTAAAACTGATTGGGATACTCCTGTGTCAACAGAAATCGCGTTGAACTGGAGTTATTTTATAAAGTCATTGCATTGTTTAAGCGAATTAAGAATTCCTCGTCAAATAAGAGGTCCGAACGATGATAATTTAGAATTACATATTTTTTCTGATGCGAGTCAACACGCCTACGGTGCGTGCGCATACTTACGTACTTATAGCGATGGTACGGAGATAACGGTACGACTAATATGCGCTAAAAGTAAGGTCGCGCCTTTAAAAACAATTAGTATTCCACGTCTCGAACTATGCGGTGCACTCATAGGAGCTAGGTTGTATAGGAAAATTATAAATTCATTACGTTTGACCTTTACAAAAATATATTTTTGGACAGACTCCACAATAGTTATGGGATGGGTTCGTATGTCACCTCATTTACTCAAAACCTTTGTTCAGAACCGGGTTACTGAAATAAACGAATTAACCGGTGATTCTGTGTGGCTTCATGTAAATAGTGTAGATAACCCAGCAGATTTATTGTCAAGGGGACAGTATTTAGATTCATTAAATAATTCTGAACTGTGGTGGACTGGTCCTAGTTATCTAAAATGTCATGATTTTAATTCTATAAACGAAAATTATAATTGTAAAATAAATAATTCTAATTTACCCGACTTACGAACTGCAAAGGTAAGCAATGTTTTTCATATATCTGCATTGGGACACGAACTGTTTTCTTTTGAAAGGTATTCGTCATTTGATAAGTTAAAACGTATAGCTGCCTACGCACTGCGTTTTATTCATAACTCACGCTCGGTGCGCGAGCACTCGATAAATAAACGTAGTGGTCTGTTATCAGTTGACGAATTGCAAGACGCACAGCGTGCTTTAATTAGATGCGCTCAGATACAATCCTTTCCTGAGGTGTATTTGTGTTTAAAAAATAACTTGCCTTTCAAAGATAAAACAAAGTTTAAGCGTGTGTTAGGTCTTAATGTTTTTATGGATAAGCATGAGTTAATTAGAGTTGGTGGTCGAATAGAAAATGCCTCTAGTTTTGATTACAATAAAAAACATCCAGTTTTATTATGCGGTAAACACCATTTAACACTTTTATTATTCAGATCTGAACACATAAGGTTATTACATGGCGGACCTTTGCTACTTCTGTCTAACATACGTGAGTGTTGGTGGCCACTGGGTGCAAGAAACTTGGCTAAAAAAGTTACTTATGAATGCGTATCTTGTAATCGATTTAAAGGCAAAACTTTATCACCTATAATGGGTAACTTACCGAATGAGCGTTTAGAACCGGGTTTCCCATTCATTCGTACAGGTGTAGATTACGCGGGACCAATTTCGATTTTAAACCGAAAAGGCAGAGGTGCTCAACTTTCAAAAGGCTATATTGCATTATTTGTTTGTTTAGTCACACGCGCGATTCATTTAGAGTTAGTGACTAGTCTCACAACTAACGATTATCTTCTTACTTTAAAGCGATTTATAGCTCGGCGAGGTAAACCAGAAATTATTTTATCAGATAATGGCACTAATTTCGTGGGTTCTAAAAAAGAACTTTCATCATTTTTAAATAAAACCTCGCAGCAAAATGTCATAGATTCCCTCTCTAGTGACGGAATTAAATTATTATTTACTCCTCCCTATTCCCCTCATATTGGTGGTTTAATGGAACGGGGAGTACGCTCATGTAAGCATCATCTACGGCGAGTAGTAGGTACTGCTAGGTTGACGTACGAGGAGTTCAGCACAGTGTTGACACAGATCGAGGCTGTCCTGAATTCCCGTCCTTTATCACCTCTGTCCACAGACCCTACCGACCTGTCTCCGCTTACCCCTTCTCACTTCCTGATCGGACGCCCACTGATGGCTCCTGCATGCGAGGACTTGACGGCCAGACCGACGACTACTACTCTAACGCGATACCAGCGAGTTGAACAACTGCGACAGCAATTCTGGCGGCGCTGGTCTAAGGAGTACGTGGCGGAGTTACAGACCAGGACGAAGTGGAAATCCAACCAAGGTGATCTAGCAGTTGATACAATGGTCCTTATTAAAGAAGACAACATGCCACCTCTCAAATGGAAACTGGGTCGCATCATACGCGTTTTCCCAGGCAAGGACGGCGTTTCCCGTGTTGCTGATATACGGACTACAACTGGCGTCATTCGGAGATCATTTGCGAAGATCTGCCCGCTACCTACGCAGCCGGAGACTGCGACAATCTAATAACGAAGAAGAAGAAGAAGCTTTGATTGAAACCTGAAGATTTCAAGGCCGGCGGTATGTTCAGAACAGCACTATTGACAGTGACAACAACCAGCGAGCAAAACGTCATCTGTCAACGTCAGCTGTCAACGTCAGCGGTCAACGTCAGCTGTCAACATTTCAAGAAGACGTTACGGATCTTGCCTCTCTCTCTCTCTTCTTACGCGGCGAAAACCACATCGCATCCATCCGTTACAATAATTTTAAAATATACGTAAAGACTTTGTAAAAAGAAAAATAAATCATCTCTAACAGCAGTAAAATAAAAATATCATTGGAGTCCTCCGTTCCTACCCAAACAGTCACTTTCATAGCGATTGAAATAAAAAGGATGGCATTAATTTTAGTTAGTTTAGTTTAGCTTTTGCGACACTCCGAATTGCCACCAGTATATAGATATCTCAAAAACACAATTTGAATATTTTGATTTCCGTATTTTTAGCTGGGTTTATGTACTAGTATTATTTTATCTATGGTTTATGTCAATAACCGTCCGTGTTACAGTTTAGTCGACATGTGCCTTAACAGTTACTCTATGTACTCGTGCACCTTAATAGCTTGCATTGTGTGACAGCCCATCCAATACTAACTGCAAATACAAATAAAAACTCGACTCATTCACTTCTACTGTATTTATAGGCTTAGGTTCGGCTACAGTTAAAGGCCTTTGCGCGGTGGCAGATTATAACGCTTTTACTACCAGGCTTACGGTTACGGCAGCAGCAGTAGAGTCAGACTGTAAAAATTCGAAACTGTAAAAATTTAAAAATTCGTGCAACACATTGGTCAACAGTCCAATGTGGGGATCGATTATGGACGGTTATTGCACACAAATTCAGCATAATCGTTGCCATTGGCCATTCTATTCGTAGCCAATGTTGGAACCAAGTTGAAGCCAATGTGTGGTGCCCGCATAAACTCAAGTGACCGAACACACTTGTCACTTGTCTTGACAGATGTTTTAGGTAGGAAAAAGGGAGTGGAACAAAATACTTCAGATCCCAAGAACCAGAAACACAAATTGGGACAAACCTAGTGGACAAGCCTTTAGGTGTGGCTGTAAGTGACGTCAAAATGTAAAGCTGAATGAAGTAATTTCAATCACCAACTCATTAAATTCCTCGCTTGACTTATTTTAACTGGTTGGTTACACACACAATTATATCCATACAAACTACATAGCGATATTAAAATGTGTAGATTATTAATTAAACCGCTCGTGGTACAGATTTCTTGATGGAAAGTCGATGATAAAAAAAAAGTTCAAATACTTAAGTCTCGTGTGTTGTGGCCTAGCTTGCTTACGGCCTTGTGGCACCTTGTGGTAAGATATTTGTCATTATTTTATTTTTATTTTTTTTAAACCTCTGTAAACACACAGGAACAAAAAATTATTTTCATACTAAAAATCTCAAATATCTAACCACAGTAATGAAAATCACAAGTACGAGAGGACATTGAGATTGGACGTAGACGTTATTGATAGATCGCCGTGTTGAAGTTACGCGTTCACTGCCCATGACGCACGTGGGCTAGTTGCAAGCTGTTGGCCACGGCCCTCTTTCATTCGGAGACGACCGTGGTAGCCGGTCGGGAAAGGGTTTAACGACGGTGACTACTAAACTAAGCGATATGTATTATTTTATCTGTGGCGATATTAACAGCTGGGAGCTTCGCACGTTGTACTGTCGTCGTTCCAGGCTCCCAGCTTTCAAGTCTAAAAACACAGACCTAAAAAGTCCGAAAAAGTTTTTCGAATCCAAAAATAAATCGATACACGGACATGATTCGAACCCACTAAGAACTATTCCTATAGGCTAACACGGCTTGCGTAATTCCCATCGAACCCACTAAGAACTATCCAATAGGCTAACACGGCTCGCGTCTCAGTATCTTAAGTCCCCTTACCAACTCGATACATTTTGCGTCACACTATTATCTAGAACTCACACTAGGAACCCAAACGTAGACATCACGTTATTCAATAAAACTCAATCAGTTTCATAAGCGGTGCGTGAATCGATCTCGCTTCCTCAATAAAGCATAATTTATACTTTCAAGAAAGTAATTGCGTGAAGGAAGGCCAATCTAATGTTCTTTGTGTTGTAAGTACAGTGTTTTGTGGATTAAATTAGGTAATCGTTTATGAAAAGTTACCCAATTGAAGAAGATATTTTATGCAATAAAATAAAATACAACGTGCGGTTGTATGTGCTGTAAAATTTCACTTGTAACGTCGATTGCCCAGTAGCTCAATTGACTGAACATCTACTAAGTATTATTTATTAAGTGATATGGCTGAGATAAAGCCAAGCGGTTCAAATCCAGTCTGGGTGCAGGGAATGGACAGAGAGAAGTGGCGGAAGGAGGCCTACACCCAGAAGGGTCATAACAGGCTAATGATGAAAGACAAACTTTGATTCGTCAACAAACTTTGGTGCCAATTAGGCATTACCTGCGGGCCTGCAACGTGACAATATTCCCTCGAGTCAAGAATCGAGTCAATCTCGTTATGCCAAGCTATAGCAGTTTATATTTTTTTCTCGACTCGAGACAAATTTTCACGTTGCGCATGCCCAGCTGGACATTGCGTAGACACGTGTACAACGTCACTGATTGTCACCACGAGGCCAAAGTGACGAAACGTCAATCCACGTACAAAATTGTACCAATAGTTCTAACACACAAAGGCATAAGCAAGAGAAATCAAATGGAATTGTCGCAAGATATAAATTGATTATGACACAATATCGGAAAATATCTCATTTCATTTTATAATTGACTTTCTTGATTGCATTGTTGTAATGGTTTTGTAGTTTGGTTGTTTAAAAGAGTAGGAAATAGGTACCTACGTTTAATGAAATAAATAAATATAAATATTCTTGGACATTCCACACAGAGTCATCTAGTCCCAAACTAAATAGGTATGTACTTATACTTTAACACGAGAGTCAGTGAGTGTGTAAGCAGTAGCGGCGTTAGGGTAGGGCGCGGTTGGGCGACCGCCCAGGGCGCCAGATATAAAGGGGCGCCGCAGGCGCCCCTTTTATTTCTGGTGCTCTTGATATTTTATCATCAGATGACGATAAAATATCAGTTAAAGAGCATTTAATGGAATTTATACCAGTAAATGAGTCGACTGGTGAAAGACTGAAGTTATTCTTAATATTTTAAATAAACACGGACTAGTATTGAACAATTGTAAGGGTCAGGGTTATGGACCGTAAGCAAAATCAAGCGCTACGTTGTTTTATCATAAAAAAATGTTACTCGCTTCGCTCGCGTCGTTTTGCGCAGAATAAGAACCCAAAATCAAGCGGTAGTTGCTTTTATCTCAAAAAAATTTGCTCGCTTCGCTCGCGTCGTTTCTCGCAGAATAAGAACCGACACAGTACCTACGCAAAATCAAGCAAACTCAAAATTTATTTATTCAGTAATAAGATCCTTTATCCTAGACCATTTTGAAACGTAATGTCCTTAAAACTAGGAGATTCTTTTGCCCGCTCTACGTTGCATTTATCTTTAAAAAAGTTTTGCTCGCTTCGCTCGCGTCTTTTATCACAAGATAAGAACGACCACCTAAGAACCTAAGCAATTCAAAGTGCCACGTTGCTTTTACCTTAAAAAAATTTGCTCGCTTCGCTCGCGTCCTTTTTCGAACCGATCCTAGGCAAAAGTGCCACGTTGCTTTTATCTGCCAAAAATTTTACTTGCTTTGTTCGCGTCGTTTCTAAAAAAAAAGTCGGGTTTTCATCTCAACAATTTAATTAGCGTTTTAATTTTCTTAATAATTGGCAAGCGGACGTTTTACCTTATTAAGAAAAATATTGTTTTACGTAAGTATATTAATTAGAGAACATTTTGTATTTTGGTCAAAATTAACAAATAATAAAAAAATATTTGAAACATGAAGATTCGTAAAAATAAGAGGCTGCTGGATGTCGACGCGGCCGGGGAAAAGAGTTTTTCCAAGCTTAAGCTAATAAAAACCTATCTACGATCGACAATATCTCAATCTAGAATCTAGATTGACAAAATTGGCAACTCAACTTTGTCAATCGAAAATGAAATTGCATAAAACATGGACTTCGGTGTCCTATTAAAAGAATTTGCTGATAAAAAGGCTAGAAAAGCAAAATATATGTACATAATATATTATAAAAAATGATTATTTAATTTTAACCCTTTTTTTTCGTATGTCTTTGAATGGCAGATACCTATATGTATAGGGGGCGCCGTAGAAATTTCGCCCAGGGCGCTGGTAGTGCTAAAACCGGCACTGTGTGTAAGTAAAAATTACCTCCTGACACTGTATAATGACATGGTAGTGGCTAAATGCGTGGCAAAAGCCGGCGAAACCAAAATAAAGAAGAAGAAGAAGAATACAATGTATAAATAATCTAGTAGAGATGTAAAGGCCTAAAGTTATTGCTCAAAGTAACATTTTTTTAACTCTGATTGATTGATGAATTGAAATAGTTAATAACAATAAGCACAACTTTAATAATCTATGAAAATTTTAAGATCACGTCAAGTTATTTGACTTAATTTTTGCTCATCTTTACTGAGACTTTAATTTACATGTAGTTAGGCTATATCTACTAACTATACATACCTACACTATCTAGTGTAGTGTAGTGTAGCCGCTTAGATGATCAAAGTTTACCAATACAATAACTTGTAATAATGGAAGCCATTGACAAAATAAGACAAACAATGAAAGTTTGGTTTATGCGGCTTTAAAGGTCACAAGAGAACTATCGTTATTTTGGGGACCTTTGACTATAAACTCCAAATGGTTTTAGGGTCACACATTGTTTTTGTAACACCAAACTCAGTTACTTACCTAGATAGTCGTTAGTTTAAAAGATTCCTTTAGCAGTGGATTCCAGAAATTATAAATAAAACAACGACCACAAGCAAACTCGGTAAGCAGACGATGTAATTATTTTGATACCCTAGATCTGTATCTTCTTCTTCTTCTTTCAGTGCCTCTCCATTACTGAAGGTTAGCTGTCATCTTGCTAAATTTCTCTTTGTCTAGTGCTAGCCTAAACAGATCTTCTACTCCCTCTTCTTTCTAGATCTGTATCTAGAGTAAGTATATTAGATTAGTTTATTATGTTTGTACATGTCTTTTAAACATCCGTTAAAGTATATATTTACTTTGTCCTTCGGATCTATTCGCAAATGTGCTGCTTCCCACGGTCGGTATGACAATGGCGCTTAAATGCTGCCCTAACACAATTTGCCTTGCAAATGATATCAAAACAAGTTTTAATCCGAACTTCATTAAAATTGATGACTCGTTTGCCTTATTTTCTAAAATAAGAATGTCCTGTCTGAGTTGTTCGTAGACACTTGCAAATTAGCAAATGTAATTAGGTACTTGTTTCTCGCAGCTTTCAGAAATCATAAGTTTTCTTAACTATATTTTCAACGAGACATTAGTAGCAATTCGGAGTATCGCAAAAGCTAAACCTAACTAAAAATGTTGCCGTCCCTTTCATAGCGATGGAAATAAAAAGGATGGCATTAATTTTAGTTAGTTTAGTTTAGCTTTTGCGACACTCCGTATTGCCACTATTATAAGCGTCTCGGTGGGCCTTTGCCCCCTGCGCCACAGAGGTCGTCAAATCACATGTTCTTAATTTGTAAATTTATCAGTTTTTTTATTGATAAATGACAGGTTCAGAGCACAAATCAATCGGTTACATAAATGATGACGCAGGATGCGAGTCGAATGCACCGGGTGCTTGTGTCACGCCGGATTGAATTAGCTCCAATTACTGCCAGCACGCGAGCCGACCAGCTCGTGGTAGTAATCTCACTAATATTATACATTCGAGCTATGGGCTACGGGCTTGAATTCAGCCTTTATCAAGCAGCCAAACAGAGGCTTCAGTTGTCGTTATTAGAATAGAATAGAAAACGTTTTTATTTTCCATCAACATAAACATGGATAACAGAAATGAAAAATACTTATTGACAATCGAGTGACAAAAAAATAAGGCTACCCCTCAGCATTTGCTGGTTATTATTATAACACCTTCTTTCTACACAATTTTGGATCAGAAAACAGAATGAAAGAAATAAAGGAAATGAAATAGAAATATGATCACGACTGTATCCCAGGGAGCGGTAGACATTTCTTTTATATCTTTATGCAATTTCTGGATCCTTCTGAAGATGTCTAATGATGAACAAAAATTCTCCTCGAGAGTGCAGCAATTTGCACAGCTTAGGTTACATCATTTAAATGGTTTTTATTATTGTTGCCACTTGTTTTTTACTATATTTATGGTGGGGACAATAGGTTCTTTAATTCTTTTTAAAAATCATTAAATTTTCGTAACTAAAAACCTATTCATTAAAGATTTAGGAATGGATTGGTACGCATTATACAGAATTCTAGACAATCATAGTCAATTGTTAGCCGGAAACGTAGGGACTAAACAGGGAGCCAGAGTCGACCCTTGCCCAATACTAGAACAAAATGAGGTGAGTGACCCCAAACCGATTTCATATAACACAACCCATGTGGAATGTGGTGTGGTTATTTTTTCCAATAGGACCTCGAGAATCGCAATAGAAAACGTCATTTTTTTTTGGTTGGTGATGTCAATGTCAAATTCAAATTCAAATTCTTTATTATTAATCTTAGACTAACATTACAGACTTAGGATCTAAGACGTTAATCTATTGAGATCATTTAAATGGCAATTATCTAAAACTAAAAACAAAATAAAATACAATAAGACATTTAGGTACCTACCTATCTCTAACAAAAAAACTGACAAATTAACTACTATATAATTTACAAAATAATAAACATAACAAACAACGAATAAGTAACAACTTTATAAAGAAAAAATGTTACAAAAATAACAAAATAACAATAGAATTTAGTAAGCAACGAAATAGGTAAGCTCAGCAGTTATAATAAGTTACCACGGTAGTAAGGAGTTTGGCTCTTCACAATAGCTCAGACACACTCTCTCGAGTACCGGCCAGCTGTCGGTGAAGACATCAAACTGTGCTTTTGATGCGGATATAGCATTGAGGTGGCGTTGTGCGCGACATAAAGGCGATTGCTGGCGAGCTACAGTGCGTGCTGGTCTAGGAGCAAACAACGGCACTCGCCCTGGACGGAACCTAGCGCGATTTTCTGGCACATACAACCTACTTACCTCAGCCAGTAAATCAGGACAATTTAATATTCCACGTAAAATTCTAATAATATTAATAATTTGATCACTAAGCCTTCGTGTTTCAAGCGAGTTGAAACTTAGTGCACCCAGAAGATATTTAGTGGGGTACATGAATGGATAGTAGCCGTATACCTTTTTGTAAAGAAAGCGCAGAAACCTTTTCTGAACTCTCTCCAGCATCAAGGTATACGTCACTTCATGAGGGTTCCACACACATGCGCTACACTCAAGTTTAGACCTAATAAGAGAATAATATAAGATTTTAATTGCTGCAATATTAGAAAAATCTCTGCTGTTTCTTGTGACAAATCCCAGTTTTTTAAAGCTATCTATTGTGAGTTTTCTGATGTGGTTATGAAATGTAAGTTCTGGCTCAAATACTATACCTAAGTCTTTAACAGTATGTGGTCTCGATAGAAGCACCCCATTTAGACAGTAGGGCATGATAATTGGTCTGGCAGATCTAGTAAAGGTCATAACTTGACATTTAGGGATATTTAGGTTTAGTCTGTTTTCCTTACTCCAAGTACTTACCGACTCCAGATCTCTTTGTAAGGCATAGCTATCATTTGGGGACTTTATAGGACAGTAGAGTTTGAGATCATCGGCATACAGTAGGCATTTCGCCGTAGTTAATGTTTTCGCAAGATCATCTACCATCAAAGTGAACAGCAGGGGGCCTAAGGATGATCCTTGGCTAATGCCTGACCTCGTATGATAGTAAGGTGAATCGAAGCACCCCAGCCTCACAAACTGTGTACGGTCGCGTAGATAATTAGCGAACAGCTTAAGAAGATTAGAAGTAAACCCGTAAAGACTTAATTTGTTAAGGAGTACGTCGTTATCAACTTGATCAAAAGCTTTTTCAAAATCTAAATAAATTACATCGACTTGGGTGTTAAGATCTAACTCGTTTGAGATAAAGTCAACCAATGTTAAAAGGTTTGTGTTTACTGATCGGCCTTTTCTAAAAGCATGCTGAACATCACTTAAGTAAGGTTCTATTTGTTTGTACAATCTATCATGTAGTCCTGTCTCAAACAGTTTTGCTAAAGATGGCAGTATCGCAATTGGTCTATAATTATTCGCAAGTGATTTATCTCCTGTTTTAAAAATTGGTACAACTCTAGATTGCTTCCAAACTTCCGGATATATGCAGTTTTGAATTGAAAGGTTAAATAAATGAGTGAGAGGTGTTGTAAGTTGTGAATTGAAGGCTTTAAGTATGTAGGAAGGTATATTATCAGGGCCTACAGAGGTTTTCGGTTTGAGTTTTTTAATGAAGTATGAAATTTCAGATTCCGTGAATGTATCAATAGTGACAGATGTATGTTCATTAGCGAGCACAGTTTGACTGACATCAAGGTTGGGAATGTTAGGTAGAAATACACTGCTGAAGTAATTTGCAAATGCAGCAGCTGCAGCCTGTCCGGTGTGTTTGTGCCCATCATGAGTAATGGAAGGTTCAAACCCACCTTTTGTTCTGAGATTTTTTACATAATTCCAGAACTCACGAGGGTTAGATTTTAGGTTATTTTGAATGTTTAGTGAATAACGGTTTTGTGCTGAGGATACCTCGCGTTTTATTGCCGTTCTTATTGCAGAAAAGAAGTTATAAACATGGGGGTCCTTGCTAGATTTCCAGATTTTATGTAAGATCCATTTAATTTTAATATTTTCAATTATCTCTCTAGAGTACCAGGTTGGGTATCTACGCGTAGGTTTTGCGTTGCGGATTTTTTTAGGAATACATTGATCGAAACAGGAATATAATTTGGAATAAAAAATACTTACAGCTCTATTAACATCATTTTCTTGGAGTACTTCATTCCAATCAGTATTATTGACTAATTCGTAGAGAGAGAAGAAATCTGCTTTTGCAAAATTCCAGTCTGTATTAGGATCAATGTTGCTAGCCTCGAGCGGAACAGCCTGCCCAATGGATAAGATGCAAAATGATATGTCTAGAGGGGGGTGATACTTGTCTGCAATATCTACCATGCCATTAGCTGCCTCACAAACGCTCATCTCTATTACTCCATTATTTGCAAGCACTACGTCTAACTTACTACCAGTTACGTTATAAATACTGTTATAATCATTAAAGTCACAAAAATTTAGAAAATAGTGTAAATAGTTATTAATGTTCAAAGATGCACTATTGAGATTCATATCGCCTAATATCACTACATTATTATTTTTAATCACTGTAGAAATGTTTTCTTCCACTTTACAGAACCATGCCATGTATTCATCATCTTTGGCAGAAGGTTTTATGTACACGACACATACATATACAACACGGTTTTTGAAGCAACACGATGCCCACAGATCTTCACCTCTCTCGGTCTCAAGATGTTTTTGACGTAAGAGATCTATGCCAGGCCTGGCTGCCAGTAAAATTCCACCCATATTGGAGCCTCGATCGCGCCTAAGTATACTCCATCCATATGGTGAGACTTCGGCATCAGTGATTGAGTCATCAAGGTTTGTTTCCGTCGCTCCAATAAAGTCGCTGTTCAGTAATGTTGTATTTTGGCGCCACTGTGGCAGTTTGGTTTTAAGGCCTCGTACGTTTTGATACATGGCATGTATTCTGCATTTAGAAGCAAGCTTTGTTCTGACGTTGTTATTGGATGTTGATGTCGACCTTACTGTGGGCCTGGCCAGGTGTGCGGGGTCGACCGTAATATTCACGCCTGACTCCCCTGTGAAACCATTCACATACTTCTGTACCAGACGGCCAAGATTCTGGTGTCAACAGTATGTTAAAAGTAGACTCTGGTACTGTGAGCACAAATGAAGCATAGTAGCTATGTTTAAGAGGTAGTTTATAAGCAGCAAATCCTTTCCTTTTACATATTTGTTCCATGTGGGCATTCATAGTTTCCGCCGTGGTGTCAGGCTTCAAGAAGCAGGCATGTATTTTTCTTGTTCTTTCAACTGCTTGTAGTTGCTGCTGTTGCGCTTTACCTATGACAACACCTTGACGTTTGAATTTGCGTCGATGTTGTACAACTTTCCAGTTATCATCATTGTGACTTAAATGTTCCTCATCTTGCAGCCTTTCTGTATCTATGGGCACTATTTTTGTGGGTGCTGATAGTAAGGTGTTGCATTGGTCTGGTAAATGGTTGTTACTCCGGTGTACAGATTTTGGTGGTTTTGCACACACTTTGGCGCCTTTGGGTGTAGTGGGGTTATCTGACGAGGAAGTCTGTATCACTGCAGCCGTATAAATAGTATTTTCTAGTAATTCTACTTCTGCGAAACTGCTTGTACTTTGATTGAGGGGAGCAATCTGTTCTAATGATGCTATTTGTTTGCAGGCTACAGAAAACTCGTTTTGCTTATTACGTTGTTCACTCTGCAGTTGCTGGACCTTTAGGCGGGTAGATTCCACGTTGTTTAGCAGTAACTCATGGTTGTCTTTTGCCCCATCAAGAGATTCGCAAAGATTATCAACATCTGCTCTCAACGTGTTGTACTTTGCGTTGAGTTCATTAAAACAATTTTTAAACTCACCTATCGTTGCAGTCAAGTTGTTGAGCTTCTCATCTTGTGACCTTAATTGTTTCGTAAGTTGTTCACGGAAGTTGATCATTTCAGACATGATGGCTACATTGTCATACATGCTGGTTAAATAATGGAATTATATTCCCTGTTCTAATAATGTAGGATACTTTTTATCCGGGTTTTTTGCGGAAAAAGTATCCTTAAATAAATAAGAAGCATAATCAAAACTTTCATCATGTGTTAACTAAGTGTGATTAGTTGGACATTACCAGTCTTCACAGAAATAAAACATAGAAACCTTCAAGGAAATTTGATGCGCATTTTTGTACAAAAACCAACAAACTCACTCATCGGAACTCCGTCAGTGTCACTGATTTGCTAACATTTACGTAAATTTTAACTGACTTAGGACTTCTGACGATTATCTTCACATTATTCCGAAATATTTATGTTTATTTATGTTCTTTACTGACTCATAACTTGAATTATAATGACATGGTAGTGGCTAAATGCACAAGCACAAGCCGTGCGAAGTCAAAATAAATAAAAGAAGAAGTAGTAATTTATTGCTACTGCACATTAGAATAAAAATTAAATTAAATCTAAAGCTTATTTCAAGGTTAGGACATATTTCAGGATAACCAACGGATGGTCGCAAGACTCTCGCTAATAATAAATAAATTAGTTACATCCCGACTGTTTTATTAAGGAGATCAGTATCACTGTACATTCGGTCTGGGTCCACTCCAAAATGAGTGGTTTAGCCTAGACTAGAAACAAGCTCGCGGCTATATACCAAAGGAATGCATTAAGGCATCTTAGGTTTTCAGACATTGGGGGCGATTCAGAAGTTTTGACTAAACTAGCTAAAATTCTTATTAATTATTAAAAATCCTAACTTAGAAATCTGTGTCATCAGAATAGCACTTTAGCATTTCTGACTAAGTCGAGTAACAGACTAAAATAATAAGAATTTTAAAAATGTTTGTCTGTTTTTAGTCTAGTTTGGTGCCAAGTGAAAGGGACGAGTCTATACTTAATTTTAAGAAATTTAGTCTGGTTTTAGTTTAGTTTTGTGACTTTAGAATTAACAATGAATGAATGAATGTACACTTTACAGAAACTAAGAAACTAAATGATAATTATTTTAAAGAAACTTAGAAATTAAATAAATAAATAATGAAAATGCTGATCCGTTAAGCCAAATAGGAGCCAGACCTCGGATCACCCGTCGCTTCGAACAGACGCCCTTAGAGAATTTTGAAAATGCGATGGAGTCCAAGGTGTTTCTAAAGTCATGTAAATATGACTATAATAATATATAAAAATATAATATCCTTGGACATTCCACACAGCGTCATCTAATCCCAAGCTGAGCAATTTAATGCTTGTGTTATGGTAACCATATGACTTTATAGATTTGCTTTCGCTGTTTGACTAGACAAAAATGCTATCCAATTGCTCTCTCTGTAAGATGAAACCTCAATCATTAAGTACCAGTTCCAATCCACAGATTACTACAATGTTAGTACGAGAACGCTAAACCGAAAAAGAGAAAAATGCTGAGCTAAATTAATGTTTTAATTGATCAATCAACGTGGAGATGTAGAGCGTTAGTGGCTTAGTCAACATTTTGGTGTGAAGATGTTGTTTGTTTAGCGATTTTTATGGTTTTTGTGGTGGTTTAATGTCAGTTGATTAAAGTAAAATGTTTTTTAGAAGATTTTCAGGAAAACTAGGTACTTTTAAATCAAGTTAAGGTTGATTTTGTTTAAAGGCTCATAAGTAGATTTTTTTATATATATATCGCCATTTTAGTAATAACATCTTTGAGTAAACCTCTAATATACACGTCCACGACCTTTGTGAGTCGTATTTTGACTTTCTATTGTTATCATAACAAAATGATGAAAATTAGAT
The DNA here is from genome assembly GCA_963582015.1 of Xanthorhoe designata. Lineage (NCBI taxonomy): Eukaryota > Metazoa > Arthropoda > Insecta > Lepidoptera > Geometridae > Xanthorhoe > Xanthorhoe designata. The sequence goes on from OY757038.1 coordinate 1,380,527, forward strand.
TTTTTTCCCTTCATAAATGGGCATCAGAGAGAGAAGTGATAGAGATGATCAGGATCGTAGCAAGTGAAAATCCGTATACATGTAGTGTGGGTAGGTATGTATTTGTATGTAGGTATGTAAGAAGGAAATTAATATGAGTGTAACAAGGTCAAAGAATCAATCACTTCCTATTCCTAAATGATCTATTTTACGAAACACGACTAGTGTTATAGGCAATAGATATAAAATAGAAAAACCTACCTAACCTAGATGTAGATTGATAAAAACAATGGAATGAAAAAAAGATTTTATAGTCAACCAAAAACATTTTACTGAATTTAATTATAATATGTAGCGCTTATAATCTTATCAGAGAGAAGAATGTATGAAAAACATATTTAATTAGGTACGTTCTTTACTTAGACTTGAGGAAAATGTTTTATCCACGATCATTATTATATTGTTTTTGGTACAAGATTTCCTCACTGGCTGGATAATTATTTCCAGTCACAGAATAAATAATTGTTTTTGATAAGTAGGTAACCTAGATAATGAAAGAGTGACGATTGTTTTCAAAGTCGTAAATGTTCTTAACGATCATTAGAATCACCTAGCATGTAAAACGAAACTTAAGTGATCCTTGAGGTCCTACAAGAATAAATGATTTTTTCTTTCTTTCTCTGTAGGCGTTTTTAGACATTACAAGATTCTTAGAAGATATCTGCCATAATAGTATTTGACGACGACCTCTGTGGCGCAGAGGGTGAAGGCCCGCCTGAGACGCGGAGGTTGCGGTTTCGATCCGGGACAAATGTTTGTATATTCTACAGATATTTGTTCCGGGTCTGGATGTTTTTCTATCTATAATAATGTATGTATTTACATTAATCAATATCTAAGTATTATTATCAGTTATGGGTAACATAACACAAGCATTAAGTTGCTTAACTTGGGACTAGCCGTGTAAAATGTCCATATATTATTTAATAAGTTATCCGGAACTAAAATCATTATATTGTAAGACCAGGGTTCGAATCTCGACCTCCATATCAAAACTAAGCTTGGATTGTCTGTCTAACGTTCTTGGTAGCATAGTCGTAAGTATTTAACTTGTTTTATTGTTTTATTATTATGTAGAGCTGATAAGAAGTTAACTAGTTTATTTTATTTCCATACTAACCTAGAACATAATACTTTCTACATAGAAATGTATCTAACTATGTAAAATTGTCTCTCATGTATTGTTTACAAATATGTACCGAACTATCACAGCGCATTTTTGACCGACTAAAAAAAAAGAGGGATTTATATATTTAAATGTTTGTTCGCGGATAAGTTCGTCGTTTATGAACCGATTTTAATGATTCTTTTTTTTGTTGGAAAGAAGACATTTCAAGGGGGGTCCCATAAAATAATTATGAGGATCTGATGAGGATCTTCGGAGTTATGCACAGAAATGGACCTCGAGAGTACAGGAAATTGCTCTCACGTAATTGAAGTTAGTTGTAAAAATAAATTACAACTTGTCTTGTTTTAAAACTGGATTTGTAGGTATCACTATTAGTTCTTTTGTTTATTTTGAGGTACTATTCGTAAATTACTGCTCAAGATTTACAAAGATTCTCTCTCAAGATTCTTATAAGAATATAATAGGCAGTATCAATTTGTCTATCCCAAATTGACCCTACGAGTCTGAACTCCCCAGCAATGTTCATTCTATTATCAATCTAAACAGTAAAAAATAACAATAAATTACCTTGAATTTAGACATCGCTGGCACATGGACACTTCACAATTTACAAATAATCACTGTATTGTTCCGAAATGTAGTATTTTCTACACAGACATGCTCCCTCAGCGACTGACAAACGAACACTGATGTTTGGATAGACAGCGAATCATTGTAATTTGTAAGGGAAAATAATTGTAGCAACAAAATCGCTATGTAAATAATGTTTTGTACATAATGACTTTTATTCAATGAAACTATCAGATAGCTAGAAGAATTTAGATGTATTATACTATAAATATATACCTAAGTATAAAACATAAAAACTGTGGTCGCGGCTGCCACTCCCGCACACGACACTTTATAGCCACGAACGAAAGTATTCTTTAGCAAATAATTGTTAACTCACTACTAACAGTATTGCCTAGGACAAAATTTAAATGATTTTATGGGAAGGTATCTAGTCACTGGCTAAGGCATGTCATCTTACCATCTTGTGTTCAGCTAAGTTATTGGTCATTCATTATGTATGTAGGTACATAGGAATAAACATAGTTCTACATGAAAAACTGACAAGATATGCGGGTCATAGCACTATGTTTTTCTTCACTGGTTAGATGAAAATCATTTGATACACGGTCATATAACTATAAAAAATCAGCCAAGTGCAAGTCGGACTCGCGCACGATGGGTTCTGTTCCATTATCTAATATCTTTATTTAATAATCGAGCAAGAAACGGCAAAACAATCACGTTTTTGTTGTATGAGAGCCCCCTTACATGTTTGTTTTATTCTGTTTTTACTATTTGTTGTTATAGCGGCTACAGAAATACATCATCTGTGCAAATTTCTACTGTCTAGCTATCACGGTTCATGAGATACAGCCTGGTGACAGACAGACGGGTGGACAGCGGAGTTTTACTATTAGGGTCCCGTTTTTACTCTTTGGAAAATGAAGCTCCTCAACAAAGTCTCAAATCGCAAACACATCTTTTTTTTTACAATCTCTATCGTCCCACTGCTAGGCAAAGGTCTTCCCCATATTTCTCCAAACACATCTATCTCACTAAAATACCTATTTTTAAATCGGTAGGTAGGTACTAACAAATCCACCATCTAAATATCCGAACTTTCTATTTATTTTCTACGTATAGCTTAATATCCTGGGCAAGCTAGGTTACCTAACTAACCTAGGTTAACTTCTTATCTTGAATAAGAATAGGTAGAGCCCAATATTTGCCATAGGTATAGATAGGTAGGTACACAAGACAAACAGGTAAGTACAGAAGTTCAAGTTTCTTTAAGTAAGTGCCTAAAAATGTTTTCACCATCACTAATATGACAAGAAAAAGCAAAAAATATAATTAATTTGAAATTAGAATGCTCTACATTTTCTAAAGTTTAATTATTCTGCCATCTACTGTTGAATGTTAGAACTAAGTTTCTTTACGGCAGCCATCCAATGACGAACTACCTGCCATCCTCTACTAGATGGCGCTATTCACAATCCACTCGGTCTCCCTTTCAAAACGAACACGGCGAAACGGTAACGCTACTCGTTCGCTCGCTACGCTAGCCAAGCCGAAGCCAGCCAGTTCGGTAATGGCCGCCGTCGGGGTGGTTGACTCGCGTCGCGTGTGTTACTAAATCTTGTTTACTTTATTTACATCACAATCATAACCCACACAAGTGTTTTATTGCTTTTGTTTATCAACACGCAGTGATTTGAGTGAGAATGCAGTGCAGTGTTGTGTGATTACAATGTTGAGCTACAGGGGACCCATGTGTACGCGGCAGCATTCCCAGGCTTGCCTCAACACCTCTCTGTCGATACGGCAGGAGATTCAAAGATTTGAGAGCGTCCATCCGTCTATCTACGCGCTCTACGACCTGGTAGAGATGGTTCCTGATCCACTGCTGGCCCAGCAGATAAGAGACCACGTCGTTGCGATTGAAGGTCAGTGAAGTGCACGCTGTTTGGATCGTGTTTACATTGCGGACGTACTCGTTTCTAGGGAGACTGGCTGTTTATCGCCGGATATATCACGCTGGATAACCTTAGTTTGTGTGTATATTTTATGAAAGTACCTAGGACCTACTTCTAAGTACACATGTGTACCTACTTACCTAAGTGTACTTAAGTAGGTATATTATCTAAGTACCTATAGGTGCCTACTTGATAGAAGGTACTTTAACAATACTTAACTGACCCCCTTATGCATAAGTAGTAGAGGTACCTCTAGGTACAACAACAGAAGGCAATAAATGGAGGTAAGTACCTAGGTAAGTACATTGTATCGGGAGTTCGGGACGCTTTATTGTACAGTTGTTAATGCAATGTAGGTAATAGGTATCATTTATAAGTGGTAACCTAGATTTTTCCACCACTTATTAATGATAGGTACAATTTATTATTACTCTATTTGAACGTAAGTACGTAAGTTAGGTATACGTAAGTAAGTACTTACTCGGTACGTACGTTACCTACCAAGTACTTGTAGTCTGGGTTAGTGTGGTAAAGCCTTCCTCTCCGGACCAGCATCACTAGTAAAGACATCGTCAATACCTACGTGTATGTCTAGCCGCGGGTTTTCTCACAATGTTTTCCTTCACATTTCATTAACAAGCAATTAAAAAAGCCTTCTTCTACCTGCCCGTATCTCACTATGTGGGATCGGCACAACATGAACAGTAAGCGCAATAAACGTGACCGGGCCGAACTTAGGGCCTCCGGCCGGTCTACTTAGATTGCGCTTCTAACTCTACAATTATCACTTTTATTTCGACACCAAGAATGGCTGCCGCCCATATCTTTACCTGAACTAGCTTCCTACCTACGGTTGTTGTACGCCACTAAGAAAACAATTGAATTAAAACAAAGGAGGATTATTAAAAGTGATTCATTCACTAATGAAATCATTCCTGGCTGTAAGTTTAATTAAACCTTTCCTAAAGTAAAGGACAATTGATATTGTATTGTAACTAAATCGAAAACTACCACAGTCTATTTTCAATCTGTCAGATATGTTGATACTTAGGTAGGTTTATATTATGCGTTTTATTTTCTGCAATTTTGCAAAATAACAAAACATAGGTTATGTTACCTAAACATGGTGAGGAATCCTTCGGCATAGTCAGCTCCCCACATTGCTGTCTGTCCTGTAGGTAAAGCTTATTAAACTAAAGCTTTGTTTAGGTTATGGGCTAGCCTACTCTATCAATGTTTCCAACAAAGCAGTTCAATAAATTGCAAGCAATCAAGCAAAGTTTGCCGCCTACCACTTTATTAATCTTCTAGAACGAAATTATAAAACATATGCAAACGGGTATTTATCACGAATTTTACCTTTAATATTCACCCGACGTTTCGACCGGATTGCACCAGCTGTGGTCGCGGGAAGACTGTTCTAGATAGAGGTTACACATTAATTTATTTAGTACCTACCATACCAACCTACTTTTGATAATTAAAATTAATTAAACTGCCTCTACCTCTATAAATAACCACTGTCTATAAGACACTGATTTTACCTCTTTAAATGGATGTTTTCATCTTCATCACGACATTCTGATGTAACAATTACTGGCATGGAAGAATGTTAATCAAATTAGCTGTCACGCAGCAAAAAACTGTTGTTAACCCGCCAACTTCAACAGAAACATTTTACAATGCCATTTAAAGTGGCGCTTATACACCGGCAACTTAAATAACATTCGTAAAAAAACGTTATTAATGCTTCTGCATCATTACTCTACCAGTTGGACTATTAGGACACGTGCTTCCCCGTTGAATAAGTAGTTGGCCTAATGGGTAGAGTTACGTCCCGTTGGTGTACCAACGGGACGTAACTCTACCCAGTTGAATAGAGCAGTTTTACCACGGGTCCAGAGCGTACGTAAAACGCGTACTTTGGTAAAACAGGTTTTTTTTTTAGGACCATCTGTCTTTTTTTTTTAGATTTTGTCCCGCTATTTTATACGGGGCTTTTCATTGGTACATTTTTATTTAAGAATATTGTTTTAAGTTAAGTTTTACAAAGATAATTGAAAAAAAGATGTTAATTTAAAGACAGATGGTGAAACAATATGAAAAGGTTCACGGTGGATCCAGGCCACTTCCAACCGAAGCAACTAGAGATCTATGAGGGCGGCTTATGTCCAGCTGTGGACGTCCTGAGGCTAAGATGATTATGAAGTCAAATTAAAAAAAATGTTCAGCTGTAACTCTAAGATCATTGAAACGTGTAACGAGCTAGGTGATTCTTGTTTACCGACCGACTCACATGAAAAGCAATCTTGTTCAGTTAAATAGCATCAATGAACAGCTCAAAAATAGCCCTCTGTTGCGTGAAAGCATCTTACCCTGCCTAGAACTCTACAATGTTCCTATTCTTCACTAAAAAGTAGTAGTAGTAGTCTAGTCTAGTCTGATCTTGAAACTAAAAACATTTTTTATCCTACAAGTTTGTTAGGTTTGCTTAATTGTTAGATTTTCACTATGGCTTGCGTTGTGCTGATATTATAGAGGCCTTTACTCTGTGTACTAATTATACAAAAAATCTCAACATAAACCAACGAAAGTTCCCGAATGTTGCTCATTTTTATTTCTCGTTTGAGGAATAAAAGCTTTTTTAACGACAACATTACCATTACAATTTGATAGCCGGGGAATGTTAGGCCAAAGTCACGCGAATGTCGATTTGAATCGTTTTGCGTTCTTGACATTTTAGTGCCCTTAAAATGTTAGTAAGTGTAAGTAGACTTAAGTACCTACGTAGAAGAGGAAAATACTTTTCAAATACACAAATTAATTTCGAAAAGAGACTAGGTTTCTCGAACGCAGATCATCTCCAAAATTAACTTATCACTGGTCAAATCACGTGACAGTGTCTAACTTGTTCCAAATTTTTTTTTTTTTTTTTTACTTATACAAAGTTGTAGGATTATGTTTTTATCTTTAGTGAAATATCAAGAGAAACCTATTATTGGCTGTTACTATCATATTTTTTAATTAAGTCTACCTGTTTTACTTTTGTAGCTGTTGGTTTCTTCAATAAAATAAAATAAAAAAAATAATTTGAAACTTTTTACGTGATTTGACCAGTAATTAGTTAACCTGCTGTTAGCTTTTCTACCGACCGATAAAAGTATCCCTAATTTATTGGTTTTTATGGAGAAACAATGAGAGTTGCGGATAGGTATCCGGATCTCTATTTTTCTGAACCTATTTCGTCCCACTGCTAGGCAAAGGTTTCCCCCAAACTGTTCTAACCGTATATCCTTTGCTGAGTCCCACTATTTTTCGTCGAAGGTGACGAGATCGATGACGTTTTCTCAGCCGACTCTGACGCCGCCTTCCATGGTCTGGAATCCAAGACGTTGTCATATGAGCCCAATCAGGATCATAGTAAGTAAAAATCTGTGATCTCTTTCACCCCTACAAAAAAAAGGCAAGGCCTTTCGTTTTAGTGTGTGTAAGTAGAACTGATTTTATATCGTCCATTATCCATCCGTAGGTTGTCTGGTAGAGATTGCTTCTTAGCGATAAGACCGCCGATTGTATGACATGGAAGTTTTTTAGTTATTATACATAGTGGGTACCAAGTTAGTCGTTTTAATATTTGATTGTCATAAAAAGCTCTAAAAGTTTTTTCCAACAAACTCTTTAATTCTAACGATACGATCACATAAAAGAAAACAGGGGGCCTACCACGAGCTCTTAGCGCGATCCAGTTTAGGACCTAAACTGAATTGTTCTTCTTATGACTTCAGTTTTACGATTCAATTTAGCACATGACATCTGAAAGCGATTGAGTTTGATAAGGTCATGGTACGGGTCCTGGGCAATGTACAAAACCAAAGTTTCTGTTTTAAGCACTTGATCGGTTTATTTTACACAAAAACGTCGGCACAAAGTACCGCATAAAAACGGCTATCCTAAACTTTTTGAGAATCTGTTGCCGTGATGTGACGGCCGTTATATCTATCTTTTCTTCGTGGATGTGGTCAGCAGTAATGGCAACTAGCATTTGGTGCTCTGGTGCTTCGAAGAATATAAACGGTCGATCTTGGATATTAGGTAGATAGGTAAATAAACCTTCACAGCTAAGAGGTCGAATTAAATCTTATCAAAATTCAGCATTATCCTACTAAAATTATTAAACACGAAAGATGTAGGATGTGTATTGCTCTTGCATGCGAAAACTACGGAACAGATTTGTCTGAAACTTGAAATATAATACTTATATAGTTTGACCTAGAATAACACATAGCCTACTTTTTATCCAGGTAGGTATCATACGAGCGAAGCCGCTGGCGAGTAAGTTACAGTTCTGTGGCTATATTTGATACTCTGCGTCTAACTCGTACCGCCACACCACCTCGTACATAAGTTTATCTAAGGCACAGATTATATAATACACTCTAAGGTCTCCAAATAAATTTCACGAAAGTTCTTCCAGTTGAATACGACCGTTAAAACACCATAGTCGCTTTAAAAGAACTCGGGGCACCGTACATCCCGCGTTTGTAATCTCTCCTAACGATTGTTGCAGAAACATCCAGTTTTTATACTTCCTGGTCAAAGCTACTCAATCGTAACTTGAAACAGTGGAACTTGTGATTGTGTAATTCCAATAGTTGTATTGTACCAAATTGCTTTTTATTTGTTTAGGTAGCGGGTAACTTTTTAAACCCTCCGGGCTCAACTAAAGTTAGTTTCAGTCTGTGCCAGGTTTCAAATGTTAACGAAATCATTATTTATAAAATTTATAGAAATCGCAATTTTATTTGCATTCAAATCAGTCAGCGTTTTTACGTTATTTTTGTTATTGCAATCTATGGGTTTGTATCTCTGCATGTTTTCTCAGTCAATATAATATCTTCCCACGCCTTAATTATTGACTCATCCACGATAACTATTAAACAAACACACGAACTCACGTGATCGGACTAACGGTAAAAACCATTGATGTTATCGTTGAGCGACAGAGCAGAAATGTTGTCATTATGGAAAAGTGAACTCACATGACAAATATCTCAGGTTCAACGTGAAAGGACTTACTACTGCAAAGTCTGTGGTAAAAACATAATGACACTACATATTTTATTGCATATAGAATATTCATATTATGTAATATTATGTATAATATCGTATACTATACATGGAACAAGTCGGTGGGACTGAGCAAAAAACGTAAGCTGCATGTTCCAACAACTATCTCAGAAACAGTAAAGCGAATAAAAAAATGTTTGAAACATTTTATAGCAAATATGATCTATAATTTTCTAATAGATGTCAACATCACTAGAGCTTAGCAATTAGAAACCGATTTTTGTGACGACAAGAACACCAAAATAAAGGTGTTATTCGAGTCTCCAGCTTACTATCTCTATTTGCATTGACCCATTTAACTATTGGCTTACTTGACTGGACTTATAAGCTATGCATATAAGATTCCTCAGTCTCTCGAAGGTGTCCCAAGTTAATTCTGGTTTGGCTGCGGTCCAGCACTGAATGGATGCAACATAAACTGCAAACATTGAATATACTGAAAGTTTGGATTATGCTTTCATCTTTATGGCTCATTCGAGTAACTTTGTCTTGTGTTGGAAGGTTGCATAGAATCTGCTTAAACTCGAAGTACTTAAGTTATCTGTATTATTATAAAGAGGTATCTTAGATATTAATAAGAGGTGATGTATTATATGGTCTAAGATATATCTTAAGGGTATTGAGGCTAGTGTAAGTAGTTGTGCTTTGTTGGTCGAGCCACATGTTGTCTAAGGAAAACATGAACCACACCCTGTATAATATTGAATGTGAGGTAAATGGTTGGGTTGAGTACTTACATGTAGCACCTGCAACCTGGTTGTGAGGACGGCCATCATGGAGTCAAGTAGGTACAACTCGTGCGAGTTGACTTGAGACTCCACGTTGTGACGTCATCGTGATGGTAGGCTTGGTATGCTTTAGCACGAAGACGAGTGCGGGGTGCCGCGGGACATGCGGGGCATTCTAGCGGAGTCTCAAGCAAAATCGCACGTGTTGTAAGGAGTCGGTAATCCAATTTTAAAACTAATGACCCTCTTCTAAGTATTTTTTTTTCTATAGTAGTTTCAGCACTTAAGTTACTATTTATACGTTCATTGGTAGAAGCTCATAGCGATGGGTCCGTTAATGTCGCTTTTCATCAGAACCAGAACCGAGTTTGCTTTAGTTTTTAGTAAAAACCCCGTATAGAACAATGCAAGCTGCACTCCCAACAAAAAATGATTAGCGGACAAAAACATTGTTAAATAATTCATTGTGTTCGTTATGCTGCTCACCGGCTCCATAAATAATTGACTTATCGTCTGATGAGTTACGAGTGTGCTAGGGTTTAACGGACTTGGAGAAAGGAGATGTCTTCGCTCTACAGTCCCCGCCATGGCTCTACGGTGCTGTACATGTGCGTCGTGGGCACTGAACGCGTTTAGGTTGACCACCAAAAGTAGCAATTTTTTCGGATGAGCTTTGGTTCACAGCTTCTGCTTTACCAAATTAATTTCAATAGAATCACCGAAGTCAATGTTAAATCATTTTTGATATTATATATCCTCAACATTTAAAAGCAACACAAAAACAGTCCCAGTACTAAACAGGAACCCGCTTCCTGTTTCAATTCAATAGTAAGTACTTACGATTGTGCGAAAATCTCACTTTTGACACATCAATGTGACGAGCTGATTCAAACCGGTTCGAACAATGCAGAGTTGAAACACCATGGCCAAGGCCACGCCAAGGTAAAGTACATTTTTATTACCAACACTAAAACAAAACTATAGGAGATAGGACAATGTTTAAAATAAGCATTTGGATCACACCTTGTACCTTGTTTTTTTTAATATATATCTAACAGTCATGAAATACTACAATTATTATTAAACTAGCGATCCACTCCGGCTTTAGGTAGGTAATAATATAGGAATTACTATACATAAAGGAATGACTATACCCATAATATAGGTAATATTATGGGTATAGTAATTCCTTTATGATCCTTCTACAATGTCGACGAATTTTGAATAGGTAACTGACGATTAAGAATATTTTGTGACATGCTTTGCTTTGCTTTGTACCTACTATTTTATAATTTGACTAATATTTTTATAATTACAAAATTTGCATACCAATATTCATGGTGAAATATGTGAACTCTCTATGACATAACATAACATCTTGTACTTACCATTATTTCATGCAAATAAACTATTTCATTTCATTTCATTCAGATAACTTATTATAGTAAGTACTTTATGTAACAAAACCACATATTATTACGTTGGTCACAAAGACCGCTAGAAAATGTAAAACGTAGCTTTTCCACCTGAACAGTTAAGGCGGCACTTTACTTTAAAATAAACAAGCTACTCGTTCCGTCACAGTAATAAAAAACTCTTTGTACTGTTTCGTCTGGAAAGTTCGTCGAAAAAACCTTTTAAAAATTCACCCAAAGCATTCAAATCGTGCATCAGCATAACGTTGTACGAATGTTACAAGTTATGGGTTAAACGTCAAATAGAAAGGGATAGCGCTAATTGTAAACGTTGAATGTAGAAAGTGACAGGTATAGAAAGCTCATATTGGAAATTGATTGATAGTAAATTGTAATATTGAAGGTTGTGAACACTATCAAGTGAAAAAGTATTAAATTATATTAGTATCACTTAATAGATAGGTAATGTTAAGTATCAATAAGTTCAAAAATTCAAGCTTAAATAATGGTTTTATAAGCTTGATTATTTGATTAATAAATTTCATATTTTATATTAGTCATGTTAACTGAATGGGAAAGCGCCTCTACTTTCCACATAAAAGCCGTGAGTTCAAATCTCGGTCGTGTTTATTTTTTTATTGCATAAACCAGTTAGTTATTTTATAAATAAGACTTTTTCAGTCTATCGTGTGAAAGTATTAGCAGTAGTTAGTAGAAAGTATAAAACTTACTTGAGAAAAGTTTTCATATACTTAGGTACTAAATATAGCCCATATTTGTACATCTTAAATTAAATAACCTTAAATGTATAAAGATATGGACGTATATTCACCGTTCCTGTATGAACTCTGACTATAAAACTATAAAAATATCTAAAGAAAATATCATAAGGACATTAAGATACTTTCTCTAGATATTTTTAATTTTTAGAAAACGAAGTGTAGCTACTAGCTACTGTGTTAAAGTACCTAGTGTTCACGTTTTTATTGTGTTTTGTAAAACCGCGCTCGACGAAGCATTATTTATTGAGTCGTACACCTGTGACTTTACTGTACGTACCTAGTTGATGAGTTTTTATTGCAGTGAGGGGTTTTTTGTACAGTTGCAAATGTCATTTGACGACCGTCTTGGAAATGCATCTCTAAAGTAAGTAGATAAAACATCTTTTACACTATCTATAGCAATGTGTGTTTTTCTGATCTATGCGATATATGGTTTTCTCTTAAATACTTTCCATGTTTTGCTTATTCATTATAATTAGGAAATGATGTTCATTGAATTATAAACTGTTTACGCTAGGCAGGTATCATATTTAATGCCCGCATATTATTATACTGTATGTAGATACCTGCGCTAGCCGAGAGACTTTGCGTTAAAGGTAAGTCGTCAGCAACGTAGCAGAACTACGACCCTCTCCTTCAAACAACACCGGAGAAGGCGGCAGGAAATGTGTTTTTGTATCATAATAGAAGTGTCAACTGAGGCCTAAATTTACAGTTATTTTACGGTGGCCGTTTCTCGCAAACATAGAGCCACGAAGTACCAGCACAGTAGATGAGTTTTTATTGCAACCCGATAGCAGAAGTTATGATTCGCGCAGTTTACACGTTGACGCTTTTTTGCGAACACTCAATGGAAATGAAACACCGTTTTTAAAGATTATAAAACAATGTTCAGATTGTGAAACAATGTTTTTATAGAATATGGAACAGTTTTTACGGATTGTTTTGTTGATGCTTTTCCTGTTTTCTTTGCAGGCAGCGGTTTTCCATGACCTACCTAGTGAACCATGTTTGCTTACGGCTAGTCAATAACCTATCTATCTTTGGTTTTGCTTACTGCGGGTAGATATTTGACATATCTTCCATACAAAAAAACGTCACATAGCTACTGACAGTAAGCAAAAGCAAAGATAGAGGTTATTGAGATTGGCTATTAGTGAGTTTAGTGTCTCGGACTCTAAATCTGAAGGGAGATTTGTAGACCGAAGGCTTCTTAGTTTAGCTTCAATTGGCCATTCTATTCGTAGGCAATGTTGGAACCAAGTTGAAGCCAATGTATGGTGCCCGCATGAAGCAAAAACGCACTTATTACCACTAGCGGATACTTTTGTGTCTATCTTCGACAATCTCTTAACATCGATTAAACATTCTACAAAGCTAGAAGCTCAACAAGACAATGAATTATAAACAAGCGGAATAAGGGTCTTACGGAACACGCGTCAAGTTTGATTTAATATTGGACATTCCTTTGCATCATTAATCTGGATCAAAGACGATTAATATCTAGAAGACAGACAAAGGCCATACACACAAAATCGTAACCCGATCCCGCAGTACCAGATAGCCTGAAAACTTTAAAACATCAATTTTATCCAAGAAATTTCAATACTTAGTAGTAGGTAGCAACAATATTCAATATTTAAACATTTTTAACTAGAAAGTAATTGATATTTCTCTCTAAAATTGATGTTTTAGAGTTTTCAGGCTATTTTTTAGGGTTACGATTTTGTGTATGGCCTTTGTCTGTCTTCTAGATATTAATCGTCTTTGATCTGGATGGAGTAATTAATGCGGAAGCTCAAACAGAATTCTGAGTACAAACATTTTGAATTGGGAGACGTCTCGGAATAACAATGTGGTTTGCAATTACAGTGAATATCATCATTTTGTGAATGCGTCAACGTCACTGTCTTAAGGTTGATGAGAAATAGTAATTAATGTGAATTGTGTTTCTATTTTTGTCAGAATAGAGTACCGAATAGAGTACCAACTTAAAATTTTGATAATTTTAAATTGTTGTGGAAAAAATATTTCTTTACTTGAGTAGGTAAAGTAGGGTAGGTATGATTCAGCCACAAAATTAATAAATTTATTATGCAAAAAAAACCCCAGACTCGAAATAATTGCAAATCATACGTCATACAAGTGTTTGTCCAGCAGGGGGATCGAACCAAGTTACTGCCATTTTGAACGAAACAAAACGTAGCTGAATAGTAGACGTAATTTATTAGAATTGGCCTGCTGTGAAACCATGAGAATGAGATCTTTCCTAGCTAGTGTATTATTATCTGTGGTCTTACCCAGACCCAGTACCGTCTATAAAACTTTCTTCGTCCAAAAACAAGGAATCCGTGTGCTTTCATCAACCGGTTTGAAGCAGAAATACCAGTTCAACAAAAGGATGTCCATTCCAAAATACGGTCAAACCAGGTAGAGCAAATTATGACTTGCATATTCGAGTTTCGGTTCATTTTTGGTTGTGGAGTCATTAATGTGTTGAGGCTTTGTGACCGATTATGATAATAAAGAATTATGCGAGAAAATTTTATAGTGTTGAATCTGTCAACATTTTGATGAAAATGCACTTCGTAGACTCAATACTTATTTATTGATGCGCTATTCAATACTAAGCTAAGCTGAGAGAGGTTGGTTTAGCTGGGCAAGCCTATTCCATCTCAACAATGTCCCAGGCACTACAGTGTCCCGTTAAGTGTAGGCAAAGCTTGCCTCCTGACTCTGTATAAATCATCTAGTAAAGATGTAGGTAAAGGCCTAAGTTTTTTTTATTCAATACAGCACAATAAATAGACATACTAAGGTACTTACAGTTAATCACGTTTAGAATATGAACCTACATCTGTGGCGCAGTGAATGAAAGCCCACCTGAGACGCAGTGGTTTCGGGTTCGATCCCCGCTGAGGGTCAAATGTTTATTTATATGAATTGCAAATATCTGTCTGGATTCTGGGTGTTTTCTATGTAATTTTACTCACTATACAACAATATTTATGTAGTAAACATCTGGTTACCTTAACACAAGCATTAAATTGCTTACTTTGGGACAAGGTAACGCTGTGTAGAATGTCCAAAGAAGGTATTTATATTTATCAGATGCCGTCTTTCAACAGGTTCACGATTTATTCACAACCTCATTGAAAGTCGAAGTCGGCGTAAAGTTCGCTCTGACGTTTTGAAAGCCATTTCACTGAATCCATTGAGCTCGTCCCGTCAACTACAATCGCACACTTGTTATTGACTTAGCAATTTCCGACAGACATGGAGACCGTCAATGTTTATTTTGGTAAACATCTGCCACAAACAGTAGGCTCGAGTGTTGACTTAAATATATGCAGCTAAGCCGCAATTATAAGGCCGAGCATACACGGGCAGTTTGGAGCAATCAGCATCGACTGCTGCGACTGCACAGTTGACTACCGTCTCCTATTAAGATAACAGCTGAGGGTCCGTGCTTCGGAGGGGACGTTAAATTGTCCGTTTCAGTTTTAAAATCGTTAATCCATGACGGAGGCCTTTAGGCGGCTAAAACAATCCGTCACTAGAGTTAGGCACTAACTTAATCGCGTAAGTAGTAGTTATACTGCTCCGGAGAGTCGTGTGTTCAAACAGCTACCGGGCACACTGTCTTTTGGAGCTGTCGACTACTCTTGTGCATTTCACTCGCCCGCGCTCTTCATCCTACCTACCGTTAATACGTCTCATCGGTAGAATTAAAAACGCGGGCGGAGGGATAACTTTTAACTAAACTCTGTTCATGGAACCAAGTTAATACCAAAAAACACAAGGAGCTGTGGATACCTTTAACCTGGAACCAAAATGCAAGTTATAGAGACTGCTCAAGCAGCCCGTGTACGCGCGCTATAAAGGCACGTTAAAGTTGCCAGTTTGCAATTTCAACTTGCAGTGTCAAATATTTGTTCAGTTGAAGCGGGATCAGAACAACCGCTTAAACATTGAACTTAGGTTTATTTGGGTTCCAGAGGTTTTCAGATATGCTGTATTATTGTTAGATGTTGGTTTAGCATAAAATGCTTGTATTGGCTATTGTTTGTATTGAATTCAGCCCGAACCGACCGACGATGGCTGGTTTTAATATTGGCTGATCAATAAAATTAACAAAAATACATTAAGTACCTAAAGCATCTTATTCCTTGCTGTTTTGCAAGTACTTATAAAGTCCAAACGAACTACATCGCACTTGCTCACACAAACATTTAGTTAGTCCTCAGACAGATTCTTATCGTTTCAAGGGTGTTAACGTGACACTGGATCACTTGTTACTGTGCTCTCTAATCATGGTGATGGTGAGGAAACCCGCGGTTTAGTTCCACATATTCACCAAATTAGACCGACAAAGGCTGTGAGATGATGGTTTAGGTGCTGAGCAGGCATTTGATTGCCAAAATATATTTTTTTTCCTAACCTATCATGTCCCACTGCTGGGCAAAGGTCTTCCCCTTCAATTTCTACTCTTTGCGCTCCAAGGCAACAGTTTGCCAGAATAATACATCGTATTTAGTTTAAAATTGAAACATGATGATTGTTACCTTATGTAATGTAATAGTTTGATATCACGAGTAGGCTACTGGGGAATTCCAGATGACCAATCGATTCCAAGAAACGTTTTATCAGTTTAGCGGTAAAGACAATTAAAGCCATACACACAGCTAACCAAACAGCCAACATACTAAACTGCGACACGTTCTCACAACCATTCAATATAACCTAATAGGATTAGCAAGCTTGCCACGTATGGAATGCTAACTCCTGCATAATGTGGACATGTGTGTCAAATAAGTACTTGGAAGCCTCTCTGAATATATTCAAAGATGTCTACCGCACCAAGGAGATACAGTGGTCTTCCTGTTTTGTTTGGTAAGCTTCCTTCTGTTAAGAAACAGTTTGTGATCAACTAGCTGGCAAGAGGAAAAGTTAAAAAAATATAAAACTTTAATTTCGTAAGGAGAGGAATTTTTCTGCACTCTCGAGGTGCATTTCTGTTCATAACTCCGAAGATCCTCATCAGGTCCTCAATTTTTTATGAGACCACCTCGCGAGTATACACAAGAGTTTATACAAATCGTGTATGACGCCCTGGTTCTTTTTGATCTATGGTGTTCCATAGATCAAAAAGAACCAGGGCGTCAACAGGTAGAATCACCTAACTTTCAAGACCGGCCTGTTATATATATCCCAGTGGACCTAAATAAGTATTTGAAAGAAAGAAAGAAAAATAATGTATTCTGTCTGGTAGGACCTCAAGGATCACTTCAGTTTAGTCTTACATGCTAGATGATTCTAATGTCTATTCCGACGCGATTCCCTACACCAGGGAAAGAATCAGGCAAGAACCTGGTGTGGCTAGCTTTTTTCAAAAGCGATCCCTTAACATTCTAAATAGTCAAGCTTCAGTGGGAAGTCAGCTGCCCTAGCCATGTTACATTTTACAATCGCTTTAGAATATACTAACAAAAAATGTTAGGAATTGACATTCGATGACGAAAACTCGAGCGATCAGAAATTTCAAATCAAAGGTATAGCGATGATAGAAAGAGAATAGATACGAAACATTTGCCACGTCTTGTCTACGCGCCCAGTCAAACAAAGTAAGGCATGTCAAAGCAAGTAGTATTGACGTTGAGGATGATGAATGTCGTAAAGTTTAGTAAACAACTCATGTTCCGGACCCGCTGAATATCTAATTACAAACTCGCAGACATCTCATCCGTATCATGGCCGTACCACAGAATATAATAACGTACATACGTAGATAATTCAATTAGCTGCATTCTTTTTATTTATTTTCTGTATTTCAGACTAGTGTTCGTAAATCATAATGATAACTGGATATGATTAGTAATCTTTATTGTCAGATTATGTTAAGTTAATTGAATTGCAGAAAAATTGTATTTTCCGCATGCATATCCATTCATCTTCCGTTTACAATGTGATTAGCATCAACTTTGACTGCGATACTTAATGATACTTTCTACCTATAATTTATAAGAAAAGGTATTTATAAACACTGTTTATCGAAATAGATAGATCTTAGATACTGTTTATTAAACAGATCTAAGATCTATCTATTTCGATTCGATCCCCGCCACGCCACGGGCGGGACAAATGTTTTTGTTCCGGGACCGGATGTTTTTCTATCTATAAATGTGTATTTACAAAAAAAAATGTATCTATGTAATGTAGTGCATTAGTCATCTGGTTACCATAACACAAGCATTAAATTGCTTAGCTTGGGACTAGATGACGCTGTGTGGAATGTCCAAGGATTTTTATTTATGCTTTTGTACGTACAAGAAAAATGGCATCATGTAAATGGTTCCATTTTTATGCACTTGATAATGTCAATAAAATAGTGAGAATCTTTCACAAATCATGCTTAAAAAATTGAATTTACAGGATTTTATCGCGTAATTTAATTAAAAAAAAAAAGACGATGAACTTATCATTCACCATTATAATAAATTTAAAGTTGAACTACGCAGAAATGCGACAAGCCGACACGACATTACCTATATTGGCATAAGCAGCGATAAATTAATACATAAATATACAACTCATAATATAAAAACTAACAAGTTGCCATATTTCATCGAAATCACCCAGTGCCACGTGGGTGGACCATTTTTAACTCGGATGATAAACTAAAGATATTGCAGACGATTTTAAACTCTATTCCTTTCGAATAAACTCTTCTGCCAATACGTAAAGTCAGACTAATTTACGCAGTTGTATCTAAGGACACAAATTCCGGTCCTACCCACGTGTTTTGTAAACAGACCACACAAATCGTCGGTACACAATCTTAGCCCTTATCTGTGTTGGTATAAGGATTAATCAGCTCAGGATTTACCTCTACATGTTTTGGTTTGATGCAAAGGAAATTGCGATGTTGTAATTGCAGGTCGAAAACCCCTAACATTTGATGATGTCACGATGGCATTCTGGTGTCTATTCTCAGACTCAATCTCAAAATGTCTTTATTCAGTGCGATCGTAAGACCACTTTGACACGTCACGTCCTTAAAACTAGGGGAATCTTCTGCCTGTTCTACTGACGCCGTATTGCTACTTCATCGTTATCGTTCGCAGCTTTCCACTGCTGTTAACGAAATAATACTGATTAACACGCGATCAGAAATGTCAGATTAAAGTAGCGAGTGACGATATAGAAATAAATAGATACAAAGCGTGTCACTTGGATACCAGGCTCTGTTATTGTTCAAAATTGTAGTTTAAGAGCATTAAAACAGGTTACGTAATGACCATCTAGGCCGTCAGTAGGTACTCTCAAAACATTAGAAACCGCAGTTGACTTCACCGTAAGTGCCTTGCAGATTGAGATACCTTACAAATGCTGAGCTTCTTTTGAACTGACCTAGAAACCAAGGTTCGAAGAATCAATAGGATAAATAAAATAGAACAATAGACAAAGATCAAAGAAAAAATGGCGTTACAACAATAGCTGTTTTAAAGTCGATACTTTGAAAAGCATTTGTAAGTTCGTGATGATGCCATTAAATATAGAACAGATCAATTGATAGTTCTCGGCTATCGCTTTGGCACTTGGTCAAAATAGGTTTTTGAATAATGCATTACGTTTGTGGCAAAGTTAGAGTTACAAATTCAAATTCAAAAATAATATATTCAGCAGGACCTTCAGGATCACATTGAAACTTCATAAAAGCTTGATAATTCTCGCCTGCACTTAACACACTTCTCTCTCTGACTGATAATGAAATAAGCCCAAATATTATATTTTAACCCCCCATATCAAATAGGAGTAATATAAATTTGTAGTGTGTATTTGTGTGTTTGTCTGAAGCAACTAGCTCCCGGACAGTGATTATTTTGTTTGTGGTGATAATAGATGTATGTTTCAAGAACATCTGATCAGCCGTTTGAACATCAGCTCTTTTCAAGTTGATGAAGTGATTACTAGAAGTTTTTTTTATTAGAAGCGATTTAAATCTAAGACACTAAAAAAACAAACCTTTCCATAAAAAAATCTAACGTTCGTTTGGGAGCTACGTTGCCTCTTTACAGGCACACGAGACACTTAGTCTTATAAAACTCACTCGCTTCACTTCTTTTATTTTGGCTTTTGCACGGCTTGTGCCACGCATTTAGCCACTACCATGTGTTTATATTTTCAAGTCAGTTTAGTCAAGGTCAAGTCAAAGTCATAGTCAGCGTCAGTAAAGATGTGGGTTCTTTACTGCAGCATTACAAGGACTTTTTGAGAGAACTCGAAATGCAATGATATCCAGTTTTGTTTCATTTGCCCACACTTATGTACGTTCACGAACACTTAACAGTTAATAATCCATTATTACACATTAACATTCGCTAAAACACAAGTTTTGGAAAATAAAACAAAAAACGCAACATGGCACCTCAAATTCCCGTCAAAAAGCCCTTATAAAACTCTTTTTTGTCGTTGCAGGTTAAAACTGTCACTTGTCTTAAAACTCACTTGATGGAAGATCGTAGAAGAGTCGTTACCAACAAGCCACAACAAAAGCCGAGAACTGTAAAGTGGTTAGATGGTTATTTTATAGACACTTCACTGATTGGGGTTGATGCTTATTTTACGATACTCGTATCGAATTCCTATTTTGTTTGATTATGATTGAATTTTTATGAGGACTCTCTCCATAATATTTTTACCTTTGAATTATTTATTGGATGGCTCGGCTACCGCATTGTGTGAGGGAATAATTTCAAATGTATTCCAACTGAGTCTATACAACATGTATGTAACACGGATATGTTCCCTTTACGTCGAGTCTCTCTACGTCGAGCGGTGATCGACACCACGTTTTTATTGCCTCTTGGCGAGCAATTTTTTTTTTTTTTTTCGGACGGATTTTTATGTTAAGTGGTCTTCCGGACCTTTATAACTTCACCGGGCTTTGGCGAGTGCAGAAGGCATCTACGCCGTAAAAATGAATTTAAGCTAACCTACTCAAGGTACTGACCTTGGATTGGACTGTTGCCATGAGAGGCAAGGCCTGAAGGGCCTGGCCTGAAGGGCCTGCCCTGAAGGGGCGACGAGTGCCCCGAAGGCGGGGTCGGCATCGGACGTTGAGCTGAAAGAAAAGCATGCAGTGCATCATCGCCGCCTGAGCGGCGATGGTGCCATAGCCGCGTTAGCGGTGGTGATGTCATCATCTGAAAAACCAAGAATGTGTCTAGGTCGACGGAGGGAGTCAGGGTTGTCCTGGACAATGGGATAGTCGGGGAGGTTTGAAACCAGGGGGTTCGGGTGGTGAGGGGCCGAATCATAATAGCGCCTTGCGGCGTTTTTTATGAATCCGGCGATAGACTCAAGACCGAAGTCACGATGGAGATCTACGTTGCGCGAATACCATGGGGCATCGGCAGCATTGCGGAGGAATTTGTTTTGAACCTTCTGAAGGATTCCAATGAATTTAGAATGACCGAACACCACGGAGGCGTATGTCATGACGGGTCTGATGCAGACTCTGTAGAGCGTCAATTTATTTCTAAATGACATTTTGCTCTGTCTGCCTAGAATCGAATAGAGGCGGCCCAGGAAGAACTTCGCGCGGTGGGCTACAGTTATGATGTGCTTTTTGAAGTCGAGACGGTAATCAAGCGTTACACCTAAGTATTTGGCTTGTTTAGCCCATGGGATTACCTCATCGAAGAGGTACAACTTGGCGAGCAATTAGTTCTTCCTCGCTTTTATTCCCATAACGTCGAGTCAAGAAAGTGCCAAAAGTACAGTCACATTGTAAAATGAAAAGCAACTTTTATTTTTTGTACAGATGTAATGTTGTGATGATTGCGATTGATAGAAATATTTAATTAATAAATAAAGTAAATAATCATTATAATCCATCATATAGTTCAAGCCTTGTAGTTCTTCCAAAAATAATACCATGGAAAACAATTTCTTTTTTATAGTAAGTAAAAAAGGTAGCATTTTAACGAAAGATACTCGTAGATATCGATAGAGAAAAAATAAATGCGTTTCATCAATATGGGATTAGATAGAAAGATAGAAAATACTTTATTGCACACCATTAAAATTTTAAGAATTGTGTTGCAAAATACTGTAAAGTTTCAATAACGCTGGATGAGAAAGAAATTGATAGGTATTTAATAAACTACCACCAACCACGCCTCTTCACCGAATTATTCAAATTCAAATTCAAATTCAAATTCATTTTATTTCAGATAGTTACAATCCATATTACAAATAATAACATAAATACATCAATAAAATAAGATATTTAAAAGAAACTAAACTTAGAACTAATTAAAAAACATACGGCGCCGGCGGTTTAAATCGCCCTCCGCACGAAACATTTCCAGATCGGAGAGGTGAACCTGTCCGATATAGTTTTCAGGATGCTGTTTTGACTGTCCCGCACTCTGCGAATCAGGGATGCAGTTTTCTTACGTAGTATGGCTTCGAAAGCATCCGTCTGGTATTCTGCAAACATCCCTGACGCACTGCAGAAGCGAGGCAGCCCTAACATCATCCTGAAAATATTATTATATTGGACACGGAGCCGGTCCAAGGGCTTTTTGGAGTAGTTGACCCATAGGTTACCCGTGTAGAAGCTCTGGCAATAGGCTTTAAAAAGTGTCAGCTTGACTTCTTCAGTACATCGGGCAAACCTACGGATCAACATGTTTCCTCGGACGGCTAGAGCCCTGCGTTCCCTCTCTATGTCAACATCGTCTCTAAGGCCGTCGGTAATGCTATGACCCAGATATTTAAAGTTAGTCACTCTTTTAATGCTCATTCCGTTAAGGGTTAAATCTAGAGAACTTGTCATGCTACTACCGGCGGCCCCAAAGACCATGTATTCACATTTTTTAACATTATAGCTGAGCCCATGAGAAGCAGCGTAGCCGGCGCAGACCCCTAGCATTTTCCCGACCGACCCCGCAGTCGGGCCCAGCAGCACCATGTCGTCAGCATTGTTTACACTGACACCATCCACGCTACAACCGACACGCATGCTACTGAGCTCGACTATCAAATCATTAACATACAGGCTGAAGAGTGAGGGAGAACTTACTCCACCCTGTCTCACCCCACACTCCAGCCTGAATGGGTCAGAAAAAGCATTAGACCACTTCACAACATTACTTTGGTTCGAATACCAGTACTGCAGTACTCGAAGCACGTCCGCCGGTACACCCCTGTCTCTCAGCTTTCTCCAGAGCACATCATAGGACACAAGGTCGAAAGCTCTGGAGAGATCAAGGAAACAAGCGTACACCGGCGTCCTACGACTTGTATAATACTGGACAGTGTGCTTGAGTCCCAGGATTGCACTCTCCGTTGATAATCCGGGCCTAAACCCAAACTGTGAGTCATGCAATCCAAGGTGTTTTTGTAAGATCGAATCAAGCACACTGTCCAGCACCTTGGCTATGGTCGTGGCCAGAGAGATCGGGCGATAGTTCCCCTTATCCGAAATATCTCCCGTCCTGTTCTTCACAATAGGTACCACCTTTGTCTTCATAAGGTCAGCAGGTAGATACGAGTGACTAAGACACATTGTAAAAAACATGGATAGGACACGGGGTAAGTGGATACCTGCATATTTGAGATGTTCGACGCTAAGTCCATCGTGTCCGGGAGACTTGCCTCTGGTCATGCTCTTAATTGTTGTGTTAATCTGCTTAGCAGTCAAACGTATAAGAGGCTCCTCACCCCGATCCATAGACTCAGCGCCGGACATCCCAACCGATGGCCCAAGCGGGGAGCGCACTCTAAAGTGTTCCATAAAAAGCTGTGCTATCTCCCTCTGGTCACTTCTACCTTCCACACTCACGGGGGGGCCAGGCCTAGTATTTAGCTTACTAGTGGACCTCCAGAAAGTTTTAAAATCCTTTGCTGCTCGCTCTTTTGCTATTTTGTCCATAGTAATCTGATCCTGGTTGTTCTGACACCACTTTAGACGGCTTTTGAAGATTTTGCGCGCTAAGCACATTTCTTCATATACTTTGCCCGCCGCAGGTCTATTATACAACACCCAGGTTTTGAACTTAAGCCTGGCCTCCCCATGCGCAGCCTGTACATGTCTGTTCCAGCCACAAAGATTTTTACCTCTCCTAGGTCTGCCACGCCCACACCGCTTCGTCTGTACAGCTGCATTGGCCATTGTACTTACTATGTCACTATATAGCCTATCCAGAACTGTCCTATGTTGAGGTGAGGTACATGGCCCGTTTGCACACTCTACAAACTCCTCGGGGAAGTGAATTTCCCGAAATACCCCATTGCATAAAATGTGGTATTTATTAATCTGGTCATCATTCCTCTCCCCCCATAGGACAGCACTAGGTGGCAGATCATGTGTCGCCAACCTCTGTCTTACAGCATATAAATTGCACTCTATGAAGATAGGTAGATGGTCTGATGTGAAAACATCTTCCCATACACCCACTTCAGTAACAGTATGCCACGCTCCAAGTGAGACGACACAGTGGTCTAGCCATCTCCTACTACCTGACCTTTGACATGTAAAAGTATATACATTCGATGAAAGTCCCAGCTTTTCAACGTCGGCACAACACCAAGACTGCTCCACACAGAACTCTGATAATTCTCTAAAGAATGGTTCCCGTGGATGAGCATTAAAATCACCCAACATGATTAGGGTCTCGACATTATTACTCTCTCCCAATGCACTTATTTCACTCAGAATTTCTGTGAAAATAGGTAAGTTAACTGACGAATCTGTTGGCATGTACACCGAGAAAATAATAAGCGAACGACCGTGTGAAGCAGCCTTAATAGCAACCAACCTATCACTGATACATTCAAGAATTGTGACTGACTCGAACAACCCCTTCTTCCATAGTATAGCCACCCCCCCATATGGTCTTCCCACTAGCAGACCAGCGGATGTATCTACAGCTGATTTTCCTGTGTACTCAAAATCATTGCTTATGGTACCTAGTAATGGGATACAGTGGGGGAGTAGCCACGTCTCCTGGAGGGCAACTATATCCGAGACGCCACAGATTTTTCTCACATCATCAATCGAGGTACATAAGTTCTTACAATTAAAGCTAGTCAGTTTACATTTCATTTGGTGACCCATCATAAAAGACCCGGTTTATCAGACTTTAACTTTTCATTTGTATCTTGTTTGTACATAAAGTGTACAAAACGCCTAAAAGAAATGCCCGCAGGCCAAAACTGATCACTTAAATATATGTCAACTTTATCCTTAGAAACATACAGCTTAAAAGCATTGTAATTCCTATCATATTTCATATTTATTTTCTTTAGAGACACTGAGTCGTTAGTTTTGCTTTTTATGTAACTTATTATATCACTCTCAGAGGTATCAACGCTAACATTGGAAATAAACAAAGTTTATAAATTATAAACGTGAAGAATACGAGAAAATATTAAATCAGTGTAGATGTAGGTACAAACAAATCTGAAACATATACCTGCACTGTACAAAGATGCTGTGAGAGATCTAAAAAATGATAATTCGAAAGTTAGACCAGTTCGAAAATTTGAATCTGTTAAAAGTACATTAGGTATATCGACCACAAAATAATTATTTAAAGGTAAAAAAAACTACATTCCAAATTTTGGGAGATGTGGAAATTTCTCCAGAAATCCAACACTATTTTTTTATTGCAGACAGCAGAGAGAAAGACAAAATTTTGATTTTTATGTTGAAAGAATCCAAAGAAGAATTGAAACATTTAAGTGATTTCCTCGTTGATGGGACACATAATGTATACTTACCATACAATACAGAAAATCGTTAGGTAGGATATATATGTACTTACATACATTCTTTAGTTAGTTTGCATGTCAGTACCTATTTGATTGTGATTTGATATTTGTGATTGTTTTATATTAGGTATATTTTGAATAAATAATTATTTACTTGTTGTTACTACATCTCACATTTCATATCTAATTTTAATTGTTAATATCTTTCTATGTTCCTGCCACATTGGTGACTTCTCTGATTTTTTTTTATTGAGTAAGTAACTACTTAAGTACATAAATTTTAATATTTTTAACAAAATAATTAAGGTTTCATTATTTAAAAGTAGGATATTTCATTGTTTTATAATTTTAATTTTGTTATGTTATGTCTCATGTAAACGTTATCGTAATCGCGCACTTCTATTCTGTAGACAGAAATGTGGTCTTCGCTGTTTGCTTCAATATTATTTTAAGTCCAGGTTAACAATGACACTAATACTTAGTCTGAAATGTGAAACGAATGTGGTTTTTAATTGAAAAGTGACTGATTATAATTTTTGCTACAATTGTACCTTTCCAAACTCGACGTTATGGAAATAGGAAGCGAAACAGTAACATTCCAATATAACAATGGTCTTATAAACTCGACGTAATGGGACTCGACGTAGAGGGAACATATCAATTTACCAAGAGCAAATTGTTCGTGTTTTTTTTACTCTACAACAACATCAAAAGATTAGTTAGATCTGCATGTAAGACTGCCATCAGAAGCAACGACGACATTGTTATCATTGTCAAGGTCATAGATGAACACCATTCAATTATAATTTATATTTAGTACGGTTTTGATAATCTTTTGAGGTAACAATCCATCGATGAAATGTACCGTCGAGGTAGAGACATCGAGGTATCGTCATTCGATTATGGGTCATTTTCATTTTGAGTGTAACTTAACCTTCACTCACAAATTACAAATGTCTATATTCCAATGGATAGTTAATCCACTTAGATGTATGATGACACTCATTTCAGAGCTTAAAAACAATTAAAAGTCTGAAAAAAATGAATCTGAAAAATTCAGTGCCCACGTCTAGTGACAACCAAGCCACGTTTGTGACTATCAATGCTTTTTCAGGCAAAGTGTTTGAACACGTTTGTGACACCAAACCATGTTTGTGATTTATGAGTCTGATTTTAATAAAACAAATGGGACTAGATTCATTTTTTACTATAAATCAACTAATCAAAATACACTATGTTTATAAATACGGATAATCTTAACATTTTGTCAAGTAAAATTACAAAAAATAAGGTCACTTCTAATTCAAATTCAAATTGTTTATTAATTTCTCTCACAATACATAAATAAAAATATAATGTAATTAATTTAAAATATAAATACAGATAAAAATTAATGATAAATTCAAACAATCGTAGGTTAGAGGTAAGAACCGCTTTGTGAGGGACTGGTGCCTGAAATAGGTATAAAAACCTGTGCTACAGGTCACCGGTTATTTAACAAAATAAGTATTTGTTAGAAAAAGCATACATTTACTTATAAACCAATTCGCTACGTCTTGTAGTGTTGGTTCAAGCAATACACACAATATCATTTTGCAGAACCAGCACATCTTCAGGTTCATTCATATAATAGGCCGATTGCCAGTCGGGAGGATACCAGAGTTCAAGTTTCTCTTTCGTAAGAATTGTCGGATTTAAAGGATACAATACAACTTACGCGCCTCTAGAACATCGGAACACGGAAAATCTACCATCTCATCTTTCCGTGCGAAGTACTAAATGCTTTACACAAAATGAAGGCGGAAAAATCTCCTGGGGAAGATGGTGTCTTAACTACTAAAAGCCGGAGGACAATATATCATCAAAGTCCTTGTTAAACTTTAAAAAAAAATGCTCTGCGATGCTCGTACACCAATGAAATGAAAGAACGCCATTATTACCATTAACTATAAAAAGGGGACGTGGCAAAACTGAGCAATTACCGGCCTTTAAGTTTATTATCCCATTATTATAAACATTGCAACCTATCGAGCAGGCTGGCTTTCGGAGCGGATATTCTACCACCGATCATATCCACACGGTGAACCAGTTGTTGGAGAAGTGTCATGAATTTAATCGGCCCCTTGTTATGGCCTTCGTCGATTACGAAAAGGCCTTCGACAGTGTCGAACATTGGGCCGTGCGTGTTCCACGCGCTCCATAGCTGCAACATAGATGTTCTCCGAGAGCGTTACTCCTCGGCCACTAAGCAAGTACGAGTCCACGACCTTACCAATCCCATTTCGATACAAAAGAGGGTGAGACAGGGGACACCATTTCCCCGAAGCTTTTTACAGCTGCTCCAGAGGATGTAATGATAATTGGGACAACTATGGTTTCCATATCAATAGTGTCAATCTGTCTCACCTGCGGTTGCATACGATCTCGTACTTTTTGCTGAAAATTTTGATGACCTCCTTGAGATGCTCGCGGAACTTAACGATGCATCGATTAGAGTAGGCTTGAAGATGAACATCTCCAAGACGAAGGTTATGGCAAGTCTCTCTAGCAACTCAGATTCTGTTGTTATGGTGGGAACTGAGAGGTTGGAGACACAAGCAATTGGAAGTCTCAAAAAGAATACAACTCGGATGGGTTCCACAATGTCTGAAGCTTATACAATACAACCAGTGTGTTTTGCCCACCATGACGTACCGTGCCAAGACATGGACGCTCACGCAGGAGACTGTGTACAGGCTGAGAGTTGCACAGACAGAGAGCCATGGAGCGCATCATGCTCGGCATCAAACTTATGGACCGAGTTCCAATTAGTTCCAATTTTCCAAATGTCGATATCCGACGAGGGACGAAAGTCAAAGATGTCAGATCCAAGATAATGGAACTCAAGTGGAGTTAGGCAGGCGAGGTGATACAAGGCGAGGTGATTACAGGTGGACTAAGGCCATGACTGAATGGTGGACTAAGGCCATTTCTGTATGGTGGATTAAGGCCATGACTGAATGGTGGCCGAGGATGGGTCAAAAAAGTGTCGGGCGACCGGTAGCGAGGTGGTTCGACGACATAGTCCATGCGAGCTCGTCTTTTTCTTTCTGCTTGTCTCTAGGCAATCCTAATCTGTTCTTCAGTTTTCAATTTTCTCCATATAATATAGATTGAATGAGAAAAATTCAATATTTTTAAGTATCCAATCTCATAAAAAGTTCACAAACATGGTTACATGTCACAGACGTGGTTATAAATACCACGTTTTTGACAAGAATTTCTATCCACGTTTGTGATATTTTTCGAACGTGTCGGTAAAACATAAGCTCAATTTTGAAGCATTGACTCGCAAAAAAATTGAAAACAATGTCACAACTTTATCTATCAAATAAACTACCGTCAACTGAAAATCATTTGTTTTTAATTTTTTATGACAACCACGTCTTTGACGTGTTATGCTTTACAAATCCCGCCCAGAAAACAAAAAATTACATACCTTAGTTAACGACTGCTTCTGCTCTCTCCACAGAATAAAAAGCGAATGGCCGATTCTTTATTTTTAAATCTCTGTGCTGCCAATGCTAAAGTTCTTTTAGGGTAGAAAAATATAGCCAAAAGTGTACTAACCCACGTTTGTGACGGCATTTTTTTCCACACAATATATTAGTCCATAAAATTGCAGAACATGTTTAGTATTTGTTGAAAATTACATAATTCAGAAGAGAAATAATAATACTGCCGTGCTGAGCTTAAACCGCAGTAACAGGCTTTTGGTCGGTTTTGAGATAAATACACAGTTTGATACCTCATTTCAATACCTACATACCAAACTATTCTTTTTTTCGGAAAACGGTATGGAAGTATTTTATTTTACGTTTTTAAGGAAGAAGGAAAGTGAAAACTGCAACAAATTCACGCAAATTTTACAATGTTTCCCAGCTAAACCGCAGTAAAAATAATACTGCACGAGATTTTGATGTGTTTCCTTACTAAAGTGCAGTATTACATAACATTTTGTCGTACTTTAGGTGGTTGTTTGATCTAGAAGATTAGAAGATAAAACTAATTAAAATGCAGTATTATTTCACTCCATACAAGTTGATTTTACTGCAATCTGTAAAAATATTATTTTTTACATGTATTCCCAATTAAACTGCAGTATTACACACAGTATACTGCAGTCTAACTGGTAAATGATTTATAAATGCCTGTTACCATACCAAGTAAAACGCAGTTTTAACTAATAATACTGCAGTTTAGTAGGTATTGGTGCTTAAAGTTATAAGATAAAAACCAAAATATTCACAATATTGGTACATTTTACTGCATGTTAGTTAGTTTTATGTAACTGATTTATGTTAGCTCATTTACGTAAAGTGAAGTAATATTCCCTTAATACTGCGTTTTAGTAAGTAACCTTACGAATTAATTAAGACTGACTCGCAAAATACTGCGAAAAACATCGCCAAACGACACAGTTCTTTAGAAAAGACAATCAATAATTTAATGAATACCAACGTATAATTTAACAATGGTGTTTGTTAAAAAAGTGTAATTTACATAATATGACTGAATTTAATTAATGTGAAACATTAATAACTAGTTATGTTAGTCAAAAAGACAGTCATTTTTATTAGTACCTACCTACCTCAGGGTATTTGTATCCTATAATAAATATCTGTATGAATTTGTCTACCTTGGGTGCAGTGCAGTCGTGATTAAATTTTATTTTATTTCAATAATTTTATGTAAAATCATACAAAAAGCCTTTCATTTCTCTTTTAAAAATCTAATCCTAATCTTTTTTTTATTCATTGTCATAGATAATGATTTAAATGAGATAATGTAGAAGGTTATGAAACTTTATTTTAGATGAAGTCGCAATAATTAATGCTGAGATTATGAGGAAAACTAGGTAATTAAACATTTATGAGTTCTGATTCCTATAATTATTCTAAAAACTATGTTTTAATAGCAGTTCTAAAAGATTATAAACATTTTTTTTTTATTAAAGCTAGTTTTTATTTTACTGCAAGCGAGAAACTTTAGAATTTTCCTATAGAATACCGCATTAAAATGAAGTATTATCACACGAATACTGCACTTTATATAGTAAAATGACAAAAAAAGTGGTCCAACATGCAGTAATAGGAGATTTTACTGCATTTTAGTAAGTTTTTGTTCAGAATTCTTAAAAAAAAATTTTGCAGTAATAGGGGCTAAAATCAATTAATGCCTATAACTATTTTATTTTAAAGAAATTATATTGTATTATTGCATGTAATGATAGTTTATAAATTTTCCTTTCACTTTGCATTAATTTTTTTGTCAAATATCGTCTTTTGGATTCTTTTTTATGAAATCTAAACTTTAAACGCCGTTTTCTCAAAACCGCGTTTTTCCTATTACTGCGGTTTAAGCTCAGCACGGCAGAATAGTCCTTATATAAAAAAAGAATTACGAAAATTGTCTAAATATAACATCAGCATCGCCGTTTCAACTTAAAAAAAATAATTTCCACACACCACGTTGCGTGACATTTGCACAATAAATATTTTTTATTTCTTATTTCAGTTACAGTTTCAGCTGTTAATTATGCTTACCTGTATTAAGATCGTAAAGATGCTCCCATTAAATATTTCATAAAATAAAAAACACCTACCAAAAATGAAAAAATACACACCCACGCTCAAAATTTGATTTTGAAAATGACCCTTATAGAGTACGAGACCCGTAAAATTGGCATAAACTTTTCACCTTTTTCGGCTTTCTTAATAATGTGAGCCTTGTACTGAATGTACCAAGACTACACAGTACACAAGACGCGCAAACGCGTGGAAAGTGGTATGTAGTTATAATTCACCCAAAACACGGACCATTTGAAAAAAAAGAAGCAAAATAAGCACGGCTTGGGTCTTGCACACCTCACACTATCGGAAACTTCCTTAAACCCCCAGCACACGGCACCATGTACCTGAAAAAACACAAATCTGTAAGGGACAGTAATCCCCTGCACGTGATTTCCCTATGCCTGCTCCCCTAAGCAATAACACCCTTAAAATATGACTTTATTTTTACTCGAACTCGGCAATAACATGAATAATGAAAGTTCTTTGTTTCATTCATATCTTTCAATCGGATTGAATTAATATTTGAATCGTTCGTTCGTATGAAATCGCAAGTGGCCAAAAATTTTAATAGTGGTTTGGCATTGACCTACCGTTTTAGGTTTCTTAGGTACCTAATCCTGAACATGTAGGTACTTAAATGAAGCTAAAGCCGCAACCCTAGTATCATCACACTATCACACTAATAATTATAAAGGTGAAAGTTTGTGTAAATGTGTTTGTTACTCTTTCACGCTCAAACAGCTGGATGGATTTGAATGAAATTTGGCACAATTATTGCTTATATCCTAGATTAAAAAACAGACTACTTTTGATCTCGGTATTCCCACGGGAACGGGAACAATTCACCGCGGGTAACACCACGGGGCGCAGCTAGTATTTTATACAAATGATACGATTCAGAATCATCAGGTAACAAGTTTTCGGCTACCGCATTTTAGGCAGCTAAAATCTTACCTAAGCCGACCATCAATTTAATATGATAATGAGAAAACAGAGCTCCACTTAAATAGCTGTTGGGCAACATTACGTGAAAATTATAAAATATTTAACTGAGACCCTCCGTCATGATGTACAACGAACTACCATTAGAGTTTTGAGGGTATTCGGCTAGATGTACACTAGCGAGTTTAATGCTAGGCTTTTAGACGGGCTAAAACATCGTCAAGAGAGACAAGCCAAACAAAACTCTTACCCCGTTATTAGGCTATTGCATAGCTTCTATCGCGGGCCTTGAGCGTGGAGACCGAATCCAGAAATTCCGTAACGAAAATAACCTAACACCCCCCCCGCAATAGCTTTACCGCGGCAGTCTCCGAGTGCCACACGTCTTTTTTGTATTGTACTAGTAAACTTATTTTAGCTAAAACGGATTTTAAATCTGTTGCTATCTCTTTTCATTGCCATAAGAGTACTTAACAAGAAAAAAACACTCTGTAAATCTAAATATTAAATTTATTAAATCTCTGTAAAATATCTCTGTTAATCTTTATAAAACTAGGTATAAGTAAAGAAAACTTGCGTATCTAGCCTGTAGGATAAAAACACAGCAAAGTCCTTCAATCTGCATTATGTAAGCCGAGCTTCGTACGTAAGTAAAGTTTACTGACGTTTCTTTCGTCCTTTATGAAACATCCCTTACAATCCCATAATAAGGCCTTTACACATTGAACGTTTCATACGCAGCACGCTTTAGAAACGCGCGTTTGTATTTTTTATTTTTAACACAACTACTCAAGTTAAATTATAGTTTTTAAGATGAAAGCATTGATATTCTTCAAGTATAATCAAGTCAAGTAGTTCAAGCTAGTATAGTATTATATTATCTGTGGTTCAAGTTAATTTAGTCCGAACTTTCATGAATTTTAGTAGTACCTACTTCGTTTTGTCTGTCTGTCTTTATTGTGCTCAAAATGTTGAAGTTTCTAGTATTAAAAGTCTTAGTAAACTTATTTTAGCTGAAACGGATATTAAATCTCTTTTCATTGCCATAAGAGTAACAAGAAAAAAACATTCATTAAATATTAAATTGACAAATCTATATGAATAAAGGCTTCTTCTGGTATTAGATTTTAATTATCGTTCCAGGTGGTGGTTCCAATTATTTGGTACTTAAATGTGTGAAAATATTCGAGCGAAATCGCGACCCACAATTTTTATAACAGCAATAGTTACAACCCCGTTTTCTTGACTAAACTTTTTATTTAATTTTGATCTAAAACGCGTTTTAAAACGATTGATGCGTGCCCACCCTTATACCTGATGTTTTACAAAGCAGAATATACAATTACAGGTGTTTTTGTTCAAAAATTGTTTTACTTTGTTTTGTTGCGTGGCTTCCAAGTAATTTGAGTTTGCTCAGTCTTTGGGGAAAATACCTGATACTTACCCGCTGAATTATCCCTGTTTTTTCATCTGTAAATGTTTAAGTAGCGAGTCTATTACCGAAGACGAGTATATTTTTTCTATGTATAATATGTACATATTCAAAAAAAAAATTATCTATGTAGTGTATCAGTCATCGGCTTTCAAAGTCGTTAAGCCATGACGGAGGCCTTTAGGCGGCCTAAAAACTCCGTCACCAGAGTTGGCCACTTGCTCATACGAACGAACGAACGATCAGTAATCTGGTTACCATAACACAAGCATTAAATTGCTTAGCTTGGGACTAGATGACGCTGTGTGGAATGTCCAAGGATATTTATTTATTTTATTATTATGCCTGAAAGTAAAAAATCATAGCAATATACGTGTAAAAAGACTTGTCTTTGATAAAGCATGGAAATTCGAGATTAGAATAACAAACATCCATCTACATCCATACAAACTTTCGCGTTAATTAATATTAGGACAAGTGGCAAAATATTTTTTTTATTAAAACCGACTTCAATTACGTGAGAAGAGAGCAATTTCCTGCACTCTCGAGGTGCATTTCTGTGCATAACTCCGAAGATCCTCAGCAGATCCTCATAATTTTATGGGACCACTTGGAATATCTTCTTTACAACAAAAAAAGAATCATCAAAATCGGTTCATGAATAACGAAGTTATCCGCGAACAAACCTAAAAAAAATAAAAATTTATATATTACGGCCGAATTGAGAAACCTCCTTTTTTTAAGTCGGTTAATAAAATAATACATCAGATATATCTTTAAATACACGAGCTTTTAATGGTGAAGGAAAACACCGTGAGGAAACCAGTTAGCTCTCTAATAGCCTGCAAGATGTGGACCAAATATGTATTTGGACATACCTCTGACTACCCCTTTAGACATCTTTAAGAGGATCTAAAAATAGCATTAAGATCTGAAAGAAATGTCTCCCTGGGATACAGTCGTGATCATATTTCATTACATATCTTTAAATACCTTTCATGCCTTATTGTAATTTATAACTACATTCCCCTTCACATATTTATCAATTTGCCCACACATCTTTACTACAACAGTTTTATGTTACAAAAACGCTACATAAAAAGGATTTCCCTTACAAACCACGGAACTTTAGGCCCATAAAGCATGCTCATATGAAAAACCGCTGAAGTATGAAACGCTAGTGAATTATTATGCGCGGTCACGTGATCCGACGATATATCGGCTCGATGGCAAGTTGAAAAACTTTAAAATACATGCCACGTACTGAATTTTTTTTTTTATTATTATGAGACTATTGTGTCCCACTGCTGGGCAAAGACCTCCCCTCATTCCCTCCACACATCACGGTCCTGAGCAGTTATAGGGGCAAGAAGTATATTGAATACTGGTTTTAAATTGTTCTTTTGTCAGACTTCTTTAATTTTGAATGTCTAAACCTTTCGGTCGCTATCGCAACTGGGATTCGCAACCCGTGTGATTGAAGATTTTTTTATCTTCGATGTCAACTAGATCTGTGGGGCGATTTACACATCTCAACATGCATTTTATAGTATAGTTGATTTAGTTTAATTGAAAATAAAAGCAAAAAATTGTCGGTCCCGGCTTTTAAAGTCGGTAAGCCATAAAAATTTTGTCACCAGAGTTGGCCACTTGCTAAAAACGAACGAACGAATGAAAAAAAATGAAATTCTATTGAACTCAAAACTAAATAAAGGTTCCTTGTTGATTTCGAATCCATAAAAATGAGTAATACAACTATAGATGTATTACTTATATTATCTGTGATAATACTTGTGTGAACTCAGATATTGGAAATTGTTGCTACTATAAAACAAGCAAAAATTTTTGGTAAACCTACGCAAGGAATTTCCAGTCACTCCTAATATTTGTACAAAAACGTCGGCATTTAGTGAATTCATGAAAATGTACCTCAAAGACAAAAATTTACTTTACAAAGGCTTTGTGTAACGAGAGATGGTAAAGGTTTTGAAGAATGCTCGTCTAAGTCTACGTTATCCTAAGGCTCAACTCACACCCAAAGAGCGGCGAAGACTAGCGAAGCAGAGCGCAGTTTCAGTGTCATACGAATTTCCTTAGTTTCCTTAGTTTATCAACGCTACACGACGACCATTTTATAAACTATCTTACTATATATATAGCCTATGTTCATACGAAAAGTCCATGCTACACATCGGTGAAATAATTTTTGAAATCGGATGAGTAGTTTCGGAGATTATCCCAAACATACAAACCAACATTACCTCTATAAGATATAGGTAGAAAATACTAGCTTACTCGTCCGGGAATTCATCCTAATTACTTTTTAAATGCACTAAAACAATCTCTGTTATGTACCGGAGATCCCTCAATAATACACAACTCACAAAATCGGCTGTATTTATAACAGTAGTATAGATTCGTGGGTCCATCAAACAATGTCTAGAAAGTTGTGTAATGGAACTTGAAAAATGCTTGCAAATTGCCCGTGAAATCGAGTTTGTCGACACAATAGACGAAAACGTTTGCAGATTCTTTAATGTAGGGTTTTTGATCTTGTTTTATTGTATCTCATCTTGTGCATCGATTCACTGAAGTCCGATGTTTACCCCTTTCAGTCGCTTTAATGTTAAATTCCGAAAAATACAATCTCGAAATCTCGACGAGAAAAATAAACCTGAAGCTTTAAATAAATCTAAAGCTCATTTAAGGAACTAATAGTTACTTTTAGTGCCATTCCATTTTCAGACATATTTTATTTCAAAATCTATGACTGAAGGTAACAATAGAAATGTTGAAGTAAAGAAACTTCAGGTCAACAATAGACTTTTCTTTTTGTGAAGCATATAAAACTAGGTCCGTATCGCTATTTCCCTGACCCAACAGTTCAAAGCATACATAAATAAGCGACTTTTTACCGCCATTCTTGAAGCCACAACAGCTATAACTTCAACTAAATTACTTTTTCCCTTATAAAATATTCACAAGTCGAACGAAGCAAGTTCGTAAGAACAATTATTAGTTTCCTAGTTACGGCCAGAAGTGATGAATAGTTAACTTTATGGGGATTTGTACTTAGCATTATTCTTCTTAATTTAACGTAAGATAAGTCTCTGGAAATAGACAACGTCCAAAAAGTTGCAGCTCAGTTAAATAACGAGTTTTTTTTCTACAAATTACTGGGTTATTTTTGATATCGACAAAAACATTGCTGCTCTTTGTTGTGTAAGTAAACAATTTCATGTAAAATATTGCAAATTGTAATATTATAAAGCTTCAATAAAAACATACATAAGCATTATTGAAACTGACCAAGCATCCACTCCGGACAAAATATTGATATTGACAAACTTTGTTTAAAATAAAACAGCGTTTGGCACGCCCTGAGCGAACAACATTGAATTTTAACATGTTTGGCTAAAGTTTATATTCATTTAGCAGAAAGCTTTGTGTTGAGCTCACAAAACTTGTTTAATTTAGACCCGGCTCACCTTTGTGTCGAATGATAAAATATAAAAGAGTTTTCACTACATTTTCGTTATGGCGATGTCAAAGGGGTGTGGGTTCTGTGGCTTTGCATGGTTGAGCGCTGTCACAAGTGCAGTTACAGTTGATGCCTTTGACATGTTAAAGCTCCATTAGAATACTAGACCTTTCCTGACCAATGAGTTCTATTAATTACTGACCTACGGCAACATCTGTTACAGTTGATATAATAAACTTAGTTAATATAACTAGATCACTTATATTATTTATTATTTAATTATTAACTGTTTTACATTTATGTAATAGATTCGAAGTGCACATAAAACCTCATGCTAATGACGCATTTCAATCACAAACAGTCATAATATTTACCCCATTCCGTTCAATTGAACGTTGAAATCAGAGTAAATTCCGAATGTAGCAATCAAACGGATTTCTAAATAGCTTTTGAATGAGCTACTCTACCCGAATCGCTTACAAATGCTAATGCCGGCTTTTAGTTCTATTTGCGAATGGAAATTAACAGACTGCGGTTTAATAGTAGATAGTTTTATTGGACGAATCAATTATATGAATAGTTTGTGGTGGTTTTATGGTTGGGACTGTCACAGGGGCCGCGCGTCGGTCCTCTGTTAATTAATTTGTTCACCAATGTTCGGTGTGAGTGGAATCGATGAGTCACTTTGCAAATTAAACCGGAATAATGTATTTGGTACGCTTCGATATGAATATTGCCGGAACACTTTGTTTACAATCAATACAAACTCAAACATAGCAAAATGGATTTAAAAAAAAATCTTTGTTAAACCTTAGTAGAGAAAACTTGAACAACATACAACAATACGAAGTAACTGTTCCTCTAAGCGTTAGCACAATGCCAGTACAAAATGAGCAGCACATGTTCACCCCCGGGCGGATTTTACACACGATAATGCATACATTGCCGGTATAGAGAGGCATAACATAATACAGTCAGTACGCCCCGCAGCAATAGCTCGGCCCCATTAGAGGCTCTTCGCTTTGTACTGGACTCAAAAGGGAATGATAAAGAATATTCAATTTGTAATGAATGTGGAATGGCTATTTCCTTTTAGACATTTTCATTGCTAAGTACCTAGCTGAATTTACCTTTGTTTTTTGTGCTGCATAAATTACATACCTATTATTAAATACCATAAAAGATTTACTACAGATTTACGTTAACTTTAACTTGTTACTATTTTTAACTATTTTTGCTTATGTTTTTTTAAGAAAAGAGAATGGAAAATAATTTAATACAAAAAGACAGCAATATTAACAATAAATCTTACCAAACAGTAAAGCACGAATGACAAGGGAACTCGAAGACAATGGAACATAAGCTGGACACCGGAGAGCAGAATAATTGTGAGTAAAACGAAGATTTATCGCAGTCTGAGCACCGCCTTTGTAACTGTCCAGAGAATACACCAGCAAGGGTGGGACATAAAAATTGTGTAATGTACAATACCTGTTTTCCACAGGTTGTAGACCAGTGGAATATTAGAGTACTGTTGTAACAGTGTACTAACTTATGTAGGTAGCCTGAATCTAGAATTACATTACATATTTTATGAGAAAGTAAGAGTATAATTCTTAAACGCGAGAAAAAACTTTCATTTTATTTTCACTGCCATTTTTTATACCCTTTCACATATAGGCTAGTATAGTATTATTTTATCTGTGATATAGGCAACATAACAACATTATAGGCTTTATCATCATCATATTTAACAAAACAGGTGTACAAGGCGGGTGTGAATGAGACATCTGCAAGGGGAAGACCTGGGCGAACATATTTGGACCAAATTGGTGACATTTTGGAGAAAGGCCAGATCCGAAGTACCCTATACCGGAGAGCGTGTATGAAGAATGTAATGAGAGTGAATGAGGCGAAAGAAGTGTGTCAGGCAGGACCGTAGCAAGTGGAGATCCGTGGTCTCTGCCTACCCCCATGGGAAAGAGGCGTGATTTTATGTATGTATGTATTATGTCATCATCATATCACTGAATTGTACAGTAAAGTAAGTTTCAAAGCTACATTCAGCCGGCGAATTTTCTTCTTATAATTTGAAATGTTTAAATAAATACTATCGTGGATACTATCGTGATCATATTTTATTAAATCTAGAACTAACGAGAAGAATCTCAACCCACATGCATACAAGGCATTAAGCTCTACCATTACACTAACGAGAGTATTGTGCTGCGCTTTATTTGCTTCTGCATGCTCTTATTCCTATGCAATCCACTTTATAGTACGGTTTTCTAAGACGATAATCATAATCATATAGCGGGTGTGTCGCTTGTCATAATGGGATATTGATAAGTGGTTTTTTAACAATTTTAAACCACACTTAGGTATTGGATATTTCATTATAAATGAAAAATCTTACTAAAAGTTAAGGCTCCGGAAGGATTCGAACCTGCGTAAATACAAGCAATCGCTCTTAAGCCGAGCTGCCTGCCGGACTTTTAGTTTTCCTTTAACTTTTAGTAAGATTTTTCATTTATAATGAAATTGATAAGTGGGTCATAATGGGACATTGATAAGTGGATATCGTGAAGAGATGAGACAGATATTAATTATTTGATATATTTTTTTATCCCTCTGCGTTATAAAAAACTTGACTGATCCAAAGGAAGCATTTGAAATCCCAAATTGGTTTCATAAAATTGCATTTTATTTCCTATTTTTGTATTTAAATTCCGTTTCCTTAAATATGTTCTATAAGATCGCGCATCTTTCTTTGAAACCATAAATTCATTTTCTAATTTC
Source organism: Xanthorhoe designata (assembly GCA_963582015.1). Lineage (NCBI taxonomy): Eukaryota > Metazoa > Arthropoda > Insecta > Lepidoptera > Geometridae > Xanthorhoe > Xanthorhoe designata. The sequence continues at coordinate 1,420,326 of OY757038.1, forward strand.
CTTCTTCCAGTACTATTAAAGCTATTACTTTTATGACTTCCTGAATTCGTAGCAAATAAATGTAAACCTCAGCGCTTTTGAAGGCAATCAGAGCCACTGCAGAATGCACTGACCATTGTAACTCTGACCCAATTCGTGCAGCGTTCTATTTCTGTCCAGCCACGTCTTAAAGTATACACCTGAGAGCACTACTTCTGTTTCTAGAAACTTCGCTAATGTTATCGACCCATTGACAAGAGCATCGACCATCTGCTTACTAGGAAAAAAGGTTGGCAATTTCTGTCAGAAATGTTAGGGAAAAAGTTCTATCGAATGAATAATTTAGTAATGATTTTTCTGTTTGGAAACTGGCAGGCTGACATTTATTCAATTAACGTCAAATAGTCCATTTCTCAGACAAAAGCTTTCCTAAGATTATAAAACAAGGCTTTAATCGTAAAAAAATATAGTTGTGAAAGACATTATAATAGCACACGGGAAATTACTCACGTAAAATTATCGTCGATTTAGATACCGACAATGTTTCGATTCTTCCGGAGAATCTTCATCTGGGTATGAGTGTGGTCACTCCTCGCGGTCAAAGTGGATAATTTTACGTGAGTAAATTCCCGTGTGCTATTATAATGTCTAATACAACTCACGATAGTTTTGAAAGTGAAATAAATGTGAAAGTTTATATGTAGTTCGTCGTAAAGGTCGAGACACAGCTTAAACTTAATAACAAATTCATCATACAGTGCTTTTTCGATGTTGCTGTTTGATGTGATGTGCAGTCAATGAAATATTGTGCACATACCATGTTTGAACTGAGTTAAGAATGTCAAAATTCATTCCAGCCCTATTTCAACTGCCAATTACCTTTTGTATTTTGACAGTTGAAGTGTTCGAACCCAAGAGCTAAAGCTTTTTAATTGGTCAAACCATTGACAGTCATTCCCATGTGACATTTGACAGAAACAAAGGACCTTTCTTTAACCTAGTTTAAAAACTGAGGAGGTTATTTATTCCTCTTTGTTTCATATACTATGATCTGACGAGAATCTTCGGAGTTATGATCAGAAATGCACCCAGAGAGTGCTGGAAATTGCTCTGCTATACAAAGGAGCTCAAAGGTTTGCTGGAAGAAAACTCTAGTTAGGGTTAAGCTCGCCTTTGTACAAGCCTTTTAATTTAGTTTTTTAATTTATTTTTTTCTTGTGTACAATAAAGAATAAAGAGCTCATTCATTTTGGGCCCATAAGCCCAAAATATGAAAATATGTAAATCAAAAGCCTAGAAATCCGAACTTCTACTTAAAATATCAGATGAAGGAATGGCTATAGAGATTTGGTGCCATTGCAATAAATACTTTGACTGATCTCCCGAACAATAATATCACATTTTTTTTTGGCGGCCGGCACTTTGACGTTTGGGCAAAAATTTCTAGGAGGCGTGAATTAGCTCCTTTGAAGTGATGTTTTATATTATAAAAAATATAAATTTATAAAATAACTTATTTTTGTTGCCATTTCATTTTAATTTGAGTTTTAAACTAATGCTAACCCTTTCAGTAATCTCGTAAAGTTAATCAATTTACTTCAGTGGAGCGAGCTAGGTATTCGCCCGGTATTTACGTCGCTAGTTCGGGCAGAGTTCAGGAGCCGTCACTCAAATTAGGTTATGCTAAAACAAACTTTATTACAGTGAATTTAGATCTTAATAGCGGTGAATGCTGAGTTTAATGTTGGGTGTCTTAGTAGTGACAAATGAAATTCAACTGTCATGCTTGAGTAACAAGTTTCGATATTGCTTGAATTATTTATTATGTTTTTGTCGTGTTACTGCAGTTTTGTTTGTCAAGTGTAGAATTTTGTTCGTAGTATATTTTTTTTGAGGATATTTGATTAACTTTTCTTACAATGTAGAGGTTCTTAAAATAGCTAATCAATGAAGTACTTTCTTTTCTTACCTGAGGTTTTTCATCGCAAATGAAGTATTCACTTTATTCATGCGGTTATTATTGTCTTCTTGAGTAAAAACTTAGATGTTTACCTGTAATCAAAGAAAAAGTTGTTAAAACAAAGTAATATACATTTAAAATAAAGTTCACTAGAGAAATAAGACAATGACGACCTCTGTGGCGCAGTGGGCGAAAGCCCGCCTGAGACGCAGAGGTTGCGGGTTCGATCCCCGCTGCGGGACAAATGTTTGCATGATCTGCAAATATTTGTTTCGTGTCTGGGTGTTTTCTATGTATAATATGTATGTATTTACAAAAAAAAATGTATCTATGTAGTTTATCAGTCATCTGGTTACCATAACACAAGCATTAAATTGCTTAGCTTGGGACTAGATGACGCCGTGTGAAATGTCCAAGGATATTTATTTATTTATTTATTTATTATTTAAAAAAAAAAAAAAAAAAAAAAATATATATATATATATTTAATTATAATTAATGTGTGCATTAATCTAATTAAAACAAACTTGGGCCTTTTCATTTTTACTATATGATTTATACAGCGTTATTTATTTATACAGCGAGGCAATCTTTTCCTACGCTTAACGGGACACTGTAGTGCCTGGGACATTGCTGAGATGGATGGTTTACCGGCTTGCTCAGCACCAAAACTATCCTCTCCTCTGAGCCGGTACACAGCACCATCCTCGCTTAGCCGGCCATATCCACAGGAAATACAATGGTCAATAATTAAAACAAAGGCATTGCTAATTCATAAGGTTATTCTGATTTATTCAAAGGAATTGCATAGAGTCTACAGAACCAATAACGACAACGTTTGGAAGTGAAACTGGGCGGGCGTGGACCGTAAGCCTGTAGTTCCGCCCATCGCATCACACGCTGGCGTCGTAAAACTGACGCTGTGATTATATTCAGCAGCGCATAGGACATTTCATATCGTTTCTTGAAATTTTTAGGTTCGTTCGTTCGTTCGTATGAGCAAGTGGCCAACTCTGGTGACGGAGTTTTAGGCCGCCTGAAAGCCTCCGTCATGGCTTAACGACTTTAAAAGCGGGGACCGACAATTTAACGTGCCCTCCGAAGCACGGAAGCGCTCAGATGAAAATGCCACTTGCGGTCACCCATCCAAGTAGTCACCCATCCAAGTAGTGACCGCTCAGAACGTTGCTTAACTTCGACGATCTATCAAGAACGTCTTAGCAAGCTTCGCCACGAGCGCTTTTAAATTTTTAGGTAATTAAATAATTTGTGATAGATGTAAAATTCTAATGTCTATCTAAAATATCTTCTGTGCGATACCTTTTTTTAATAAATTCGCTTTAGATAGATAGTAGTGTACATTGAGTATATGCACTAGGAAAAGGAAACTACCTAACTTGTTATACCAGCTGGATTACGAAATTATCTGAACAATTTGATAGGTGTTATTCTAAACCAACAATCTTGAAGACATTGGCAACCTTTTCGAAATTAAGATAACGAAAAATATCAAGAAATTTAAAATAACTCGACATTCGTAAGCATACACTGAAATATAAATAAATTTAGTACCTACCTCAATCAGACGAGAAAACGTAGGCGGAACGACAAAGGATGGTGGGATTCAGCCAATAATAAAAACGGTTCAGAAGAGTTTGGGGAAGATCTTTGCCCAGAAGATGGAAGAGGAGAGGTTAAAGAAAAATACCTAGATTCTGTCCGTCAGTTCTTTGTCAAAACAAAGAATGGAAGCAAACATTCTGCAGTACGTCAATAAAACTCAAGTATACAGTTTACACTAGAAAGTTCAAACACATTTCAAGCAATTTCAGCACCAAGTTCCAACACTATAAAAGTTTTACTATGTCCTGTACGGAGCAGATGTGCCAGTATTCAGCTGTACAGATTTCTGAAGCACGGACAATGACTTCCGGCGGAAGCGGAAATCAATAACGAGTGTCATAAGGATTTTCTTGAAGGTAAATGTAGGGCAGAAATAGCCATTAATGTAATATATTTTTATCATAAATGCTATTCAATATAAAAATGTTGATTTTGATTTGTTGTTATGTACAATACGTATGTTTGGAATTGCCTCATACTACCCATCTAGACACCTTCAAAAGATCTTGAGTGTCTCAAGAAAAAAAAATTAAAATTTTAGAAATCACAGACAAATGGAATTAGCAGGCAAATATTTCTATTGATATCACAGTTTGCATCCAGATTTGCAATCGAACGTCGAAAGCAAAAAAGAGGCAAGTCTAAAAATGAATTTTTCAAGCACTTCGCCTAGCCGCCGCAAGCCGGTAATATCTGGCCCAATCCGACGTAAATTGGATTGGACTGCACCGCGACTTTGCATCGCAACGGCTATTTTATTTATTTTCTAGGCATGCTCTGAATTTAGGCTTCTAGAATGTTTTCGTAACGTTTACGTTGAATTTGAATACTAAATTTATTTTGTTTTTGTTGTAAATAAACTTTTTAGTAACGATGCAGGGCGACTTTTCAGTAACGATAGGTAATGGCGTAACTACTTATAATACTGAACTAAAAATAATACTTGATCCATCAATAAACAAGTATGAAGACAAGCACTTACTTAAAAGCTCACAAATTGTTATACTTAAATAATTTTTCTAAGGATTAGCTTTGTTACCTTCTAAAGGAATATTATTTCATAAATCAATTCTTCTGGTTCTCCTATGTGATTTAGTTATTTGGAATCCAACAACATAATATTTATTTTCAAGATGTGGCATGGCCGTGCTTAACCGTAGCTCGGTTTTACGGTACGTATTACGTTGGAAATGTCAGTCTCATTTTATATCATTTTGTGGCGTATTTTATTACATTCCTCATTTCAGTTCAGTCTTCACCTTTGAAAAAAATAATTTATCCTAAGCATTTGATTCACGGTTTATGGCTGTTTGTGAATTTGCACAATTGACAAATTAAGAACTAATTTAAAATGTAAATGTTCAGGCTTAGAACATAAGGGAGCTTAATTTATTGGATAAATTGAACTCCAACGTTACATACAATACTTCTATTTAACTTATTAATGTGCTATGCATGATTTAACATGTCCATACAATTCAGAGATTTTTCGAGAGAGAGAGAGAGAGAGAGAGGGTTTGACATTTTATAGTAAGAATTAAAAACACCTGATTAAATGAATGTGAAAAATTTTGCTAGTATGCTATAGCTTGTTTGCTTTAATCATAAGCGAAGAGGAGCGAAGAGGAGCGAAGGGGAGGTTGGCACAAGCGAAGAGAGGCCTATGCCCAGCAGTGGGATGAGACGGGCTGCACGTGATGATGATGATGATGCTATAGCTATTATGAAAGCACAAGAAGATGCTTAAACACCTTTGGAATAATTAATACCAAACATATTTTACACACAAAGTTCTCAATAAAATTGGATGAAATACATTTTTGCATAAGCAAAACAATTTATCATAGAGGAAAGTCATAGAAATAAAAAGGCAAGAACATTAAAGAGAACTCATAATTTAAATAATCTTGTAAAACCGATCTTCAAAACAGACGGAGTATTAAAACAAAGACGAAAATAATCTAAAAAGCTGACTTTCTATGAAGTCACCTCTCTTTGAGCCACCGACAGATGTCCTTACTAAGCTATTTCATTGTTCTTTCTTCCTTTGAATTGTCTGAAGCGTTGGTTTTCTTTGTTAAATACCGTTTTTGAAGACCTTTGCTTTTTCAATGTTTTATTAAAAAAACTCCATATAAAATGATACCTCACATGAAATATTCAGGTGTCAATTCACTTACCAATTAACATGTTTGTCCTTAACCCCTTTAATTTTCACTTTGAAAAGTCCAACATTGCGTTGGAAAAAAAAATATCAGCTTGTTAAACTTTACCATCATGAACTCGACACGTGACGTCATATCAGAAATTAAAAAGTTGACGCCGCACCGTGTCGCTTAGTCACGTCGACGGCCCTATTCCGAGAGCTTTTATTAGCATGACATCCTGCAAAAGTATCATGAAACTCGAGATTATTTGTTATAGGACAATTCTTAGTGATGTTTGTTTTTTTTGTATGGTACGAATATTAACTATGAGGGTTAGTGTCAAAATCTAATTTTAAAGGGATAGTAGTGGCAATTCGGAGTGTCGCAAAAGCTAAACTTAACTAACTAAAAATGGTCCCTTTCATGGCGATGGAAATAAAAGGATGGCATTAATTTTAGTTAGTTTAGTTTAGCTTTTGCAACACTCCGAATTGCCACTAGTATGTGTTTGAAAAATATTGAATCTTTACTTTAATATTGTTTGATATTGATATGACTCACGTCAAAATGTTCTCAAAATGATCCCCTAAGTGGCCTAAGTAGCTATACATTTTATAATTATCATATAGTCATAATGCGAAAAATATAATATTTTTTATATTTAAGTAACATATTAGTCTAAATATAGTCACAGTAAGTTACTAAAATAGAGTCGACTAATAAAACTGAGATCTAAATCCAATACAGGTAAGAAAAATATAAAATTGTTTGATATGTACAATAGATTCTCTGCGTAAATATCGTTCGATCCAATGTCTCAGTATTGATACCCACGACGCGACGTGACCGCAGCCGAGTGGAAACGGAGGTAAGCGGTGTAAAAATACAATTCTGTAGGAATATTACGATTGTATTTGTATTGTTTCTGAAACATGCAATTTCTTTTATGAACTTTGTGAGACATTCTAATTTCGAAATTCTACTGTAGGTACTCGTATTTGTCATCTAATCAGAGGCCCGGCCCTTGGGATGAACAAAAACGAAGTTTCGTGTCAATTTTTTTTTTTTTTACTGTTCTGATATTTAAAATTACTTGTTACTTTATATTTTTATTTATGTATTGTGATTTGTGAAAGAAAAATAATAAACAATTTGTATTTGTATTATCGGGGTCAGCTTATGTTGGTGGATACTGAATTCGTTACAAATCACCAACATAAACTGACCCCGAAAATTGAAACGAAATTTAGTTTTCGTTCATCCCAAGTAAGGCCTCTGATTAGTAGGATGACCAATACTCTGATTATGCAAATAGTCGTTTTAAATTAGGCGTTAACATCTAAAGAAATTACAACAGTAACTACCCTAATTGATTACCTACATGAACTTCAAACTTTTTCGTAGACAAAGTTTTACATTGGTTCGTGGCCAGTCGTTTTTGATGAATTGACAAAGTTCTGTGCACTACCGCATACTAACTTTCTAATTGGTTTTTTAATTTAATTTCACACAAGTGTTGTGTTGTTATAACTTGTACTAAGTATTAAATACATTCCTATTTTCGCCTATAATAGTTTATGACCTAGAATAACACTGGTTACTTATTATCCGGGTTAGAACTTTCGTTTAATCCTACTTCCTACTAATATTATAAAGGTTTGTGTGTGTAAGTGTGTAAGCACGTAAGTGTGTATGTTACTCTTTTACGCTCAAACGGCTAGACGGATTTGAATGAAATTTGGTACCAGAATTGTTTATACCCTGGATTCAAAAATAGGCTACTTTTGATCTCAGTATTCCCACGGGAACGGGAATTCGCGGGGTACAGCTAGTATTTAATATAAATATTATTAAATGGGTTACATTAGAAAATAAGTTATCAACAAAATAGAGAGGCCTTTATTTACTGGAATGAGACAAGCTGAATTGTAATGTTCCCATGTCAGTCGCCAGAATAAGCCCGCAAATGCATTTTTAATTTTGTCGTTATCAACCAGGCCGTAATTTAAGCAATGGCTATTCATACTCGTATAACTTTGCACAATGCATTTGCCTAATGAATGGCACTGAAGTTTTTCACGAGCTTTAATAGAGCTAATGGATAAAGTTTTAGATTAAAAAAATGTATTATGACAGGTACTTTACTGTCTACAAAGTGGAAAATTTGATTGGTTTTTGAACAAATATCCTAAGAAAAGTTCAAGGACAATACAATTCAAAAAGTGTATTTTTCGTAATTGACCGAGCAAATGAAGCTAGCAGGGTGAGTGTTAAAAGACGTAGGAGAACGTCTTAAGTGTCGAAGTTTGCAAGTCAATCGGATAAGGTAGGTTCGTCATCATCAATTGGCAGCTCAAAGTATGGATCTATCAATCTCTTAATCTATTAATCATCTATTATCATTCATTCATTAATCTATTCCACTCGGATACGGTCTTTGTAGTGGGCATTTTGCCCGTGGGCAGAGTGAAGAGCGAGCTGGGTGGACCACTGTATCCTCTCCTATACTTACAAATACTTACAAAAGAAGCGCTCGTGGCGAAGCTTGCTAAGACGTTCTCGATAGATCGTTGAAGTGAAGTTAAGCAACGTTCTGAGCGGTCACTACATGGATGGGTGACTGCAAGTGGCATTATCAGCTGAGCGCTTCCGTGCTTCGGAGGGCACGTTAAATTGTCGGTCCCGGCTTTTAAAGTCGTTAAGCCATGACGGAGGCTTTTAGGCGGCCTAAAGACTCCGTCACCAGAGTTGGCCACTTGCTCATACGAACTTACTTACAAATGGTAACATTTACAGAGGTCTCTTTTTCTGTCGTGTCTCGTGCCAGACAGAACCATTTATTTAATAGCTTTTACTAATAACATCACGAGTAGAGAACCATCAACAATACAATTACAGCCATCGCCGCCATTACTGGAAGAAATATCACAGCTTCGCTCGTAACTGTGCCATAAAACGACACTTTTCGGTAGGGTTACCAGATCGAACTCGAAAATTTCCGACACATACAAACAATTACATATTAAGTAAAGCATCACATTATAGGCTCATCTCTGGTGGAAACGCAGGTCGCTATGCAATGTAGAGCCGAAACTATTTTAGTACTCAAAGTTTTATTTTCATGCCTAAATTAAACCATTTAACTTATTGGATTTCGGAAATTATTTTTTTCCGAAATAAAACAGTTTATTAAAAATATCAAATCTAGATTTTGAAAATAACCTGACCATCGTTTCTGTAAAAGTGTCTCCTGAAATCTGTTAACATTCTGGTAACCCTAATTTTGGGGGTATATTTCATCGTCAATTAAACTGAAATGAGCAGTAAAAGGGTAAGAATGCGGTTTCTGATAGTCACGAGGCAGTTTTAACAGAGTTATGTTTATTGATGTGTACTCAAGTTTGGAGGACACATAATTCTACGGGGAATAGTGCTTTTCCCATATGACCCATGTCGGATGAGCGTCGCCGTTTTCTTCTATATATACTTAAACCAACCGTTATCTTACATCTTAAGAATTACATTTCATGAGTAGATGAGTACGAACTCAGAAAATATGTTATTCTTAGGGTGTGTCCAGATCTAGCGAAAGTGCTCGCGTGCTGCATGCGTACTGCACACACGCAGAACGCGAGCGGCACGCATGCAGCGCATTCGCCATATCTGGACACATCCTTACAATTCAAAGAGTTTTTTTTTCAGCGTGGCAATGCTGCCAGTGTCTTGGGCACGATTCCTTCTGGCAGTGGTTTGGCACAGTTGAGCTACCTATAGATCGTTTGTAACGATCCTTAGGTGGCTCAACTGGTTCTAATTGTATTTTGTACAGGTCATATGTTAACATTTAGTAGTTTATTTTCTGTAAATAAATTGTATATTTTATAAGTTATGCTTGACATTTTCCAACAAAGAAACCGATAGAAACAAATTATACCTGTTCGTCCATTTCTTTCGCAAGTTGGTTATTATATCATGTCCTAGTTCAATAAATACCTACTTCTAAGAGTAAGATGATAGGCGTAACGTGTCAGCAAACTTTTATCGCGTCAAAAACAAACTTGAAGTGTAAATAATTTACACAACGCTTCAAAGGGAACGAGGGTCGTCAAAGTTTCGACGGTCAATCAAGTGTTCGGGTTTCAATGAATTTTATATTGTGTTGAGGGAAATTTCGCCTGGGAGTTTGTTTAGGTACAAATAGAGAATTGAAGTTTACTGATGAAATAGAAAAATAAATTACATACGTCTCATCATCAACATCTTCAGCTCAAGAGAATTCGCGAATGTGTCACTTTCCTTCTACCATAAACTTTTTTAATTCACACTATTTCTTGTTCAAACTTTCGTCGTTCTGTTTCTGTCTTTTGACTATCCTTTTTAAGCCATTATACATTCTTTAGCCCTTTACGAAGTCTTACAAACACCTATTTCACAATCGCGAAATGCTAAGCCAAAGGTTACTGGGTTATCAGCTAGCAATACATTGTGGAACACCGAGCCTTACAACTAGACGAGTGGAAGAACAGATCACTGAATTTATAAAGTTAAGATCAGTAAGTACACTACTATTGGTAGGTACTGAAGATAAGCGAGGTGTCAATGATGATGCTGCTTTGAAATTTTTAAGCAGTAAAGTTAATTAATTAATTAATTAAATTAAATTAATTAATTAAATTAAATTAATTAATTAATTACGTGCTATAAGTATGAGTGTGGATGGGCATGCAAGTAGAAGAAGGCCAAAGAAAAAGTGGTTTGACTGTGTGCAATAGGATATGAATGTTAGAGGAGTAGTCAGTGTTGACGAGTGATAGGAGTGAGTGGAAGAAGAAAACATGTTGTGCCGACCCCACTTAGCGTGGAATAAGGGCAGGAGAATGATGAAGCAGTAAAGTAAATTCAAATGAGCTGATCAGCAACACTGGTGACGTAGTTTTTAGAAAGAAAGAAAAATCGCTTATTATGGTAGGACCCCAAGGATCACTTCAGTTCCGTCTTACATCCTAGGTGATTCTAATGCCTGTTCCAACGCGACTCCCTACACAGGCCGCCTAAAGGCCTCTATCAAGCCGGGACCGACATTTAAACGTGCCCTCCGCATAGTTCCCTACAACGAATGTTTTATTTTGTTCGAAAGAAGGAAATCACTTGATTAGGTAGCCCTAGTAACTAACCAGCATGTACGTATTGGACCTATTGGACCAATACAGCATGTACGTTCGTATTGGACCAATTTGGCCCAATACGAACTTGGTCCGACCAAATGTCTGGTACAAACTTGATATCGACGCATGGCTGTTTAATCCTGGACTTTAAAAGAACGATGAGATTGCCAACGATAGCTTTTTACAGCAGGGTAACTTTATCACCAATCCGACACGTTTCTATGTAGTCCAGACAATTGGACTTATTGTTTTACTGTTGTGTAAATCTATTTCTGTGCCGAGACAAAATGCCAACGGCTCACCTTTTGCACCAATTAACCCCATTTAGCGGTCCAGATAGGTTTAGGTGATGTGCCAATTTAATGGGCCATCATGGTTTAAATCACCTTTAGCGTAAATAGCAATTTCAATCTGCCTGATTGATTTCGACGCTCTTTTTTAAGGTGGTTGTATGCGTCAAACTAGCGCCGCCACCTATTTTGTCTTATTACGTCGAACAAAAAAAAAAAAAAAAATTGCACAGTTTGTGGTACGTTGATAATTCAATAAGATCATATAATAGAACACTTTGAAACGTCAAGTTCTTAAAACTAGGGGTTTCTAGCGCCTGTTCCAAACGCGACACACTTTAGTCCAAAGAGATATCATGTTTATATTGCCTGCCTTTTGTTTGTAATTTCATTGTTTGTACAACCAATAGTAGTAATGAAAGTTTCATCATAACATTTATATCGGTGTTAGTGAACCTGCTATAAATAGTGTCTGCCACTCATCAGAATTGGCGGTACTTACGGCCTGGAGCAGTGCCAATTGCCGGTCAGTTACGCAAAACATAGCGCCTTGTGACATTGCGGTCGACAGATCAAAGGGCTCTCCTTGTGAAAGATAAAACTTTCAGATCAGGGTGCGTAGACAAGTGACAAATGTGCCGTATCTATTCTCTTTCTATCATCGCTATACCTTTGATTTGACATTTCTGATCGCTCGAGTTTTCGTCATCGAATGTCAATTCCTATACATTTTTTTTAGTTTTTAATCGAAAGCGACTGTCGAAAAGTAACATAGCTAGGGCAGCAGATCAGATCTATCTTTGGTTTTGCTTACTGTCGGTAGATGTTTGTCAGTTTTTGTATGGCAGTAAATGTCTATCTACCCAAAAAACCAAAGATAGACAGATTATTGAGACTAGCCGTTATTGATGCAGTGTCTTATCTGTAGACACGTTCTACCTGAGTTTAAGTTTACGTTCGAACAGATCTTCGATGGGCATCTTTTGGTTGAGATGTGACATCTGATTGGCTGTGGGCAGTTTTTGGACAACTGCCAAGCGCCCATCGCCTTGTTGGCAATGAACCATCAAACGATCCACGGCTCTAAGCTTCTTGAAATCAGATCCAATTCTGTGACATTTGTGATGAGAGTACAAATATTTAATTTTTCGTTCTGCTTCCGAGGTGGTCCGACCAAATGGTGGCTCCGTGAAGGATATAAATGTTTTTGTAATTCTTATTTCTAGTCTGTTCGTTCCAATGCATGACAAAAGCCAGGACAAAAGTATAATGCTATGGAGGACTAATTTTATATTCTTTTCATTGCTTTTTCCTTATATTTTTTAAAACTGGGGCAAGTGTTATCTACGCAAGATATTTTGATTTCCCAAGAAATTTCATTATCCATGAGAATTTCTGGTCTGATTCAACATTGCTGAATTTCCTTCATTTAAGTCTTGGTTTAGAATACCAACATTTTAATAGATGTAACAGGAAGTTCCCTAACAAAATTTTGATGAAATTGGAAACAATCCCAGCGATAAAATGATTCCTTTGATATCGTGATGTCTGCATTACAAGGAACTTGTATGAAACCAACAAAGGATTTAAACCTCAAAGATATAACACAACCCATCCAAAACAAAGCTTCAATGCAAACACTTTCATCGAAAACAGAACCGACGCTTCATTAGATACACCTTTATTATCTTCCATTCTCAAAGTTACCCATTATTGCAAAAGGCCATCCGAAAATTTACCTTACTGTGAGGTAAAACAGCTGCAATTGCAGAACATTTCTGTCGTACATGGCATGGCTCACCTAAGCAAATAGAGCACAAAAGACACCATACCGTGAGGGGGAACCACAGCCAAGAGACAACAACTGGGCTACTCTTTGTGTAGACACGTTGCGGTTTGCCAAGGTCGTCTACCGGATTCGACTAGCATACGATCTCTCAGCCGTCTGCCACAGCAAAGCTCACTACATCTTTACAAAGCAGCTAAAATAAGCCAGCGTATTAGTGCTAGCTAATATGAATTATTGCATTAAACTAAAATTAAAAAAAAACGCACTCTGTCCAAAATCTGTTTAGGCATTACTTAAAGTAGTGTCATCTCTTTCTGTTGTATTAACTAATCAATACTAACGATGTATAAACCTTAAAAGAAAGTGGCGTCCTGGTCCGAGAAAACGTTGGCGGGACGATCTCGTCACCTTCGATGAGCGATAGTGGAACTCAGCACAAAGACAGAGAAGACAAAGTTGGAAGTTTCGGGGAGACCCTTGTCTCTCCGAAACTCTTCCAACCGTTCATTGCTGGCAAAGGCAAAGCAAGGCCAGCAGTGGGACAAGAGGTGAATAAAAACAAGAACTTTGCCTAAATGTAACATAAAAACAACAATAATTCGTCCGAACTGCCCCTTTTAAGACATTAAGGCTTCTGCGCTGTACGACTTCCCCATACAAACGTAATACCATAACCATTTGAAATTTGAGCATATCTTTAGCATAGTATGCTATTATTCGTATTAGGATAGCATTTATCTAGGTTTCTGCCAGAAACTTTTTTCAAAATACTTAGCTAAAGTGAAATTAAACCGAATCGCATTTTGCATATTTTTACATCATAGAAGACATGTTTTCTTAATATTTATATAGTATTAAACACTAGGATATTTTAAGTTTCCTTCTGTAAGAAACATAGCTTATATGGTCTAGTATCAGAAAAACAACACTGTGTGAAGAATAAAAACAATTTTCAGTCATAATTTTTGGGACTACGGGAGACAAGCAAATTCCTTGCAAAATAGCCATGCATTTACATTTAATACATTTTTAACCTTTTCTAACAGTGCGTTTGTGTGCGTGTGTCACGCACGCTCACGCACACAGATGCAAAATGACAATCACACCAAGATTTTGTCGTGTGTCGATGTTTGAACGCGCGGGTAATTGAATTTTGCCGAGCCACGTCGCCGGACTCTTAAGTGACAAAAAGAAGTTAACCACTACTGAATTTGCTTACTACTCAATATATTTCATAGTATTCAAATCATTCAGTTTGAACACAATGATTTAAAGTTGACTAGGTGTTATTAATACCATCTGTGACACAGACCCCCAAATTTAGAGGCAGCTTAATTAAATACCTCAGTCGAGTTGTTCCAAAGGTTTTGAAGTTCTGAACACGGGTTTAGGTGTGAGGCTTGATGTGGACAGGTTATTAATAACAAATAGTTTACGAAAGGGTTGATTTAAAACTGTTTTCGCGGTTCAGGATTGACGAAGGTCGGTCAGTACTACAATAGGTCGTATAAGTCTAAATAAACAGATATGGGGTAAAACAAGAAACTTTTAGGGACTCTGTAATCATTCTTCATATAAACATCTCATGTTTTCATTTTCGCTAGGCGAAAAGAAAATAGCTTATAGCTAAACAATGCTACTCAGCGATGGTAAAAGAAATTTCGGATGAGCTAATGGCTAACTCTAATGACCCAATGGCCTTAATGCCTCCGTCATGGCTTAACGACTTTAAAAGCTGGGACCCACAATTTAACGTGCCCTCTGAACCACAGAAGTGCTCAGCTGTTAATGTCACTTGCGGTACCTAATTTGTGACTGCTCACAACAGCTCTTAACTTCAACGATCTGTCTTGAACGTCTGCTTCGCCACGAAAGCCGTACTTTACCTGACAATTAGCTTACTTAAACCTACTCGGATATAGCGAAACTAGCGCTTAAAGTAGCACCATAAATAACCTACTTTCATACTAACACGAGCAAGTGATTATGAAGCGATAAAAGCTATCAATTAAGAGCAAAAGACTCGTATACTCATCAATGTTAATGTCCCCAAATCAAAAGCCCATAAAACCTCTAATCGGATTTATATTCCTCAGATGTTTCAACAACTATCCCTATTTCACTTCAGTCAAACGAGATGGAGAATAACAGCTTAATGAGAGGAAGGGAGACAGTGATGTTTATTTTTCAGGTGTCTGCTGCAAACATACACGAATCATACTCGAACCCATAAATTAAAACTGTTTTGGAGAAAAATGGCAAAATCGATTTGCACAAACAATGTTTGCTGCAGCGCCCCCTGGTGAGTTGTTACCGTAACACCTATCTAAGAACATGCACCAATCAAAGACGAACCCATAACTGAAAACTGAATCAAAATCGGACGAGTAGTTATGGAGAAAATCGCAAAATGAATTGGCACAAACAAACATCCTCTTAGCCCAAACGCAAACCGTCTCCGGTCCGTCGTGGGTAAAAAATATTGTTTCACATATAAATAATTATCAATTATATAATAATTATCGACTCTCTCTTGCCTCAAAGGTTTGCTGGAAGAAAACTCTTTTTAGGGTTAAGCTCGCCTTTGTACATGTCCTTTCTCTGTGTATTATTTTATATTATGTGTTTTTGTGTACAATAAAGAATAAATGCATTTTCCTTTCTTCACCTCCCTAGAAGTGAAACACACTCTTACCACGATCTAGCTAGAAGGCCCGGATTTAATGTGTCCAACTTCGCGGGCCGGTTAAAGTTTATATCCGAGTTTAAAATAGCTTGGTTGAGCTGTTAATTCGTTCCGTGTACTTTTATCAGTTTGAACCGTTTGAGATTTCCATTAGTCTTTTAATTTTTTAATACAATTTCTAGCACAGAACTTTGTTAATTTAGGATATATTTTGTAAGTGATTCTGGTGGCTGTTTCTTTATTATTCATACATTTTGTGTGAAAGATGAAAATAAAAGAGTTAGCTCTGAAAGAAATGGTAACATGATAAGGTATGGTATGAACATATTGATACCTTGATAGGTCATCATCATAATTTTCATTTTAAGGTTTTCTGTTTGATGCTCATAAATTAATTATTTGTGCATTACCAGTTTTACAAATTCAGAAAATAACCAGTATCACACTAATATTATAAAGGTGAAAATTTGTGTGTATATTATCCGTCATAACATAAATTATAATGCATTTCTTACAAGACCTTCCCTAATACCTACCTCTGAAAAACATAATTAAAATATTAACGGGATTCTCACTATGTAATCCCTAGACATCTTAATCTCTTTAGAATTCACATCATGACGAACAATTTCGCACATTCGAATTTACCGAAAGGCATAAATGTTCTGGAGTCATCCATTCTCCCGAATAATCCCCGTAACACTCCATCCATTACGGGTGACACATCCAGCCATCGTTCTTGCTACTTTGTTTTATTGAAAACATGTTTTGAATGCTGTCAAGTGATAATAGGTACACAGTATTGTAATACGTGTAATGAATATTGTTAAAATTGATCTATTACTATACTAAAGAGGTAAAGTTGGTTTGTTTGTATGTTTGGGGTAATCTCCGAAACGACTCATCCGATTTCAAATATTCTTTTACCGATGTGTAGCATGGACTTTCTGAATGAATAAGGCTATATTTTTTCAAGGTAGGTATATTATATTTTACGACGTGAGCGAAGCCGCAGGCGAGTGGCAAACAATTCCAATCATCACTATCATTTGCTGAGTCCCACCATCCTTCGTCGAAGATGACGAAATCATCCCGCCAACGTTTTCTCCGCCGACCCGTAAATAAAATCTTATATAATATTTAACTTAAATTAATATAATCAACAAAAAGCTGTAGTGCCTGAGACGTTATTGAGATGGAGTAGCCTTGTCCAGTACTAACTAAACGGTCATCCATCACAGAAGAGACATGTTATGCTTATGAAGATGAATTCTCGATTTATGTTTCATATACCTACTCCATATCCCTTTTGAGTTTCGGGTTTACTCATGCTACTAAAAATATGTATTTATCACATTTTTTATTAATAGTTATCATAATTTTTAATAAGATCCTAAAATCATGAAAGTACGCTGTTTGTTGTATGTTTTGTTTACCTGTTTGTTCCTGATGAAGTTGCAAATGAAAAAACTTACCAAAATAATTGTAAGCAATTGTTGTTTAGTTAAGACCATGCAAGTCATAATGACAGTCAATTTAATTGTATGCAACAGGCAAGAATCTTGCATCGTGTAAATTACACTTTATGTGCTAGTTCCAAAGTAAGGCTGCGTTTCCATTGACGCGGAGTTGGGCGGAGCGGTGCTTAGCGGTGCATGAATTTACCAATCACTATGCTCGAAATAAAAAAATAAATAACATGAATAAGATAAAAATAAATAAAATGAAGACAAACTGCGCTCAAAATTACGCAATTCAAAAGTTAGTTAGTTCACCGCTATTCTCCGCTCATCTCCGCACAGCTCCGCGTCAATGGAAACGCAGCATTAGAGTCCCATTTCCAAGCTGACTCAACGTCCAACAATGCTTTGTCTTATCCTGACAATTTGAGGGTAAATTAATGATGTCATGAAACATGCTGGGAATGAAGCTATTTCGGGCATCTAGTCATAGATTTGTTTAAGACAATGTAGAGTCAGTCAAGGTCATGAACAATTTAGCAAGTTGAATCATTTTGACCGACCTCACAAGTCACAGCTCATAGTTGTCTTTGGGATGTTAGTTTTAAGTTTAATTCTAGCAAAAAAACAAATTTTTAAACTGACCATGTGCATGTCGGGCCACACTCAATGTAGGATTTCGTAGTTTCCCAATATGTGGCATTAGAATCACCTAGCATGTAAGACGAAGTTGAAGTGATCCTTGAGGTCCTACCAAAATAAATGATTTTTCTTTCTTTCTTTCTATGAAGGTATTTCCTCGTATTTAGATATATTCAATGATGTTTTAATTTACATAAACATGTTAACATTAACTGTATTATTCTTTTTTACTTTATTGCGAGTATTTAATCATTTTTAGTTAATCCACCATCAGTCATAATGATATTAAATTTCATCAAAGAATAATTGGTAAACAAACATTGCAACATTATCTTGTAGTAGGTATGAGATAAGATAGGTCATTGAACTGCTATTTAACTTGTAAATCAATTGTTATCGGTTGATAATGATAAGCGAGTAAGCTAGTAAGCGTAAGATTATGTAGATACCTACTGGCATCACACTATCACACTAAGTAAGTAAGTAAGTTCGTATGAGCAAGTGGCCAACTCTTGTGACGGAGTTTTTAGGCCGCCTTAAGGCCTCCGTCATAGCTAAACGACTTTAAAAGCCGGGACCGACAATTTAACGTGCCCTCCGAAGCAGGAAGCGCTTAGATATAAATGCCACTTGCGGTCACCCATCTAAGTTGTGACCGCTCAGAACGTTGCTTAACTTCGACGATCTTTCAAGAACGTCTTAGCAAGCTTCGCCACGAATACGAACTATCACACTAATATTATAAAGGTGAAAGTTGTGTGTGTGTAAGTGTGTTTGTTACTCTTTAACGTTCAAACAGCTGGATGGATTTGAATGAAATTTGGTACCAGGATTGCTTATACCCTGGATTAAGAAATAGGCTATTTTTGATACCGGTATTCCCACGGGAACTATACACCGCGGGTAACGCCGCGGGGCGCAGCTTGTAATCTAACGGATATCTTAGCCTGCTACGTGAAATACTACAAGCTACTTGCAAGAAAGTGGCATGTGCAAAGCTTGTGTTAGGACTTGCATCTGACTACCTCCTAGACTCTAATCGATTACTTAATTATTTATGTTTATTAAAAATATGTATTTACTTATCACATTTTATATTAATAGTTATCATATTTTTAATAAGATCCTAAAATCATGAAAGTATGCTGTTTGTTGTATGTTTACCTGTTTGTTCCTGATGAAGTTGCAAATGAAAAATCTATTTTATTATTTATCGTTATTTTATGTTTTGTTGTATTTTATTATGTCACAAAATAAACTTTTTTCTATTCTATTCTATTCTATTCTATTACTTTCAGCCATTAAAATGAGCAAACTTGAATTTTCTCTGAATGATATGAATGAATGAATGAAAATACTTTATTGTACATTTACAAAAGAAACTTAAGAACTAGTAAACCTTAAGAATAATTGTACAATGGGCGGTCTTATCGCTAAGAAGCGATCTCTTCCAGACAACCTTTGTTATATTTAATTTCTTTGTTTATATGATATAATAACTTTCTCATCGCTGAAGGTTAATAATGAAATCTGACATCTCTACCATAATTTGAACATAAACATTGTGAACGCATGCAGATTACACTAATTATAATGAAACAATAACTGATAAGATCGGGATTCCCACGAAAAGAAAACCTGGGTGACTCTAAAACAAGGTTGAAACGTGACGAAAGATAAAGGAAAATGTACAACATAGCATCTTTTTAAAAAATGCTTGCTTAAATCTTTCAGTCGCGTTCGTTCGTTCGTTCGTAAGTCGCGACCGAGTCTTATAACTTTGAGTAAAAATACTAAAATTATTAAAATTCAGATTCAGAATTCCTCTTGATTCAGAAAAAAAAAGCTTGCTGAAATCTTTAAGTCGCGACCGAGTCCTTGAACCTTGAGCAAAATTACTAAAATTATTAAAATTCAAATACAGAATTTTTCCTGATTAAAAAAAAATTAGGATCTGATGAGGATCTTCGGAATGAGCTATGAACCTCAAGTGTGCAGGAAATTGGTACTTACAAAATAGAAATAAAAGAAATAGAAAAAATAAATATGATCACGACTGTATCCCAGGGAGCGGTAGACATTTCTTTCAGATCATTAGGCAATTTTAAGACTTTTTTGAAGATATCTAAGGGTATAGTATAGTCAGAGGTATGTCCAAATACATATTTGGTACATGCCCACATCTTGCAGAAGCTAACTTTCCATACGTAACAGGTTGCAAGCCCATCGACGCTATTAGAGAGCTAACTGGTTTCCTCACGATGTTTTCCTTCACCGTTAAAAGCTCATGTTAAAGCGCATTTCGATGCGAAAAGTCCATTGATGCACGGCCGGATTCGAACTCACGACCTTCGGATCGAAAGTCGAAGTACTAATCCACTTGACCAACACGGCTATTACTCGTATATGAAATAGTTTATTAGCATTTTTTTATTTTATTTTGCCTCTTGTTTGGAAATGGTTTAGTAGTCAGTAGGGCTAATGTAACGAAAGTCACAAGCCAGTAAAAGTGTAGGAAAGGAAGAGTTTGGGAAAAGTTACAACACTCGACCACACCGCTAAATCAGGGAAAGTTATACTAATTGCGTAATGATACGATTAACTTAGGGCTTTTCATCCTATCTATATGATTTATTACGTAAAGAGGTCGTTTCTGGAATATTGTTTTTGGTGAGTACTTATGCTTAATTTAAGACTAAAACATTAACCCCCTTATTCATATGGGTTCAGTAAACCTACTTTAGCTAAAATTGATATTAAATCTGTTGCTATCTCTTTTCATTGACAAGAGTAACAAGAAAAAAACATTCTATAAATCTATACCTATTACTGTTTTCATACATTTGTGATACTTGCGTCACGGAAGACCAGCGTTGTAGTAGCAATATTATGTATTATACAACATTTTACTGAGTGACGACCGATTGGATGCCGTTAAACATAACTAGTCCAAGCGCCATTTTCAGTTTTTTGGGAAATTACATAAACGCGTTTTTCTTCGTAGGAGATTTATTTTTAATAGGTATAAAATCGATGTACGAGGGCGGCACTGAAAATTTCGGGAATCAATGAAGTGACACAACATTACTATTTAAAAATGTATTTATTGCTTTTCGAAGTATTCTCCGCGAAATTTGACACATTTTTCCATACGATGGAACCAATTATTGAAGCAACCATTCCATTCGGAAGTTGGGGTCTCCAAAATGGCCGTTTTGTAGGCGTCCACAGCTTCTTGAGGTGATGAAAATCTCTGTCCACGCAATTTATTCTTTATTTTAGGGAAAGTATAGAAATCATTAGGGCTTAGGTCGGGGCTGTACGGCGGATGGTCTAATAATTCTATGTTTTCTCGCTCTAAAAACTCTTTTGTTCTGTGCGCGGTGTGAGAACTCGCATTGTCGTGATGGAGGATGATGCGGCGGTTGCAGTTCTCTTTACGGAGTTCAGAAACGACCTGTGGCAAACAAATGCTAGCATACCATTCTGCATTAACCGTTCTTTGTCCCTCAAGAGGAATAGTCGTAACATGGCCGGTTTTGGAGACAAACGTGGCCACCATTTTTTTTGCAACACTCCGTGAACGAACAATTTTTGTTGGCTTTAACTCATTTTTGAACACCCAAACTCGTGACTGGTTTTTTGTTTCGGGTTCGTACGCATATATCCAGGATTCGTCACCTGATACGATGTTGTATACAGCATTTGAGGATCCTGCGTGGAATCTTTCGAGAGTTCTGACGCACCAAGTAACGCGAGCCGCTTTTTGCTCTTCACATAGCGAATGCGGTATCCATCGGGAAAACAACTTTTTTACACCTAATTGTTCATGCAAGATTATTTGTATTTGACTCATGCCAATGTCTAAAGTTGCCTGAATTTCGCGGTATGTCACATGTCGATCTTCCTCAATCAGCTTACGCACAGCATCAACGTTTTCTTGGGTGACTGCAGTTTTTGGACGACCTTGACGGGGATCATCACTGAGCTTGACACGTCCACGTTGAAATTCAGCAAACCAGCGATAAATTGTGGTTTTGGACGGGGCTTCATCACCAAATGCAGAAATCATCCGGTCAACACACTGTTTTTGTGTTAAACCACTTCGAAAGTCATAATAAATCATCGCTCTTGAATTTTCTCGAGTCAATTCCATTTTCTCAACGACTAAACAAGTTTGACAAAATCTTGTGACAAGACCGATTTTCTTTTTTTTAATAAATAAATGGTATTCGATTTGAAAAACCAAGGAGTTTTCAATTAAAAAGATTTTAATATGACAGGAACAGTGGAAATATTCCATTCCCGATACTTTTAGTGCAGCCCTCGTATATCGAAGCTTCTACTTATAATTTAATATTCTAAAAGAAAAAAACATAAAATAAGTACCTATTTAATTTGGATGATATAGCTAAAATGTACCTACATGGTTTTCATTTCGCAAAACAAGTCCAAATGACACTTTTATGTCGTTTGGACCACTCATGCGTATATTACATTTAAAAGAATTGGTTATACAAATAAAAAAAGATCTAAGAAACACCATTGCCATAGATGGCGCTTGGACTGGGTATCAAATAATATCACTTGTAGTGAAGCTGGGTGCAAGGGTGTTTTTTCTATGGCTAAATTATGTGCTGGAGGTTACGAAAATGCAAAAAAATCTAAAAATGAAATTTGGCGCTTGGACTGGTTATGCATAACTGTATCCGATTTTGATGTCACGGTTAGAGAACTTTTCATTTATTTTATAACTTCACTTTAAACTCTTTATTATGTATATCCTGTGTATATTTAATTTTGTGACACAAAATAAATTATATTATTATGCTTGATTAGCTGACCAATCAAACCATCGGCCGATAGAAGGTCTGTAGTCTGTAAGAGGTCTAGAAGATAAAAACATTGCTTAATATTGAACGGTTCAACAGCCACTGAAACAAAACATTAGCTCGTATTTATTTTTATTAAATTACTCAGGACAAGCCGTGGGCGCTCTGTAATTAGGCTTTGAAAGGCGAACGCACAAAGACCGATGAAAGGAGAGCAAATAGTACGAATCGCTATTGAAAATGGGAATTAAATTGCTTATTACAATGGCGATGGCTGAAAACTGGAAAGCAGTGCTTTTAGAGAATAATTAACCGCCTGCCTTTTTGCGGCATTACTACGTTACATTACTAAATATACATGATCTGCATTACTTATTTTTTGTCAGTTCATGTTTGTGCAGTAAAGTTGATATTAAACAATATCAACTAGTTGAATTTCGTTGATATTTAAACAATATCAACTAGTCGTAATTCATTGATATTTAAACAATATCAACTAGTTGTATTTCGTTGATATTTAAACAATATCAACTAGTCATAGTTACTGTAAAAAGCCTGCATAAAGCCCTCTGAAGCTTGAAGCACCCATCCACAGAAAGCTTGATGCTTGTGCTTTAAGGGTATTGGTTGCAAAAGAACACGAGTTGGTTTAGTTACCTCTAAAAACGATATATAATAAAAAGTCATATTTAAAAAAAAATACTGATTATGACAATCTATTTTACGTCACTTAACTTTAATATTAATCTTGGAGTATTATTGTAATACTTAGATGTTTTATTTAAGTACTTTACAAAAATACATAATACTAAAATAAACTAAGAACTACCATAGGTACATGAAAAGTCCATCATTGTAGTTTGAAAATCTTAGCATGTGACAGTTGATTGTCATTTTGCCATGATATTTGTCAGAAACCACTTTAAAATGTGCCAATTGGTTGTGTAAAGTAAATGGGAATAACAAAAGAGCCTAACTTGTAAGGTGTCCAAGAATCATTATCATCTTTGCGAGACCAGCCCGCTTCTAAACATAGGTTACCCCTACCAATCCTTGCAATCACGCGCCAATATGACCCATGTACGACCCAGACCAGCAATTTCACGCTGTCTTTGATCTATCTTGCTGGCGGACGATGCTATTACACTCTTGATGCTACTACCCTGTACTTTGTTCCACTCTATATTCAATTCGATGTCTTTTTACAGGTTACAAAGAAAAATCTCTTTGAAACACAACAAAAGAATAAGGACTGTATCCGTTCAGTAGAAATCTTTTGAAACTAAGTACTTAATCAAGATCCTTTGAAGTTAAGAGGGTAGTCAGAGGCACGTTTTAGTAAAAATTGTAATGTTTTTTTTTTTATTAAAACGTTCACACGCGCCTACTTTTTAAAATAAACAACACACAAATCTTAAAGAATAGGCTCTCAATGGAAAAACCCAAAATTGTACATCTAGATAAGATGAAAAAAAAAATTGCATTGCCTAAGTACCTTTCCACAATTTACACAATCGAGGAGAATCAACTGACATCTATCCAACCTTTCAGGCTTCAGAAGCCGAAATTAATAGACATTATTATCATACATACTTATTTACACCTGAGAAACATGACTCTTTCTGTCGTAGTTAAACAAAAATGTATTTGATGGACGGAAAAATCCAAAGTCTCCATTCTCTACTACCCATAACAACTAACGGTATTGTCTGTCTGACTCTTAAATGATGGGCACACAATCGCTATCGAGGAGCTCCCAAGTGTGAAATGGGCGTACCGTTGCATCTCCGTAACGGTGGCATGACATCTGATAAACTGAGGTATATCTTTGGTGTTTCTGTACGCCTGGTATTTGTGGTACGCAGTTTAAATTACTGCGCCTAGTAATTCAAAAAACTAAGTATTTAATAATGTGCAGTAATTACTTAATTTGCCTTAATTTTGCCGCGGGACAAATGTTCTGCAGATATTTGTTCCGGGTCTGGATGTTTTTCTATCTATAATATGTAGTATTTAAAAAATATTGTATCTAAGTATTATATCAGTCATCTGGTTACCAGCTTGGGACTAGATGTCGCTGTGTGAAATGTCCAAAGATATTTATTTATTTATTGTCTATTTAGACATTATTAAACATTAAACTAACACAATAAAGTCTGCTCCACACTGCAAGCTCATTAAAGTTCTAGCCGTGAAAAAACTAAGATTGAATCATTGCGCCGATTGTATCTTCATAAATAAATCAGAGGAGTCTTGACACTAATCCATTTATTACACTATTATGGACGTGAGAGTGAATTGTATCGTTTTTCCTCATGAGGCAATTCAGATAATGGATTGAATGGCTTCAGATCGATGATATTGCTATCGACCTTGAGGATCTTTCGAAGAAAATGCATGGGAGAGTTCTTTGCATTTGAGATTATATTTTGACTAGCTTAGTCGTCCGCGGCTACGCTCGCGGGTATTAAATACAAATAATTGTGTATAAAATAAAATAAAAAGACGTGTGGCACTCGGAGACTGCCGCGGTAAAGCTATTGCATAGCATTTTTTCGGAGTGTGGGGTGTTAGGTTATTTTCGTTACGGAATTTCTGGATTCGGTCTCCACGCTCAAGGCCCGCGATAGAAGCTATGCAATAGCTTAAAAATAGCCTTTATTTCGTACTGTAACAACGGTTGCCTCCTTACTTCTCTTCACAGAAACAACTTTGTCACAATATAAGAATTTATTATAACACAATAGTCAGGTTACAGTCTTTAAACTAAGTACGCGGAACGCGGAGCTAGTTGTTCGACGGTCCAGCCAATACGAGTGTCTGGGCGCGCCTTACACGCTAGCGGGGGGGGGCGTCAAATCGGTCGGAGCTAACTTCCCGTTGGCGGGTGAGCGAGCAGCGCACGACTGACGAAGATTACGGCCTCGCGGCGGCTTATATAGGCGGCGGGCGCGCGGCCGTTCCGTGGAGTGGGACGCCAGAGTGGGGCTAGCGGGCGATCGACGTAGGCGCAGCGATGTGTGCGTGCGCGCAGGCTTGATGTGTTTTGCTACAGGCTCCCCCTCTGGATACGAAGGCGCCCCGACGAGTAGACAGAAACAAAGATCAGGTCGCTGTTTTCTTAGGTCGCCCGCGCCCACGAATTGGTTGAGCAGGGGCTGTAACAGAAGACCTAGGTTTAGGTGGGCGTCCTCGTTTCTTCAATGGTCGCACCGGCAGTGGCAATGGACTCTGGTTGCCTTGGTATGGGGTCAGGGCAGACGTATGGTATACGCCCAGGGCTTGCTCAGGTACGTTAGGATCTGAAAGAATATATGAGGTAGCGCCGTGACGCTTTAAGATTTTATACGGCCCATCACGACGTGGGCTGAATTTCGCGCTTGTTCCGCGACTTGCGTTGCTAATCGGATGCGTGTTCGCTAGAACCAAGTCCCCAGGAACATAGCCAGGATCTCTTCGACGTCTTTTATCTGTTATCTCTTTTCTGTTTTCTTCTTTATTTTCTCTTACTTCTTGTGCTCGTTTTAGTGTTTCGGCAATTAGAAGGAGCTTTGGGGTTATCTCTGGTACAAAATTTTCTGATAGCACGATTTGGCGTAAGTCGTGAGAGTTATCATCTGGTGTGCGAAGTTCTCGACCAAAGGTCAGATAGGCTGGGGTGTATCCTGTAGCTAAGGTATTCGCTGTATTCATCGCGAAACGAATGCTAGGCAATTTATCATCCCAGCTCCCATGGTCTTCTTCTACTAGAATGGCTAACTGTGTCTTAAGGTCTCTATTCTTACGCTCAACTGGATTTGCTGCTGGATGATACACAGGCGTCAGATGGTGTTTAATATTGAGGCAGAAGGTCAGCTGCTGCATTACAGCACTCACGAATTGTGGCCCGTTGTCACTGATGAGTCTTCTCGGAATGCCATACCGCAGAAAGACTTCATTTATCAAAATATTTGCGCAGTTTTCGGCGCTTGCGGTTTCCATCGCAAACAGTTCTATCCAACCAGTGGCAATATCTTCGACTATGAAGACCCAGGTCTTTCCTCTAGGAGTTGATGGCAATGGTCCAAATAAATCAAATGCTATCGTCTCGAATCGCTCATTCATAGGGGTAGTTTGAAGCAGGCCAGCTGGTTTCATGTTAGAAGGTTTGTAACGCTGGCATGGAAGACAATTCTTGATATACGCTTCAATGTATTTCCTCATTCCCTTCCAATGGTAGCGTCTGGAAATCCTTTTATAGGTTTTATCCACGCCGTAGTGTCCTGCTAGGGGATCATCATGATAAGCGGCGAGTATATTTGCCCATTCATGTTGAGGTACTAACAGTTGAGCTTCTTCATCATCTTCAATCGGGTTGTAACGATACAGTAACCCATTGTTTAGTAAATAGCCTTTGCTACTCCAGTATATCGCATTCTCAGTCCGTTCTGGCTCTTCTAGGGCTTTCACGATGCTGGATAGGTTCTCGTCCTTCAATTGTTCAGCTCTTATATCAGCGGCGGACCGCTTAGGCATGTCAACGACCATACTGCAAACACCGCAATCTTTGGTCGTGTCTTGATCACAGTTCGGTCTTGAAAGTGTATCGGCAACTACATTGGTTCGACCAGGAGTGTATTTAATAGTGATGTTAAAGGCTTGTATCTGCAGGGCCCATCTAGCCAGTCGTCCTGTTGGGGATCGCAATGACATTAACCACTTAAGAGCCTGGTGGTCTGTTACGATGGTAACTGGGAGTCCTTCGATATAGCCTCTAAATTTTCCGATAGCCCAGACTACGGCAAGGGCTTCCCTTTCCGTTGTTGAATAATTCCTTTCTGCTGGAATCAATAATCTGCTCGCAAATTCTACAGGAAGTTCGTTATCTCCCTCCCCCTGCATCAAAGCCGCTCCTAGTGCATAATTGCTCGCATCCGTTTTGATGACGTAGGGCTTCGTTTCATCGGCTTGACGGAGTATAGGGGCTGTGGTTAGAAACGTTTTAAGAGCCTGAAAGGCTTCTTTTTGTTCATTCTCCCAAATCCATTCAGTCTTCTTCCTTGTGAGACGAGTTAGTGGTTCGCTTATCCTTGCAAAATTGGGGATGAATCGCCGAAACCAAGAACAAGTCTGTAGAAAGGTCATCAGATGCTTAAGGTTCCTTGGTGCAGGAATATCACGGATCGCTGCTACCTTTTCTGAGTCAACTTTTAATCCTTCAGGGGTAATTATGTGTCCTAAGTATTTAACAGTCGAGCAACAGAAACGACATTTCTTAAAATTCACCTGAAGATTGTTTCCTGCTAGTGTTTTCAACACTTTATCTAGGTCTGCCAAGTGATCTTTAAAGCTGGTGGAGAATATGATCAGGTCATCCAGGTATGCCAGCATTTTTACCTTGTCTAGGCTCACTCTGACTCTGTCTATGAGTCGCTGAAATGTGGCTGGCGCATTGCGGAGCCCGAATGGCATACGTTTACATTTGTAAACTCCGAAAGGAGTGATGAACGCCGTCTTGTCTTGATCGGCGTCCTTAACCTTTACCTGCCAATACCCGGCACGCAGATCTAGCGTCGTCATGTAGCGGGTGGGTTTAGCTGCATGTAGCAAGTCGTCAATTCTTGGAATGGGATAGATATCCGGAACTGTTATAGCGTTTAGTTTGCGGTAATCCACGCAAACACGAATCGAACCATCCTTTTTGGGTATCATAATTACAGGCGCAGACCAGGGTGAAGAACAGGGCTCAATAATATTTTCATCAAGCATCTTTTTAATTTCCTGTCTGAGTAAAGCCAATCGAGGTGGTGATAACCTATAAGGGGGAACCGAAATAGGATTATGCTCACCCGTGTTGATGCAATGTTCTGCCAGGTAGGTAGGTTCTGTGTTGACTTCAAACGCGGCTCGATTACTCCACAGGGTCTCCATCAACTGAGTTTTCTGTGATTCATCAAGGGTATCCGAAGTAACTTCTTCCATGGAGATGGAGCCGATCTCAATATCATCACTGCCATCATCGCTTGGGAACAGATTCCTGGAGTGAGGAGACAGTTCAACGTCAGCCCCGTGAATATTCATTTGAGCATCTCTATACATGAAGTCCACGTATCTGGGCGAGAAGCCATCAAATAGCGTCTTCACACGTTTCTTTGGTGGCGATGCAGGATCTATTGGGATAGCTCTGTATGGAATGGTTACGCAGGCACTATTCTCTGGTAGCGCTGGTTCTGCATTCCGACGCGTGTTGCCGGGAACTACTAAATCTGTTGCGGCGCATGCACTGGCTTGAGGCAATGAAGGTTCATCTGAGTTAGAGGAAACGGGTTGAGTTACATAATCCTCTTCTAATCGTTTTAGGAACTCGCTCATACTCGGTGGGGTTATGACTAGCGGTGAGATGAATTCCGGTGGCTGCACATCCGACAGCAGCTTTTGTAAGGATGGACTGGACAGTGGCGTCATTTCTACCTGAGACATGGACATCTCCTGCACGTCTTCCTCGTTCAAATCAAACATGATTTCAGGGTCATCTACAAAGTGCCAACTCATTTGGGGAATGTTCAGGACCATGCCAGCATCCTGAATGAAGCCAATCCCCAAAAGCGTACGTGACTCTCTGGCTTCAGGAAATACTATAAATGTTGTGGGCACTATACGGTCACACAGATTTATAGGTACTCTTACCGATAAAACGTTCCTTTGGGTCTTACCGCCATCAGCCAAGGTAACCACTACTTGTAGCTCATCGAAGTGGTAGCCCAGTCTCTTAAGACATTGGTACAGCTCATAGGAAGCGACGCTGGTTTTTGCGCAGGAATCGACATACGCGTTTCCCACAATCGTACCTACTCCGATTCCGATGATAGGTCTGGGACGTACGTCAGTCTTCACATTTAGCGAACAGAAGCTGATTTCTTGTTTCATTGGTTTGCCAGGTGATTTATTCAAGCAACTTGGGCATCTTGATCTGACTACACCTGGAGCTCCACACCCATAGCAAGAGAACTTCGGTGCAGTCGGAGAGGGAGCTTGAGTGGCAGAGACCGCCACTTCCGGCTTACTGACCAAAGAGCTAGTGCTAGTGCTGGCTTCTGCGTTCTGTTTTCTCCGGCACACTTCTACAGTATGGCCTGGCATTCTGCAATAGCTGCATCTGCTCTTTTTTGGTTTTTCCTTGTCCTTTTCCTGTCTGTCGTCTGAAGTCGAGGCTTGAGTTTGCTTTTCTATCAGTAGGCGTTCGACACTTCTAGCTGCCTTAAGCATAACGTCAAAGCTCGATATGACTTCTCTAGGCATTTTCTCCCGAATTTTGTATCTAAGTTGGCCGTAAATCATGTCCATTTGTTGTGTCTCTGTGTGTGCTGGTCCTGACAGTTGTGCGAAAAGAGCCCTCTTCTTCGCTATGAAAACCTCAGTCATTTCACTCTCCCCCTGTTTTCCACCAATGATGTCTTGGTAAATCTGGTACGCTGGTCGTTTGGGAGCAAAAGCATGGCGCAGTCTGGACTGGAAATCTTCCCACGACGTGATTTGCTCCTTGATGCCATTCCACCAGGTAGCTGCCTCATCTTTTAAGATCAGGGGTAGGCTCTGAACCGCATCTTCGTCGTTAATTTTCTCCATAGATTTAAAAACAGTTGCGGCAGTCAGGAAAGCTTCCACGATTTCGGTGTCCCTTGTACCATTAAAAGAAACTTTACTGGTAGCAAAAGATCCACTGCGTTGTGAGCCAATCACTGCCAACAGCTTCTCGAATTGTTCCGTAGACAGATTCATATTATCGGATTCCTTCTTCAATACTCTTCGAATCGTAGGTCGTAGATTCGGCGGACTGGCCTTTTTCCGGGCCCCACGTTGGGCGCCAGATTTGTAACAACGGTTGCCTCCTTACTTCTCTTCACAGAAACAACTTTGTCACAATATAAGAATTTATTATAACACAATAGTCAGGTTACAGTCTTTAAACTAAGTACGCGGAACGCGGAGCTAGTTGTTCGACGGTCCAGCCAATACGAGTGTCTGGGCGCGCCTTACACGCTAGCGGGGGGGGGCGTCAAATCGGTCGGAGCTAACTTCCCGTTGGCGGGTGAGCGAGCAGCGCACGACTGACGAAGATTACGGCCTCGCGGCGGCTTATATAGGCGGCGGGCGCGCGGCCGTTCCGTGGAGTGGGACGCCAGAGTGGGGCTAGCGGGCGATCGACGTAGGCGCAGCGATGTGTGCGTGCGCGCAGGCTTGATGTGTTTTGCTACAGTACTAGGTATTTACTTTTAATAAAATAATTGTGTAACGCGAATTCAACTAAACTACCGGCCAATTCAAGAAAGAAATAAACGAACGCGTCGTTGAGTCTCTGCCAACTACGAGACATTAATACAATACACGACATATTTTTTTATGTGAGCTCTGGTGTTTAAATGTTTTTAGCAAAGACGATTAATATATCTAGAAGACAGACAAAGGCCATACACAAAATCGTAACCCTGATCCCGCAGTACCAGATAGCCTGGAAACTTTTAAACATCAATTTTATCCAAGAAATTTCAATACTTAGTAGTAGGTAGCAACAATATTCAATATAAAAATTTTTTTTTGGTAATTTTAACAATTGAAATTTCTTGGATAAAATTGATGTTTTAAAGTTTCCAGGCTATCTGGTACGGTTACGATTTAGTGTATGGCCTTTGTCTGTCTTCTAGATATTAATCGTCTTTGGTTTTTAGGATTCTGTCATTATTGGGGTCACCCTTTATCAGGGCAGTGACTGTCGAAGAGAGGTAAGAAAATATTTTGATGACTAAAGTTAATAATATTTAGGGCAGGTTTTTCCGAATGTAATAAAGACAAATGGAATGTAAGCTATTTAGGTGACATCAGTTAGTCCCTCCCTAATGAGTTTGTTGACGGTGAAATAGTTTTTAAGCAGCCTTTTTTCTATTCTATTCTATTATATTCTTCTATTCCAGCAAAAATATATTGTCCGTGGCAGCTGGGCCAGGCATTTAAAGTCGTTAAGCCATGACGGAGGTCTTTAGGCTAACCAGAGTTAGCCACTAGCTCATACGAACTTACCATGACGCACAGTTAGATAGCCTAGCGTGTTACGATATGTTCCCTCTACGTCGAGTCCCATTACGTCGAGTTTATAAGACCATTGTTATATTGGAATGTTACTGTTTCGCTTCCTATTCCCATAACGTCGAGTTTGGAAAGGTACAATTGTAGCAAAAATTATAATCAGTCACTTTTCAATTAAAAACCACATTCGTTTCACATTTCAGACTAAGTATTAGTGTCATTGTTAACCTGGACTTAAAATAATATTGAAGCAAACAGCGAAGACCACATTTCTGTCTACAGAATAGAAGTGCGCGATTACGATAACGTTTACATGAGACATAACATAACAAAATTAAAATTATAAAACAATGAAATATCCTACTTTTAAATAATGAAACCTTAATTATTTTGTTAAAAATATTAAAATTTATGTACTTAAGTAGTTACTTACTCAATAAAAAAAAATCAGAGAAGTCACCAATGTGGCAGGAACATAGAAAGATATTAACAATTAAAATTAGATATGAAATGTGAGATGTAGTAACAACAAGTAAATAATTATTTATTCAAAATATACCTAATATAAAACAATCACAAATATCAAATCACAATCAAATAGGTACTGACATGCAAACTAACTAAAGAATGTATGTAAGTACATATATATCCTACCTAACGATTTTCTGTATTGTATGGTAAGTATACATTATGTGTCCCATCAACGAGGAAATCACTTAAATGTTTCAATTCTTCTTTGGATTCTTTCAACATAAAAATCAAAATTTTGTCTTTCTCTCTGCTGTCTGCAATAAAAAAATAGTGTTGGATTTCTGGAGAAATTTCCACATCTCCCAAAATTTGGAATGTAGTTTTTTTTACCTTTAAATAATTATTTTGTGGTCGATATACCTAATGTACTTTTAACAGATTCAAATTTTCGAACTGGTCTAACTTTCGAATTATCATTTTTTAGATCTCTCACAGCATCTTTGTACAGTGCAGGTATATGTTTCAGATTTGTTTGTACCTACATCTACACTGATTTAATATTTTCTCGTATTCTTCACGTTTATAATTTACTAGCTGTGCCCCGCGGTGTTACCCGCGGTGAATAAGTTAATAGATTTTTTTAACGACTTTTATAAAGGAGGAGGTTCTATAAATACGTCGACTGGGTGAACCGATTTTGATGATTATTTTTTTGATCTGATGAGGATCGTCAGAGATATGAATAAAAATGCACCTTGAGAGTGCAGAAAATTACTATTTTCTTACGTAATTGAAAATTATTTCATAATTTTTTTAATTTTGCTCCTTGGTTAAGACCAATGCGTCATTGTGTCACTTGATTTTGGTGCTCATAGAACAGGATGACTGCTTGTCGGCTGGTACTATTCTATGGTCTAACACAGTTTATTTTGCTCGCAAAATATTCAAGAAGCTACCATGCGAGCTGTTATAAGAGAATTGTTCGGGGTCTTTTTAAAAAAAGGATTTTATTATTAAAACCTATTTATTACGAATGAATATAGGTTTACACAAAGTAGTGCCCCGAGACAACCGTTCACGAAGAGAAGAAAGTCAAGACTGATCATATTAGCCTCTAAGCCCTAAAGGATCAACCTAGAGATTACTGCTGAGTCATCTAGAGTCAGCTTTAGGGCTTACAGTCTATGGATATAACACCTCCCCCTATAAGATGAGGCTTTCGAGTTATAATGAAAGTCTCAAGGAAGTCTTAAATTTCTGTTCTAAGTGGAGCAAAATGAGTGGAATCTGTATCGGAAGTCTGTGCGTCTGTCATGTCTGGTTTCTGAACAATAGGTCGGGGTAAGGGTTCTAATTTAACAATTTCAAATGAATTTCGGTTGTCTCTGAGTTTACAATAAAACTTATTTATTATTCTAAAACTAATGTAACCTAATACCATTACAATCAAAATGAAGATTACAGTAGAATAGTGCGTCCCGTATTTGACAAAATGTGGTTCAACTTCTAATTTATTTAATTGATTTAGCAATGAGTTAATTTTAGCATCATTTTGTAAGTTGAACTCATCCAAGTTTACATTATTTAATTTAATAGGGGTCGCCGTATTAACATAATCATTAAATCTTGTAATATTACAACAATCGTCTTTTATTATATTAAAGTCGCTCAACTGATTATAGTGTGAAGTAATTTGGTAAGATTCATGTTTGGGAATTAGTGTAATACTTATACAATGTCCTGTACAACCGTTTGGTACAGTGAATATACCTATTCCAATCAAATGTACTTCGTTAGACTCTGAATTTAAACAATTTATTGTAACTTTACTTGGGTTGGATTGTATAAACAACCATCTATTGTTAGTTAAGGGGGTCCAAATATCTAAGGAGCCAAAAATGAACCTTACTTTACATTGTCTAGGTTTTTTGCTTATTACTTTAGATAACATCTCACTCTCACAGGAAGGTTTTGCATCGGTTGCATAAACATTGGTGATATCGCACAGGAAACTTCCAGGAATAACTGTCTCACATTGGTTTAAACTATCGAGGCTGCAGTATTGTAATCTATTTTTAGTTATGGCTATATATTGATGTTCGGGCGTGATCAAACTAAACTTATTGTATGTAACATTATCATACGGTGTGGGCAGAGCTATGTTATGATAGAGTTCATATTCAGATATGCCAACTAGCGGTATCTGTAATACGAAGACGATCTTATTATTCATGTAATAACATATCAATTTGGAGACATTTAAAACTAAGTGTACACTATTTAAATCTAGGTCTACAGGAAGTTTTAAGTTGTTGGGTAAGTACCTGTAGTTATCAACAAGCTCTCGGTATATCTGTTGAGGTGACATAATTGCTGGGTGTAGAATATTTTGGTTACTGAACAAAAGAGCATTAGTGACATCTTCTAACTGGAATGATAGTACCAAGATTGCAGTTTCAATACTATAAAATATTTGATTTACATTATTTAAAATTTGGAATCCGTTAATTGCTTCAGAAATATTTCTAATATTAAGCGAGAGCGTGTCAATAGCCTTAGTTAGAATATTTTCATTTTCCGTTAATTTTCTGATAGTGTTGTTATAATTTTCCAATACAGATTTTGTTACTAAAATGTTTTCTTTCATCAGTGAAACTACTTGTTTACTATTTTCTTGCAGGGACTCTATTGCATCATCGTACCTCAGAGCGTCATCTTCGTCTAAAGTACCAAAGATTTGCCTAAGAACGGTGCCAACACCTCCTATCCAAGCACTTCGTTTACTACGGTTGTCAATTAAATGAGAGATGGATTCAAATTCCTTGATTATATCCTGATAGCGAACTGTCAATGGTTGTAATACATTCTTACATTTTGTATCAACTTCAATAATGCGTGTTTGTTGACATAAAAATTTAGTGTTTTCTATTGCTGTTCCTATGTTTTTGATATGCGGACTAAAGTGAGAAATATCTACCGGAATAAGAACTTTAAGTTTAGCACTATTTATTTTTAATGTTCCTAAGTAATCGAAATAGAGCCCAGTGCTTGTAGTGATCGTTTGGGAGTAATCTTGACCTTGGGTAGCGACTCTGTAAATGACAAATAGTTCAAGTTGGTATTTTCATTTTGAAATTAATGATAAAAGGTATTACCTATATAATAAAATAGAGAGTGTTTAACCTAAGTAGTATTTAATAATACATATAAAAGTAAAAATGTAAGTATATCTATGAATTATCATATATACCTATAGATAAAATGTAAACATTTAATTGTATGTCTACAAGTACTAACTAATCGATAAATTTTTTTTTTTTTTACAGGTCCCTGACTTCAGCAGGTTTTACTTGGTCATAATGATGGGTTACATGTCTTCGGTTAATCAGCAAGGTGAGTGTATTATTTCCGTTTATTTTTACTACTTTGTAAGGGCCCTTCCAAATAGGGGATAGAGCTTTACGTAGCCTGAGATGATTTTTCAGGTAAACATAGTCGCCGACCTTGTATGTTATTGGTCGAGAATGAGAGTCATAGTATGTTTTAGATGATTCTTTAGATTTTCGAATGAATTCGATGGCTTTTTCTCTCGAGTGCTTAAGGCGGTTCTGTAACATCTGGACGTAATCAGGATATGTAGTTCCTAATGAGTCATCGTAAATAGAGTTTGGAATAAAGGGTTTATTGCCAAACATTAACTCGTAAGGCGAGTAGTGGGTTGTCGAATGGATAGAAGTATTATAAGCGAGCATAGCTGTGTAAACATAACGGGGCCAGTTAGTTTGTTCCGCATTTATGTAGGATTTGAGGTACTCTTTTAAAGTGGAGTGGCTTCTTTCCAAGGCACCTTGGGTCTGTGGATGATAGGGGGATGACCAGAGATTTTTGATTTTGAGGAAAGAACATGTTTTCTTAAATAAATCTGATGTAAAGTTGGTGCCTTGATCAGTTAGAATTATCTTAGGGATCCCAAATATGGATATGTAATGCAGAAGACATTCGCTTGTTTCTTCTGCAGTCGTACTACGTATAGGATACGCTGAAGAAAACTTGGTAAGGTCATCCTGGAAGGTTAAAATAAATTTTAATTTTGCAGGGCCTGCCTCGGGAAGTGGACCGACGACATCGATGGAGACACGTTGGCCCGGTGCGGAAGAAGTGCTAGTAATTTGCATTGGTGCTCGATTAATTTTCCTAAGAGCTTTATTTGATTGACAGGATTTACATTGCTTTATATATGATTCTATATCGCTTCGCATCCCTTTCCAGTAGTATGTTTGTTTAAGTCTACTATACATACGGGTTGAACCCAAATGACCCGCTATAGGGATATCATGATTATCATACAAAATCTTTCTGATTTCTGATGGAGCGGGATATATGATGTCATTATGGTAGACATGGACTTTGATTCGAGTGTCGTGGAAAAGGTAGGTGAGGATGTTATAGATTTTTATGAAAGAATGCTTTTCAAAAGGATTTCTCAAATCAGGTAGGCCGATTTCGTTTATATTTCCGATGATTACTAATTCATTTCTTATTTTTTTCAGGGTTTCGAAGATCTCAGGATAGGATGCCTGGTCAAAGTGATGGACTTTGAAAAACAAAAGGTAGTATGTTTTATCTTTTATGTCAAGTTTTCTGAATAGGAAAAGTTCCATTTCAGAATCGATGACATTTTTATATGTATCAGGATCACTTAGGACTTCTTGGATATAGGGATTAGATTCGTCTAAGTCTATTGATGTAGGAATTAGGATAATCTTTGCAGGACATTTCATTAGATTTTCATTGTGTTCGATGATCTCGGTGTTATAGGTTCTAGTTTTATCTGTTATAAGTTTCAGATACGTGGGATAGTCATCGACTGGTGCGTCAGGGTCTGCGCTCGTGGATGGTGTCGGATTGAAGGTAAGGTTATCGTCAATAGGGATATTAGAGTAGTCACTTGGGGACTGGATAGGATCGGGTTGAGGTTGAATTACAGGTAGCGGTGACGGGGCAGGTAAGTCACATTCATTTTCGATTTGTTCTCTAAGAACATCAGGGATGTTGGATGGTGGATCAATATCAGGTAAGGGTACAATATCATCGTACAGATCAATAAGGTTAGGATCTCGAAGAGCTGCTTCGTCAGCGTTAAAAGAAGGTGGAGATATAAGCATATCCATTAGGTCTTCATCTAATTGCCTTGTAGGGATATTAGATGTAGGCGAGACTAGTGGCTGGACTGGGTTTACTGGGAATCTGGACAGCGCGTCGGCGTTGGTATTAATTTTGCCTTTTTTATATTGGATATCATATTCAAATTCTTCTAATTTGAGGCGCCAGCGCACTAGACGTGACCCCGGATCTTTACAATTAAATAACCATTGTAATGGTTTATGGTCAGTGATTATTTTAAAGCGGTAGCCATAAATGTAAGGCCTGAATGTTTTTGTGCCAAAAATGATTGCTAGACATTCTTTTTCAGTTACGCTGTAGTTACATTCCGCTTTATTTAGCGTTCTAGAGGCGAATGCTATAGGCCTGTCTTGACCAACAGGTCCTTGGGACAAGATAGCGGATATGGCATAATTCGAAGCATCACAAGTTAATAAGAAAGGTTGAGTAAAATCGGGATAGGCAAGGATAGGAGCTGAAACGAGTTTACTTTTTAAAGACTCAAATGAAAGTTGTTGTTCGTTCCGCCATTCAAAAGGAGTGTTATTCTTTAGAAGAGCGGTAAGAGGTTTAGCTAATTTAGCGAAGTCAGGGATAAACCTCCTGTAGTATGAGACTAAGCCCAGAAATGATTTTATATCCTTTGGAGATTGGGGAACTGGAAAGTTTGTGACTGCCTTAGTTTTTTCAGGGTTTGGTTTTACACCGTTTTCGCTTATAATATGGCCTAGGTAGCCTACTTCCTTCCTGAGGAATTCACATTTTTCCGGTTGTAGTTTCAGATTAAAACTACGGAGCCTATCAAAGACAGTCTGAAGGTTATGGATATGAGAATCAAGATCATAAGAATAGATGACTATGTCGTCTAAGTAAACGAAACATCTTGTTCCTTGGAGTCCACTGAGGCAATTATTCATCAATTTTTGGAAGGTCGAAGGTGCGTTTTTAAGCCCAAATGGCATTCTATTAAATTGGAATTGGCCTTGGGGCACGCAGAATGATGTTTTAGGGGCATCCTCAGCGGCTATAAGAATTTGATGAAACCCGGAAGTGAGATCAAGGGTTGAGAAGTATTTACTGCTTCCTAGTTGGTCGAGGATTTCAGTTATTTGAGGAATTGGGTATGTTTCACCTATGGTGATATCATTGAGTTTTCTGTAATCGATTACAATCCGCCATTTTCGTTGGCCTTGAGAATCTGCTTTCTTGGGGACTACCCAGATTGGTGAACTCCAGGGTGATGAGGATGGCTCTATGATGCCCTGTTCCAGCATTTTAGTAATCTGGGTCTCGACTTCTTTCTTGTGACATTCGGGGAATCTATATGATTTAGTATGTATTGGTATTTCGCTGTTTGTTCTGATTTCATGTTTTAAAGCTGAGGTATAGCTTAATTGATCGTCAGGTAAATGAAAGATATCCGAATATAGGGAGCAAAGCTCAATAAGGGCCGCGGATTCTTCTTGATTCAAGTGATCCGTTCTTAAAGAATTGATGACCTCGTTAGCGCGTTCAGATACATGCTGGATTGCATTTACTTGAAATGCTTCTGAATTTAGTGGTTCTATTTTTAATTTTAAGTTTAAGTTCAAATTAACTGGATGTTCTGAAGTATTAGCTATAGTTAGATTTGCTCGGTTGTTGTTCTTTATTTTAACTACACAATTGGCTATTAGCAAGCTATCGGATAAGTGTTGATCTAAGATGATGCCTTCTTTAAGGTTGGTGTCTTGGACTGAGCATTCGACTACTACTTCAGTTCGAGCTGGAATTAGATAGATTGGGTCATGGAAGTATAATTTAACATTGAGACTACCTATGTGGAGAGTGTCGTTTGTATAATCAATTTTACAACTAAAGTTTGTTAGAAAATCTGATCCGATAATACCATCATAGGGTAGATCGACGTCTCGGATGATGTGAAATTTGAATGACGCGGCCTTGGATTCGTTTAACTTTAGCTTGAGTTGGAAATGACCTTCGGTTAGTGTTGGTTCGTCACCAGGATCGATACCTTTAAGTTGGATGGGTTCCCTAATAAACTTCTGTTCCTTCCGGATACATGATTGTTTTATTAAACAAATAGCGGAACCCGAGTCGATTAGGAGAGACAGTGGAATGTCTGAGACTGGTGAATTTAGTAAAACATGTGGAAGCAATTTTTTTGTAGTATCTAGATTTATTTCGTAAATCTTGGTTTCTGGATTAGGAACTGTAGGAGTTTGGGTACTTATTTGGGGCTGGTTACCCGTGTGATCCCTTATAGGTTTAAGAGCATTTGCTCGGAGCTTCTTTTCCAAGGAGCTCTTGGAAATTGAGGAGTGGGCGCTTATTTGGGGCTGGTTACCCGTGTGGTCCCTGATGGATTTAGAAGAGTTTGATTGGAGCTGCTTTTCCAAGGAGCTCTTGGGAATAGAATAGTGGGCGCTTACTTGGGGCTGGTTACCCGTGTGGTCCCGTTTAGGATTTGGAATGTTTGTTCGGAGCTTCTTTTCCAAGGAGCTCTTAGGAGCAAGAGGAAGGACGCTTGCTTGGGGCTGGTTACCCGTGTGGTCCTGGAAAGTGTTGGATGAATGGGTGTCGGCTTTAATAGACGGTCTCGAGCGACACCGTGGCGAGACTTTTATTCGTTTAAAGTATTATCATTGGCTTGGGGAAGAGCTTCCTCGTCGTAGACGAGAGAATCAACGACATCGGCTCCTACTTCTTCGGATACGAAGTTGACTCGAGGTGGTCTATATGACCCTTGATTGGTTGTCACATTCTGTGGGAACTTGAAACGATTGTTATTGTATTCCCTCTTCCTGCAAGCCGAGATATCATGTCCTGGGATTTTACAATAACGGCAAAACGCCGAAGATGACCCCGATGTCTGTTGGGGTTGGTTGGAGTTGTAAGTTGGTCTTTGTGGCCCTCTAAAGGAACTGAATTGGGATGTAGACCTTTGTAAGTTAGGATTTTGTGGGTTAGGATTTTGTGGTCTAGGTCTCGGGATGTTTTCAGGTCTCTTATAGATGCTCTGTTGGATCCGTTCTTCTGAAATAGCTAGGTTAATTGCCTCATTTAGATTTTTGGGTGCTCGGCACCGGACAATGTTTGAAATGCGTGGGAATAAGCCCATCAGGAAGTGATGAAGGGCAAGGTCCTCCATAGCAGCTACTCTGCCTGCGACCTCTTTGACTAGGATTTTGTCTCCTAGAGAAATCTCGGTTAGTAATTTAGATAGGCATGTTTCGATTCGCAGAGCAAATTGACCAACGTTTTCTTGAGAGCCTTGCTTGCTCTCTTGAAGGTCGGTGAGCAGGTGTGCATAGTGTTTTCTTTCACTAAACTGTGTTTTTAGGAATTCTTTTAATTGATCCCAATTCGAAAAATCTTTAATTGAGCAAGCGATTTCCGCTTTGCCCTGAAGTTGACACAAGATGTACTTGAACAAAATGGGTTTTTGAGTGTCACTGGCTAGTTCGTAAGCATTATTACAGTTTACCAAGAATGAATTTAATTTCTCCCGGTCACCGTCGTAGGGCTTAATGAATTTAAGTAAGGTATTTAATTCCAACTCTAATATTTCAGGAGGATTGAGACCCTTTTTAGAACCTCTGGTTTGCGGCCCAGCGGAAGCTGACCGACTCCCTGAGGCGGACGACTGCTCTGAAGTCGATGGGGCATTGACCGTTAATTTAATTTTAGCCTCCTCTGTAGGAGTAGCCATATTTGAGATTTTAGATAAAATGCACAATAGAAATACTTAAAATCAAAACACAGAATAGTTGGTAAACACAAAAGTAAATGGATAATATAAACACGTATACGAATTATAGAAGGTTGAGGATCTCTGGAATTGGCACTTGTTTATATTACAGTCACAGTCTAATCAATGTTTAAAAACTCACTGAGACGACGCGTGGGCGGCGGAGATAAGCACGGCGACCAAGATCGCAGTGGACATTCCGGATGATAAGGCGAATGCAATGCGAATGCAATCCGACGAGATGATGGCTAG
Organism: Xanthorhoe designata; assembly: GCA_963582015.1. Classification (NCBI taxonomy): domain Eukaryota; kingdom Metazoa; phylum Arthropoda; class Insecta; order Lepidoptera; family Geometridae; genus Xanthorhoe; species Xanthorhoe designata. Next base: position 1,461,596 of record OY757038.1, read on the forward strand.
ATCGTTTCCTGTCGTCGCAGCTTAAGTCACCGTCAGCCGGGTATGGATGGATGTCTTCAGTCCCGGATTAGGTTGGTTCTTGCTTCAGGCTTCAGAAGCCCGAATTAATTGCTGGATGATAGGGTGAGTCTTGACTCGGATGGTTAAGTCAATACAACGCCCCGCAGGATATCTAGGATGCGGTAGCGAGTATACACTGTCACTAGAGGAGCACCGTCACAGGATATTTAGATTAGGCACTTTCACTAGGACACACAGTTTTAGGCACTGGGGATTTCCGTATCCCACCGCTGCCACCAAAATGTTATAAGAGAATTGTTCGGGGTCTTTTTAAAAAAAGGATTTTATTATTAAAACCTATTTATTACGAATGAATATAGGTTTACACAAAGTAGTGCCCCGAGACAACCGTTCACGAAGAGAAGAAAGTCAAGACTGATCATATTAGCCTCTAAGCCCTAAAGGATCAACCTAGAGATTACTGCTGAGTCATCTAGAGTCAGCTTTAGGGCTTACAGTCTATGGATATAACAGAGCGAAGCGAGCTTCGACCCAAGCGAGCGCAGCGAGCCAAAATTTTTAAGACAAATTCGTTATGTGACACTTGATGTAGCTTATAGTGCGTGCTTAAAGAAAAGGCTGACTGTTGGTCGGTCCCTATTCTATTGTCTGACATAGATCAATTTGCAAGCAAATATTCAAGAAGCTACCGTGCGAGCGAAGCGAGCTCAGTGAGCGTCTTAAACTCGCGAAGCGAGCCAAAATTTTTAAAACCAAATACTCCTGACGTGACTCTTGATTTTGCTTATGGAGCTCATAAAAAAGGCTGACTGTTGGTCGGTTCCTATTCTATTGTCTGACATAGTTTATTTTGCTTGCAAAATATTCAAGAAGCTACCATGCGAGCGAAGCGAGCCAAAATTTTTAAGAAAAATGCGTCATGTTACACTTCAATTTGCTTATAGTGCTCATAGAAAAGGCTGACTGTTGGTCAGTCCCTATTCTATGGTCTGACATAGATCAATTTGCGAGCAAAATATTCAAGAAACTACCGTGCGAGCGAAGCGAGCTTCGAACTAAGCGAGCATTGCAAGCTTCAAACTACGCGAGCGTTGCGAGCCTTTTAAACTCGAGCCGAAATTTTTAAGGAAAATGCGTCTTGTGACACTTGATTTTGCTTATAGTGCTCATAGAAAAGGCTGACTGCTGGTCTTTTCTTAGTCTATGGCCTGACATAGTTCAATTTGCTAGCAAAATATTCAAGAAGCTACCGTGCGAGCGTAGCGAGCTTCGAACTAAGCAAGCGCATCGAGTTTCTTAGACTCGAAATTTTTAAGATAAATTCGTCATGACTGACACTTATGTTTGCTCATGGTGCTCAAAGAAAAGGCGCTGGTCGGTTCCTGTTCTAAGGTCTGACACAGTTCAATTTGCTTGCAAAAGATTGAAAAAGCTACATGCGAGCAAAGCGAGCGCAGCGAGGCTTTTAGACTCGAAGCGAGCCGAAACTGTGGGAAATGTAATAAAATAGATGATGAGGTGCTGTACCGAATTTTAATTGAAGACACAAATATAAACTTTGTCCTAATGGTTTATGTTGAGTCAGAAATCTTTTTATCGGGGATTTATCTGCGTACCTACATAAGTCCCAATTCCGTGAGATTATCGGGACAAAAAAAACAATATTTGAAATTCGTTAAGCCGTTTGAGTTTGAAGAAGCATAATCATTTAGGTATTTTGATAATCTCACGGGCACAATACGCTTTTAAGGGATTTAAAGTAGCTTATGACATGTTGTTATCCAGGATATCAACTGACCTGGTACCAAATTTCATTCAAATCCGTCCAGCCGTTTGAGCGTGAAGGAGTTATAACATTGCCTGTGCTGCCATCTATTAACATTATTTTGACTAACAGTTACGTTTCACGGCCAAACTATTTAGATGAATAATTTGGTTTATAATCCCACGGAACCATTCCTTTTTTCAGCAATTTAAGGTAGCCTATTTGTTTATCCAGGGTACTGCTACCAAATTTAATTCAAATTCATTCAGCCGTTGGAGCGTAAAGGAATAATAACTTTACCTGTGCTGCCATCTATTGAAATTATTTTGTTAGTTTTTCACGGCCAAACTATTTTGTATTTGTTTAATAATCCCACGGAATCAATGCTTTTTTCAGGAATTTTAAGTAGCGTATATTTTAATCCAGGGAATAAATAATCCTGCTACCAAATTTAATTCAAATTCATCCAGCCGTTTGAGCGTGAAGGAATAATAACTTTACCTGTGCTGCCATCTATTGAAATTATTTTGTTAGGTTTTCACGGCCAAACTATTTTTTATTTGTTTAATAATCCCACGGAATCAATGCTTTTTTCAGGAATTTTAAGTAGCGTATATTTTAATCCAGGGAATAAATAATCCTGCTACCAAATTTAATTCAAATTCATCCATCCGTTTGAGCGTGAAGGAATAATAACTTTGCCTGTGCTGCCATCTATTGAAATTATTTTGTTATTTTTCTCGGCCAAACTATTTTGGGTATACTATTTTAATGAATTTGATTTATAATCCCACGGAATCAATGCACTTTTCAGGAATTTTAAATAGCGTATATTTTAATCCAGGGTATTAGCAATCCTGCTACCAAATTTCATTCAAATCCGTCCAGCCGTTCGAGCGTGAAGGAGTTATATTTTTGCCTGTGCTGCCATCTATGAAGTTATTTTGTCTGACAGCTGCCTTTTGCACGGCCAAACTACCGAAACTATTTTGATGAATAATTTGGTTAATAATCCCACGGGAACACTGCACTTTTCAGGAATTTAAAGTAGCCTATTTGTTATTCCAGGGTATAAGCAATTCTGGTACCAAATTTCATTCAAATCCGTTCAGCCGTTTGAGCGTGAAAGAGTAACAAACACACTTACATACTTACACACTTACACACTTACATACTTACATACTTACACACACACAAACTTTCACCTTTATAATATTAGTGGGATAAACTTTGTTTATTTCCAATGTTAGCGTTGATACCTCTGAGAGTGATATAATAAGTTACATAAAAAGCAAAACTAACGACTCAGTGTCTCTAAAGAAAATAAATATGAAATATGATAGGAATTACAATGCTTTTAAGCTGTATGTTTCTAAGGATAAAGTTGACATATATTTAAGTGATCAGTTTTGGCCTGCGGGCATTTCTTTTAGGCGTTTTGTACACTTTATGTACAAACAAGATACAAATGAAAAGTTAAAGTCTGATAAACCGGGTCTTTTATGATGGGTCACCAAATGAAATGTAAACTGACTAGCTTTAATTGTAAGAACTTATGTACCTCGATTGATGATGTGAGAAAAATCTGTGGCGTCTCGGATATAGTTGCCCTCCAGGAGACGTGGCTACTCCCCCACTGTATCCCATTACTAGGTACCATAAGCAATGATTTTGAGTACACAGGAAAATCAGCTGTAGATACATCCGCTGGTCTGCTAGTGGGAAGACCATATGGGGGGGTGGCTATACTATGGAAGAAGGGGTTGTTCGAGTCAGTCACAATTCTTGAATGTATCAGTGATAGGTTGGTTGCTATTAAGGCTGCTTCACACGGTCGTTCGCTTATTATTTTCTCGGTGTACATGCCAACAGATTCGTCAGTTAACTTACCTATTTTCACAGAAATTCTGAGTGAAATAAGTGCATTGGGAGAGAGTAATAATGTCGAGACCCTAATCATGTTGGGTGATTTTAATGCTCATCCACGGGAACCATTCTTTAGAGAATTATCAGAGTTCTGTGTGGAGCAGTCTTGGTGTTGTGCCGACGTTGAAAAGCTGGGACTTTCATCGAATGTATATACTTTTACATGTCAAAGGTCAGGTAGTAGGAGATGGCTAGACCACTGTGTCGTCTCACTTGGAGCGTGGCATACTGTTACTGAAGTGGGTGTATGGGAAGATGTTTTCACATCAGACCATCTACCTATCTTCATAGAGTGCAATTTATATGCTGTAAGACAGAGGTTGGCGACACATGATCTGCCACCTAGTGCTGTCCTATGGGGGGAGAGGAATGATGACCAGATTAATAAATACCACATTTTATGCAATGGGGTATTTCGGGAAATTCACTTCCCCGAGGAGTTTGTAGAGTGTGCAAACGGGCCATGTACCTCACCTCAACATAGGACAGTTCTGGATAGGCTATATAGTGACATAGTAAGTACAATGGCCAATGCAGCTGTACAGACGAAGCGGTGTGGGCGTGGCAGACCTAGGAGAGGTAAAAATCTTTGTGGCTGGAACAGACATGTACAGGCTGCGCATGGGGAGGCCAGGCTTAAGTTCAAAACCTGGGTGTTGTATAATAGACCTGCGGCGGGCAAAGTATATGAAGAAATGTGCTTAGCGCGCAAAATCTTCAAAAGCCGTCTAAAGTGGTGTCAGAACAACCAGGATCAGATTACTATGGACAAAATAGCAAAAGAGCGAGCAGCAAAGGATTTTAAAACTTTCTGGAGGTCCACTAGTAAGCTAAATACTAGGCCTGGCCCCCCCGTGAGTGTGGAAGGTAGAAGTGACCAGAGGGAGATAGCACAGCTTTTTATGGAACACTTTAGAGTGCGCTCCCCGCTTGGGCCATCGGTTGGGATGTCCGGCGCTGAGTCTATGGATCGGGGTGAGGAGCCTCTTATACGTTTGACTGCTAAGCAGATTAACACAACAATTAAGAGCATGACCAGAGGCAAGTCTCCCGGACACGATGGACTTAGCGTCGAACATCTCAAATATGCAGGTATCCACTTACCCCGTGTCCTATCCATGTTTTTTACAATGTGTCTTAGTCACTCGTATCTACCTGCTGACCTTATGAAGACAAAGGTGGTACCTATTGTGAAGAACAGGACGGGAGATATTTCGGATAAGGGGAACTATCGCCCGATCTCTCTGGCCACGACCATAGCCAAGGTGCTGGACAGTGTGCTTGATTCGATCTTACAAAAACACCTTGGATTGCATGACTCACAGTTTGGGTTTAGGCCCGGATTATCAACGGAGAGTGCAATCCTGGGACTCAAGCACACTGTCCAGTATTATACAAGTCGTAGGACGCCGGTGTACGCTTGTTTCCTTGATCTCTCCAGAGCTTTCGACCTTGTGTCCTATGATGTGCTCTGGAGAAAGCTGAGAGACAGGGGTGTACCGGCGGACGTGCTTCGAGTACTGCAGTACTGGTATTCGAACCAAAGTAATGTTGTGAAGTGGTCTAATGCTTTTTCTGACCCATTCAGGCTGGAGTGTGGGGTGAGACAGGGTGGAGTAAGTTCTCCCTCACTCTTCAGCCTGTATGTTAATGATTTGATAGTCGAGCTCAGTAGCATGCGTGTCGGTTGTAGCGTGGATGGTGTCAGTGTAAACAACATCAGCTATGCTGACGACATGGTGCTGCTGGGCCCGACTGCGGGGTCGGTCGGGAAAATGCTAGGGGTCTGCGCCGGCTACGCTGCTTCTCATGGGCTCAGCTATAATGTTAAAAAATGTGAATACATGGTCTTTGGGGCCGCCGGTAGTAGCATGACAAGTTCTCTAGATTTAACCCTTAACGGAATGAGCATTAAAAGAGTGACTAACTTTAAATATCTGGGTCATAGCATTACCGACGGCCTTAGAGACGATGTTGACATAGAGAGGGAACGCAGGGCTCTAGCCGTCCGAGGAAACATGTTGATCCGTAGGTTTGCCCGATGTACTGAAGAAGTCAAGCTGACACTTTTTAAAGCCTATTGCCAGAGCTTCTACACGGGTAACCTATGGGTCAACTACTCCAAAAAGCCCTTGGACCGGCTCCGTGTCCAATATAATAATATTTTCAGGATGATGTTAGGGCTGCCTCGCTTCTGCAGTGCGTCAGGGATGTTTGCAGAATACCAGACGGATGCTTTCGAAGCCATACTACGTAAGAAAACTGCATCCCTGATTCGCAGAGTGCGGGACAGTCAAAACAGCATCCTGAAAACTATATCGGACAGGTTCACCTCTCCGATCTGGAAATGTTTCGTGCGGAGGGCGATTTAAACCGCCGGCGCCGTATGTTTTTTAATTAGTTCTAAGTTTAGTTTCTTTTAAATATCTTATTTTATTGATGTATTTATGTTATTATTTGTAATATGGATTGTAACTATCTGAAATAAAATGAATTTGAATTTGAATTTGAATTTGAATAATTCGGTGAAGAGGCGTGGTTGGTGGTAGTTTATTAAATACCTATCAATTTCTTTCTCATCCAGCGTTATTGAAACTTTACAGTATTTTGCAACACAATTCTTAAAATTTTAATGGTGTGCAATAAAGTATTTTCTATCTTTCTATCTAATCCCATATTGATGAAACGCATTTATTTTTTCTCTATCGATATCTACGAGTATCTTTCGTTAAAATGCTACCTTTTTTACTTACTATAAAAAAGAAATTGTTTTCCATGGTATTATTTTTGGAAGAACTACAAGGCTTGAACTATATGATGGATTATAATGATTATTTACTTTATTTATTAATTAAATATTTCTATCAATCGCAATCATCACAACATTACATCTGTACAAAAAATAAAAGTTGCTTTTCATTTTACAATGTGACTGTACTTTTGGCACTTTCTTGACTCGACGTTATGGGAATAAAAGCGAGGAAGAACTAATTGCTCGCCAAGAGGCAATAAAAACGTGGTGTCGATCACCGCTCGACGTAGAGAGACTCGACGTAAAGGGAACATATCGGTAAATTGATCGTGTTTCTACTAAATACGTTTCTAGAATTTTCTACTAAATGTTCTAGTTGAATGTACCAATTAATGAAGGTCATAAAAACGGGTATTGTGTACAGTATTATCGAATAAATATGGTAGTCATTTACAACGGGTACAGATATTTGGGTACTTATAGTCTTTACCCAAATATCTGTACCTTAGTCTATAGCAAAGACGATTAATATCTAGAAGACAGACAAAGGCCATACACAAAATCGTAACCCTAAATAATAGCCTGAAAACTCTAAAACATCAATTTTATCCAAGAAATTTCAATTACTTTCTAGTTAAAAATGTTTAAATATTGAATATTGTTGCTACCTACTACTAAGTATTGAAATTTCTTGGATAAAATTGATGTTTTAAAGTTTTCAGGCTATCTGGTACTGCGGGATCGGGTTACGATTTTGTGTATGGCCTTTGTCTGTCTTCTAGATAATAAATCGTCTTTGGTCTATAGGTACCGTATTAGACTACAGACAGACACCCTTTAATCTCTGGTAAATTGCAGCAACAAACTAGTGGATATTAGTTGTTCACCAAAACAAATTGCAGTGTTCGACGAGGTGTTGAAAGTTAAAAATGCGTTGTGCTGACTGGGAATTCAATTTCCAAGTTTAAAACACTTGTCTTTTGTAGAGAGAGAGAGACTAGAAAGTAATAAAGACAGTTGATCTCCAACAAATCAGCGTGCATGTGTATGCGAGCCGTCTTTGAAATGACCAAAGAAAGAAAGAAAGAAAGAAAAATCATTTATTCTTGTAGGACCTCATTCTAATTTTTTTTTCTTTCTGTTTTCTCTTTAATTTCTTTCTCATTCTAATGCCTGTTCCAACGCGACTCCCAAAAAAAAGCTGTACAGCTATTTTACATTTTTCAACTCAATAAAATTGTGAAAAGCGTTGTTTTCTGCAAGCCTAATATTTTTCATACTGCATACCAGACTCATAAACTTTGCAGAATAACCGAGCCCAGTTTAAACCCTGCGCATTTTTGTAAACAAATTGCAATAGATATTTTTGATTATAGTGTTAAACCACACTCAGGTATTTCATTTTTAAATGAAAAATCTTAATAAAAGCTTTACGACTTCGGCAGGATTCGAACCCGCGAGATACAAGCGATCACCCTTAAGCCGGGCTGCCTTACCACTCGGCCACGAAGTCCTTGACGCCGAAGACGAAACTATCAGTAAGATGATATTTCGACGATTTTTCATTTAAAAATCAAATTGCAATAGTTTCAGTATTCAACGGCTAATTTTATAGTTTTTCTTAAACTTTCGCGATCACAATTCATATTTATAAATACAAGATACACGGGGTTTTATCGCGTTATTTACCTTATTTCTTTACGTTCCGACGTTTCGGCTATTGCAACATAAAAAAAATATCAATAAATAGATAAAACCCCATGTCCTTGTATTGGCTAATTTTATGTCTTATAATCCAGCGCAGCGCAGATTATAACAATGTAAAAACCAACTCTGAGGACAGAATTCTTATAAGTTAGGTGTCTGGCTTTTGACTAGTAGGTATAGGTATCTAGTACCTTTCGAGACTTGTGGTTACAGCCCAAACTTAATTGATCTATCAATAATGACTTGGTATATCTCTAGATACCTACTAATATTATAAAGAGGTAAATTTGGTTTGTTTTTTTGTATGTTTGGGGTAATATTTGAAACTACTCATCCGATTTCAAAATTTCTTTCACCGATTTGTAGCATGGTCTTTCCGATGAACATAGGCTATATTTTATCAAGGTAGGTACCGCGTGAGCGAAGCCGCGGGCGAGTAAGCTAGCAAATAAAGAAGTAAGAATCTCTAAACTGTTGCTTCTGAAAAACAATATTAAATTAAATAACATAAACTTGCCCAAGAGTTGGTTGTGTTCAGATAATTCTAGAACATGAATTGAATATCGGAATAGGGCTCGAACGTTATAAAACTTTGCGAAGGATGCGACAGAGGAAATAGTGGAGCATCCTACTGAAGTTGTATCCAAGAGCCACAGATTATAACAGTTGCATTCTGATCTCTCACTTACCCTTCAGTACCTAATGTATAATGAATGCGCGTAGGTAGGTATTTATTTAAAAGCCCCCCGCAAAACTTGCGCGGTTATGGTAACCAGATGACTGATATATAATAATCATTTCATTTAATAATCATTTATCATTTCATTTAATATCAAGTAATCGTCTTTGATATTATAGAGAAACACCCGAAACAAATGTCCCCAGAACATAAAAACATTTGTCCCTCGGCGGGGATCGAAACCGCAACCTCCGCGGCTCAGGCGGGCCTTCACACTACGCCAAGATGTCGCCATATGATACCTGAGTATCATACATTAACTAACTTTATTGCGTTTTCGGAAAGTGAAACTCTATTAACTTCACTTAATACAAATCTATTGCTAGTTAAATGTTTTACTGCAAACTGGTAAACAATCTATGGCCTGTTAAAGTTAGGCTGCGTTTCCATTGACGCGGAGCTGTGCGGAGCGGTGCGGAGCGGTGCTTAGCGATGCATGACAATAATAGTCAATAATAGTCATTTATTTGACTTGACATGAATTGACCAATCACTATGCTCGAAACATCTGCTCCGCTTCAATAGAAACAGCACGAGCGGAGCGGGGCAGAGCTGAACGGATATTCATATAAAATTCATAGAAAGCGAGGTGATGCGGAGCGGAGGACAGCGGGGCGGTGCGCTGCGGAGGGTAGCTAGGAGAGCGAAGCGGCTCCGTTCCGCTCCGCTCCGCTTCAGTGGAAACACTCACCACTTTTCACCGCTATTCTCCGCTCATCTCCGCACAGCTCCGCGTCAATGGAAACGCAGCCTTAGAATGGAGAGAGATCCCAGTAAAGTTGCAACTCAGTAATTGGACGCAGCTATAACAATTGATTGCAATTGAACCAAGATTCACCTTATTGGAAGAAGTTTAATGACCTTTTGAATACACCTCCTTGGAAAAATCAATATCACTTCAGCTTTTGTAAATATCTATTCAGAAAGTTAATTGATTCAGGCGTGCAAAGTCACGTCTTCAGATTTTGAAAATTAATTATAATAATACAATGTTATTCATAATTGGTATGTTATCCCGAAAAGGGGTCATTCACCTCATCAGTGTGAACAACATGTTATCCCCGAACAAACATAAAAAAAATATACGGTCAAATTGAGAAACCTCCTTTTTTTGAAGTCAGTTAAAAAGGAAAATTGCTTTAGCTTAAATAATTGCAGAAAGTAAAACAAATCCTCGGTTGTTGACATCCCAATACCATTAAACGAACGTCACTTCAGCTGAACCATATTTCATAGTACTTTATCGATGAATAATCATTTTAGAGCGCGGCACTTCCCAGAATGGTCCATTCGGTATGATTGGAACCGAGTAACGTATGGGACGGTATCTACTCCACTGGACACACTAGACCTAGAATCTAGAATACAATAAAAGATTTTAGTATGAATCCAAGGCTCTAAACTAATCTATCTAATCCCTAAACCGGAGAGCATGTATGAAGAATGTAATGATAGTGAATGAGGCAAAAGAAGTACGTGTCAGGATCGTAGCAAGTGGAGATCCGTGGTCTTTGCCCATGGGAAAGAGGCGTGATTTTTTTTATGTATGTATGTATCTAAGGCTCGAATTACAGATAACTTTGACACCCCAATGCAACCCTTAAAAGAGGTAAACCTGCGGTAAAATGGCGCCTATTTTTTATACGTATACAGACAAACAGACAAAAGTTGTAAAAACCAATTTTTTTTCTTTTTGTTGCTCTAATAAAGACCTCTCCCCATATTAGTGTTTCATTAATGTCTCAAATGATCGACGAGTTACAGTTTTATTATGATTTGTAGAGAGATTGACAATTTGACACTACTCACACTCGTAGTACAGTTTAACAGTTACCTACACAGTAATAGTACAGTTTACCTGCTAGATTAGCTAAATTGTCGCAAGACCGAAGGATAGAACTAGTGCTACGTTTCTGTAGTTCGTATGTTCTTGCGAGACGGTTGTCTAATGCAACAGCAGTGTACTAATTGCAAGTCCCGAAGTCAAATGTAGGTACTAATTGAACGCGAAGGTGCAAGCTATTAGTATAGTCCGACCTTCGAACAGGACGGTTTGCTGTTTTCTTCTAACCTATTTGAAAATAGAACCAGCTTTTTAAATGTTAAGTTCGTGTGAGCTAGTGGCCAACTCTGGTGACGGAGTTTTTAGGCCGCCTTAAGGCTTCCGTCATAGCTTTTTTAAACGCAATACCGACGATCTAAAGTACCATCAAAGACGATTAATATTAATCGTCTTTGGTACCATTTACTAGATGATGTACTAGATCAATAATTGAATGCAATAATTTCGCGCACCTCATTGACGATCAATAATTGTAAGCAACTGTTGTTTAGACCATGCAAGTCGTCATGTCAGTCAATTTAATTGTAGGCATCAGGCAAGAATCTTGCATCGTGTAAATGACAACTAATATTTACAACCCGCGATATCTTTTAACTAGCACCATACAATGCAAATAAGTTGACGAGCTAACATTAATAAGGTACCTCGGGGAGCTTTATCTACGTTCTGAAACCACTTAACGGTGAATGGAAACAGAATAAATGTGCATAAATTACTTAAAATGTCCAGTGTCTAGGGAAGCTCGACTTTAAAACTGTGTAACGGTTGGCAGCCGCGACCGCTACAGGAGACCGAGACCAGAGACACGGGAGTCCGAGTCAAGAGACCAAGACCGGAGACCAAAACTGGATACGGAAACTGGAGACCGCGACCGTTTACTTTACTAACGGCCGGTTTCAATATTAAACTTACGAATGATCGTAGATTGATCGCCATAGCAACTTTGTTTAGACAACTGAAAATGTAGGACACTTTTTGACATATAACAATATTACTATGGCGACAGATCCACGGTTATTAGTAAGTTGAAAATTGTAACCCGGAATTAGTATAAAATAAATAAATAGAAAGAATATAAAGAAAGAAAGAAAGAAAAGGTTTATTGACAACACACACAAAAATGTTACAAATCAAAAATACAAAGACAGAGCGCAAGGCAACAACTAATAAAACAAAAGCGTAGGTAACTAAATAAGTAAGTAAGCAAGTACCATGGGCACTCTGCCTAAGGGCGTTGTCAAAAGGTCCAGACTCAGCTTTATGCTAGCTTCACGAGGGGGTGCCAGGTGAAGAAGCGCTGGTTTTCAGTCTGGGCCTAAAGTAGAGTGGCGTATATATGAAGGTGTCTCCTGGTTAGGTCTCCGGCGCCAACCGCTCCATTAAGCCACACGTTCAAAACAGTTTTTGGTACAAAGTACTAATGAATAGGTACCTCCGTTGAGCCTATTTACAAACGCGAAGATCGTATGCAAGGGTCACAGTTGCCGACTGCATTTTGTTCGCTTTGTATCGCGTTTGTACCGATACAAACGCGTCGCAAAAATATGTGTGCTTAGTCTGTACACACATCGTATTTTGCGAGGCGTCGACGTATCAAAAGATTTAAAATGCCTGATGGTCTGAGAGAATGTAACCCACGCTGTGGGGTTACAGAAGTAATCCTGCTTCAATCGTTTCGTTTACAATAGTATGATACGGTGAAAGAAAGCATTTCATTTCATTTCATTTCATTTATTCATTGCTAGTATGTACATAGTATAGCTTAGGTCTAACGTCAGCTTATTAGGTAAAGTACATACACCCTGTTGGGCGCTGCAATTTAATTTGAATGTAATTTTGAACATGCATAAAATAACAAAAAAACATATAATAATAGTTGTAATAATAGTATGTAGGTATAGTCACAATTTAAAATTAAATAATAATGTCAATAAAATAGCATCATCAATTAGCTCATAATGATTATTGCAAAGGCAGTAGCTTGAATGGATGGTGCTGATTCTAGAATATTGTCTGAGAGCTAAACGATTTAGATTAGACAGAGCAAAAATGTCGTGTAGTCAATAAGTATCTTTAGACGTACTAAACACTTGATCATCCACTGTGACACATTTTCAAAGGACTTGCTAATTTGGTCGCATAAATGAATTATTTGTCTGACTCACATAATGAGCTGTCATAATAACAACAGGCATAATTTAAATTTAGTATAGTTCAGTTCCTATACAAAATTTAAACTAGGTTTAAGATGTTTTTTTTCCAAAAATTATTTAAGTAAGTGTGAATCCGCCCCACTATGCTGTTCCTTGTATTTGTATGAAAACGGTTTCAAAATACAAGGAACAGCAAAAAAAATCATTCGAATGCATTCCAATAAATTGACAATCGCCCCTCTAATATGCTTGAAGAGCTAGATATAAGTATCTGTGTAATTCCTAAGCCTGTTTCATGTCGTTACGTCTGCGATATGACCGTCGACGTCCCTTAGGGGCGAAGCGAACATACAAGTTGCTAACAAACTTACAAAGAGAAACATATGAGGAAACTTCCCAATGGAAATATGACGGGATTACGTACGTGCCCATCTGAGGGTAATTGATCGAACACTTTTGTTATGAAAACCATGCTTCGTAATTGTTTTGGAACAATAACTAATAATAATAAATATCCTTGGACATTCCACACAGCGTCATGTCCCTAATTCTCCCTTTCTAAATTCGTTAAGCCATGGCGGAGGCCTTAAGGCGACCTGAAAACTCCGACACTCCGTTGGCCACTCGCTCATTCGAACTTACCTAATTAGTCATAAGTATTGAAGCCTCAATTTTATCAAAATTTAACCAACCAACCACCTGTTCAAACCAATAAAAATAGCGAACCAAACTAACTATCACATTACCTGCGTAATCGCTATCATATTGATTATTGATCAAGCGGGCGATCATTGACCGAGTAACCCTGTCTCCATCGCATGCATCACTGGTTTGACGTAACCCACGAGAATAGCCTCTGGGGGATGTTATCTACGTGTCATTGGTTCTTTTTATGTCATCATTTTACAAAGAATAAATAAAGAAATTACAAAAACTTAAAAGAACAGTTTAGAGAGTTTATTGAATCTTTGATTTCCATCATATCATCATACTAATCATACTATCATATCATACTAATATTATAAAGGTGAAAGTATGTGTGTGTGTAAGTGTGTTTGTTACTCTTTCACGCTCAAACATCTGGACAGATTTGAACGAAATTTGGTACCAGGAGTGCTTATACCCTGGATTTAAAAATAGGGTACTTTTGATCCCAATATTCCTACGGGATCAGGAACTATTCACCGCGGGTAACACCAAGGGGTGCAGCTAGTTAAAAATATTTCATAGTTGACAGTACCCATCATTGATCGTCGTATAGGCTATGAGGCAGGTTAAACCTTATGTTAATGAATATTTTCCAGATCTTAGGTATATTTTTAAGCTATTGCATAGCCTCTATCGCGGCCCTTGAGCGTGGAGACCGAATCCAGAAATTCCGTAACGAAAATAACCTAACACCCCCCACTCCGAAAAAATGCTATGCAATAGCTTTACCACGGCAGTCTCCGAGTGCCACACGTCTCTTTTTTAATACACGATTGACAAAGACAAACTGCTAAACTAATAAAGGAGTAAAACATAACAGCGACAATGATGTAGTAATAATGTACTATTTGTTTTACTCAGCGCAGCCTAACGTGTTATGCATAACTTATTTTTTTCTATAGATCATTTAATTAATCTGTAAAAGAATAATAGCTTACTATCGCGCTCTTTCTCTCTTATGAAAACAATAATACACCATCCCGCTCACACTTTTCCTGATCCCTTTTAAATTTATTCCCCACATCGCGGGTTGTTTATAAAAGCAGATCTCTTTAACTTTTCCTAGATTAATTTTCCGAGAAATTCTTTGAACGTTCTCTGAACCGGATAAGCCACGAGTTCTTATACCAAGTTATAATAATATGCGAAACTTGAGGTAATAAGGCTTTTATTAATTGTGTGGTTTACTGACTCTCGTTTATTCTGTGTAGATATTAAGACCGCTTATGGCCCGGTGGGACAGCCTCGACTTTCGATCCAGAGATCGTGGATTCGAGTCCCGGCCGCGCATTAATTAATTTTAAGTCGAAACATCAATGAGTGAAATTATGGCAAATGAAGAAAGTTCAAAAAACTTAGTCCCATAGTAAAGTGTTATTTTGAAAATCCGTGAATCGTTATTCGGTAAAAAATAATCATGTCAAATGATATTACGATGATCTAAAAGAGACGTCCCGTCAACCAATTTCGGTAAAATGAAATTCGGATCCATTAATTTCGGACAAGTAATCGGTTCCCCGTATAAGCAAACTCTGGAGACGAAGTCTTCATGTTGCCTGAAGGTCTCCGTCATGGCTTAAAGACTTAAAAAGCAGGACCAACAATTTAACGTATCTATAGGTATACAAAGACGTTCCACTTCCACCGCAGAAGATCAGCGACAGAAAACCCTCTCGGTGTAGCATAAGTCTTTAAGTTTATATAAAAACTTACAGGACCTAGTGTTAGCCCACAATCCCCTAGCGACAGTCCATTGGAGACGTAAGTCAAAAGCTTTGCACTTTGTAACTTCACCGTCCGAGTTTCAAGTGAATTAGCTCATAATGTACTGGGTATGGTTTCTTTCGTACACGTAGAGTTGTGCATTTTATTGGTCTCTCTCTGTGAACGAGATAAATGTACTTTAGGTATTTGACGACCTCTGTGGCGCAGTGGGCGCGGGCCCGCCTGAGACGCGGAAGTTGCGGGTTCGATCCCCGCCACGGGACAAATGTTTGCATGTTCTGCAGATATTTGTTCCGGATCTGGGTGTTTTTCTATCTATAATAATATGTATGTTTCATTAAAAAAATATTTCTAAGGTTTCATTCATAAAAATACGTTTAATACGAATACGCCAAAGGAAACTAGTACTTGAAATAAAGCTAGCATATTATGTAAATAAGGAAACTTTTACCCGTTCATTTTAAAGATAAAAATCCCAGTAAAGTTACGCAGAACGAATCTAGATGTAAAGCCTGCAATACATGTTGGCCGAGCTAAGGCCAATGCGAGCGAAGGCAAATCTGTGCAAGCTAAGTGCTACCGTCCAGACGTTTGGCAAGTCTACGCAAACTATTGCAAACGGCCAATGTAGACGAGTTTTTTGTGAAGCTGCCCACACGTTGGTAGCCGTCAGTTCTTGTTGTGCATTCGAACTAAGTGGTCATCAAGCAAGAAGTTGAAGTTGAACAACCGATGTTTTGTTTATTTGATTTTGATTCTTACGTAGGTACATAGTACCTTACCTATTGTATACCTACTCATTGATTTTGATTTGATTTGAACCTGTTCGAACAATATGGACGTAGAAGTTGTTGCAGCTGCTGCTATTTATTTGATGAGCACGTATAATTATTACGTCAGTGTATACCGGAACATAATGGCGGGCTGGCAAACATGTGGACACGATTGGCCGAGCGCTGACAAGCGCCTTTGATTTGTGCACAAAAACCGACACGGCTCCGAAGTGAGGCGAGTGGCCGCGAGCGACAACGAGTGGTGACAAGTCACTGCAAATGACCTCTATACACGTTGGCGCTTGTATTCACTCGGCCAGCTAGGCGAGCGACACCGAGCGATGGCAAAGCAAGGCAAATATGCTGTCCATACGTTGGTATTGGCGTTCACTCGCCTACGCTCGGCCAACATGTATTGCAGGCTTAATAAGCTGTGCTTTGTACATAGATTGTGTTCGCTTCAGGGTAGCTTAAGTTGATAACACACAACACGACAAACATCTTTTTAAAATAATGTTTTATAATTATACCATTGCGTCCCACTGCTGGGCAAAGAAGTCCTCTAGATCTCTACAATCATCATATTATTTCATATTACAACTTAGTAAATTACAAAAAAAACAATGATTACTTACGACTTTATTCCTTAGGTGCAGTTGACAAATTTATAAGATCTTTGGCAATTATTATGTCCTCTAATGATATCTAAGGGTAGATATAGGTACCTCAGAGAGGTATGTTCGAATGGCGTTTTGGTACATGCCCACATTTTGTAGAAGTTTACGTACGCCAACTGTTCACCATTCGAATACGCGGCCGAATTCGAAACGAATACGTTAAAAAAAGATATATAATATAGTACTACATTTCATTGTTTTCATTTTATTTCATTTCAGGTAAAGTTTTTCTTGTGAACAAATCCTTCTTAGAATTTTATTAACATAACAATACAAAATTTGCTGTTATTTTAGGACTTCCTGGGAAATTGTGAATGAAATGTTTTTTCTTTATTAAGCAAGATAGCTACAGAAGTTATTTTCAACGTGTAGAATTCCGGGGGGGGGGGAGATGAGGCCTTTGCCCAGCAGTGGGATCCAGTTGGCTATTTAGATTAGATTAGAATTCCAGTATCCCGTAACTTAAACATTATCATGATGACAAATCATAAATTCAAAAACATTAATAAATACCATTGGACATTCCACACAGCGTCATCTAGTCCCAAGCTAAGCAACTTAATGCTTGTGTTATGGTAACCGGATGGCTGATATACTTACTTATGTTGTTATGTTATGAGCCTGTAATGTCCCACTGCAGGGCAAAGGCCTCCCTTCCTTCTCTCCATTCATCCCTGTTTTGGGCCACTGTGGACCAATCCTTTAGATGGGCATCTAACTCGTCTTTCCATCTACGGCGTGGTCTGCCGCGAGGTCGTTTTTTGTTAGGAGGCGTCCACTCGGTAGTGGCCTTAGCCCACAACGTATCCGACATGCGGCTGACTTACTTATATAATTTTTTTTTATAAATACAGATATAATTAAAGACAAGTTAGATGCCCATATAAGGATTGGTCCACAGTGGCCCAAAACAGGGATGAATGGAGAGAAGGAAGGGAGGCCTTTGCCCTGCAGTGGGACATTACAGGCTCATAACATAACATAACACAGATATAATTATGTATAGAGAAACACCTAGAACAATAAACATAACACATGAACAATCAACATTCAAAGCAACTACGTTGAAATATTTCAAACTCTCAAATACCTGGATGAAATTGTTCACTGTCCTATCCGAACATTTTGTTCGAAACATGCATACGGACGCGGCCCAACATTCTACCCACATATTTTCCGAATATCTAAATCGGCTCAGTGTGCGTCAGCTTTATTAAACTCTTGGAACCCAGCTGTACAATTGTACAGAGTAATTGAAAACAGATTCTGTTACAAAATTATCCTATTAATAAGTTACTGCCTTTGTATTTTATAGAGTATATTATAACAGCGTTCTGAAGAGAATAAGAATTGCATTAGAATTTTATAACTCAAAGACTCTTGACTAGTTAAAGCTTGGGAAATTATCCCGTATTACTTAATTAAGTTAATTATAATATAATAATAGAAGCGCTCGTGGCGAAGCTTGCTAAGACGTTCTTGATAGATCGTCGAAGTTAAGCAACGTTCTGAGCGGTCACAACTTGGATGGGTGACCGCAAGTGGCATTTATATCTGAGCGCTTCCGTGCTTCGGAGGGCACGTTAAATTGTCGGTCCCGGCTTTTAAAGTCGTTAAGCCATGACAGAGGCCTTAAGGCGGCCTAAAAACTCCGTCACCAGAGTTGGCCACTTGCTCATACGAACTTACTTACTTTACTTATTTAAGTTAATTGTAAAAGTTAATGTATCATGTTCGTTCGTTCGTATGAGCAAGTGGCCAACTCTGTTGACGGATGTTTTAGGCCGCCTAAAGGCCTCCGTCATGGCTTAACGACTTTAAAAGCCGGGACCGACAATTTAACGTACCCTCCGAAGCACGGAAGCGCTCAGCTGATAATGCCACTTGCGGTCACCCATCGAAGTTGTGACCGCTCAATACGTTGCTTAACTTCGATGATCTATCAAGAACCTCTAAGCAAGCTTCGCCACGATCGCTTCATGTATAAAGTAAAGTACGTTTATGTTATTTTGCGAAACGTATTTACTGTGTTAAATTTTTTTTGACTATTTATTGAAAGACTAGCTTACTCGCCCGCGGCTTCGCGTCGTACCTGGCTCGATAAAAAGTAACCTGTGTGTTATTCCTGGTCATAAACTATGTATATTCTAACTTTTAACTAAATCCATTCCACTAAATCATACAGTAGTTTTTGTGTGAAATAGTAACAAACATCCACACATTCAGAAACACTTTCGCGTTTGTCGTATTAGTACATACTATTATTTATTATAGAATAGAAAAAGTTTTTATTTTCGATCAACATCAACATGGGTAACATACAAATGAAAAATACTTATTGACAATCGAGTGACAAGAAAATAAGGCTACCCCTCAGCATTTGCTCCAAGCAGCATCATGACTGTTGGTGCGCTGGTTTTCAGTGGCGTATTCTGTGGTATTAGTAGAATTCTGAAAATGTTATACTTACCTATGTAAATACTCGTGCCTAGGTTTGTTCTAGTAACATAATTCCTGCGGCGAACCAAGTAACTAAACACTCGAGCACCTAATTCTACATTATACTCTAGTTACTGTTGCTATACGATTACTTGCTCCGTTTAACCTAACCACGTTGCTGCTAAATGTACGGAATAGAATAAACATACTTAATAATCCTACTTCCTACTCATATTATAAAGGTGAACGTTTGTGTGTGTGTAAGTATGTAAGTGTGTTTGTTACTCTTTCACGCTAAAACTACTGAACGGATTTGGCTGAAACTTGGAATATACATAGTTTATGACCGGGAATAACACATAGGCTACTTTTGATTCCGGTATTCCCACGGGAACGGAAACTACCGCGGGTAACACCGCGAGGCGCAGCTAGTATAGATTATAAACATGCGCATACAAGCATACATAAACATTCGATGACAGACACCATTGTAGGCGTTTCAAAAGGATATTAGTGGCAATTCGAAGTGTTGCAAAAGCTAAACTAAACTCACTAAAATTAATGCCATCCTTTTTATTCCCATCGCTATGAAAGGGACGGCAAATTTTTAGTTAGTTAAGTTAAGCTTTTGCTATACTCAGAATTGCCACTAACATCTTTCTTTTGGGGGCAAAAGAAAGATAATGTCCGTTTGAAAGACATTTTACACGGCTTTATCTAGTCCCAGGCTAAGCAACTTAATGCTTGTGCTATTCTAACCAGACGACTGTTATAATACTTAGATAAATTTTTTTAGTAAATAAATACAGTTTATAGATAGAAAAACATCCAGACCCGGAACAAATATCTGCAGAACATGCAAACATTTGTCCCGTGGCGGGGATCGAACCCGCAACCTCCGTCTCAGGCGGGCCTTCGCCCACTGCGCCACAGAGGTCGTCAATAATATTCCCCTATAGATGTTCTTTTTGAATTACAAGATAGTGATACGAAGATGACAATAGAGAACAACTTCGTAATAACTTTATCAAAAGCCCCTGAACTCTTGAACCAGAAAATAGTAGTTCCCCCAAGCAAAGATGTCTGAAGTCGAAGGAATTAAAGTTAGTTTCTGAAAGGGGAAATTCAGAAACAAGCCAGGAAAAGCTCTTATTGTTTAAAATGCAAACTTTGGGTAGATGTAAGTTTTGTTATTTCCTTAGGGAAGTAGTAAGAAATTTCGAGTGTTATGATATGACTGACTTGGGAAAGTTTCGTGGATAGTTAAGATTGTCTTTGGTTTTGTTCTAATTAAAAGCATTAGATAACAAAAGATGCTATTTGGTTCTTGCGATAAATGGCTTTGGTTGATGGTGTTACTTAAAATGACAATACGCCACGCCGAGATAAAAATAATTACAATAAGACAGATGACCCAAAGTGTAAAAAAAAAAGAAGAGTGTCAAAGAAGTCGGGCGACCGGTAGCGAGGTAGGTCGACGACAATAGAGGGCACGTTAAATTGTCGGTCCCAGCTTTTTAAGTCGTTAAGCCATGACGGAGGCCTATATAGGCGGCCTAAAAACTCCGTCACCAGTTGGCCACTTGCTCATACGAACTTACTTGGGACTAGATGACGGTGTGTGGAATGTCCAAGGATATTTATTATTATTATGTATGTCAAGGTTTATCATCACGGGACTATGGAGTCCCGGACCTTTGGTAGGCATATATGGGGCCGAAGCCAACACCAGAGGCCCTTTTGACAGTTTTGATGTTTTTGTGATGGAGATACACACTGATGACTGCCCTGAATAACACAAGAAATGCATCCAAAGGCAGTCCTCGGTCTGTGCAGGACTATTAAAAATGTGGGAAACTACTACCAGGCTATGGGGGTGGGATGGTAGTGGACTGGTTACCGGGGAACTATGGGGACTATGGCACCCGCCGACACAATGTTATTATATTATTATTTACTTGCTTTATTTCTCTAAAGATTGTAAATATCATCGCTTTTATTTAAGGATAATGTGTATTCTTGTTGTCCACAGTAAACAGAACTACAGAGTTCAAAGCTTAAACAATTCAGTAGGCAGTGATAAACTGGCTAAATTCACGAAGCCTAAATACGTTATCAAGTTGGTAATTTACTACCATCTGTCTTACAACTACCTAAAGGCTATTATTCTAGGGCCAGCATCACTAATGAAGTTTGAGGTCAAACTATCTAGCTTTTGCTTCTGAGAAAATTCCTTCTTTCGACATTAAATAAATATCCTTGGACATTCCACACAGCGTCATCTAATCCGAAGCTAAGCAATTTAATGCTTGTGTTATAGTAACCAGATGACTGATATACTACTTATATATATTTTTTGATGTTACATTTATACGTAAATATATGTAAATATTCATACATACCCTAATCTAAACCAAAGGCCAACCATCTACTTGACCACCTTTTGTACCTTATCTCTAGATAGATTATTCCAATGTTAATTAGTTTCAAATTACTAATTTGAGATTTAGCTTCGGGCCATTTGAGCTGCCTATTATAATTATTATTCTGTGCGTTTACATACGCTTGTTCAACAGTATTTAATTATTTATTCTGTGGTTTAAAAGAAAACCTTGAAACATAAAAGTATTTTTAACCGACTTCAAGAAAAGAGTAGGTCCTATGTTTATCACCACTGTAAGTAAGTATGTTTTTTTTATGACTTTATCACTAACCAGTACCGATTTTTATTTAAGCAGCTTATTTTTTACTTTTTCCGCATCAGGAACCGCTTCAAAATTGGTTCATCCATTCAAGAGCTAATGATGCAACAGACAGACACAACATACTACAAACTTATTACGCCCCTCAATACGAAATTGTGGTGAGTGTGGTTTAAAAAAGTAAGCACAATAAAGTTCCGCAATAAGGATTTTATGTTACATTAGCTGCGCCCCGCGGTGTTACCCGCGGTGAATAGTTCACGTTCCCGTGGGCATACCGGGATCAAAAATAGCATTATATGTTAATCCAGGATATAAGCTATCCTGGTACCAAATTTCATTAAAATCCGTCCCGCTGTTTAAGCGTGAAGGAGTAACAAACATTTACACTTACATGCACACAAACTTTCACCTTTATTATATTAGTGTAATAAAAAAAAAGAAAAGAAAAAACACAATTTCTTATAACAAAATATTTTCCTCAAACGTTCCTTAAAAGTCTCAAATTATAGAACCCAAACCACAACAATACAATCGTAAAATAATCGTACCAAAAAAGCTTTCGCTTATAAGGCGTTGCGAATACGCTATTGTGTGCAGGAAGCTACCTTACTGGGAGATCCTCTGGCACCGCCGATTGCAATACAAATAAAGGGCAATGACCTCAGGTAAGGGAAGGGCGATGTGACAAAATAAACTAGTAATTCGCAATGAGATCTCTCGGTATTAAATTGTAATAAACTCAAACATTTTTCTAATAGTCTTCTTTCTTTCGCGATTACAATTCATATTTTACTGGATTTGAATTTTAGTGTAAAATGTGTCCAGTAATTATCTCCATCAATATTATGTCAAGCCAGTTTTCCCCCCAAAGACTAATAGACTAATATAAGAAAAGTATCAGGGGGGAAAGAGAGATGAAAACCCTTAACCACAATGACTAATATTTACAATATTTTAATGATGATTGTGAAAGAATTAAAGAGACGAAGTATAACATTAATTTCGAAGGTCTTAAATATAACCGAATGAAAGAAGAAATGAGCAAGATATTACTTTGGAAGTTCATAAATAAATAAACCATAAACAACTTAATCGTAATCCATTCGTAAGTTACTATAACCAGTCAATCGGCAACTATAACAGCTTATTCATAAGGACCGGTCGATGCAAAACATGATTTACGGCAGAACTTTCCGCGACCCGCTGATTTATCGATGCATATTAAACTTATCCAAAATATAGTGTTACGTGCTGTTTAATAAACCTGGCAGTATCAATATGTACCGGTCATTGATTCATTGGTCATTGTTAAATTGGTTAATTTAATACTTTTACCGGTCAAGTTAAAGTACTCATTTGGATCTGGACAATGGATCTACTGAGAGTGATCGATTATTCTAGGTACTGATCAGAAAAAGTGATTAAATTAAGCATGCAGTTACTTACATTGTCCATTTCATTATAGCGGTACCACCTCTATGGCGCAGTGGGTAAAGGCCTACCTGAGACGCAAGAGGTTCCAGGTTCGATCACCGCCGTGGCACAAATGTTTGCAAGTTCTGCAAATATTTGTCTCGAAATGATAACGTGCGAAATGTCCAAGGACATACATAATTTTGTTGTTTTTTTATTATGTAGGTATATACAGACTGGTAATTTCTCATAGTGACAGTACTTATCAAGTATATCGTAACTTATACAAGTAGGACGTTCTGACGACAATACGGATAAATTCGATCTTTGAATAGGAGTGTAAACTTTTTTGGGTCTTTATTCGCTAAACAATGTCGATGAAATAGGGGAGGTTGAGACAAACGATAGTCTTTTAGCACTTGGATAGAAAGGTGCTACTGAAGTAATGGTAATTTGTGTTTTTTGCTTGCAAACATCCAAGATTGGTGGCCAACTCTGATGAGTTTGAAGACAGCATAATAGCCTTCATCGTGGCTTAACGTCTTTATAGGCCGGGGCCAATAATTTTGACGTGGCCTCCGAAGTATGGAATTACACTGGCACATACGAGTAACAAAGAGAGGTCAAACATAATTTTTAGCCAAACAGCAATTTTTGTTATGAATCCAATCCATTGTTCTAATTTTTTTATTCTATTCTCGCTTATGTAGCCTGCAAGAAAGTTCCAATCTGAGTTACCCTTCGATCGGAACGAAAATGAGTATTAAAAATCGAAAATGTTCAATATAATCCGACTTTATTTTTGATCTCAGCAATATGCGGGGATTCACCTTCCAAGTCCTACATTATTAGTCTAGCCTGTATTCTCTACGGAGACTCAATTTCAGCTAAACCTCCGTATGCTCCCCTAATACCTATTCTACGTGTACCTTTGTATTGGTTTTGTTTTTATTTTGCGTCTCGATAGCTTTAATTCTGCTCGGCACAAATAAGTTTTGTACTGTGGTTTTCTTTTTCGTTTAACTTTTGTAATAAACTTTTAGTCTTCATATGACTTCAGACTTTAATGAAATTCCTACGTAAAATCAATCAAATAAGCTACAAAATTCATCGAATGTTAAAACCTGTAAAAATTTTACCCGTTGAATAGCGTAACATGCAGTTTAATTATAAAATGTAATTAAAAGTCCACCCGGACGTCTGCTCGCGACGACCGCCGTCCGCAGAATGCAAACATAACATTTAATTTGGTGTGCGGTCACTTGACGGTACGTTTTGACGGCCATTTTGGTTGTAGACTTTGTTTTGCGAAATGGTGGAATGTTTCTGGATTTTTCGTTTATTATTCAGAATAATTCAGTGTTTAATTTTACTTCTCTTAATATTTCTGACTCTGTTCTTTTGTTTTCGTTTAAAACTCCTATTTTAATTTTGTTTTCAGGTAAATAAATGTTCGTTATTTTAAACGAATTGTCGCTGGGACTTTCGCTTCTTGAGCATTCGCAAAGCCAATTAGAAGTAAGTGAAATAATACGTCATGCTCAGGTACAGTCACTCTCAAAAGTCGATAAATTTAAAAAGTCGGTAGATTTTATCACTCCCAAAATATTTACTACTATGATTATAGTGAAACTAAAAAGAGTCGCCTTAACGACTAAAAAATCAAGTAGCCATTATCTAATAAAATGTGGCAGACCTTTATCACATTAAAATTATAAATTTTCTCTACTTTTGTAGTTGACTATACTTGTTGCCTTAGATAAATTACTTAATTAATTATACGAAATTATTGTATCTTTATATCCAGTAAGTTTAATCGCAGCAATCTGCATTAATAAAGGCAATGACAGGAGTGCCAGTTATGAAGTAGAAGCAGTGCGCCCCACGTTGGGCGCCATAATTACTTCTCATCTAGTAGATGGGCGTTTTGATGGACACATAAAAGGTAGCAAAGTTACTTTGTTTATATTGTTTGTTACCTGAGTGCCTGTGATGGAGTTAACTTTTATATGACTTTGACCGATGTGTACAACTATTTATAAAAGGTCCTTGATTTATCCTTGGTCTCTTATTTCGTTACTAACAAACTTTGAACTTACGTAATTCTTATTAAGGTGCCTGTATGGGTGAAACTAGCGCCACCGCCTATTTTATTTTATTATTACGTTAAACAAAGGAATTTTAAAAAACTGAATGTACAGTTTGTGAAACCTATCATAAGCTTTTTTTTAATACCTCTGTAATAATTTCATTTTGTATAGTTTAGGAGGAGTAGCGAAAACAGAGTTTGGTGGCCACCAAGTGCAACTTCGATTAAATTAGATTAGAATGTTTTAAGCTCAGAGGGCCTAGCCAACCGGCATTCGCTATGAAGCGATTCGATTTCTATCATCGCTACACCTTTGATTTGACATTTCTGATCGCTCGAGTTTTCGTCATCGAATGTCAATTCCTATACATTTTTTTTAGTTTCTAATCGAAAGCGATTGTCGAAATGTAACATGGCTAGGGCCTCTGGGTTTTTAAATTTTATTAAATCGTTGAGTTGGATGTATCTATTAACAAACAAAGACTATCCTTAAACGGACTATTTAGAAAATATATCTACACAACAAAGGATTTGAATGATATCTTTTACAACTACCCTGTGCGCGGCCCCGTTGGCCAAAGCTAATGGCATCTGAAGGTTCAGCATTCCAGCGAAACAATTTCAGACCCTTCCATCTAGAGGCAAATGCTTCTAAGAATAAGACTCCGTAACTTGACGGAGACGCCTATTATAAAACTTAAGAGCTCAGCTCTTGTCGGTGTAATGATGCAATTTCCTCCATATGCTTCTTAAAGGAAGGCGAGGAAGGGGAAGACCGAGAATTAATTACATAAGTCAGATAAAAGAGAAGGTCGCTGTCATGTCGTATCAAGAAGTAAAAAAGATCGCATTGGAAAGAAGCATACGGAGACGCCTACAGATCTATTAATCGTTCGTTGGTTCGTATGAGCAAGTGGCCAACTCTGGTGACGGAGTTTTTAGGCCGCCTAAAGGTCTCCGTCATGGCTTAACGACTTTAATTAATGAAAAATCTTACAAAAAAGGTTAAAGGTTTACGGGATTCAAACCCGTGAGATACAAGCGATCGCCTCTGAGCCGGGCTGCCAAACCACTCGGCCACGAAACCTTATGACGCAGAAGACGAAACTATCAGTAAGATGGTATTTCGGTTACAGCACTAATTCTGCCATAGCCTTATTTATTTCAAACAAGCTTCCCCTCGGCTTCGCTCCCGTGGTACTTACCTGGATAAAAAGTAGCCTATGTGTTTTTAGGTCATAAACTATGTATAGTATATTCCAAGTTTGGCTTACTTAGCCAAATCTGTTTAGTAGTTTGCGTGAAAGAGTAACGGCTTAAATTCTTCACGGTCTGGTCTTTTAGTAATTAACTGAAAACATGCTTATTGAATTTTCAATTTTACTGCTTATAATAAAAATAATAGTATTTTCACCATTGGCCAACTCAATTCAACTTGCCATTTGGCACGCGATTTTACGGCCAAGTTAAAGAACGACTCAATTTGAGTTGACGTCAAGGCACTTTTGCAGGGTATAGAGCAAAACATACAACCCTGACCATTTGAAGTCTTTGGCAGATTTTAAAGTAGTCAGAAGCACCTCCGAATATACATTTGATGTTTTGCCTACATTACTACATCCCGATTTACCTACTAACTGACAGGTATAAATTGCCGACCTCTGTGGCGCAGCGGGCGAAAGCCCGCCTGAGACGCAGAGGTTGCGGGTTCGATCCCCACTGCGGAACAAATGTTTGCATAATCTGCAAATATTTGTTTCGTGTCTGGGTGTTTTCTATGTATAATATGTACGTATTTACAAAAAAAAAATATCTATGTAGTTTATCAGTCATCTGGTTACCATAACACTAGCATTAAATTGCTTAGCTTGGGACTAGATGACGCCGTGTGGAATGTCCAAGGATATTTATTATTTATTTATTTATAACTAAACCTCAATCGCTACCTTTCAGAATTATCATTTATCCATCGACTACACTTGTTAAAAGACGCTGGCTTTTTTATCCAGAACTTTGGCTAAAGTCGAAATGTAAAAGGGAACTTCAGAAGAGTTTTTATTCGGAAAGTGTAACGTCTATTTGTTTATATTGACTCTGAGATAAATGTTTTTGTTGAAGCGTGTCGAGGTCAAATACTTTCCGTTTAGTGATCATTTCCATGTGATAAGAGATTTTAGTTGCCTCTGTTAAAGTTATGCTCGTTCGTTCGTATGAGCAAGTGGTCATCTCTGTTGACGGAGTTTTTAGGCCGCCTAAAGGACTGATAATTATAGGTAGATGTGTAATATAAAGTTATTTCAATTTTACTATCCCCATCCTATCAAAGTGGAGTCGGCACAACGGATTTTCTTCCATCCAATAAAATATAATTTAATGTAATTTTGATACTTTGCTTGTACTAAATGGAATAAAGAGCCTGAACAATGTATAATAGATGAATTTTCCAAGACACTTTTAACAGTAAATATCTAAATCGACGATATTTTTACGAGAGTAATTTCCCGTGTTATAACGTTTAAATATGTTTTAAAAACCTGGTAGAAACTCTACTATTATTGCTGAAACTGTAAGAAAGCCTAACACAAACTCCGATGTGGGAAGTAAGATATTACTGCGAATATTTTTTGCAGCGGACGTGTTAGGAATATCGAACACATGCTAAGATAAAGTTCTGGGTTCTACGCTTCCGTCATATGTGTGTGTGGAAAGTCCAAGGATATTTATTATTGTTTCTGCCAGTAGCTTAACAGCTATCATCATCATCAGACTGACTTTACCCACTGCTGTGTATGCTATTTTTCTAACTACCTCACAGACTTTTATATTATAGTATAGATCAACAACGAACAACCCATGACC
The DNA here is from genome assembly GCA_963582015.1 of Xanthorhoe designata. NCBI lineage: Eukaryota > Metazoa > Arthropoda > Insecta > Lepidoptera > Geometridae > Xanthorhoe > Xanthorhoe designata. The sequence goes on from OY757038.1 coordinate 1,489,890, forward strand.
AAGATGTTTTTAGAAGAGTACAAAGGGAATACCCTAATTTGTAAATTAATCAATCTATTATACTGTAACGGAACGTTACAGCTTGCATTATTTAAGATTTAGTTTTTTTTTAATTAATAGGTATAAGTAGGTAAATTAAGAATATATTTAACGTAGCATAAAATTATAAATTTATTAGTTCCTGGACAGCGCCACCTGCAGTGACTGCCCGAACTAAGTAGGTCTTATCTAACATATACATATTAGGTTCTTTTTCTAAGAGGTCGATAGGAAATCAAATAATGAGATAGTTGACACAGAGATGGCGTTGTGTCCAACTAATCCCTTTACGGCGTGACGTAGAATGAACATGCAAATTTGAACGCGAGGCGATTAGCCGGCCTGCGAGTTTTTGCACCGGCCATTCGCCGAGGTCACTGTTCGAACATTGACGTGCCATTTGTTCTCGCGTCCTAGCAGACAATTGGGCCCAAACTTTACGGACAGCGATTTTAGCTGATTCCTAAATAAATAATTAAAGTAGTGATTTCCCGCTTTAGGGGTAAGTTTTGAATGGCATATTAAGACACACACAATCATTCCTGCTTAATTTGTGTATTTTACTGTGTGCAGATAATTGTGTTTTTTCTTACAGCCTAGCCCACATCTTATTTTGCTTAACTAAATAATTTAACTTCATTTTAATGTAATCAGTCCCATCCTTGCTGTTTAAAATATTCCGTAATAAGATTGCATCATCTTTACTTTTGAGCAAACTACCTTCCATTTTCATTTAATTGGCTAAACTGTGTTTCACATTTATTCACATTCATTTATTTGCCTTTAGCTTCTCTTTAATTATAAGTACTCCTATTATAACTCCGTTCTGATTGCACCTCCCGGCAGAAACATCTACGTAAGTACTCTCTTAATTTCTTCGTGTTGCCGTAGGAGGGCTCTCAGAACGGAAGGTAGATGAACAGCGTTTTACCATGGGGGTTTATACGTTCCAGGATCACCTTACTACTGGATCACCAAATTTAAGGACAACGGAAGACATACTTCCGTTCAACTTCCGCTCTTCGCTGCGCGTCCTAGAGCCGAGGATACGGTGTTCCTTAAACCCCGTGGTGCTATCCTACTTCCGTTACCTGAGGTCAAACTCCATCTACGGTCGGATCTACACGACAGGGGAGTACGGAACTACGAAGCGGAAACATAAAAATCTTAAGGTCGCCACGGCCCTGAAATAAATTTGTATGTGCCCCTGAGCTAGATTTAATTATTTTTAGTAACTTAACTTCATTTTCTTTTAACATTACAAACTTTCAAATTCATTTGTTTTTTTTATTATAATCATTCTCAATCATCTTCATACCGGCACAATACATACCTAACTGTCTAAGTTTTTGTACTGTGCTTAATAAACATGTTTTCTTTCTTTCTTTGTAAACAAATATTCACTGACGCGATGTAACCATTGTACGAGTCCGCTATCAAATTGTAAACAAATTTTCATTGACGCGATATAACGGCCAATTGTACGAGTCCGCTATCGCAGGAACTGGATACCCTTGCTTATTTGGAGATCCATTTTTCACAGGAAGTGTTTTGGTAGTGCTTTGAGGAAAGGTTGCTACGGGTACAGTTTACAGAGTGTTGGAACAGAATCGAAAGGCTTTTGTGAGTTTGTGAGTTGGTATGGGTACCTGGGCGCGTAGACAAGTGACAAATGTTTCGTATCTATTCTCTTTCTATCATCGCTATACCTTTGATGTGACATTTCTGATCATCGAGTTTTCGTCATCGAATGTCAATTCCTATACATTTTTTTTAGTTTCTACTCTAAATTTATCATAGAAATGTAACATGGCTAGGGCAGCTGGTTCGTTAATACACTTTGATACACTTTGCCTGGACTGCATTTGACAAACTTATAAGATTGTTCAAGTCCACTGTATTTTCATACACGTTTTATCACTGGTGATCCTGTTATTAGCACACGCTGAGTGGCGACCTGTTTTGTGTTCAAATTTAGTTATTTTATGTTATGTTCTGTTTGATTAAGTCACAAAATAAACTTTTTTCTATTCTATTATCAACTCATTCCGCGCAGCACCTACCGAAACACATGTGCGTTACAGGCACTAATATACTTAAAACACTATTAACTTTTAGTAGTATTCTATATGTATATTGTATAGCCGTAAAGCGAGCGTGCATTATAAAATGAAGCTGGCACCGGGCATCATACAGTCGTAAAGCACTTGAGCCAACTCTGCTAACGGAGTTTTTAGGCCGCCTAAAAGCCTCCATCATGGCTTAACGACTTTTAAAAGCCAGGACCGACAATTTAAAGTGCCCTAATCACAGAAGCGCCCAGCTTAACAGCTGAAACGTGACATGCCTTGCAGTCACCCATCCAAATTGTGACTCCCCAGAACGTATTTTAGCTTTAACGATCTAGCAAGAACATGCAAGCTTCACCACGAGCGTTAAAATTGTGTCACAAACGGGCATCATTAAAGCGCTCCGGTGCATGTGCAGTGCACTAAACCGTGGCGGTAAATATTGTTCTCTTTGTCTTCATTATTCCATCTTAATTGCAATTTCTATTAAATTTAATTTTATGAGCTTGGAAATCTATTTCTTGGTGCATTGACTTGGATGAAGAATATTGTTATATTCTTGGTCTTTGTATCAACAATGTCTCATACAAAGTAAATACGTATATTTCTTGAAGACGTTGCGCCGCGGGAAAAATGTGTTGCATGTGCTACAAATATTTGTCTCGTGTTTTCTAGTATAATTGTAAGAGTATTTAAAAAGTGTAAAGAGTTGTATTAAAGTCATTTCATTACCGTAACACAAGCATTAATTTGCATAGCTTGGGATTAGAGACGCTGTGTAAAATTTTCAAGTTTCGAATTTTCATTTTTTTAGTATTAAGTATTTGTTTTTGTGTGTACTAAATAAATGTCTGCCATTCTATTCTATTAAAGCTCACCTTCGCCCATCCATTTAGCAATAACGCCGAATATCGCTTAACTTATCTACAAAAACAATCACCTGGTATAATAAACGACCACCTGCAGTTGCTTAAAATAAAAAGCTGCAAATTGTTTAAGGGTAACGAATTTCCTTGACTGTAATTACACAGAAATAATAATTGGTAAAACAATTAGCCACTTGCATCTGTATTACAAGTTTGATTACTTTAGTATTTTCTAGTTTTAAGGTTTCTGCGTTCTGTGGTTGTTTTTAAAAGATCGGATGCCGTCTAGCCAATAGTTTGAATATTTCATGATTATCATTCGTTTACTATGGTGAAGTAATGTTTAGGCCGCCTAAAATTAAACGTGCCCTCCGAAGCACGGAAGCGCGCAGCTGTCACTTGCGGTCACCCAAATTGTGACCGTTCAGAATGTCGCTTCAACGATCTATCAAGAACAAAAGCAAGCTTCGATACGAGAGCTACTTTAATATTAAAAACTGTATAAACACACGAATTTCGTTTTGTTTAGGAATTTGTTCAGAATGTACCGGAATAACAAACCTTTTGAAATGATTGTTAAATATTGCACCCAGTAAACTAACTGTAGGTAGTTGACATTACCATGATCGTTATCGCTAGTGTGTACTTTATACCAGTTGAATAAGGTTGATTTTGGTATCATAATAACATCTATTGTTTAGAATCGTTCTGTATGCGTATTGATGTTTGGATGTACAAATGAATTCTGATTTATAAATAACAGTGAACCGGCTGTAAATATGAGTTTAACATGCGGCTGACATACTTTTGGCTTTCTATTATGAAAGGAAGATAAATATTACATAATGCAATAGCTTTGCCTGGGTTTGGGTGTAGTGAACTTTCACAAACTCATGTACTATCACCCAAAGCACCGCTTCACCACCTTAAGGGTGCTTTTTCTGTGACGCAACTAGCAGTTTACACCGCTTTACAACATTCGAACACCAATAGCAACAAAGTATTTCGGTGCTTTGTTATAAAGTTTGAAGAACAAATAATAACAGTAAGTTTTTAACAATGGTAAAAGTCATCAAACAATTATTGCTTTTAGATGTTTATGACTCCGATTGGTCAAAATAAAAAGGGCAGGATCAGCTAGCTAACATCTTGCAAGCTAAACTGTTTCAAAATTGGTAAAGCGACGCTTTTGGTGATAGTACAATCATGTACAATTGTACATACCTAGTCGCAAAGATAAAAGTTTTTAAACACTGCTGTTTAATAACTTGAAGTAATCGTAGCGACTGTGCTAGGTGATTGACTAACTTGTCGCGAGACTGAAGTTTGTCGCCATTACGACTAAACTGATAAACGATAGTAAAACGTTGGTTTCATATGGCCTTTTAATAGATGGCCTCTAGTGGCAATTCGGAGTGGCAACTACTTAGCATGATGCTTCGGCAGGAATCAAGGAACCTGCCGGAGCGCTGGTCCTCGTAGCACCGTCATGCTGAAAAGGACATGACCAGTAAAACATAAAGGGAAAAGGAATTCCAACTAGTATTGTTACTTTTATTCATGTTATTTCTAAAAATACCTTTATCATATTCGAAAATAAACAATTTTTAGTTTACATTTTAACTCTTCTACACTTAAAAATATTTTACATGAAAGTTATTTGTGACGTCATCGATCTCGCTTTAGAAATATTATCAAAAACTCAATGCACCTGCACCTATTCAACCAAATTCAATGACGGAAAAATCATACCTCCATTGATGCGAAAGGCCATTCACAATTTCAAATATGACCCAAATGCGGGACGGACATTCAATGGGACACAAACGAGCGAAAATCCCATAAAGGGGCTCCAATGGCACCTTCGGGACTTCACAATCCAAACAAAACTATCCTCTAACCCCATGCAAATAAGGAGGAAAATGACATAACAAGTCCTGTGTCCACTTTGTACCGTAATCCTAGTGGTTGGAAATAATTTAAAATATCATAAGCTTGTATCTTACCGGAGCTCTCCTAAGGGTAATGCTGACGCGGATTTTCAGCTTAGGTTTAAATATTGGGTAGTTGAAAAATTGGGTTTGGGTTGATAACATGAGGGTTTGGCTTGCGATGGGTTTTTTTATTAACATCCTTTTATATATTAATGACCTTTGAGGTTGTTGGTCTAGGATTGAGTTGATATTTTGTGGCCTTGTGCGTGGTTTTGTTTATTGATTTTTGAGTTTTACAATACTGGTAGCTGGATGAGATTAAAAGATAAAGCAGCGGTTTACATTCTCTAGGCATTCGAGTTCAAGTAGTTGGCAGAATCACATCCAAAGTAAATTTGGTACATATCCAGATTTTGTAAAAGTTAGTTTTCCATACGTTTCGCGTTGCAAGTCCAACTTTCCCTAATAGAATATGTATTAGTATCCTAAAAACAAGTTTTTTTTCTTCAATTCCATGAAACGCAAAAACAAAACATTGCAACGCAAACTGCTAGACAATAAATAATAAAACTTCACGTTTCTCTTTAAAATAAACATTGAAGTGGCATGCGAGCGTTTATCTTCCGGAAACTAATGACTGAACTTGTTCGAGCATTCATCATGCAGACTGGAGCTGGTTGTAAATGCTTGCTATAGATCTAGAAGTAGTATAGACTGCTACGTTGTTTCTCGGGCACACAGAACAAAGCTTTGTCTCTTTTTTCACAAGTTTCTTGTGAAAGAGACAGAGCGTAATATATGCCGCCTTTTTGTAAGGAACATCTATACGAAACTAATGGAAACACTGCATTTTTTGCCCATTTTGATGTATAGTTCAAACATTCAGAATGGAGCTGATTGTAAATGTTGTAAAGACCTAGAAGTAGTAGGTAGTATTCGACTGTTACCTTTTTTCTCAGGCACACAAAAGAAAACTTTGTCTCTTTTTTTCACAAGTTTCTTGTGAAAGAGACAGAGCGTAATATATGTCGCCTTTTTGTTAGGAACATCTATACGAAACGTATCAAGTTGATGTGTGGATTGCGCGCAATTCAGTACGCGCAATCCCTTGTAACATCCTTACATGTTAACTCTTTCGCGCACGATTGCTATAATCACGCGCGATAAAGTTTCCGTATAAAGGCGGCTAATATCAAAGTCAACAGGAAATGATTAGACTGGAACAAGCTAAGCTTATAATCGCTAACTAACGCTACGCCAGTTATACGCTAATGCAGCCAGCTCTAATGCCCGACTAAGCCGGTGGATATTCGATCAAACAGTTGATTGATAATGAATTTGATGACGTCACTCCAATCAAGCCGCTTGATTGAGTCCCATCAATTGAGAGCGGTTATATTTTTATTTTACCTCTGGATTTATGATGCTGCGGTTTTCCGATAATTGTATTAAAACGGGATGACCAGTTTGTGTGGCTGCCGAATATTATATTCAGTTGAAAATACTATATTTCCAAGTGAATATAATATTCGGTACTTAAATAATGTTTTTTTTAATACTTTCAACATATCTAGTAACAGATAACTAATTAAAAACGATTGATTAAGGTTCGTTAGTATTACCGTGCACAAAAATATAATTTTTAGGACGCTTATAAAAATCCGTCCTGAAAACCCTTAAGGTGACTGTATGGGTGAAACCAGCGCCACCGCCTATTTTATTTTATTCTTACGTTGAACAAAGGAATTTAAAAAAACTGAATGTACAGTTTGTGAAACCTATCATAAGCTTTTTTTTAATACCTATGTAATAGTTTCATTTTATATAGTTCAACGTAACAATAAAATAAAATAGGCGGTGGCGCTAGTTTCACCCATACAGGCACCTTAAGAGGCCGTAGGTAGCAAATATGTGATTTGAATCGTATTAGATCTCAAAATCCGTGAAAGATACCACCTTATAATGTTTGGAGAAATTAAACTTTGAACTTTTATCTTGCGTTGTGGTTTTTTAGAAACACGATTGGTAAAAGTTTTCTCGATCATATATTTTTTTGAAAAATACATGTTTTTCACACAGTTTGCTATTTATCTCAGGAACAGAACGCTATTTTTGTTGGTTTTATGTTTTGACAAATAGCCTAGAAGTATTCATTTAGTTCTGGTTTTTTAATTTTTCGATTGCTTGTTTAATTAACTTGTAATTAAATAAAAACTGTTTTTTCGCTATAAATTATGTTGCGTGTCTATCGTTCTGCGCTTCTCACTCACGAGTAAAAACATTATTCGCTCTCCCGCTCATTCCTCGGCGTTATGGCACACACTTAACGTACAATCTAAAACATACATTCCTGATATGATTAGGAAAAATCTTACTAAAAGTTACAGCTCCGGCAGGATGATTAGTATCCTATATCATATTTATAAATATCCAATATCCTATATTTACACATTGTGTTGGCAAGCCATCTTATCCTGGCAACACCATATTTATTTTCCATTCGCTCAAAGCAATCCGCGTGGATTTGCACTCTATTCCATAGTTTACAGTTGTCTGAATGGGAATGAGTGTTGAGGGAGATAGCGTATTTGCGAGAATTGAAGAATGTTGCCAGATGCATCGGATTACTAGGAATATTGAACTTATACCCTGTTATATTGGATTTTATTGGCTTCCTACAGCTCTTTAGGTTGTTACATTATGTTGCCATCTTCAATGATATGAGATTGACAAGAAATACATTGCAAAAATATAGGTATTTCTAAAGTCTCACTAAATAGAAGGTAAATAAGAAAAATATTTTAATATGTACAATCTACTCGTGAACACCTGTAATAGGCTTTCTGAATCTAAATTTGTAATTAAGTTGTTGGTTTAATAAAATAAATCTCCGTCTTTTCTGTGTTGAGTTTTTCATAACTTGTGTATTACTAGCCTTTACCTCTTTATAATATTAGTAGGTATAGATAGTATATAGTATAGAATAAGTAAATAGGCTCACGATGTCATCCTCAGGGTCGGACATTAGACATTATTTAGAAACTAATGTGTAAACAAGCCAGATTTCGTAACCAATCTATTAGTGAACTCATCAGTGACGTAAATGGTACGAGTAGATAGTCAATGCAAGTAGTACAAAATAAAACGCCAAGCAACAATGCGCGAGATCTCGTTCGGGGCGAACTACTAGTTCTACTAGAAGCAAGTTGTAAGTCTAATTTGCTTCCACTACCTTTGAGAACAGAACCATAAAGTGATTCTAACGAGACTAATCAGACATGAAACACAAAGTTCCCAGCTCGGTCCAAATTAGCTCAGCATTCTGCAGTCTAGGAGTTCGCTCCAATACCAACTGCACCAACTATTGCAAACATGCTCAACAGATTTATGACACAGACCGGAGAAACTGGCTGGTTCACTGTTGTAATAAAAGTAAATTGAGAAACACAAATATCTGTAATCTAAACAGTAATATATAAATAGCTTAATTTATCGCTTTATCTAAGCTTTTACATAATTATGTAGCAATGTAAATAAAAATCTTTTAAATAATTTAAGAGAATTGGGGGAGACCTTTGCCCAGCAGTGAGACAATGTAGGTTGAGAAAAAATAACAATTTTATATCAAAAAAACTGGGACTCATGCATGGATCCAAAAAAAAGAAGAGATTCTATGTTTTTTTTATAATTTCGTCAATAGTGACCCGATTTTGAAAATTCTTTATCACCCCAAGGTGGTCCCATAAAAAATATTTGAGGATCTTCAGAGTTATGAACAAAAATCACCTCAAGGGTGCAGAAAATTGATCTCTGCTTAAGAAATTCATGTCGGTCTAATAAAAAATTTAAAATTTTGTTACCTGTTCACAAAAGAACCCCTTTGGTTGTCATTGTATTCTAATTACTTATAAATAATAAATAAATAAATAAAGTATCCTTGGACATTCCACACAGCGTCATCTAGTCCCAAGCTAAGCAATTAAATGCTTGTGTTATGGTAACCAGATGACTGATACACTACATAGATACATTTTTTTTTTGTAAATACATAAGTACATATTATACATAGAAAACACCCAGACACGAAACAAATATTTCTTTAAAACTAGGTTGTTTAAACTTTGGGTGAACTTAACCAGCTCTTAGGACAATAAACTGTGTGTACACCCTCGCTACAAGTATAATGCATCAAAGTTTATCTTTTGGAACCGTGAGCCGTGGCTGAAGTTGAATATTTTTAGAGTTTAAAGTTCCTTGTACGGATATTAAATTTCTTGGAAGTGAATTAGTTTTAGTTGTGTAAAGGCTCGATTATGAACTTTATGGAACCAGTATGTGGGAGCATTTTAGTTACAAAACTTTCATGCTGTGGGTACCAGATAGTAGTCATGGCAGAGCCCTATACCTACAGGTAGGTTAAATACTATTAAGTACGTAATTTGACTGCTACTAAGTACAAATGATTATCAAGGTAACATGAAAAACTCGAAAAAATATCGACGAGCAGCTTTCGCCCACGACTCGGTTTGGCATATACACTTACCCCTTTATTAATAAACGAAGATTAACAAAGAACGTCAGTGAATGAACGAATTAGCACTTTATTGTACACAGAATAAACATACAAATACAACTTAAAATTAATACTTCGTTGATCTTTGTTTATTAATAAGAGGGGTAATATGCTAAGAAATCATTGCTAATTAGTGTCATTTACACGATGCAAGATTATTGCCTGTTGTATACAATTAAATTGACTGTCATCATGACTTGCATGGTCTAACTGAACTAAACAGTTGCTTACTATAATTAAACGTCAACGGAACGCGTAATTATTGCATATATTTATAAAGTAAGTAAGTTCGTATGAGCAAGTGGCAAACTCTGGTGACGGAGTTTTTAGGCCGCCTAAAGTCCTCTGTCATTAAAAGCTGGGACCGACAATTTGACGTGCCCTCCGAAGCATGGAAGCGCTCAGCTAATAATGCCACTTGCGGTCACCCATCCAAGTAGTGACGGCTCAGAACGTTGCTTAACTTAAACGATCTATCAAGAACGTCTTAGCAAGCTTCGCCACGAGCGCTTCATATATTTATATATATATATATATTATATATATATAGATAAGTACAAGAGCAATAATTGAATGCAATAATTACGCCTCTGGCATGAAAATGGTATCATGTAAATGGTACTTTACTCTCTAAGCTATTTCATCCGGACTAATTTCTTTTTATGATGTAAGTGACTGACAGTCTATTTTATGAACACAATTAGTATATTAAAGTTGCCGCGGTAAAAATAAATAAATAAAATGAATTCCAGCAAACGTTAAGTAAATCAGCATAATAGTCACCGATTGATACAATTCCTTCTGAAACTATCAAATAGAAAATCGCTATCGATACAGTAAATAACAGACAAATACCGCCCGGGCATGCCATGTGCCCTGACAAACGATAATACAACTTCGCTTTGTAGTTTAGTCAAATATTTCCAAGACATTTATGTTGACAACTGTACCTAATGACTGTTTTCGCGATTTGGTCCTAAACGCTTTTTCACTTAGTAAGGTTTTTTTTCGTAGCTAACGTGTAAGTAACTAAGTACTTATTATAGTTTTGTTATTATATTGCATTTTTTGTCTTCAATACACTTACTTATTTCAAATCAACTAGGTTACCTAACGTATTTAAAAAAAACATTAGATGTACCTACTTGTAGTGTTTAGTTTGGTAAAAAAGACTTACCCCCGTCACCTATTTCTGACGTAGCTGTATATTCTGTGGAATCGGTAGTATTTAATTACTGACAGGATCGAGTACCTAGTACTTAATCGAGGATTACCGGTGATCCATCTTGCATGATGTATTGATCTTGATCCTAATGACAGTTCTGGATCAGACCGTGAAGTACAATTAGATTGCCATTCCATCTTACAGTTGAACCGAAATGCCCGCGTACAATCGCTGTTTCAAACTGACAAAACACTATCTTTTACATTCTTACACGGTTTCATTTAGTCACAATTATATCCTGTTTCTTAGATATTGATATCAAGTACTGGTAAGTTTATTTTTTATGGACATAAGAAAAATAAGTTAAGTACAAAAAAATATAAGTAGGTAAGTAGGTACTTAATTTATTAAACATACAAAAAAATATATCGAAATTAAGTTTTTTTTTCTATGTCTGTGTGATAAAGGTAAGATAATAAATAATAATAAATAAATAGATATCCTTGAACATTCCACACAGCGTCATCTAGTCCCAAGCTAAGCAATTTAATGCTTGTGTTATGGTAACCATATATACTTTGTCCTCTTTGCTTCGGCTGTCGTACTGAGCGGACGTGTCGACGGTGCTATTGCGGCGAGATTTTTGAACTTTGGGACTGCGCCCTCGAGCCTAAGCTGAGCTGGTGCTTTGCCCCCGGGTGCCTGGAGACTGTCTTCATACGTCGCGGAGTGAGTGGACTTTTTGCGCTTTTTCTCTTTTTCCGGGGTTTGAACCGGCCGCTGCGGCGTCTCGGCTGGGCGCTGTACTGACTGAGCCAAAGTCGCGTGGACAACGGCGGTGAAATTACGATACGCAACCGTTCACCGTGCCAAGCGCCTGCCATTACAATAATTGCAATACATATACAAACTTGCTCCAGATAAATTGTAGGTACTACAAACTGCAATAACAACTGCACACAAATAAGGGCAACAATGCAACGGACTCCAACAAAAATGGAAACAATCGACATGGCAAATACTGGAGCAAGCCAGTCAGAAAGTGAAAAAGAGTTTGGAAATGAAACATTAATTCGCCGTGTCAAGAGAAGAGCACTACGTAGCCCTGAACTAATGAACTCGTTCAAGCTAGATGCGACACTTAACTCCTTCAAAGAAGACATACAGCAGCACATGACACAGCTCTTCACCAACTTCCAGGAGAAACAGGACGATAAATTCAAATCTTTGACGTCAGACATCGCTGCTATTAAGGAAGAAATGAAAGAAATGCGTTCGTACTATACGGAAACTGAAAAAAGAATCGATGCACTCACGACACTCTACAAAACTAAAACATCTAAAATAGCAAATGATTCTGCAACAAATTCAACCAAAATTGAACTACTGGAAAAGAAAATTGAAGAACTAAATCGCGAATCTTGTGCGTATAAAATAGAAATTAGAAATATACCTCCAATGCCACAGGAATCACCGGAAACCCTTCTACAACTAGCTGACACTATATTAAAAACGCTAGGGATAGAAACCCTTCCCACGGAAATACGCAATGTTAAAAGAGCGCCAGGAAAACCTGATCTACCCAGGCCTATTATTTTAGAGATGTCCACAGCCACTCTTAAACACAAAGTCATGAAAGAAGTCAAAAACTTCAACAACACCAATAAAACTGGAAAACTAAACACTCAACACTTAGCTATGGCAGGTTCTCAAAGACCGGTCTACATCAATGAAAATCTCACCTATAAAGCCAGAGGCCTCTTCTATAAGGCGCGCCAATTCGCAAAGCAGAACCAGTACAATTTCTGCTGGACCTCAAATGGCATGGTCTATCTGCGTAAAGAGGCTGGCTCTCAGAGGATCATCATTCAAGAAGAAGAGCAGCTCTTAAACATCCAATTAAATAAATGACTAAATCCCAATGCTCATCGATCGTACCAGAAACCCAAAGATCATAAAATGAGCATAATATGTAACTCTTATCCTAAGACTAGATGTAATTATTTAATTTTAGTTATTCCATCTATCAACTCGTTCTTTATAATACTACACACACACCAAACTACACATGCAACATACACACACTCAACAAACCTCACCCCTCACACTCAACACACATACACTCAAGTTAGAGACTCAACTGCTACGTACTTATACAATAGACAAACTCAGTCCACACAAAAGGCTGGCTACTATGAGCCCGAAGATGGAGAAACTATAATTCTATGCTACCATTCCACACATTATACCTATTCCACAAAAAACTACTAAAGCACTGCATGTTTTTTTCGCAGTGCATCCACACACAAATTTAAGAACACGTAGTTTAAGTTTCACAGCCCTTAGTTTCATGTACTACACTTTAATAAAAACAAACACAAAAACACATCAAATCACATACCACATACATTTTATAAATAATGAGAAATATACATCGTCAAAATCAAATCAACATTTATCAGCGCTCCGAACGTTTTTAATGCTATATGCTATCAAACAAAATACAATTTATATACTTAAATCACGCACACTGTTTGTATATACGCAGTGTTACCAAGTTACTTATATGTTGTATATAACATGAACACAATAATAAAACTAGTACAAGATAGCATAGATAGCGTAACTGTATCGGAAGCACACACTTGCAAGCCAGAAAATTGCTTGTCATACATAGAAGATCCAAATAAACAATTTACAATCATATCGGAAAACATAAGAAGCATTAACAAAAACTTTGATGAATTCCTAGTCCTCATAAAACGCACAAACATAGAGCCAGACATCATAGTTTTAACAGAATGTTGGCTACCAAAGAGTCCTAATCTACCATTTGTAGACGGTTATGAGTCGGCATCGACTTCTAGCAACGTAATACAAAATGATGGGGTAGTTGTCTATACAAAAGTAAATTCAAATACAAACTCATATGAACCAACTTTTAAGGACGCAAATTGCCTAGTAACCACATCTTCTAACAATCCCCCTATCGCCATAATTTCGATTTACCGCTCTCCTTCTTATAAAAATTTAGATAACTTTATATCCTCTCTCAATGAAGTTCTTCAAACTCTAACAAACTTTAAAAACGTAGTCATGATTGGCGACATAAACATAAATATTAGAGATGCCGAGGATACTCAAATTTCAGCAGAGTACATGAATGCACTAGCGTTCCATGGCCTCTTGCCCTCTCACACCCTTCCCACAAGAAATCAAAATTGCCTTGACCACGTCTTCATAAGAACAAAACTTCTCGCCCAAACCCTTGTCATCCAAAATAGTATAACTGATCATTACTCAATCCTTTTAGCGCTTAAAACTAACAAGAACACAAATAACGACAAAAAAACTCTTACCAAAGTAGACTATAGAGCAATAGAGGCAGAACTTAAAACTACAGATTTTAAAATGGTCACAAGTGCGACGGATTGCAACACTGCAACTGACCTGTTAGTAAACACACTTAATACAATCATAAAGAAACATACTCACTACATCAAGTTACCCCGTCGTAAAACCCCAATTAAACCCTGGATCACGCCAGGACTTATACGCTGTATTAGGCATCGAGACAACCTTCATCGTAAACTACGGAAAATACCTTTGAATGAAAACCTTAGGATTATCTACACAAGATACCGGAACTTCTGCAATGCTCTCCTTCGCAAATAAAAGAAATCATATGAAAAGGATCTATTTGAAAAAGCTGGTACTAATATAAAAAAAACCTGGGATGCAATAAACAGCATTGCTAACTACAAACCCAAAAAGACATTGCCGAATGACCTCCTTGATGAAACTAATCCAACACCTTCCTTAAATTTAGTTAATGAGTTCTTTGCAAATATAGGTAAAGATTTAGCCAGTAAATTAGGCATCGTCATAAATTTACAAAAGGAGAGTGAAATGAACGAGCCAGTTAACTCATTTGGCCTTATAGACGTAGATCAGTTAGAAGTTTTATCAATAATAAACAGCCTTAAAACGGACTCCTCTATTGGCTGGGACAATATATCTAGTCCTTCCTTCCGAGCTCTTGTACCGAGCGGACGTGTTTTGGTGTTCTCTCCATTTATTTTGTGAAGCTTGTTGTTGTCTTGCTGGGACTTCGCCCCTGTCTTCGATTGCTGTTTGATACGGCGGGTGCTGCGCCTTCGGTGTCCCTGTGAGTCGCGGAGGCCTGTTGGTGAGCGTGGCTTTTTTTCTTGCTTTTTGCTTGTTCTCGGGCTTGAGCCGGCGACCATCTGCGCCTGGGCCGTTGTGTGGACCGACTGAGCCAAGGAGTGCATGCGCAACCGCGACGAAATTAAGCTTTTCAAGCAAACTGGTGTGCTACGCACCCCTACGCACCTGCTACGAACATTGACTCACGCTGTCAGTGCTACGAAACTGCTACGTGCCGGTACTACAACACACACGCATTGTATGTATGTATGTATGTATGTATGGGGACTCCCTTTTCCGCATTTAGACTCAAAGGCGGTCCTTTATGCGTGGGGATGACCTGGCTCACTAGTAGTGAAGCCAGCCTAGCTCCTCCCAGAAGCACAGAAGTTTCCTGGGGTCTTCACAGGCTTCGAGGAGCGACCTCGGATTGTTGAGGATTTGTTGCAGTTGAGCTGCTACGCCCACGCATGCCAGGACTACGTGGGCCGCTGATTCTTCTTCGGTTAGACATCCTCTGCAGAGTGGGCTGTCCGTGATGCCGATGTTGTACAGATGTTTGTTAAGGGGGCAGTGTCCTGTGAGTGTCCCTATGATTATTTTGAGGTCTTTTCTTTGGAGGTTCATCAGGCGACGTGTCAGTCGTGGTATGGCCGCTGGTATCGCTGCTCTAGACTGTCTGACTGTCTGACTCAAACACACACGCATTACTCTGTGCTCTGTACGTGCGTCGTATAATTGACCATCTGTTAACGGCATAATATCGATAATTGCATTTTTACCGCTGCCGCCTACATTGAAATAATGCCACTTAAACGCACACCTCCGCCGTCGCCTGCGCCTACGACGGATGTTTCCTCAGAGCATAGTAAAACCGGGCCTATAGCTCCGCCCTGTATTAAACTATCTGTGCCCACGACACAGAATCAATTACACCACTGCTCCTCCGAACCAAGCCTAAATGAAAGCACAAATAATCTACGCAAAAGGAAGCGCTCTTTCTGTGATGAAGAAAAGCTTAACACCTTTATGGCCGATTTAAAGAAAATGTTCATGCAATTTAAAACAGACCAAGAAAGTTTAACAGGCAAGCTTTGTAGCGCTGTAGAGGATATGCGCTCTACTGTGGATTTCATGGCTCAAAAATTCGACGCATTGCAAGCAAGAGTCGTGCAGTTGGAAAATGAACGCGAATCAGAGGTGCAACATATTAAGACCCTGGAAGAGAAACTTGAAGCCTTCGAGCGTGGCACAAGATCTAGCTGTCTCGAGATACGCAACATTCCAGTTTCATCAACGGAAACTAAGTCTTCCCTCTTAAACACGCTTGTTAACGCCGGAGATATTTTAAAGGTTCCTATCACAGAGAATCAAGTAAAGGATATTTACCGCATTAAATCCAAGGACCCCTCCAGCCGGACAGTTATTGTGGACCTTGCCAGTACCCTTCTAAAGGAAAAAATCATCGCCAAATATCGGGACTTCAACAAAGGTTCATCTAAGTTGACCACAGAGCACCTACGAATTAGTGGTCCCGCGAAACCGATATTCATCTCCGAAAATCTCACATCCAAGATGAAGCGTGTATTTTTTCTGGCTAGAGACTTTGCAAAAGTTAATGATTACAAGTTTTGCTGGGTGTCTCACGGAAAAGTGTTCCTCCGAAAAAGAGAGAATGGGCCGTTCTTCCGGATACTCAATGAATCGGACCTCAAAAATATATCTCCCCTATGATGATACACCAAAAGAAACCATTCAATCGATTCATATCAATGCTTACTTTTATCTTATTTTTCATAAAAATTCATTAGAAATTACTACCAAGCTCAACACTACACACATAAAACACACTCACCTACCTATATACACACTCCCTACAACACACAAACACTTACATCACCCACACACACTTACTAAAACACACAATCACATTCACTTGTATACCGTCAGGTCCATAATAACTGCTCTTTATCCTTACGAGTTCATCTTAAGAATTTGTACTACTCTATTTGTCCCCATGTTATTTTGTTATTATCATTATGGATGATATAAACTTCATTAATACCGATATAGAGAAAATCTCAGTTTCGGATTCAGCTATTTGCTCACCAGAACTTTCAATTAAGTTTGTCAACCAAGATAATTACTCATTTACTATTTTACATGTTAACATTCGAAGTATTAATTGCAATTTCGATAGTTTCCTTGTACTATTACATAGATTTAAGTTTCAACCCGATGTTCTGATACTCTCCGAGTGCTGGCTGAGTAAATGCCCAACCGAACCTATTCTTTCTGGTTATGACTCGTTCAGATCAGATTTTAACAATCAGAATGAAGGCGTTGTTCTTTACGTTAAACGCGGTATGAAGTATACCATTGAAAGTCCCCACTTTGATGAAGCGAATTGTTTAGTCCTTAAATCAGATTCAATAGCGCTGATAGCTTTATATCGGTCCCCCTCATATAAAGATTCAGCCCCATTTATTAACAGTCTAGACAAGATATTACAATCTTTAAAACAATTTAAAACCGTTGCAATTATTGGTGATCTGAACATAAATATTGTACTCGGACAAATTAACTCATTTGGCGATGAATACCTAAATTTAGCAGCATCACATGCATTACTTCCCGCGCACGTTTATCCGACGCGTAATGAAAGTTGTCTGGATCATGTAATAGCCAGGTCACCTTATCCCGCCACAACCATACTGCTAGACTCCGTAATTACAGATCATACTCCGGTCTTATTCTGCTGCCGCACACAAAATTCGAAAATTACAGCTTATCGCACCTTTCAATATATAGATCACAAATCTATAATTAATGAACTTACAACTACAGATTTCTCCTCGGTCCTTGAAAGTAACAATCCTGAAGTAGCTGCAGGAAACTTGGTTAATATTATATCATCAATTATTGAAACGCACACTAAAATTTGTTCATCTACTGTCGCGAGCAAAAAACGTATCATTAAGCCCTGGATTTCACCTGGTCTCCTGAAATGTATTCGCCACAGGGATAAGCTATATAAAAAGTTTATTAGAAACCCTAATAATGACACACATAAAATTATTTATACTAGATATCGGACTTTTTGCAATAATTTGTTAAAAAAAGTTAAACTTGAGTACCACCAAAATGAATTTCAGAAGGCCAGAAAAAATCCTAAAGCTACATGGAATATTGTCAAACAAATAGCCAACATCAGCACTAAAAGTCCATCCGCCAGTAACCTCCTAAAACTTTGTAGTACTCCTTCTTCTTCGGTCGACAAGGTTAATACATATTTTGCTAATGTAGGGAAAACCCTTGCCTCCAAAATTGTTCCCCCAGTCCCTTCGCCCCAAGGCAATGATTATGATCAACTCACTCAAATTACTACCCCATCTCTCCCTGATTCTATGGCCATTTTCAGTGTAGATAATATCGAGATAGAGTCCATAATTCTGAACCTGAAGGATAAATGCGCAATTGGTTTCGACGGTATCCCTACATCCATTATTAAGTCCGCCAGACATGTTCTTATCCCCATTCTTCACCATGTCTTTAATCTTTCCCTCAGCTCTGGCATCTTTCCTGCTGTCTTCAAAAAAGCCGTTGTTCATCCCATTTTCAAGAATGGAGAGAGAGACTGTGTCACAAATTATAGACCTATATCCGTGTTATCTGTCTTGTCTAAAATATTGGAAAAGATTCTTAATAAAAGACTGCATACTTATCTGGATTATCACAGTATACTATCTAAAGGTCAGTTTGGTTTTAGACGTGGCAAGTCAACTGAGGATGCCGTCTTGGAACTCTCGGATGAAATCGTCAAAAAATTCGATAAAAAATTCAAGATCATAGGTGTTTTCCTAGACCTAACAAAAGCCTTTGATACGGTCTCAATCCCTATTTTACTCTCCAAACTCCAAACTATCGGCATAAGAGGCGTGGCTCTTGACATTTTTACCAGTTACCTTTCACATCGAACCCAAAGTGTTCTCATAGATGGGGTGAAAAGTGAAGAAGAACTTATTGAGTTTGGAGTACCGCAGGGCAGTGTTCTTGGCCCTACTCTCTTCCTCATTTATATTAATGAATTATGCAACTTATCCTCTCCCAATTGTAAAATTATTACATACGCTGACGACACAGCACTTCTCATTCACGGTCGCACATGGGGAGAAGCTCGGGACCTTACAGAAAGAGCACTGGGGTCTGTGTTATGCTGGCTGTCCACTAACTTACTCACACTCAATATAAATAAAACAAAATATATCACCTTTGCACCAACCTTAGCTTCCCAGCCTCCCTCAACATTTAATATTCAAGCCCATCTTTGTTCTAACAACTACAGCCCCGGGACTTGCAACTGCGCAATGATGGATCGAACCTCATCAATTAAATACCTCGGTGTTCACCTTGACAGCACAATGTCCTGGAAAAGTCAAATTGACTTCACAGTCTCACGAGTGAGAAAGCTAATCTTTGTATTTAAAAATCTTAGAGATGTCGTTGACATGCAGTGTATGAAGACTGTCTACTTTGCGTTAGGCCAGTCCGTCATATCATATTGCATAACTGCTTGGGGTGGACTTGCGAAGTCTGTAATGTTGAGACTTGAAAGAGCTCAGAGAGCTGTTCTTAAAGTGATCGCTAAAAAACCTATGATTTTCCCTACAACTGATATCTACTTGCTCTGTAAAGTCCTCACAGTTCGACAACATTTTATAGCTCAAACAGTTCTTCGCAAGCATTCCCAAACTTCATTTGACCCTAATCTTACCATTAACAAGCGAATCTCTTATAATGTCTGCAGGATTGAAAGTCGACGCACAGCTATCGCGAGTCGACACTATTATTTCATTAGCTCGTTTCTTTACAATCGATTAAACAAAAAATTAAATATATATTCCCTTTCTCTTAACAAATGTAAAGCCATAGTCCATGAATGGCTCCAGTCACTAACTTACGCTGATACGGAAGGCCTGTTGGTTCCTCTCAAGTGACACACCAACATACGTACACACACACACCCTCACACACACCCTCACACACTTACACATCCACACACCCCGACCACATACTCTACTCTTACATTTTACTCTTATTATAATTAGTATTTAGCTCTATGGAACTCTGTATTTTCTCGGAGGTGGGCGTTGATGTCTGCGACACAGTTTTATACTTCTGCAGATGTCATCGACTTACAATGTTTGTACCTTTGCTTATTTGTTCCAAATAAAGTTTTTATTATTATTATTATTATTAGTAAAATTTTAAAAACTAACACTGATATACTAGTCGCTCCGATTACTCATATCTGTCACCTAAGTTTTCATAAGTCCATTTTTGCAAGAGCATTCAAGAAATCCATCATACTTCCACTACATAAATCGGGTGACAAACATACTGTCTCCAATTATAGACCGATATCCATATTACCAGCTCTATCTAAAATACTAGAGAAAGCTTTAAACAATAGATTGGTTAAATATTTAGAAGGATTCAATCTTCTATCTGAAAACCAATACGGTTTCCGGAAAGGCAAATCAACAGCAGACGCCGTATCGGAGTTGAACAACTATATTGTGAGATGCCTTGACAGTAGCACTAAATGCATAGCCATTTTTATAGACTTAGCGAAAGCATTCGATACGGTGTCAACATCTCTGCTCCTGGATAAACTCGAACACTTAGGCATACGCGGAAACGAACTAAATCTATTGCAGAGCTACCTTAGTGAAAGAACGCAATGCGTTAAAATTAACAATTTAATTAGTTTTTCTTAAACTTTCGCGATCACAATTCATATTTATAAATACATGTACACGGGATTTTATCGCGTTATTTACCTTATTTCTTTTCTTCCCGACGTTTCGGCTATGTTGCAATAGCCATGGTCGCGGGTGGACTGGAGTATGCTTCAATTTGAGTTTCGTTGTGTAGCGGGTGGGTAGTTTTGTATCACTGGTAAAACTACCCTCACAGATCTTCAGAATTCGGATCGGCTGCATTTACACCGCAACACACCACACTAACAGTATCTTCACACCGAGAAGTCATATTACGACGTGCATTGCATCTACTAATCACAGGATTCCAAGATGATGGGAGCCTAAAACCATCCTCACGATTGAAATTCGGATACTTCTTGATTTCAATTGCCTCACGAATCATTCGCTTATAATATTGGCGTTCGTTGGCAAGAATCTTGGGATCGTGAAGTTCAATCCAGTGATTGGGCCCGGAATCCACTAGGTGCTCCGCTATCGCTGATTTATGTACCTGGCGGTTCTTAACTGCTGCAATGTGCTCCTTTATTCGTTCGGCTACAGTACGCTTAGTTTGGCCAATATATGAGCGACCACAGCTACAGTCTACTTTGTACACGCCTGGTACTTGTAGCGGTATGACATCCTTCGGCGATCTCAACAACTTAGCCACCTTCGTTAGAGGAGTAAAAATGGTTTTAATGGAAAACTTGTTCAAAACATTACCAATTTTATCGGTTACTCCCTTCACATATGGCAGATACGTAGGTTGTCTGCTTACATCAGGTAATTTATCTCTTTTCGTACATATTGGCTGTCTCTTTCTTAAACCTACATAACCATTACGTTTAAGTACCTCCTGAACATGCCCCAGTTCTTCCTCTAAATGCTCAGGGTCACATAGATCATAGGCTCTGCTAGTTAAAGAAGAAACAACAGATTGTAAATGACGAGGATGATGATGAGATGTAGCGTGTAGATACCGGTCTGTATGTGTTGGTTTTCTATAGACTGAGTGTGCCAAGGAACCATCAGTCTTCACCATTACCTTAACATCAAGAAAAGCCAAAGTTCTTCCTTCCTCCCTTTCGTGAGTAAACTGAATTTTAGGATGGACTGAGTTTAAATATGTAGTCAAACGCTCAATTTCATGTGCACCACCCTTCAATATACAGAATACATCATCAACATATCGTTTCCAAATCCTTACACCATAGGAAGCTAAATCTAAAAGACTTTCAAAATGTTCCATCCAGATATTGGCTAAAACCGGCGCAACTGGGCTTCCCATAGCCACTCCGTCAATCTGGAGGTAGTGTTGTCCCTGGTATAAGAAATAGTAACTTCTTGCCAACGAACGCCAATATTATAAGCGAATGATTCGTGAGGCAATTGAAATCAAGAAGTATCCGAATTTCAATCGTGAGGATGGTTTTAGGCTCCCATCATCTTGGAATCCTGTGATTAGTAGATGCAATGCACGTCGTAATATGACTTCTCGGTGTGAAGATACTGTTAGTGTGGTGTGTTGCGGTGTAAATGCAGCCGATCCGAATTCTGAAGATCTGTGAGGGTAGTTTTACCAGTGATACAAAACTACCCACCCGCTACACAACGAAACTCAAATTGAAGCATACTCCAGTCCACCCGCGACCATGGCTATTGCAACATAGCCGAAACGTCGGGAAGAAAAGAAATAAGGTAAATAACGCGATAAAATCCCGTGTACATGTATTTATAAATATAATTTAATTAGTACCGAACTGCCTGTCTCTTATGGAGTCCCACAGGGTTCTATCCTTGGCCCTACTCTTTTCCTAGCTTACATAAATCAGTTATGCAAACTCAGCTTACCGAATGGAAAAATTATTGCATTTGCAGATGACACGGTCCTGCTATTTCAGGGAAAGAGTTGGGCAGAAGCTTATCTGAACGCCCAAACTAATTTTAATATATTCTCTACATGTCTCTATCAAAATAAACTCACTCTTAACGCTACGAAAACCAAATATATAGCTTTCTCACTAAACAAATCTGGACAGCCTAACCTAACTTCTAACTCCATAAAAGCCCACACTGTGACTTGCCTCCAGTCAATCATACCCTATCAACACACTTGTGACTGTCCGGTCATCGAAAACAGTAACACCATAAAATACTTGGGTGTTACCCTTGACCAGCACCTATCATATGAACCACATATTAATCAACTTGCAGCCAGAACTCGTAAATTAATGGCAGTTTTTAAAAATATAAGACATGCTGCAAACACAATTCAAATAAGAAATATATATTATGCATTATGTCAATCCTTGCTAACATATTGCCTAACATCCTGGGGAGGAGCCTGTAAGTCACATCTACTCAAGCTCGAAAGAGCTCAGAGAGCGTTACTCAAAGTGGCTTACATACATCCATTCATATACCCAACAAAACAACTGTATTCTGAATGCCAAGTTCTCTCAGTAAGACAACTATTCATCCAACAAACAATAATTAAACAACACAAAATTAAACCCGACTTTGACGTAACTAACAAAAGACGAAAAAACAAAATATACAAGATAACTAAATGTAAAACCGAATTCGCACACAAACACACCATCTTCTTAGCGACATATCTGTACAATAAACTAAATGAAACACTAAAAATACACAAATCAACTGACAAAGAATGCAAAAACTCAATAAAAGAATACTTACTTACCCTAAACTACGAACAAACCGAGGATCTAATAAAAAATCAAAAATGACAACATAACTCTGACAACACACACTACACACAATCTTCACACACACACTTTCTTACACACACATACATAATATACCTACACATGCACATAATATAACACAAAACATGGGCTTTTAGAATATAAGTTTTTTTTTTTTTTGTTTTGCTTTTCTTTCTTTACTTCTTAACCTTTTTAGAACATCTCAAACATACACACACAATTAATATACTAGGTACCTGTGATTAAAGCTATCAGTCGAAGCAAAGGTGCCCTTGTGTCTAAATACAAGTTTCTAAACTTAGTTAGAGCAAGGTATCAAAGTTTTTCTGAAACTTTAAATCAAGGTTACAGAGCACAAACGGTAATAGGAATAATATTTAATAATATTTTTAATATTAAGTACCTAACACTGATTGTTTGAACATACATTACTGTCTTTTTTGTTAACCTTTTTTTGAAATAAATAACTTTATTATTATTATTATTATAAGAAAAACACGGGAACGGGAAATATTCACTGCGGGTAACACCGCGGGGCGCAGCTAGTTCTAGCATATTTTCACAAAAGTATTGTCATAAAGTAGTATGTAAAGCCTCTCCTCAGGTGGGTACTGACCGGCGTTACGGTGCGTAATGTAACGTGTTACACCGCGAGCATTCGTGCAGTCAGTACGTCGTGTTACGGGGAAACCAGCGAGTAACTCGAGCAACTCGATGCGTAACACGCTCGATGCGAATGTTACATTACACCTCGTAACGTTGGTCAGTACGTTACACTAATACGTGCATGCCGATGCGGGCAAGTAGAATCATCAATGAGTGACGAATCGTTACCCTGTCACCTACTCTACCAACACTTCCAGTTAATCTATGGTATTATTGTAATAGCTACCCTAATGGGGCTGTATAATTGCTTACCCACAGAGTATCCATTCGATTGGTATCTCAGCAATATCCATTTTCTGAGCCCAATTTAATATTTATGAACTGAATATTTATTAGCTCTTATTTTGTTGAAAATGTCAAGGTCTCATGAAAGTGATGAAAAATATAAGTTATGAATAAATAATAACAAAATTGTATACACTCTGGATATTCCTTTTGATTTTATTCGTGTTTATTTTGCTGATAAATTATTTATTCGGTTGTGATCTGTCGTTTAACGGAATAATAAAATAAAATAGGCTCCAGCGCTAGTTTTACGCATACAGGTACCTTAATGACACAACATTTCTAATGTCCTATATTACTCTAATATAGAGTGGGTTCATTACAGTCAAAAGTGTACCCAGACGGTGTACACTTTTTGAGAATTTAAAATAAAATATAAAAATCTCTTCGTTTACAGTAAAACTTTTATAAACTACATTAAACACCAATTCAATTCCTAAATGTTAATCAAATTTCGAGGCTGGCTGTATTTAACAATCTACCGGTTACCGAGGTTTTGGAATTCAAAAGTACAATAGGTAACCCTTTCATTGTAATTAACTCGTTCCACCAATATTTGTCTTGAGGGAACCCCTTTGTTGAGAGTTTTCCGGCAAGATACGCCCAAAATACAATTATTTAAGTAATAAGTTAAATTTGTTTAAGTTCTATAAATATCACATGGTGGGAAGCGGCCGGTGATCGAAAGAAGTGGAAAGAGATGGGGGAGACCTTTGCCCAGCAGTGGGACACATTATTGGGTTTAAAAAAAAATATCACATACCTAACAACCACAATATTATGCTCTTTATAAAGTAAACGTCGTACAAAAGATGGCAGGTGGACCCGTGAAACAACCCTATGGAAAGGTCCAACTGGAAAAAGAAAGAAAGGGAGACCACAAGAAAGGTGGCAAGATGAAATAGTTGCTGTAGCGGGCAAGTCCTGGACTGAAAAAGCACAAGAAAGAGGAAATTGGAAAACTTTGGAGGAGGCCTATACCCGTAAAGGGGTCCTTAATTAAAACTATTTTATTTTTTTAGAATTTAAGTTAAATTTGTTATTTTATTTTTTAATTAAGGGATAAATAAAGGCTTTTTTATTTTTTTATTTTTTTATTTTTTTATTTTATTTTTTATAAAGTAAACGTGCAGAACATTAAGAGTACCATAGGTACTAGGAATATTTAATTAAATTTATATTTGTCGACCTCTGTGGCGCAGTGGGCGAGAGCACGTCTGAGACGCGGAGGTTGCGGGTTCGATCCCCGCCACAGGTTAAATGTTTTTATGTTCTGCAGATTTTTGTTCCGGGTTTTGCGCAGATTTTTGTGAACATGAACTTATATAAAAAATACATACAGTTCGTTCGTTCGTTCGTATGAGCAAGTGGCCAACTCTGGTGACGGAGTTTTTAGGCCGCCTAAAGGCCTCCTGTAATACATACAGTGAAACAAAGAAACTCCTCTTTTTTGAAGTTAATTATTTAAGGTAGGTACTGTAAAAATGTATCCATGGCCATGGCCATTCCTTCATTAGCTTTTATGTCAAACCACATTTATAGTACCCTTACCTACGTGTAATATTCCCGTGCAATATGCGGTTCGGCGTCTGCATCGGAGATGACGTCACAACGTCCTAATGAGTTCACATTTAGAACTAAGTTTGTCTGTGACCTGTATAACGAGTGTGAATATTTTTCCAGAAGTATGCAAGCTTGATAAAGTCACGTACCTATATATACTTAAAATCACGCCTCTTTTCCCTGGGGGTAGGCAGAGACCACGGATCTCCATTTGCTACGATCCTGACACACTTCTTTGGCCTCATTAACTCTCATTACATTCTTCTTTAGATACATACCTACATTTGTTGTTGAATAGAAGCTAGGCCCCAAAACGTATTCGCCATGTCCCTCTACTATACAAACCGAAAATGATACTTCGTGCCTAACTAACTAAGTTCGCTTGAGCAAGTGCCAATAATCGCATTTTATTTTTTGTTAGTTAATCTTCCGAATTAAGTTTACACCACAAGCTGACCTGCGATTGTTGGCACGATGTATCGTTTTCGGTTTGTAGAGCAGGGGGATTCTTTATGGTTTTTGGTCGTGATAGAACATTAATACCCAAGCAACACATAAGCAGGATATTGGAATTTAATATGTAGATTTACAGCCTAAAGATGAATTATGGTTTTATAATGGTTTTATCGACGTGTTCTGGCTGGTCTATAGTATTTAAGAAACCTAGAAAAGCCTTCAGCTGTATATAGCTTTTGCATAAATAATATCAAGCTATTAAGTCTATAACAGTTTCAAAGAAAACCTTTGTACAGGTTAAGGCTGTACTTTTTACAGCAACTAACATTTCTTTAGAATTGTAGTTTTATAGTATAATAAAATAAGCTTTAAGCTGTAAAACAGAATCAACAGAATATGTTTTAAAACTCTAAGCTTGATAATAGATTGTCATAGAGTAATGGCTGTTTACTAGTTTATATCAAACCCCTTATAAATCCAGCTGTATAAAGTCCTAGATAAAAACCATTTAACAGCCTTTTGCTGTTAAAGTAAGACAATGAAGAGCGTTAGTAATGACTACGCTGTAAATACGGCGAATCGTAAATCCATTATACAGAAAACTTTAACGGATAGTAAATCATGGAAATACAAAAAAAGAAGTGGTGCAATAAAAAAAAAGTTTCAAAAGAGTATTTAGCTATTGAAAATTAGAAACATACGAAACATAATCAAATAAACCAACTAATAAACTATGCTACTCCTAGTAACTAGGTATTCTAGAAACTAGGGTTTTTCTTTTTATACATTGAGGCCTAAAACTTTAGAACATTATAGATTAATAATGTATTATTGAGAGAGTTTTACTCAGCAAAAACCTTACTAAAATCTCTCTTGTGGTCACACACCAGCTAAAACCCTACTAATATAATATATTAAGCCTTTATACAGCCAGTGGCTTTAAAAGACCTATTTTGAAGTATTATAGCTGTCTAATATTTAGACGCCATTAATTGATTACTCATGGATTACCAAATTCTATTTTTACAAACATTGAGTACAAGAATTAAGCTGAAAATCACTCAAAACTATTTTACCAGAAACTGATATTCATGAGAAAAACTAATATTGGGTGAATCGTCGCAAACATATTATAACCTACAATTTCTTTAAAATTATTTACTTTCAATTATTAACTTTTTTTCACTAAATGAATTTCTTTCACGAGCGCTTGAAAATTTCAAATAAAATACATATATACTTTTACAGTAAACTGATTCTCGCATCCATTTCACTACGAATTGTAGACGAAAACAAGCGATACTCATTAATATTTATAACACTTTGACTTATTCAGGAGTGTTATGGTTTCCATTAGACAAAATATTATCTGCGAATAAATTATTTATTTTATCAAGACTGTAATAAGTTCTTTATATGTTCAAACAAACTTATTTAAGTTAAATATCATACTAAAACCCGCATAAGAGATTTAAAATGACAAAAAATAGAGTAAAGGCTTGGTAAAAAGCCATTAACCAGCTTTTTTCCAGCTAATAATAAGCTTTTGTAAAGACTTTAAACAGCCTTTTTAAGGAATAAGTCTGTTTAATATGGTCCTCTTTTGCACTTACAAGAGCTGTAGAAGCGCTTATAAAGTACTTTAAACAGCATTTAAACCAGCATTAAGAATTGCGAAAATCTATTTCACAGCTCTTTTAAAGCTAGTTTGTGTTGCTTGGGTAGGGTCACCTAGCACATAACCTATTCCTGGCTCAGGACCCAGGTTGTTCTCCGAAGGAGTTAAAACATACAGAAGAGACGTCCGCGCACCCGGCTCTTTAATATGTGACACTTTTATACCTTTTTTTTAAAGTAAATCAAAGTGACGTCTTATCGCACGCGTCTTCGCCGTACGTCTTTTCTATCAGACTGGCGCCTAAAATGTAATTCAAGCTAACTTGAATAAAACAAAAAAAATAAATTTACTTGAACATTTTACACAGCATCATCTAGTCCCATGCTGAGCAACTTTATGCCTAAAGAAATCTAAGTATGGCTACCTCACTTTGGTGACAAAGTCCTGATCCTGTCTATTCCATTTTCAATTCCACAGGTTAAGCAATAGTTACTACAGTAAAAGCCATAATGAGCCGGTGGAACTATAACAATATGGTAAACTCACCCGCCGCTAAGCTGGGCTCATTAATTATTTCGGTCCCGGTATAACTTACTAACTGCGAGATATTCTGCGGTGTGACTTACTGCTAGTGATGTGTTGAATTTATACTTCCGTATCATGATGTATAAATTCGAAACAGGATAATTAATTCATAGCATGTGATTTATCAGCTGTTGGCGGAGGATAATGCACAGACTTTTGATGTAACTATCATCGGTTTGTAGCCGTGCAATAATACAATTTTTGTTTCAGAAAATTGTCGTATGCACGTTGATGTGAGTTCTAAACGGTAAAGGAAAAATGTAATTTTCGTGGATTAAGCTCAAATGATAGTTGAGATGCTATCCTACTCTATCTCAACTATTATTTCGGTACTACATCGTCAGATGTGTAAAAGCTAGAAGCATGTTGATCAAAATATTTGCAAAATCCCTTTTTTTTTAATATTATAATAAGTGTTATCTACCGTTAATAGATTCCATGACGTGACTGGGGTATTCAAAGTCAACGACAAAATTTTAAACGGTCCAACCGTTTAAAATTTGGTACATGCCCGCTTTTTGCGGAGGGTAACATTCATACGTGACAGGTTGCAAGCCCATCGACGCTCTAATTTTATTATGATCCGTATCCCACATTATTCTTTCTTATGTTCCGTATCCGGAACACACGTTTCTTTTAGCTATCCGTATCATCCCTATTGAGAGAATCTGCCACACTTAGTTCAGTAATGATAGCGTACAGTGGTTTTGTAATTAAGCCTAAGTGCTCACCTGCGAATGTCCTCCGGCAGTTTGGGATGTACTTATTCATTTTGATAATAAATGTGGCGTTTGCCAAAATATTTGTAATAAAAACCAGTCCCTTACTGAACGTGTTAAGTATTTTAAAAAAGAAAAAGAAAATAAAATAAAAATAGCTGTTTTTAAAATTCTCCTAGAGGCCTAGATCGATAATTATGTTTGTACACAAAATGGAGTATTTATTTAAGATGATTTATAATTGACTTTAGAAGAAATATTTGTGAATATAATAATCGAAATTAATACGGGTAATAAGTAAATTGATAATTCACGACTAACACCGAGAATCAGGGCAAATCTAATTAAACCTAATGACCTCTCCCAATCTTGATCAATTTACTAGCTCAAAGCAGAACTAACACGGTTATTGTAAACATAGTCAGCTAAACATTAGTTTACCATCAAACTCCGATCGGTCTCACCCAAATCACTAGTCGACCCTCGACCACGGCCTAAATAACAGAAGGGTTGAGGGAGAAACGAGTGCCACTTATGATTAACACTTTCAGAGTTTTTTTAAAGTTTTTTTATGATTAACACTTATGATTAACAGTTTAAAAGTTTAAGTGACTTATGATTAACACTTTTAAAACGTGAACTTATGATTAACACTTTCACTTATGATTAACAAATCACTAGTCGACCCTCGACCACGGCCTAAATAACAGAAGGGTTGAGGGAGAAACGAGTGCCACTTATGATTAACACTTTCAGTGCCACTGATGATAATGTGCTGTGCTGCAGCCTCCTCTTTCACTTCATAACATTGCAAGCTTTTACGCTAGTTATTTAAATGCAAATACAAAATAATAGGGAGGTTGCGGGTTCGAATCCCGCCGCGGAACAAATGTTTGCAAGTTCTGCAGATAATTGTTCCGGGTCTGGATGTTTTTCTATCTATAATATGTATGTATTTACAAAAATAAAATGTATCTAAGTATTATCATTATCAGTCATCTGGTTACCATAACACAAGCATTCAGTTGCTTAGCTTAGGACTAGATGACGCCGTGTGAAATGTCCAAAGATATTTAAAGATATATTTATTGATGATAATGTGCTGTGCTGCAGCCTCCTTTTTCACTGCCATCTGTTAAAAAACATACGCAACATACACAAACAGTAATAGGTACTTCATAACATAGCAAGCTTTTACGCTAGTTATGCAAATACAAAATAATAAACTTCGTAAATAATACAATTCACACCTGGAACCCTGAGGAATCAATCCCAGTTCCCGGTCAACTGTTCCGAATTATGTCCTATTACTGGGTCACATTAATCTTGCTCTGACGCGATCGAAAAGGGACGATACATTCTTTTAAGGATCTCGGCCTAAAGCTCACTGTACCGCGAAATTGGAAATATAAACCATTACGAGCAGAAAATTTTGACTAAAATATACGAAAAGGGTAAAAGTGACCGTAAAAAACGTGTTGTAAATATAACTATGTATTTGTCAATCAAGCTGGAACACTATCATGATTTGGCGTAGTTTGCCGGATCATGATAATTTTTACAGTTACTGTATTCGTATCACCGTATCATTCTTCGTATTAAGCTCCGTATCTAGTAGTTGTAACGCATCAAACGACTGACAGACGCTCGTATTCGTATCTCCTTTGATGATTGGGCAAACGCTTGACCCGTATCGCGTACCGTATCAGAGAGGCGTCTCAAATCATATTATATTATAATCACGTATCATCCGTCTACCGGCGACAATGATACGCGCCGGCGATACGCTTTCAGGTAGCCAAAAAACTTTCACCACAATTAGCCACTTAGCCCATCACACTTACATAATCTAAATTAACACAAAATAGGTCGCATTTAGCGTGTGCTCACATAAATTGGACTCTTACAAACCTAAAACAACTTTACCTCTTTATTAATATTGATACAGATATTCCAGGGTTTATCTTTCAACTTTTATGCGAAGAAACCCTAAAACTCTTAAAATTTGTCGGTGAAAAGTAGTAAAAGCGGTAATTCTCCCCCATATGCGCGGTCACGTCTCGACACTCCGGCGTGTTTAATGCACGTATCTTTTCAAAAGTAAAAACACCTTTTTGCATGAATTTGCGAGTTTTTCACGCTTTTGTACGGGCTTTTCAGCTTTTATTGGTTTTCGCGCCTTTTCGCGATTTGTGAGAGCATTCAAGAAACTCTTTGGAATTATGTACCGACCTCATTAGTTATGAAAATAGCGCCATCTGTAGAGTTTCACAGACATGTATTTTTAAAAATTGAATTTGATTATTCTATTTTTAAAATGATGTTCGTGACTTCATAAAATAAAGAGGTCCTATGTTCCTAACCTTATAACCTAACCTAACTGTATGTATTTTATTTTTCTATTATTTGAGTTTTAAAAGGACTGACGACTACCGTGCACCACCATACCATCAGTGCCATGGTGATGGCCATGGCACCGTAGCGAAAGATTTCCTACGGTGTTGGTGTGGCATGTTCCTATTACGTTCATAGCACTGTACTGTACCAGTCTTGTGTTATGTTATGACCCTTAAATTATAGAATTGTTTCTTTGCAATACAGTTCAAAATGGAACACTTAATTTTAACTATCTGTTCAATCTGTTAAGCAACGTTCTGAGCGGTCACTACTTGGATGGGTGACCGCAAGTGGCATTTTCATCTGAGCGCTTCCGTGCTTCGGAGGGCACGTTAAATTGTCGGTCCCGGCTTTTAAAGTCGTTAAGCCATGACGGAGGCCTTTAGGCGGCCTAAAAACTCCGTCACCAGAGTTGGCCACTTGCTCATACGAACGAACGAACGAACGAACTATCTGTTTGCAAGTTGGAACAATCTATAGGTGTAATCCCAATCAGAGTATCTCTGGGTTTAACTGCAGTTTTATATCTCCCCCCCGCTATTAAGGGGTAAGTGGGGGAGGGAACAAATTGGACTTTTTCGGGGTGATTCAGAGGAATTAACCTTTTAGTGCGAATGTAATCTTAATTAGGGGAGTGCAGGTTTACGAGAATTGGTTATGATTGTGGGGGCATGTTTGTGGAGTAATAGAAAGTAAGATGTTCTTAGGTTTGTGAGGATGGAATGGACTAGGAATAACTTTTTATAGCTGATATGAAACAATGTATGACTTCTTACAGACCTTAAGATAACTAATGAGTGCTGAAGAATTTTCTAAGATATCGAGTAAATATCGGCAAAAACTTGAAATTATCTGGTGGTAGTTGCGCTGAAACAGACTAACTTTTCGCGAAATCAAAATTTTAGATAAAATAAAATTTTATTTTAAAATACTAATATAATTCCCTAGTTAACAAAGGCACGACAAATATAAATCAATCGAAAGATCGTGTAAACTATCTGTCGGATCGCCCGACAGCTCAACTCCTCAGGTCACAGAACTCTTGAAGTGTTGCAATCAATAGCAATATCCGCACTTCAAATGCCAATAAAAGGACCCTTATTCGCCCTTACAGCCTTCGATCTCTATAAAACGGACACCGTTAAATTACAGTTGGTATTCTTGTCGACGTCGATGGGCTTGCAACCACAAATGCTATGTGAACATTTTGACAATGGATCGTCCCTATCTGTATTTTGTTTTGCCAAAATTTGGCCGCATCCTCGGCGCCCCCGGACGCGGTGTACCTATCACCCAAGTCGCAGGAGATAGGGCACATCAGTCAGATTTATACAACGTGATTCATAATTGGTATGTTATCCCGAAAAGGGGTCATTCATCGAATCAGTGTAATAAACATTGGTTCTACGACTTTTTGAATTTCGATGTGTTTCATTGAAGAAATGACTAGCAAAGTTAGATAAATAATGTCATGGACAAGCGCCACCTACATTAATTACTGTATAATTCCTATTGTTGGTGTAATAAAGAGTTAATTCATTCTTTAAGTAGCATTTCAGTATTCGGGCGTAAGTCGCTCTAATTCAACATCATAAAACATCAACAGTTTTTCAGGAAGCAAAAGCTTAAGGCTATTTCTTGAAACATCGTCCGCCAGTTGAGACAAATCGAGATCTTTGAGATCCGCCGAATGATTGCTCGTGACTTATTGTCGTGGAGATAGAGCACATTGTTGGCACAAGTTGGCACACATTTGAAGAACGCTTATAAATAAAAGCAAAGGAAGTAAATAAATAAATATCCTTGGACATTTCACACAGCGTCTCTAGTCTAGTCTCTATCTAGTCCCAAGTTAAACTACATATTGAATGCTTGTGTTATAGTAACCAGATGTCTGATATACCAACTATACTAGTAGTTCGCCTCGAACGAGATCTCGCGCCTCGAAAGAGATCTCGTGCACCGCTGGTTGGTGTTTATTTTGTACCTACTTGCTTCGACTGCCTATCAATGACTGTTGAGTAGACTAATTGATTGTTTACGAAATCTGGCTGCTAGATTTCTACGTTTATCGAGTCTTTATTCAAAGTCCAATATCAATTGTCAAATTTCCCGGCTTTTAAAGTCGATAAGCCATGACAGAGGCCTTAAGGCGGCCTAAAACCGTCACCAGAGTACTCTCAATTAGTAAGTTCGTATGAGCAGTACTTACTAATTGAGAAGTGACATTTTATTCGCTTATTTATTCATCCGTATGTCTCGCACCCTTTAATGTAACGTTTCCACTGGTCCATTTGTTTGCCGAAACACCTGGGTTTTATTAATGATCTGTCAAACTCCCCTTGTCGCCATTAATTAACCTGACGGGTTATTACCTAAGTGTCACTTTGTTATAGACGATTAAATGGCTGAACTGGCTAAAGTGAAATGGTTTTTTAATTTGGGTAGGTAGGAAAGCTATTTCCCTGCGTGGGCGAGTTGACGACCTCTGTGGCGCAGTGGGTGAAAGCCCGCCTGAAACGCAGAGGTTGCGGGTTCGATCCCCGCTGCAGTACAAATATTTAATATCTGCAAATATTTGTCTCGTGGGTGTTTTCTATGTATAATATGTATGTGACATTATAATAGCACACGGGAAATTACTCACGTAAAATTATCGTCGATTTAGATACCGACAATGTATCGATTCTTCCGGAGAATCTTCATCTGGGTATGAGTGTGGTCACTCCTCGCGGTCGCGTCTCTCTATGTCAAATACAACTCACGATAGTTTTGAAAGTGAAATAATATGTATGTATTTAAAAATGTATCTAAGTAGTATATCAGTCACCTGGTTACCATAACACAAGCATTAATTTGCTTAGCTTGGGACTAGATGACGCTGTGTGTGGAATAGGGGTATTTATTATTATATTTATTAACTAGTTTTAATATATATCTGTAGCATGTAAATTTCTCGTAAGGCAATTAACGTAACGTAACCCACTTATCACGTTACTGCGGTGTCTAAGTGTTTCACGGTAGATCACATTTCAACGTAAATTGGATAAGTGATGCTTAGCCTACCTGAATATATAATGCTAATAGAAGGTACTTAAGTGTGTATATGTTAGCGCTCGTGGCGAAGCTTGCTAAGACGTTCTTGATAGATCGTCGAAGTTAAGCAACGTTCTGAGCGGTAACAACTTGGATGGGTGACCGCAAGTGGTATTTATATCTGAGCGCTTCCGTGCTTCGGAGGGCACGTTAAATTGTCAGTCCCGGCTTTTAAACTCGTTAAGCCATGACGGAGGCCTTTAAGCGGCCTAAAAACTCCATCACCAGAGTTGGCCACTTGCTCATACGAACTAACTAACTTTAGGCATTTAAGATGTGGAGTAGTCAGAGGCACGTCCTATCACGTCATTTTGTTACATAGCTCTAAATTTGTAGAAGTTAGACACGTGAGAAGCTGCAAGCCCGTCTCCGCCAATTTAAAAACTCCTTTTGTTTCCTCACTATGTTTTCCTTAATTGTAAACTTATTTTCCTCAGTAAAAAATCCATCAATGGTTAACATTCGAACCCACGACCTTTGGTTTGAAACAACATCCCAGAACACCAACAAAAAGAACATTTATTTTCATAAAAATCTCCTTGTTTTTACTGCGCGCACGAATTTCATTTAAAGATAAAAATGTAAAGTTTATTTTGGTTCGCGAGATTCATGATAAATAATATTGAATATTTCTCCGCTATCGTTGATAGAATCAGTTTTTTCCATTTAACAATTTTTCACAGATATCAGAATCACTTACTTGAATATTGATTGTATTTGTGAAAGTGTTGCTATACTTTCTGTATTTGTTTAAGCTGATTTGGATTGTATCAATTTCATTCCCATTACACGATGCAAGATTGAAAAAGTCATGGCTGACCGACAATTTAACGTGCCCTCCGAAGCACGGAAGCCTAAAGATCTGAGATTATAATGTCTACAGTGCCTTGGTTGTTTTGTTTGATGTTGCCTGAATTCTGAACCTGAAAAGAACCTGCATCTTGCTTAATTAGTCTTTTCGACGTTGAAAATAAAAATCATATTATTTAATGTAAAAACATCACGAAAGTCAGGATCCTACTAGCGAAAGACGAAATTATTCTGCTATAAGTGCAGTCGCCTTCAATAATATAGTATAAAATAAATAAATAAATAAATAAATATCCCTGGACATTCCACACAGCGTCATCTAGTCCCAAGCTAAGCATTTTAATGCTTGTGTAATGGTAATCAGATGACTGTTATACTACATAGATACATTTTTTTTTTGTAAATACATACATATTATTATAGAAAACAACCAGACACGAAACAAATATTTGCAGATCATACAAACATTTGTCCCGTAGCGGGGATCGAACCCGCAACCTCTGCGTCTCAGGCGGGCTTTCGCCCACTGTGCCACAGAGATCGTCGAAATATTCTTGGACATTCCACACAGCGTCATCTAGTCCCAAGCTAAGCAACTTAATGCTTGTGTTATGGTAACCAGATGACTGACATACTACTTAGATATTTTTTTTTTGTAAATACATAAATATTATAGATAGAAAAACATCCAGACCCGGAACAAATATCTGTAGAACATACAAACATTTGTCTCGCGGCGGGGATCGAACCCGCAACCTCCGTATCTCAGTCGGGCCTTCATCCAACTGCGCCACAGAGGTTTTAAGGTTTTGAACATTTATTTTCTATGATTCGTAGATTTGTGAGTTTCCCGATATTCATCATGGTAAAAGTCCCGTTTTAGGCGTTTATAATAATGTACAGTCGCCTGCAATAATAATACATTTCATAATTTTTGCCTAAAGATCCGAAAGAAATGTCTACCGCTCCCGGGATACAGTCGTGATCATATTTCATTTTTTTTCATTTCATTTCATAATTTTTAGAATGATGACAACATTATGTTTTAGGTGCTGGGCAAGCCTATTCCATCTCAAAAATGTCCCAGGCACTACCGTGTCCCGCAAAGATTGCCTCCTGACTCTGTATAAATCATCTATCTAATCAAAGATGTAAAGACCTGAGAGTATGTTTACATTATTTTATTGAAAATGTAAAGATGAGATTATTGGCACAAGATGACTTTTACGTAGTTTTGAAGCGTTTGGATGTAGACATCTTTATAAAAAAAATATAAGTACCTACCGTGACATAATGCAAAGAATTATGAAATATAACATAATATTGCAGGCGACTGTACCTTCCTTTCTAAGTTTCATGTCTCAAACCAAAAAAAAGTACTTCCAAGTACAAAGAGTGTTATTAAATTGACGATGGAAATAAAAATATTGCAGCCAGGACCGTCTCATTACTTATTCCGTTTGGGCGATTTGTTCCCGAGTATTGTTTTTAGGGTTCCGCAAGCCCGGGGGACTTTTAGCGGGAAATTACTTAGAGTTTGAGTTTAAAAGGCGAACGAATTCGGATTCATTTCAATAGCATTTATTTTGTATGGTTTAGGAGTAGCTAGAAATTTCAATACTTAGAGTAGGTAGCAACAATATTCAATATAAAAAAATTTTTAGGTAATTTTACCTAGAAAGTAATTGAAATTTCTTGGATAAAATTGATGTTTTAAAGTTTCCAGGCTATCTGGTACGGGTTACGATTTTGTGTATGGCCTTTGTCTTCTAGATATTAATCGTCTTTGGTAATAATAAAAAAAAAGGCGGCGGTGCTAGTTTGACGCATACAACCACCTTAAACTAGTCCACGATCCCAAAACTGTCACTAAACCCGAAAGCATGGCCCGCACCACATTTGGGCAATTTCTCATCGCTCTCTTCATAAATATTGAATTTGTACAGAACCTTTTTATTCCACGCACATTTATAACCTGCTCCGTTCCTAAATTGATATTTTTTATTTAGTTGTTCGCTAAATTAGATTCTCTCGCTTTGTGAATTTTTCTTTGGAACGGCAATTTCCAGTGTTTATTAAACTTGGAGGTAGGTTTGTGTAGCTTTTTACTTCGCTTAGTTTTTCTAAAACTCGAGTATAGACTTTCTTTTAGATAATTAAAAGTTCTCTTGAATATCATGCTCGAGTTTTAATTAGTAAAGAAAAATGGCAAAACAAATTTGCATAAACAAACAAACATCATCTCACCCCAAACGCATATCGAGACGACCTCTGTGGCGCAGTGGGCGAAAGCCCGCCTGAGACGCAGAGGTTGCGGGTTCGATCCCCGCTGCGGGACAAAAGTTTGCATGATCTGCAAATATTTGTTTCGTGTCTGGGTGTTTTCTATGTATAAATGTATGTATTTACAAAAAAAATGTATCTATGTAGTTTATCAGTCATCTGGTTACCTAGTCAGATGACGCCGTGTAGAATGTCCAAGGATATTTATTTATTTATTATATAGGTACCGTATCCGTTGCATCCTGGGTAAAAATGATTATAATTATGCCTAATTTAATTACTGATTAGGCCACTGTAAAACAAAGAATTTTAATTCTTTCAAATTTTACTTAATAGTTGTTTGATAGATTTTTCTAGAGAAAATTTCTTTAATTGTATGGATTTACGACCTTAGTTTTGAAACGTACGTCCTAGACCGGTCGATTTCTATTATAAATCAGCTGCAATATTGCAATATGCATCAAACAATATTTAAGCCCTAGTGCACAATCGCGGCTCAGACAGTTCCACTACACCGGTGTGCTCCCGCCTAAGGCTGCGTTTACACCAAAGATGGGCGACGATACGTAGCGACTAGTGAGAGATGTGTTAAACACCAATAGAATCGCTTCATATACCTGGCCTCGCTCAGCATATCTCTAGTGGAAACGGCTTAGCACAGTGGTGTTTTTTACATAACAACAAAGGATGTGTGCAACGGATGCGTAACATATGATATGTAGGAAAGTATTACAAATCGGAAAATAGCTACGCATCCCGCACTACTGAGCTTGCTCGCCCATCTCTTCGCATTTTATACTTCTGCATGTGTTTCGTTAGCAGAAAATGCCTTCGACAATATGAAAGTACATTATGCATGTAATTTGGAATATAATACTTACATTAAAAACGCTTTATTGTACACAAAAGAAAACAAATTACAAATACAATATAAACATAAAAAGTAAATGCAATAAATAAAATAAATCTCTGGTGGAAAAGTTCACATCGGAGCGCATAACTAACATAACACATCTCTTGTGTAAACGCAGCTTTACATCGGTGTGCCCTAAGCCTTTAATGGACAGGCCAGACGATAGTTATTGGTAAAGTTTTGGGGAGATATTTGTGTTTTTATTAAATAGCTTTTAATCCCAGAACTTGGACTTAGATTTATTTTTAACTAGTGTTACCCGCGGTGAAAAGTTCCCGTGGGAATACCGAGATCAAAAGTATCCTATTCTTTTATCCAGGGTATAAGCAATCCTGGTAGAACATTTCATTCAAATCCCTCCAGCTGTTTGAGCGTGAAAGAGTAACAAGCACACTTACATACACACAAACTTTCACCTTTATAATATTAGTGTGATTTTTGTGATTACTTCTAAAGGGGAGGTTTCCTATTCGTATTTTTTGTGAGTTGTTTTATCGAAAACTCCTAACAAATAACGACCTCGCGGCAGACCACGCCGTAGATGGAAAGACGAGTTAGATGCCCATCTAAAGGATTGGTCCACAGTGGCCCAAAACAGGGATGAATGGAGAGAAGGAAGGGAGGCCTTTGCCCTGCAGTGGGACATTACAGGCTCATAACATAACATAACATGTTTTATCGAATATCTTAGTAACGGCTGAAACAATTTTAAATAATGTAATTTGCGGGTTCGATCCCCGCCACGGGACTATTTATTTATTTATTTATTTATTTAATGAAGCTGCATAAAAAGTTCGATTAAAATCACCTGCTCATATTCTTAGATCCATTTAAATTATCCATATTTAAAAAAAAAACTAATTCCCAAAAGTCGTAATTCAAATTGGATTTCGGAGGGGCATTACCTTAATTTAAGGAAAATATACAATGTCGGCGAAAATATACAGTGGGTATTTTACACGATCCTCAGGGAAAAATGGTCAAGTGCGAAAGAGGCAAAGTGAAATAGGTTCTGTCCTTTTGAGATTGTACACACAAACTTTCGAACCCGACAAAAATATGCACGACTTTTTTAGGAATGTTTTCCGTCGTGAGGAAACCAGTTAACTTTCTAATAGCGTCGATGGGCTTGCGATCTGTCACGTATGTACTATTTTAACTTCTGCAAAATGTGGGCATGTACCAAATATTGTGTTTGGGCAGTTATAGATATAGATAGATATAGATTATAAATAGATAATATTTTACTTTATTTATTTATATTTAGGCGAATGGCATTCACGAAGGAAGGACTATGCCCAGCAGTGGGTTAAAAGTGGCTGATGATGACGATGATGATTTATATCAGCCGTTCGTGTCCCACTGCTGGGTAAAGGCCTCCCCCCACTCTTTCCAGACGTCGTGATCTTGTGCTATAGTCTCCCAGTCGGTTGTAAATAGATAATATAAAGGAAGAAAACCAGATTTCTTTTATTAAAAAATGAAAAATCTTACGAAAAGTTACGACTTCGACGGGATTCGAACCCGCGATTCTTTTTTTAAGTTTTTCTTTATAGCCAAGGTACCCTAAACCTCACTAAATGTATGCGAAATTGTTGAACGAGGGGAGTATCATGAGGTCTGTAATTTATAGGGCCAATTGAGCCGCACCTGGCTCATTGCTCTACGGAGACAGATTTCGCGGCTAAGGCCGTATTGCAACTGAAAAGTGACAATAATTGATTGTGATTGATGGCTTTTCTTTTTATTGACTGCCTTATTTTCCTTAATTTACCTAAAAAACAATGAAATGAAAATGAAATATGATCACAACTTCCCAGGGAGCGCTAGACATTTTTTCAGATCTTAATGCAGTTTTTTTAGATCCCTTTGAAGATGTCTAAAGGGTAGTCAGAAGTATGTCCAAATACATATTTGGTGGTATTAGTAATGAAAATAAAGTTGAAATTCGTATGACACTGAAACTGCGCTCCGCTTCGCTGCTTTTCGATGCTCTTTTGGTGTGAGTTGAGCCTAAATATTTAAACCATTTTCTATTTATCAGGTCATAATTTTTAAAAGCAAATTAGAAATAAAATAATCCTAATTGAATTGGCTTTTAAAATCCCAAAGCTAAAGATGTATCCATTTAACTAATTAATATTTAAAGATATTTTATTAAATAATTAATAACCATTACAGCTATTACTCATTCATATTCCCCATAAATATTAAATTACCAGAATCCATTTCGTTAACGTCAGAAATCAAAACTGTAAATGAGGTTGTAAAAGTTCGATAAATCATCGGCAAAGGACCCCTTCTCTGGTGAACTCTTTGAAATGACGATACCGTCATATAACGGACTTCAGGCGCCATTAGACCATCTTGTACGAACATCCTACTTCCTATCCTATCCTATCCTACTTCATACTATCCTATCCTATCCTACTTCATACTATCCTATCCTATCCTACTTCATACTATCCTATCCTACTATCCTACTTCCTACTAATATTATAAAGGTGAAAGTTTATGTGTGTGTAAGTATGTGTGTTTGTTACTCTTTCAAGCTCAAACGGCTGGACGGATTTGAATGAAATTTGGTACCAGCATTGTTTATACCCTGGTTTAAAAACTAGGTTACTTTTCATCCCGGTATTCCCACAGTAACGGGATTCTATTACTATTCGCCGCGGGTAACACCGCGGGCGCAGCTAGTGTACAAAACCCTCTCCGTAAATATATTTAGTACCTGTATTATATTCTGCCTCCTGCTTTGTGTACTTACCTATCTTCATAACTAATCTGTGCTGTAAGTGTGTCAATAAATAAATCTATCTATCTATCTATCTACCTATTCCGGGTTGCAATATTCAACTAACTAATAATCGTAGATGTGTCGCCATAGTAATATTGTTATCTGTCAAAAAGTGTCCTACATTTTTTGTTGTCTAAACTAAGTTGCTATGGCGATCAATCTACGATCATCCGTAAGTTTAATATTGAAACCGGTCGCTAATTAACTTTCGGTAGTGTTCATCAAAACTCGACTTTAAAAGGTGCGCCCGGTAGCGAACTGTGACCCCCTCGTTGGACTTCGATTTCTGTTTGCTCGCGACTAATGTCATCTAATCACTTCCGAACTCAATAAAGGAAATTACAAAACAAACATTACTGAGTCGTTTTATAAATGCAATTATATAATGTACGTAGGTATAGAGGTAAAATTTCAGAAAAAAAATGAATTTACTATCAGACAACCCCCTTAGATGTCTTCAAAGATGATTTTACTTGCCTTATAGATCTGAAAAGAAATGTCTACCGCTCCAAGGGAATACCAGTACCTATAGTAATTTATGTCGTATTTCTATAAAGATACGTTTGAATATCTATTATTAAAAATTTCATTTTTCATTTCATGTTTTTCGACAGCAGGTATAGTACCAAATTACCCATAATGAAGATTCTCCGGATAAATCAAAACATTCTCGGTACATAGCTAAATCATCGATATTTTTACGCAATAAATTCCCGTGTGCTATAAACATTTAAAATTCAAAATACGATCGTTTATAGACCACTTTGACATGTCACGTTCTGCCTGTTCCAACTCCCTACACCAGGAAAAGAATCAGGCAAGAACCTGGTGGTGTGTACATAGCTTTTTTTATCGGTCCAATCTAAGTAAATACAAACTGAGTTGGATAATAAGCCCAACGTGCTTTTAGGGCTGATAGTAAATTATGTTATTTGCTATCAAATAGCCAATTCAAGGGTTCAGCAATCAAAATGTCAAAGCCATAACACGCACGGCGACGGAATCCAATTAACGCGCGTACTGCCTCGGGCTGTGCAGCATCGGGACAACGGGATGAATTAGTAAACTAACTGTGGCTAATTTGGTGCAGCGACAGAACAAAAAGAACTTCTCTTGATTAGGAAATGTTTTTATGAAACTTGTTTGTTGTGAATGCTGAGTTGAACTCCTATTTGGGACACATTTTGTATTTTTATAAACTATGTTTTTGTGTATTGTTTTAGTTTGTGTGTGTGTGTCAAATAAATGCTTTATAATGTAATGTATCATATGTATCATGTTCTGAATGCTTTATAATGTAATGTATCATATGTTCTGGCAAAAAAACGTATCTTATCTTATCTTTCTTTCTTTCTTTCAGAGGATAACTGGTGGTGCGTTGAGTATTGGAGCCGCTAAAAGGCCTTATCAATTAATTCAATGTAACTCTTACTGGACCCTCCTTTATAAACTACGCTATTGTGTTAATCTAGTCCAGTTGTATAATAGTCCTAGTCTAGTGTTATACGTGTGTTATTGGCTTTAGTCGATAAACAATTAACATAGAGTTCGTTTATTTTTTACATTTTTATTTAAATGACGCGGATTCAACGCAACACATCGTGTTTGTAAATTAAATAAATACTAAAAATTAACTTAAGGCGGTTTTGTATTGGGATAATGAAATTGTAGGACTTCTTGTAAGCGCAATATTACGTAGATAGAGATTGAAATTATAGATATTGTTAAAAATTTTTTTTTTTTTTTTTTTTTTAATTAACCTGTTATGTCCCACTGCTGGGCAAAGGTCTCCCCCAAAATCCTCCACTGACCCCTGTCTTTGGCGATCTCCCACCACTCCTTCTCAAACACGTCAAGATCGTCCCGCCAACGCCTTCTCGGCCGGCCTCGTCGTCGCCTACCGTTCTCGGGCACCCAAGAAGTAACAGTGTTTGTCCACTTCTCGGGTTGCATCCGGCTAACATGACCTGCCCAGTCCCACTTGAGCTTGGCTGTTATGCTCCCAACATCGGCAATGCCAGTCATCGAACGCAGCATTGTATTACGCACTCGATCTACTCGTTTAAAAAAAAATAATCTAAAAAATAATCAAACTAAAATCAAAAAGTTTTGAAGAGCTGATATTTGTTTTAATTCGAATCAAATCGTTTATTTGTTTCTCTCACAAACATAAATAAAAATAATTATATAATAATTTTAAAAATAAAATCAATACAGTTAAAAAATTATGATAAATTCAAACAATTGTAGGTTAGAGGTACAGACATTGAACTTACAGCCTTACAACTAAATACGTCTTATTACTTTTAATTGGATTCTTTGATTAAAAAAAAAATTAAAACAAATTATTAAATTAACAAAATAAAATTAAATATTATGTTTGTTTGCTGTTTATTTTTTGCCCAAAACAATAAGTCCCTCATCCCACTATAAGCCCATTGAGCGACACAAGCAGCGCTTAGGCTTGATTTAAACGATGCCAGTAACGTTCTTCAACTGTTCAGCAGTTGCTGACTTGCTAGTTTTCTTAAACGGATTTCCTGAGAATCCATTTCATCCATCCATTATGCTCTTTTTTGCATCCAATAACAATTGAAACTGTCTGTATATATATAGCATGGGGTACCATCTCCTTATAAAACGCTTGCAGTTCCAAAAAATAATAATAGATAGCGTTAAGTGTTGCGATTTTCGAAAGAATGTCTCTGGAAATTCATGTAAACACCAAAATTATGCTAGAATCATACATTTTTCTGTTTTAAATATATTTTTTCATTATAACGAAATAAAATAACCCATTATTTTATTTCCTAGATCAATTTTTACAAAATAAAATAAAATTACATGACATGAACGCTAGATGGCGCTGATTCAGAAACAAAGGTAAAACGGGATAGCCCGGCGAATTGCCCGCAAATTCAGGATTGTTTTCAATGTTCTACATGAGGCATCTGCACTAGTGTATTATATAATCTGTGATATTATAGTCAACAACAAACAAATAGTCACTGATTGATATTTTATTGTGACTATTAATTTTGTCGTAGTCAAAACGCGCGCAATGCATGAAAAAATATAGACTCAGTGTAAACATGTAATAAAGTATTTTAATATTATATTAAGTGCCTTTCTTCTATTGGTTTTTGCATACATTTCTTACTAACCATAACTACTTACTTTCTTACATAACACTTACTCTAAAACTCTTATGCTAAGTCTTATC
The DNA here is from genome assembly GCA_963582015.1 of Xanthorhoe designata. NCBI lineage: Eukaryota > Metazoa > Arthropoda > Insecta > Lepidoptera > Geometridae > Xanthorhoe > Xanthorhoe designata. Next base: position 1,534,611 of record OY757038.1, read on the forward strand.
TCGGATTTTTTACTCCCGACCCAAAAAGAAAGGTGTTATAAGTTTGAAAAGATTCACATTTTATATCCACTATTCCTTTTACTATCTCCGTATAAACCAAGCTTTACAAAGAAAACAAAACAAGGGAACAACAGAGCTCATTAGGGGAATATTCGGACGTCCCCGATAAAGAGATTAGCCAGATCTCTGATAAACTGGAAGTTATCTTGTTTGAGTTGGTAAAAGGATGAAAATATCAAAAGGACCGGCGTACTTAGTATAATTACTATTAGTTTGTAAGCTAGTGGCTAACTTGTGATAAAGTTTTTGGTCGTCTGAATGTCGCCATCATTTCGAACTGGCTCCGTAGCAACAGTAGAGAGCTCGCCCACAGCGACTTTAAAACGCGCGACAGCGTTGCTACAATCGCGCGTCAGTATGTACTTGTACTCTTTGTACAAAGATTATTGTTCGCTCTAAGCGATAAGACCGCCCATTATACTAATATTAAGTTGTTTTTACTGTAATTGTATATTCCTATTGTTGGTGTAATAAAGAGTTCATTATTAATATTATTATTATTTTAAACCCTAGATTGATATGGCAGTACACAATATACAAAATAAATTTAGAGTGGGTAGTATGGAAATCAATGTTTTAATCTAAGTCATAAAAGAAGAGAACGGCAGTTTTGTTGTTCACTGTCGTAAACAAAGACTTTGTGTTATAATAGGTATAAGTACAAAGTCTTTGGTCGTAAACGAAAAAACATTTTACATTTCAAAAACATCTGAGAGGGGCGCCTATCTACTGTGGCTGGCATGCTATATTATAATTGGATTCAAAATAATCTATTTGTTTTTATTTATTTAATACAGAAATGCACAAACCCAAACATAGTAATAGAAATAGAAATAGAAATCATTTATTTGCATGAAGTATGGTTGTATAAGTTCTTAAAATATAAAATAAAATATCACATACTTCGCGGTGCAAAGACCACGTGCAAAAATTTACATGATTTAATTTTTTTTTATGAAGTTAAAATGTTATTTAAATAAACCGGGCGCTAACAAGCAGCAGAATTAGAAGCTATTTGCATGGATTTAGAAGTTTTTAATTAAATATCCGCACAATTAGCGGGATGATTTAGAATACTCTTGTTTTGTTAATACTTTAAGGGCTTGGAAATGGATATCATTTCTTCATGGATGGTCTTCATTTCTGGAACCGGACCTGATTTTAATAAAGAAAAACAGTTTAGTAATTATGAGGGTCCTCATGATATGAGTTTTTAACTGCTAGATCTAAAAATGGCTTGAAAAAATACGTTTACTACACCTTGGGAATACAGTTGTGATTGAGATCATATTTTATTTTATAATTTTACTCCATGTCGATCATTAACTCAGATTTATATTTTCATGAATTTCGAAAAATCAAAATGATCCTTATATTTCGATATATTATTTATTTACTTATCCTATTCAATCTAATTTCTAATTTATAGGATAAGTAAATAAATAATTTTCTACCAGATTTAAGATATGACACAAATATCAGTCAAAGTGTTATCATAATTACCGCCACCGTAGAATGCATTATACCTACATAATATGCATATTGCATAGTAGGTACTTACTTAAATGTTTCTTTTAAGTTTTTTACCAAATTTTAAAATGTTGTGTTACAATCAGCCACAAATAATAATTTCACAATTTACGAGTAGGTATACATGAAAGAAAGAGTCGCCCTAACAATATTTTTATTTCTGTTTCAGGTAAATAAAACAAAACGTTCCGACAAAAAAACGACGCTCAGAAAGTAAGTTACAAATGCTCTACAGATCTAAAATATCTACGACAATCTTCTGAATCGCTTGAAAAACCCAAAACCTCCTAAACGTTTATAGAGTCTCTCCATACATAATTCAAACTAGGAAAAACACCTGTTTCTTCTTTGAAAGCATTCACGGTAGGACAGTGGCTATTGGGCATCACGCAATCTTATCGCGCGTCGTCGACGTACAAATCTTCTGGTAAGGGACAAGATATAGGAGTTAGCGAATTGGATAGCTTAAAAGTAGATTGAATCACAATTAGCACGATCGAATAGTGAATTGGTTTATGTTGAATATGTAGCTTAAAAAATATCGCAAAATCCTTAAAATGGTCAAAAAAGTTGTTACGAGTTATGGCAGGAAAACAGAAGCAGAAGATAAAGGTGAATAAATAGGTGATGAAAATAAAACTTAAGTTTCTTTAATAAACCCTTCATTTTATGAGCGTTAATCCTACTATCCCACTATTATTATAAAGGTAAAAGTTTGTGTGTGTGTAAGTATGTAAATGGGTTTGGTTACTCTTTCACGCTCAAACGGCTGGTCGGATTTGAATGAAATTTGTTACCAGGATTGCTTATACCCTGGATTAAAAAATAGGCTACTTTTGATCCCGGTATTCACACGGGAACTATTTGCCGCGGGGCGCAGTTTAGTCTATATTTGAAAGTGATTTCATCAACTAGAGCAGTAGCTTTGGACTAAATCTTCCGTACTTCTGAATAAACACTGTCTCGCCACAGCCAGTAACTTGATCCATCCCCCAAGGCTTTACCCCGAGACGTCTCGGGTAGAACTGACGGACAATAGGAGACAGGGGGCGTAGGGACGGTTCCATTGTGGCCGGTAAACTTACAAGACATACAGGCAGGAATCTTGTTCAATTTGATGCATTTAGATAGAGAGGATGGTGGAAATGGATTCTGTATCTTAACCGTCCAAGATCGATCCCCACATTGGAGTGTTGGAACGTGTTGATTCCAACACTCCAATGTGGGGATCGATCTTGGATGGTTATTGGACACAAACGGAGCATTGCCATTGGCCATTCTATTCGTAGCCAATGTTGGAATAAAGTTGAAGCCAATGTGTGCCCGCATTATCTGAAGATTGGTATCAGCTTTTGCAGTTGAATGGTGTTTAAAGTTGTTCGAGCTTGTAGTTAATTCTTGTTAGTTTTAAGCCAAAAGGTCCTTTCCGTACAACGTTTACAAAAGCAACTCTGTACCTATACCTATGTGCGTCGTGGTTACTGAAAGTCCCGGGTAGAACTGACGGACAATAGGAGACAGGGGGCGTAGGGACGGTTCCATTGTGGCCGGTAAACTTACATGACATACAAGCAGGAATCTTGTTGAATTTGATGCAATTAGAGGTGGAAATGGATTCTGTATCTTAGATTAGGATCCTCTTGCAGTTTAGTGTTTAAAGTTGTTCAAGCTTGTAGTCAATTCTTGTTAATTTTAAGCCAAGAGTTACTAAACGTCCTTGTCGTACACCGTTCACTGCTAATGGAGCCAAAAGTCGTCTTGGAAAAGTCAGGCAAGCGGTTACTACTATATTTCTCCGACGGAGTTAGAAGACTTAAAAATTAAACAGATCCCAAAAGAAGAAATTAAACAGATCCCTGTATCTTCAGTTGCTCAATATTTCATGTGCAGAAATGTAAGATATTTCATTAATAAAACAACATGTTAGAATATTTTATGTGAATACTATACTTGTTTCAGGATAATATATCCACAAGTAACGATTCTATAAAATAAATGTTGTTAAGCTCTCTCTGTTCTTAGAAGCACTTTGTTTATTTAGGCTTCTTTCTGAGCTTTTAATAGTAAATCAATACGTAAGAAGAAACACATTATAATGAGGTATCTTAATTTAACAAAAAGACGAAGCGCTTAAGACGAAGCGCTTAAGGCGAAGCTTGCTAACGAGTATGTTCTTGATACGAGTAGATCATTGATTTTAAGTAACATTCTGAACGGTCACAATTTGGATGGGTGGCAAGTGGCATTAAAAACTGAGCCCTTACGTGCTTCGCAGGGCACGTTAATTTGTCGGTCCCGGCTTTTAAAGTCGTTAAGCAATGACAGAGGTCTTTAAGCGGTCTAAAACTCCGTCACTTGCTCATACCAAGGACCGTACGAACTGACTTAATAAAAAGACCCGGCTGATCATACAAAACTTCCATTATTATTTGTCTATTACAATCAGGATTACGACACTTTATTTATTTTGTCAATATTCTTTAAGCCTTTTCAGAGCTTATTAGGCTCTAGAGCGTGCCAAGGAAAATACACATTTTCATACACTCGAAAATCATGACCCTACTCTTGATGCAGTCGGGTAAAAACTGTTTTCCTTTCGTCCTACCGCTTTAGGCAGATAAATAAACCTCCCTATGTTTCCACAATCAGGCTTTGTTCGAGTAGAGCGCCTGCTGCGAATTTTGATGGGAAAATAGGGTGCAAAATTGCATTTAGTGGCGCCCCGCGGCCTGTCCGAAATTGTCACTGAAGCTTACCTACTGCGGGTTCTGTATCCCATATTGTTAGAAAGTACTTGCTCACGGTAGCTTGCTTACGGCCAGTTTCAATAATCTGTGGGTAGATATTTGTATTTTTTTTAATAAAGTGTTGGCTTATAGCAACGGGCTTGCAACTCGTCACGGAATGCTAATTTCTACAAAATGTGACAGACATGTTCATATTATGTTCATAGGATCTTAAAAATATCTAAAGGTTTAAAAGAATGTCTGCTGCATCTTTGGGATATAGTCGTAAACATATATTTTCGTTATACTTTAGATTGAATAGCCAGATTCGGTGTGTGAAATGGTAGTTGCGCAGTTCTTTCATAAATCACATTGATAAAAGTCATGACAAAAGGACATAAACTTACATATAAAGAAGATATATTATATTACATAAGCATTGCCATTCAGCGCGGCAATGCTGCCAGTGTCTTGGGCACGCTTCCGTCTGACAGTGGTTTGGATCAGTTGAGCTACCTATAGATCGTTTGTAACGATCCTTTGGTGGCTCAACTGGTTCTAATTTTGTATTGTGTACAGTTATGTAAATATGTAGTACCTAGTTAGTTTCTGTAAATAAAGAATCTATAATAAAAAAATAATAATAAAGAAGATAAATTGGAACATAAACTTTGACTAAAATTGGTTTTTGTAGGTTTTCGTGCAAATGTTTTATGTCTTTTCATTGACCAAACATTATTCGATCGAATATAATTGAATATATTTGGCTCGAACTTATATCAGTCGGCACGATAACTACAGTGAATGGTAAAATAAATGAATGAAATAGTAAATTGAATGATTTCAATACGCGATTAAGTCCCGATAATATTTTAATTAGAGTTTAAACCCAAAAACTGGCTCACAATTTTACTGAACGTGGAAAAAAAGAACTGTGGCAGTGAAATAAAAAAGCCCTACAAGAATTGCTAAAAGTAAGTATGTTCGTATGAGCAAGTGGCCAACTCTGGTGACGGAGTTTTTAGGCCGCCTAAAGGCCTCCGTCATGACTTAACGACTTTAAAAGCCGGGACCGACAATTTAACGTGCCCTCCGAAGCACGGAAGTGCTCAGCTGATAATGCCACTTGCAGTCACCCATCCAAGTAGTGACCGCTCAAAACGTTGCTTAACTTCAACGATCTATCAAGAACGTCTTAGCAAGCTTCGCTACGAGCGCTTCAACAACAATGGTTGCTGAAGTCTAATAATAAAATCAAAATTAATTTTCCATCGAAATCCACTTCCATTAATTTTAAATCAACAGTAAAAAGTCATAATGGTCATAAATCCCGACTTTCTTTCAAACTTCAGACAGAACCTATCAATAAATGCAAAGTAGGCAGCGAAGCTAGTCAGGCAATCAATAGGTTCCCTTAGGAGCCTAACTCCGTAATGATCCATCGCTGGTCTTCGCATATCCCAGTAGAATATCATTGGTATTACCATTTGAAGCGTCGAATATCAAACTACCGTGCTTTCTAAATGAAAAATCTTACTAAAAGTTTTACGGCGTCAAGGGCTTCGTAACCGAGTGGTAAGGCAGCCCGGCTTAAGAGTGCGCCATATGCAAATTAGTCGTCGAAATCCTTATTTATCTCAATATATATATATATAATAAAACATTATTCGCTCTCCCGCTCATTCTTCGGCATTATGGCACACTCTTAAGGGTGATCGCTTATATCTTGCGGGTTCGAATCCCGTCGAAACCGTAAAACTTTTAGTAAGATTTTTCATTTATAAATGAAATACCTAAGTGTGGTAACACTATAATAGAAAATAACCTATACCGTACCTTGAATCTATATCTTCAACTTCGTTTGTTGAACGTCTCCTTAGCAACTGGGTCGGAAACTCTGTTTATTTATTCACTGTTTCCCGACTATGTTTGTTCAACAATAGCTCAAGAGAACACTCTTGTGTTTGACGAAAGCCAAACCTCAGTTGAGACTTGTCTTTAGGTATCAATATTATTTATTTGAGAGCAAAATTAACTATGTTAGACTTTATAAACATTACGAGTATGTTTGAAATGAAATGAATGAAATGAAATGAATGAAAATTCTTTATTGCACACCTTAAAAAATAAAAATAAACAAAGAATAAAATAAAATGTAGTAAACATGTACAATGGGCGGCCTTATCGCTAAAAGTTTGCTTGTTGATCAACTGTTTACCAATCTTTCAATAATTGTATTGTTTTCCATTTAATTGAAATTGTTTTGTTTACCTACTTTGTCTAAAGGCTGTATCTAGACAGCCTGTGACGGGCTTATTCACTCCAAACATCATACGCCATATCCACTGAATTGAAGAGCTAGCACCGGTCACTCTTTGACTTATTGATTTTAAGGTTACTATTCGTGAAACTAGCGCCGTCACCTATTTTATTTTATTATTACGTTTAAATTATATTGTTCCGTTTGAAACTAAAACGTAAGCTTTTTTTAAATACCTCTGTATTAGTTTTATATTGCATAATTTAGGAAGAGTAGCGAAAATAGAGTTTGGTATCAAGTGCAACTTCGCTATTCAATCTATACAACTCTACGTGGTCAATGTCGTAGTCAAGAGTCAAAACAAAAGATAAGCGATTATAGAAATAGATTAAATACGAAGCGAATATGCCTCCTCAGATAATAAATAATAATAAATATCCTTTTTACATTCCACACAGCGACATCTAGTCCCATGCTAAGCAATTTAATGCTTGTGTTAGGGTAACCAGATGACTGATAAACTACATAGATACATTTTTTTGTAAATATATATACATGAGAGAAGGACGAACGGAGAGAGGGGGGAGGCCTTTGCCCAGCAGTGGGACATTGAGGGCTAGTAATAAAATATACATAGAAACACCCACCCACACTCCAGACAATACTACCAGTACGAGTATGGTTCTAATATTGTGACTGATCGCGAGTAGTTGATAAAACTAGTGCTACAGATCGATCGGTGTTAAGTTGATTACCTGTGCGTAGATACTGGAGTCCCCTCGGGACGCGCTGTCTGATTGCAACGGGTCTGCCCGATCCATTGTGCTCAATGTCCACATTTATCCCGGACAAATCGAAGTAAATTTAGTCTGCTCCCAAATTTAGTAGCCGATTGATAATTATTTTTGAGTTATTTTAATAAAATATCTTTAGGTAAGTTTACCTAGAAATCAAATTGTAGATATAAGGAAAATAAGGCCTACTTTTTTGGGAAAATTACATTATTTATAATGTACAATATGATATTTATTTAGGAATAAAAATACAATTACAGTTACATCGGTGTAAACTACATTCAATTCCATTCAGTAGTTTTTGCGTGATGCGGGAACAAACATACATAAATTTTAAAAACCATTTTTTTGGCTTCTGTTGCTCTCATAAGACCCCCCCCCCCCCCCCATATATTTCATTAATATCTCAAATGTACAGACATCGACGTGTTACAGTTTTATTATATATGTAGACTGTAGAGATTACCAATTAAGTAAGATTTAGTAAACAATATACTTTGACACCTACTTAAATATGCCTAGCTCCTAAAAGTTCATTCAATTTATTTTGCTTTTGAATGATTAAATAAATATAATAAATAAATAATAAATATCCTTGGACATTCCACACGGCGTCATCTAGTCCCAAGCTAAGCAACTTAACGCTTGTGTTATGGTAACCAGATGACTGATACACTACTTAGGTACATTAGATTTTTTTTTTGTAAATACATACATATTATACATAGAAAAACAACCAGACCCGAAACAAATATCTACAGAACATGCAAACTTTTGTTCCGCAGCGGGGATCGAACCCGCAACCTCTGCGTCTCAGGCGGGCCTTCGCCCACTGCGCTACAGAGGTCGTATTACCTACAAAGCTTACTCCACAAAGGCATTTAGGTACCGCTAAGTGCAATAATGAAAATAAATTACAAACTAAGTGCCATACATCGTATCAAATGACTTTCTTTCTAGAAACTGCTTTTAAAGTCTTATAAATTGTAACATTCGGTCTGGAAATGCAATTTTGCTTCTACAAAAGTACTTAAGGTTCTTGAAAGAATTACCTTCCTAGTTTTTCTTCGTTTACCTGCAGAATGCTACAAATATTACTATGAAATGTGAAATTAGAAGAAAACCCGAAGTTTTGCTTTAACAAAATATTGTATAATATAAGTATAAGGCTACTAGTGTATTATATAATCTGTGGTAAGGCGTAAGGCTAATATTTTTTAACTTCCTTTATGAATTGTCATGTTGACAACTCATAAAGGAAATAACATGGAACTATAATAATATTGTTCCATGTTTAAAATATTAGCCAAATAAGCAGTGATCGTTTACCGATCACCGATAATGGAAAAGATAGGGTATATTTACCTAAAGTTCCAAAATGGAAGTAACACAGAGTTGATAAAACCTCCTCTACAATCCTGAGATGATGGTAAAAATGTTTAAATTCCGGGATATACTATTAAGATTCTGAATTTATTTTTATACAATTAATGTAACTTTGTTCATGGTTTTGTAAAGATCCGAAATATTTAACCGCAGGACTGCCATGCTTCAGAGAGTCAGATTAGGGGCAGATAATGGGGGCAATTCTGAGTGTCGCAAAAGCTAAACTAAACTAACTAAAATTATTGCCATCCTTTTTATTCCCATCGCTATGTAAGGGACGGCAACAATTTTAGTTAGCTTAGTTTAGCTTTTGCGACACTCAGAATTGCCACTAATGTGTTATCTAACTTCTACCTATCATATGATGAGTAGATACACCTTTTGCGAGCACTAGCTAGTTCGAAAGTTGATGTTTCTTGAATGTGTTGGATAAAACTGCCAGTTTTACAAGCTGTCTAGCACCTGTTTCTAGCAACGCTGTATAATAGCGAAAGTTTATTATGTGTACATTTTATATGCCATCAAAAAGCCGTGTTGGTCAAGTGGATTAGTACCTCGACTTTCGATCCGAAGGTCGTGGGTTCAAATCCGGCCGTGCATCAATGAACTTTTCGCATCGAAAAATGTATATGCGCTTTAACACGAGCTTATAACGGTGAAGGAAAACATCGTGAGGAAACCAGTTAGCTCTCTAATAGCGTCGATGGGCTTGCAACCTGTCACGTATGGAAAGTTAACTTCTGCAAAAAGTGGGCATGTACCAAATATGTATAAATAAATAATAAATAATAAATAAATATCCTTGGACATTTCACACGGCGTCATCTAGTCCCAAGCTAAGCAATTAATGGTTGTGTTTATGGTAACCAGATGACTGATAAACTACATAGATACATTTTTTTTTTGTAAATACATACATATTATACATAGAAAACACCCAGACACGAAACAAATATTTGCAGATCATGCAAACATTTGTCCCGCAGCGGGGATCGAACCCGCAACCTCTGCGTCTCAGGCGGGCTTTCGCCCACTGCGCCACAGAGGTCGTCTCCTCGAATGTATGTATTTAGACATACCTCTGACTACCCCCTTAGACATCTTCAAAAAGATCAAAAAAATTGCCTAATGACATTGAGATTAAAGATTAAAGAGTCACAATCTAATAGCTGAAAACACTCAAAAAATGTGCGTGCAAATTCAATGTTCTACAATGACATTTGACATTTGAATGTAGACGTTATGTGCTGTGTGTTTTAATGTTCAATGTCGCTTGTACGCAAAAAACTAAAACTCTGCGCACTACGTAGTGTGCGCAGAGTTTTGGCGTTTACATTTTATTTGTCTGATTGTAGCTCTATAATACATCTCAATGCCTAATGATCTAAAAGAAATGTCTACCGCTTCCGGGATACAGTCGTGATCATAATTTCTTTTCGTTTTTCAATTTTTTTATATGCCATCAGCCATCACAAATCAAGCCGGGTTAGCACCGGCTGAGAAGTAAGAAGAAATATGTAGTTGTATTTCTACATTGATTTTATAATGTTTTAGTAGTCTCTCTGTAACATTTTAATGTTGAAACTACATTAAAATTTTTCCTTACTGTTTCGTCTTTGGCGTCATAATATAAGTCTTCGTGGCCGAGTGGTTATAGCAGCCCGGCTAAAGGGCGATCGCTTGTCTCGCGGGTTCGAATCCCGTCGAAGCCATAAACTATTAGTAAGATTTTTCATTTAAAGATTATACGGTTTAAATTTTTAAACGATTTCAAAAAAAGGTTCTATGTTTCTGTATGTTTTTTTATGTATTGCATTTACAAGTGAATTATGTTAGTGTGCGTTCCCATAAAACCCTAGAACTAGTGTGTGCAAACACCGTGAAGGCTGGTTCAAACAATGATGACAATCACAAGGCTGTGATCACTGTATCATCATTGTTACAATAACAACATCATTTAGGTTTTCCTTGAATTTCAACTGGAGAACTACGACTTATTATAGTTGGATACTTATCAGAGATATTTTGTGACTGACAGTCAGTTTCGAAAGCCTAATCTGTGATTTTTGCTTACTGTGGTAAGGTAAGTTGGTATTAGTGGCAATTCAGAGTGTCGCAAAAGCTAAACTAAACTAACTAAAATTAATGCCATCCTTTTTATTTCAATCGCTATGAAAGGGACGGCAACATTTTTAGTTAGTTAAGTTTAGCTTTTGCGACTTGTTGGTTTGGTATTAGGGGTTCTGAATTTTTTTTTTTTTTTTTTTTATAAATATATGAATAAATAAATAAATAAATATACTTGGACATTCCACACAGCGTTATCTAGTCCCAAGCTAAGCAATTGAATGCTTGTGTTATGGTAACCAGATGACTGATATACTACATAGATACTTACATTTTTTTTAAATTGCCACTAATACCAAACCAACTAGGCTTTCATAATACCAAACCAACTTGTTACAGTAAGTAATTCACAGATAAAGTATTTCAACTGTATTTAAATAAATCACATCAATAAGTCAGTATTTAATTTATTAATAATAAAATAATAAATAAATAAATATCCTTGGACATTCTACACGGCGTCATCTAGTCCCAAGCTAAGCAATTTAATGCTTGGGTTATGGTAACCAGATGACTGATAAACTACATAGATACATTTTTTTTGTTGTAAATACATACATATTATACATAGAAAACACCCAGACACGAAACAAATATTTGCAGATCATACAAACATTTGTCCCGCAGCGGGGATCGAACCCGCAACCTCTGCGTCCCAGGCGGATTGATTAACTTCTTTCGCAAGCGCGAAGAATCATCGACAATACGTCTTGTTTTGGTGATATAATAGCTATTAAAGAAAATGTAAAACTCGTTATATATTCACATTTGGCTGAGTTCTCTCTTGGGAGAAATTGGAAAAGCTGATGATCATCTACGAATCATTATTTGCCCCAGTTGGGACTATTATGTCGATGCCTTTCTTTCATAAAGGAAAGTAATGTTACACATTTTAAAATTTTCGATGCCGTTGGGTTTCGGGAAAATAACAAGGACTTTTATCACATTATTTAAGAGAACGAAATCGCAAGGCATTTTTTGACTGAGCCAAATCATAAACATGGCCTTTATTTAAAGTTTGTCAATTTAATAATTATCTTAGATTTAAAGTGTTTTTTCATGTTACTCATAATGCAACGAAGAAATAGCAACAGATTTAATATCCGTTTTAGCTAAAAAAAGTTTACTAACCCAACATTAATAACGACAGTAATATTAATAACATCTAACTTTTTTTTTTATTTTATCTAACCTATGCTGTCCCACTGCTGGGCAACCCACGGGAATGGGAACTATTCACCGCGAGGCGCAGCTAGTATTTAATATTAAAGCGCAAGTGCGGGTCATCGTGTTATTTTATTCCAGCAAAAACTCTATAATATTAATATTTCAATCATCACCCTCCTTAGACCCGACGCCTCTCGGGAAATAACGTGGGTAATGCACTCATACAATTTGCATGGCGGGCTTACGGCGGATTAAACTTGTTATATACCCCTTTCTATGCGAAATTTGGCTAAATGTTGTATGACAAGATGTTCAAAGACGTAGGATTAAGTTTGAATTTAGGAGCTGAATCTCAAAGGGTTTAGCTGGAAAGCCGGGTAGAGTGAACTACATTGCAAGATGGTAAAATCTACAGTTAGAAAGGTACAATGTGCAGAAAATTGTAGACTAAAATTGCAGATAGTTAAGTAAGAATAAGAATAAGATGATGAAGTCTAATTAGTTTAACTAGCTTACTCAACCGCAGCCACTGTGGTATTTATCTGGATAAAAGAAGCCTATGTGTTATTCAGGTCATAAACTAAGTATATTCCAAGTTTCAGACAAATCCGTTTAGTAGTTTTTGCGTGAAAGAGTAACAAACATCCATAATCCATACAAACTTTCGTGTTTATTATATTAGTTATTTATTATATTATATATTAGTATTTTTGGCAAATAATATATAATTACCTACCTGTTTTTACCAGAACCATTGACCCGCAAAGAAGAAGAAATATATTAGTGGGATGTGGGATAGTTTTTTGACCGATGATTAATAAATTCACAGGAATCGAGATAGTTCTTAGCTTTACTTTGTTAATCTATTCAGGAGTTGGAAGATCATCTGCTCGTTTTAGCAGGTGAAAAACCTTACCTTATGATTTATTTGTTTTTGTGTAAGAACTAGTTCTGCCCCGCGGTGTTACCCGCGCTGAATAGTTCCCGTTCCCGTTTAAATACCGGGATCAAAGTAGCCTATTTTTTAATCCAGGGTATAAGCAATACTGGTACCAAATTTCATTCAAATCCGTCCAGCCGTTTGAGCGTGAAAGAGTAAGAAACACACGTTCACACACACAAACTTTCACCTTTATATTATTAGTGTGAAGTGTGATAGTGATAACATTTATAAGACAATTTATAATTCACCTGTTTTCATATCTCCTTTGTTGAAGTTATCCTGCTAAAAGTTGTTCGAACGGAATATAAAAGAGCCTCACAAATTTCAAACAAAATAAACACGAAATAGGGTAAAGTCATTTTTCTTTCGAGAAATATGACATTGCCATCACACGCCCATATTACAGGAGTACCCCTTTTATGTGGGACATAAAAAGTGATAAGGTTCTTGGGCCATGATTCCTTATATCAGGTTCAGGAACCTTTGCAGAGCCTTCGGGCCCCAATAAATAATATTGTGTCCTAGGCCTTATGTTTACAAATTTTCCAGACATATTTCACGTGTCAATTATGTTAACATTTTCAATGGAAAAATTGCATTGTTTCGCTATAAACTACAGAATAATCTATGATATCTAACGTAATACCTAGTAGAGCCTTCGTAAAAGCCTTCCTCTCGTTCAAATCAATTGAACCATTAATACTTAGAGTGGAGTTGACGTATGTAGTACCTACATGGTGTTTGCTGCAGACGTTGTTTCAGAGGGTAGAAGGTTTTAGTTTTTTTTCTTATTTACTAGAATTTTAAGTAGGTATTTAAAGGCACATTATAGAGCTGGAAGATCTGATATACAGTAGGTTTGCTCAGCATCTATATCATTATTTTAGAGAGACATGGACAATACGCGCTGAGCCAAGGCGCAAGTTTACTCACAATATTTTGTTTCCCCGTTTTCCATGGAACTTTGTAGGTACTTAGTTAAATGCCGGATACCTGAAGAAAAAAATTTACTTATCCTCCCCCACAAGAGTGAAATTGATAACTGTCATGTACCCAAGGTAAATAAAAGATCCGATCAAAGGACAAAGCAATAACAGCCACAGGCTACGAATCAATCTTTGACGGATCCCACACCTGACTCCACGTCGTTCGGGAGAATTTATTCAATTTCGGGCAACCCCGAGCTTATTGAGTTTTGATAACTCCACTGTTTTAGGGTAAATGTGAGAATCTGGTTTCGGAGCATATTGAAATGTAAATGTTGATGCTAAGTTTGCATTCTACATGAAATTTCTACCGATCGATGGAAATGTCAAATCTGTATTAATCATGGGCACGTCCATCATTCTCCTGCCCTTATCCTTTCACTTTTAGTACGCTATGTACGCAGGATGTCATGCCTATCGTCACGTATAAGACTAGGTTCTTAAGTATAACCGGTTTCCTCAATATTTTTTATTTTATTTGAATCCTAGCTTTAATGCGATCATATTATACGAATCGAAAAATCCATTGATGCATAGCTGAATCGAATCCACGACCTTCAGATAGAAAGGAGGTTCGACCAACTCAGACCAAAATAATCACCATAAAATGCAATTACTTTATATTCCTTTGTATAAAACGGCTTATGAGTTTAAATATCTGCCTTCCAGACCGGAACTGGTTTTAATTATAAATGTAATAACCTAATTTCAGGTCGGAAACATTCAGCTAAGACTTTATTTCCCAGCTAGCCGGCCTAGCTGTTTTATTACACTTTTTGGTCCACTTATTACGCTGACTTAGCTTGTCCTTAATTAAATTTAAATTGGGAACAAAATAAGGCTTTTTAGATGCATTGGCGTTTGTGCAGTTTCGAAGCGCGATTCGGGTGATTTGTATGTTCGTATGAAATAGTAGCTAACTTCGAGTGAATGAGTTTTTAGACCGCCTGAAGTCCGTATGGCTGATCGACTTTGAAGCCGGGACCGACGGATGACGAAGTGTCCTTTAAATGGACCGATATTGACATTATAATTTGTGGTGTGTGAAGGGTGATCCTAGGTATGATAATAATCAGAAATGTTTTTTTTAAGGTTGAAAATGAAATTAAATGTAAATGACAAATCAAATGACTATCTACCTCATCAGAGTTGGCTACTTGCTCATACGAACTAACTTAGCCAGTGGCAACTCTGGTGATGGAGTTTTTAGGCCGCCTAACGGCCTCCATCGTGGCTTAACGATTTATTTACTTAGTTATTTATATCACTAAAATGGATGCAGAATAGACGAAATGGATTTTGAAATTCATTTGATCTATCATATTCATAACCTTATTTCTAGTAGGTACTCTCGATAGCATCAATATATAAATTGAATTGAAAGTCTATTTCGAATGGAATCGCAATTCATATTAGCATCCTTATAGACAATTTCACGGGTGAATATGCATCGATGTTACTTAATTTTCTAGAGTCGAAAGGAAATAATTTTGCCATTCAACAGAATAATTTACCATTTACTTCGGTATTCTGTAATTCCGTACAATCTGAGATTGTTTTTGGGATGTGGCGCGCGAGTATTAAATATGCATGTGGGATTACAATATTACTTACCTACAGTACCTAGGTAGGTACGGCAGGGGTGAGAAAGTGACAATTTGTTTCGTATTTTTATCCATTATATTTTTGTTGGTAATTATCATTATTTTATTTTGTTTGTGATTTGGTTGGATACCTAACCTACCTTGGATATATTATTTTTAGGATAATACCGGCATTTATATTTTCTTTCAGAGAAAAATAAAATATTGTTTGTGACGCCATCTAGTGATCATGCTACAGAAGTTTAGTTCACGATAATGCTGCCACCTAGCGATAAGTAGCAGTACTGCGTAGTCATGCTACGCCGTAGAGCCACTTAAAAGTACAATTACTACACGCTAGATGTCTCTACTATTGACCTACAACACAAATAAATATTTTATCGCAGTATTACTGGCAGGTAATATAAAAAAAAAATTGTTATTTTTTCTCTCAGAAAACTGACAAATAAAATTTTGTGTTATTTAAATAATAAAATAAAGTAATAATTGTATAAATGAGACTAGATTTTACCTATTCAAGTAGATATGTAAATAATTGTATTTAACTTTCCAAAACAGCTTCAATAATGATAGAAAAACATTACATTCAATAATGTTAATCAAATATACATTAACATTCAAATGAAAATTCAACAATCAAAAATATTTTCTCACTATTTTAATTATTTCATTACACAACACATCAAACAAAAAAAATTCAAAAAGTAAACTCCGCCGCGACAGTGATATCACTGCCGTGACCAGGATTCGAACCTGGGTTACTACGGCCACAACGTAGGGTCCTAACCACTAGACGATCACGGCTATCGGAGCGATGAGGGAGGTGGCGAAATTAGCCGCCAACTTAAACGTAACGCAATGCTTTATGATTTTCAGGAATAATAATGAACTCCTAAAAAAAAAAACAGAGTGTATAAAGTAAGTACCCTACCCACTTACTTTTATCAAAGAAAATTTTAAACCCGATTGGTTATTTATCTAAAGACATTACTTACCATGAGTTAATATTCTAATATTCCTCAAAAACAACTCGATTTAAACTTACTTGTTTATTTAAGTACAATAATTGTATTCTTTAGAGAAAAAAATGTCGCAAATATAAACCATACAACATTACTTACAGGACAGAATGTAAATCTAAAATCAAGAAAGCGATCCCGTCTTATTATTAAAGCACCTCTCTTTTAGCTCAAAGATGTCGAATTTTAAAATACTAAATAATAGAACATGAATACAACAATTTTACAGTTGAGTTTCTTGTTAATTTATAAACCCGTTCAAGACCTATTCAAGTATGCCCCTTGTTACATTCCCATAAAACATGCCAAATTCGCGATGCAAATTAGGGTTCAAAATGACCAGATCCTATCCAACCCGGTCCTGATTCTAAAAGTCCAGTACATGAATCATACAAAGATAAATCTCGTATCATGTCATTCGTAAAACCAGAACAAAAACATAAGAAAAAATGTCCTTTGAATGAGGCACAGATTATAACAGAGGTTATTTGAAACTGTGGGATTTTATGGACGGTCGTGTTTGCACTGACTTATAAATTGATAGACTGGTACAATGATGAAAGAGGCAGTGAAATCCCCTAGTTTTAAGACGTGTCGTGTCTTGTCTAAGTGATCTATAATGATCTTTTTTCATTTTCAAAACTATCGTGAGTTGTTAGACATTATAATAGCACACGGGAAATTACTTACGTAAAATTATCGTCGATTTAGATACCGACAATGTTTCGATTCTTCCGGAGAATCTTCATCTGTGTACGAGTGTGGTCACTCCTCGCTGTCGACGATAATTTTACGTGAGTAATTTCCCGTGTGCTATTAAAATGTATTATGATCTTATTGAATCAAATATTAATTACTTTGATATAAATCGCGAAATACGCAGATAAAAAATATTGAAACAATGAAGTCGTGGACCTCTGGGAATAAGCCGATAAAAGCACTATCTCTTACACAAACTACTGCTCAGCTGCTCTCACAATAGACTATTAACTTTGTTAGACCACGATGGTAATGTTGTAATCTAAGAAGAGTTAGCTTTTAGTTAGTTTAGAAAAAATCTTTGGTTACCGACTTGCTACATTTTTAATATAATACATTATTATCAAAATATCCAATTTATTAACTTATTCAGCCATTTTGCCTGTGCTCTCTCACTTGCATAGAGCTCCGTTTTTGCTGACATAAAAGTAATATACCTACTAATAATTATAAGACTACAAGCCAGTTTCTCGAACGCAGATCATCTCCAAAGTACCTACCTAATCTATGGTCAAATCACGTGACAAGTGTCAAATGATGAACAAATTCAACACTTTCACGTGATTTGACCGTTGACTAGTAAATTTTTTAAAGAATCTCCGGGTGTACAATTATTGTTATTCTTGCTTCTCTCAAGAAATTTGTGATGTGGGAATCCTAAACTTTATCTTAAGTTCAAAAAATAACCTTGAAATATCCTCCCAGGATCATCCATTGTAGTCAATATCCAGTTTTGACACAATAGAGACGGGCAAAAATATCTTACGCATGTTGCCTGAGGCTATGTTAAACTATTGTTGCCGCTTAGCAACATAAGCTATCAAAACCATGTTGTAATCCCTCAATTAAGCAAACATTTGTTGTTTGAGAGCAATTAAAATACGAGATAAGAGGTTGCCCAAACATCCGGGGATTTTGTAACCCTTTCAGTTCTTTTGCGAGACGTGCCTTGGGCTAGTAAATTAAAATAAAAAGAAAAGTAGCGTTGCTATTTAGTTAAAAAGTAAAAAATACCGTCGTCACAAAGTCGTATGTGTGCAAAATAGTTCTCAGTCTTAAAGATAGAGTCATTATCTAAAAAACTAAGGTAATTATAATTTAATATTACCTTTATTATAGAGTTATTATCTAAAAAAACAATTATAATTTAACTTATTACCTTTACATCATAAAAATGCTCTCAGGAGAATATAATTATTAAAAAAAAAAATGTTAATCTCACAAAATTCTCAAAATCCGAAAAACCGCGTAAACTTGGAATATCGTTCAAATATTTACAATTACGGCTATTTTTCTTCGCATGAGGGTCATAATAGAATACCACAGACCCTAGTTAAACTTCAAGATTTAGTAGATCATAATAAAACCATTTTTTTTGCGTTTAATCTCCCAAACTTTAAACAAAAATGACCTTTATCCAAACGTATTATAGACGAACCCAATATAAAGCAGCTATTTTGTATTTTCAAAGTTTCTTTATTTAATTTTACTTTTAATATAGGGCGTTGTGAAAAGAAGTAATATTTTTGAAAACATTATACGTATTGTATTTGATGAGATGACAGACAAACTCATACATTCTTTTGAAAATAAAATTGGTCTTTTATAGAAAAGTATTGTTTATTTTCGCCACAGTTTAAAATCTGAGGGTCAATAAATAAACTTCATAAAAATTTGAGCTGACATGAAATAACTTATTCGGAAATTTAAATTTTATACTGTTTTTATAAACAGTGTCTTAAAACTTCACATCAATACTCTCATAATTTCAGAGAGGCAAATGCAAAAATAGTTTTGTGACAAGTATATCAGTAGGTTATATAAAACATAATGTTTTTTAAATATATTAATAAGAGCCACGGTTTTAATGAAAAGCCCACGTAACTTTATCAACTAGAAAAGTTGTTAAGCCATGACGGAGGCCTTTAGGCGGTCTCTGGCCGGGACACTGTAGTGCCTGAGACATTGTTGAGATGGAATAGGCTTGCCCAGCACTTAAACCATCCTCTCAGCTTAGCCGGCCATATCCACAGGAAAGACAATGGTCAGTACGTGTGGGGCTAACTCGCCGCAGGTTTCCTCACGATGTTTTCAGTCACCGTTTAAAGCTCGTGTTAAAGTGCATTACTTATACATTTTTCGACAAAAGTCCATTGATGCACGGCCGGATTCGAACCCACGACCTTCGGATCGAAAGTCGAAATACTAGGTGTAATAAATAACAATATCAGAATTTGTCTATAGTAATCACTGTCAATCATTACACTACCTGATTCGTGTGAAATATCTCCCCTTTGACACCCCAATTCTTTCTTCATTAGAAGTGCATTCGTTCTTGACTGACATCTGACGTCTTGTCATGTCACCTTTGTTCTTTAAAAGGGGTGTGACCCTAAGGTCAAATCTGATCCATATAAGGTCAAAGTATTTAGATTAAGTAACTTATCTTTTGTATGATATAATCTTAACTATTGTAAAATATAATCTTGTTTGATCTGAGATTTTAGATTATGATTTTGTTGATTCTATTGTTGCATTGTGAGTATTGTTGTTTGACTTTTGTTGCTTAATTTGATCGTAATGCGAAAGAGTTCATGTTTTTGCAGATTTCATAGTTATCTGATCTAGATATAAAAAAAAAATATTTGTTTTTCTTTTCTCAGCCATCTTGTCCACAGGGATTACCTTTAATATTACATTTAAACCAGTATCAAAGACGATGATAAATAAATCAATGTACAGTGTACAATCCTACTCCTCCTAATGGATGGATGGATGTTTGTTACTCTTTCACGCGAAAACTACTGAACGGATTTGGCTGAAACTTGAAATATACATAGTTTATGACGGGTAATAACACATAGGCTACTTTTGATCACGGTATTCCCATGGGAACGGGAACTAACGCGGGTAACACCGCGGGACGCAGCTAGTGTATAATAATGTACAATGTGCCAGTATCAATGAATAAATAAATAAATAAATATCCTTGGACATTCCACACGGCGTCATCTAGTCCCAAGCTAAGCAATTAAATGCTTGTGTTATGGTAACCAGATGACTGATAAACTACATAAGTAGACTTTTTTTTTTTGTAAATACATACATAGAAAACACTCAGACACGAAACAAATATTTGCAGATCATGCAAACATTTGTCCCGCAGCGGGGATCGAACCCGCAACCTCTGCGTCTCAGGCGGGCTTTCGCCCACTGCGCCACAGAGGTCGTCAAATGGACTTTCCGATTTCCCTGAAATTGATGTCAGATCTGTATCCATCTCTCTTCGTTAACGAAAGTGACAATGACAGAACATCAGCCTGAAATTGCAGGTGAATAAGAATAATGGGATGTATCTGAACATGTTAGAAATCTGATACGTAAGTATGTTGATTCTGTTATGATGGGTTTTCAAACCTACTTCATCCCAAGTAATGTCCAAGCCAATTTGAATTTATTTACTTTTCCTAGTATAGAATTACTTCCTATTCCTAAAAAGGAAAATGCTAAGCTACTTAAAATCACGAATTTTTTAGTCAAATTGGGTAGAATTAGTAAATTTATCTTATCTTATTAGTCAAGACCATTTTTGCTTCTGACTAAAACTATCTAACAAATATGAAAAATCTGGTCAAACGTAGGTACCTTGTTTTTACAGTGATATGCTTATATTATTCTGTAACATAAAAGTAATAAAAACTTTTGGTTTTAGTTACAATTTAGGTACTCAGTGTTATAACAGAATCAGTGCCACTGTACAACTAATCTTATAAAGAACCAGTATCATAAGGCGAAAGGTAAAAGATAAACCACCATAAGTTTATTATAATACTGAAAAGGAAACAAAAAAGAAAGCTAAAATTGAATTTGGTTCGGGATCATCTAAAATTCCAGCGAACCCTATGTATTTTTTATTTGAAATGTTTCACGGGGGCTGTATAAAGTTGCAATGTTACGAGTAGGTACTCTATTGGATGTAGAAATGTGAGGGGTCTTAGATCGATGCTGGGAAATTGAAGTGATACGAGAATTCGATATTTTGAATTGACCCAATTTGTGTATGTAAAGTCGGTATTAGCATTTCCACGTGTAATAGGAATGTATGGTTTTATATCAAGTTTTTTTTAAATACTAAATTACCTAATGTTAAGTTTTGCACTGCTGTCAATAGTGGCAATTCTGAGTATCGCAAAAGCTAAACTTAACTAACCAAAAATGTTGCCGTCCCTTTCATAGCGATGGAAATAAAAAGGATGGCATTAATTTTAGTCAGTTTAGTTTAGCTTTTGCGACACTCCGAATTGCCACTAATGTCTCTCTTATCATTATAAAATACAATACTAAGATGAAAATTAAACTCAATTAAACTTCAAAAATTTAACTTAATTTAGATAAATAAATGACAAAAAGAACAAAAACAGTTTTCTCACTAGGTTAAAAGGTACAGAATACTTTAAGGTCAAAGTGATAAAAAAACAATTACCTGCAGTAAATTAGCATTCGTTATCTCAATAAAACTCTTTCAAACAAAAGCTTGCAATAAATCAGAATAACCAGCAAAATCCTTGCGCTTGCGCATGTACTATTACATCTATCATTGTCAATTGTATTTAAGTCAGGATTACAAAGGCTAGAACAAATTTATGATGCGTAACACCATATTAGATCATATAAATCATTATATTAATTCACTGACTTGTAAATATCGGATGGTTTTCGCATCTTAGATTTATCCATGGACCGTTAACCGATTTAAAAAAAGGGCACAAAGGGAGAAAGTTATGCGAATTAACGTAGAACTAATTTTTTGACCCAATTTCGGCACATGCGTTTCTCAAAATGTCGACAGAAATATCTATAGAAATAGAATATCAACAGATCTATCTTTTATGTATTCATTTAAACAGCTGGGCGCTTTCGTGATTTGCAACGTTTAATTGTCGATACCGGCTTTGAAGTCGTTAAGCCTTGACAGGCGGCTTTAAAACACCATCACCAGAGTTAGCCACCATCACCAGATTTTCATTTTTTCATTTCATTTCATTTTTCACCAGATTTTCAGATAAGTTGGTGTTTGTTTTTTACCAAATATAATTATGCAACAATATACATGCATACTATACTATTTGTTCAAAGATTTGGTGTTTTTTCACATGCATTTGTTTGTATGGAGATAGCGCCGAAGGAAGCAGGAAGTTTGTTCTCGTAATAGAAACATAATACCACAATAGATGTATCTTTCAATGTGATCCTTGCATCAAAACTCGTCAGAATCTGACGTGTACTACAATGAATGCATCAGACTGCAAAACTGACAAAAGAAACTGACATTTTTAATTCAATTCATATTTGACCAAGAAATTCAGAAAACGAGTCCCGTTCAAGTTCAGACATTTAAAAGTGTAGGAAACAGGAATTCTGTGTTTCCGCGTTGCAGAACCGGTTTTTGAGAATAAATAAGTTTATTCGGCATTTTGGACAATGAGTGCATGCCCTAAGTTCATGGGAACCAACCAGGGATTATTGCATTGGATTTTGATGTAGAAATAAAATGCTATGTAGAACTTAAAAATAAAAAATTATAAAACATTTATGCAAACGGGTATTTATCACGAATTTTACCTTTAATATTCGCCCGACGTTTCGACCGGATTGCACCAGCCGTGGTCGCGGGAAGACAAAAAAAAAAAAAAAAAACTCTAGTAAACATCAGCACATTTTTCAAAGTAATTGGGTTCCAAAACTTAAATCTTCAAAAGCACTTTTACGTTTTTTATATTATATTAAACTTTTTTTACTCTATTTCTAATCTGCAACAACTATATTAAGTTACCTCAGTTTGTTTATCCATTGTTATTTTTATTTTTCTCACGCAAAACCTTTAAACAAAATAGTTATTCACAAAAAATTATACACGTCCAACTCAATCAACCAACTTTCAAAATTAGAATCTTCATGAACTGCTCGACAATAGATAATAAATATTTTGTTGTTTTTTGCAGGTGCTTTGATATGAAAAAAGATTACCATAGTGCAAATTCTTTTTAATTGGACCCCCTGCTACGTTTCGTCATTGTTTCGTGCATTGGTGTCAAATTCGTCACCATGTTTGACAGTTGTGATTTTTTTGACGGATTAGTGGTTACGTAACTATTTGTTTCCTTCATTGTATCTTGTATTTACATTTTCTAAGATTGTGTGAGGATTAGAAGCTTAAATACTTTTTAATAGGCGCCCTACTGTTTTGTCACGATTTTTTTTCAATGTCAAGATCACTATTTCAATGCCAAGATCAGACTCATCGTTAGAGTGTGGGGTGTTTTGACAGTTTAACTGTGTTTAACTGTGTTGTAAGTATTTTATGGCTATGGTTCACATCTTTACTGACTCTGACTCTGACTTTTACTTGACTTCTTTACTGACTTGAATCATAATATGACATGGTAGTGGCTAAATGCGTGACACAAGCCGTGCGAAGCCAAAATAAAGAAAAAAAGAAGAAGAAGACTAGAAAATGGAACTCTACATTATCTTAGGAATCATGATTATTTAATGTTTTTTTTTGTAGTATATTTTTATTTAAATGTATAGGTACATCATTATTTATTTTAACAAGATAATTACTTATCTAGCCTATGATAATTTTAATTACTTTTGTTTTAACCTATCTTGTCCCACTGCTGAGCAAAGGTCTCCCCCAAACTCCTCCAATCATCTCGATCTTTAGCTGAATTCTAAAAAGTCCATTCTACACATCAGTGTTAGAATTATTGAAGTCGGATGAGTAGTTTCGGAGATCATTATGAAGTCTATAAGAAATGGACGCATTTTTTTATTCCTAAAATCGTGAAGAAATCTATTAACCTAGATATATATTTGTTATATTTTGGCAAAAAGTCTGTATTCAACAATAAGACATAATCAATCAACAGTCGACATAAACAGTTCGTACCTCATTGATACCGTTTGAACTATCATTAATATTGTCGATTTCGCGTCATTTGTCGCCAAAAATAGGTAATTTTCGACATAATGGTTTTTTTTTATGTACTTCCTTCAACAAAATTGTAACGGTTATAAGATATTGAGCTTAGTCATTGTTGTGTTATAATAACATGTAAGAAATAACTAAAGCAAGTAAAAGATAAAAGTCTTATATACAATAGGAATAACTATATTGGATCTCTAAACGCCCTTGACATAAAATAATCCTATTTGCATACTCGCGCGTCATTGGGAGTAATACTTAACTAGTTCCTGCCCACGGGACTGGTTTGCTTCCCGGAATTGGAACACTATTCATTTCTTGAACTCGTTTTAAATAATTATTAAGCATAGTTTCTTAAGAGCGGTCAACCCGGCTCACTTTTCATACAAACGCTCGTACGTGATTATGCCGTTGTAACAGATCTTTCTTTTAAATTTTTGGACTAATAGGTATCTTGTGCACTATATCTAGGTTTCTATTGAAACTAAAAATCAAAATTTTGAGAAACAAATTCAGTATAAGCTTCCAAAAACCTGCTTTTAGCATAAATTTTACCTGAACTTTGGCTGTTCATAATGTACTCATAAATTGTAAACGTAAAGAAAATATTGTCATAGAAACCTTGAAAATCTTATGGAGATTCTAAATGACTAATATTTATTTTACAAACTTGTAAGGCTTACTGAAAAAAACGTATTTCCTGGAACACTTTTTATGAAATTTCCGCACACTATTTTTCGAGTGAGCGAGTGAGCGGCGAAAGTACCTACTGAATGCCGAGCACTGAGGCGCTATCTCTCTCTTTTCGCTTTGCTTCTTTTTCAAGCATTGCGCTGGATGAAACAACAAGCTTTTCAGCTATGCCCGCGTCGATGATAGACGCACCGGGAAGGGCCACCTTAAATGATATGAGTGTAAAAACGTAAGCGAATGGGTACGGTAGAGAGATATTATGCTATGACATGCAGTCATATAAAGACACTTTGCATTCCCCCCGCCCCTTCCTAGAACTTAAGTTTCAGTGAGTACTTCTGTACTTTGGAGGGCACGTTAAATTGTCGTCCCGGCTTTTAAAGTCGTTAAGCCATGACGGAGGCCTTCTAAAAACTCCGTCACCAGAGTTGGTCACTTGCTCATACGAACGAACGAACGAGTGTGTATGACATAAAACACATAGAACCCACGAATGTTACGATATAATACATTTGGTCGCTGTAACGTTTTGTCGCAATTTTAAATAACTTACCACTGTAAGCAAAGCAACAGATGGATATATGTAGTTAATTGAGTCTGGCAGTTAGAGATGCTACATTATGATATTCTCCTTACCTGGATTCTGATTAGGTAGTGTAGTACTGTTTTTTTTAATTTGACGTCATCGAGTTACTATACCACTAGATTGTACCTCAATGCATGGCGTCCTTAATGAAACTGTCGATCAACATTTGCTAGCGACTGTACGAGTCGCTAAGGGTAGTTACTCACGCGTGATAATCACGTTGCGTGTCGTCGCCCGCCGAGTGCACTCTGCAACGTCACCGATCGATCACGGGATATTTTTATTTTTTAATTCTGAATTTTAGTGTCGACGACCTCCGATTAATGTGATTAAATCTTGTTGGTAATCATTTTAGGTAGATTAATGTCACGAATATGAAGGTAAAGTTTGTGAAATTTGAAGTATTGTTTTAAACTTATTAACATCGTGTTATGACTTGATATGATATTGTATTGACTAGATAGTTCTGTAGATGTGCATGACATTTGACATTGATATTTATTTTAATTTTTAGAATTTAATTTTTAGGACTTAAATTATTGTGCTTTTTATCTGCTTAAACTGAAACTGTCTGAACTGTGTTCTAAAACAAAAGATTATTGAATTATCCTCAAAGTTTCTACTTTTTTATTCCTGCCATGCCGAATTCTGCAAACTAGTCGGCGTGAGGGATGCAAGATCACATTACTATCGATTTTATCGCCCCCGTGCAATCGTAATGCTATAAGGTGTTTGCTTAATGCTGCCATAAGGAAAAACGTCGTAACTTACATCTGTTAAAAAATAGTTTACAGCTAGTTCGTCTTCTTAAAAACTAGTCCACCTTTTTAAATCAGGAATAAATACAAGCGAAAGTTCTTACATTATAAAGAGAACAAACTTAGAGAGGCCTATACCAAGAAGTAGTAACGCACTCATAATCTATTGTCAGTCAAGTAACGCGTCATAACCTGAGCGGAAATGACGCTATTATGTAAGTACACAGCTTTATTATCGAATTCTGGTCACCAATATTTTAGGATATTAAATTCATAAAAAACCGTGTTGATTGGTAATATAGGTTCCTCACCTCATAGTTCGGCTTAAATCTGGGTTCGAGTCTCCGGCCATGCATGAGTTTTTGTCGAAAAATATAGTTTGTAAAAAAATTATATACCTACGCTCGAATAGAGAAACCTCCTTTTTTTCGAAGTCGGTTAAAACTATATTTTCATAGTGTGTCCCTAACTAAAATGTAGAGGGGTTGCAATTTGACGTGTTCAT
Source organism: Xanthorhoe designata (assembly GCA_963582015.1). Taxonomy (NCBI): domain Eukaryota; kingdom Metazoa; phylum Arthropoda; class Insecta; order Lepidoptera; family Geometridae; genus Xanthorhoe; species Xanthorhoe designata. The sequence goes on from OY757038.1 coordinate 1,561,502, forward strand.
TTTGCCCCTACTTTTGATGGATGTGTTCAATATTTGAGGGAGATGGATTTTGATTTGATGTGATGGCAGGGATAAAATATCAAAGTTTTCTTATGTAGTACATTTGGTCTAAAACTAATCCCAAAGAATCTTAAGAGTAAATTATTATTATTACTAGCCCGTTGTGTCCCACTGCTGGGCAAAGGCCTCCCCTTGGTCTCTCCACTCATCACGGTCCTGTGCCATTTGGACCCACGTTGTGTTAAAGGCATCAAGTTCGTCGCGCCACCTCTTTCTAGGTCTGCCGCGACGCCGTCTTGCTGTCTCAGGGCTCCACTGAGTGGTAATCTTGGCCCACCGCTCGTCCGGCATGCGGCAAACATGAGTAAATGAGTATTATAAAAGTACCTTCTGTAAATATCATTAATAAGAGGAGATATCATTAATAGATAATCATTAAGGAAGAGCAACATGACTACTATTGCTGCAGCATACCATTAAAAACAGAAGAGGAAAAATGATTGGTCATCTTATACGACATGACAGCTTTATAAGGAACATCATAGATGGAAAAGTAGAAAGACGAGGAAGGGGAAGACCGAGAATTCATTACATTAGTCAGATAAAAGAGAAGGTCGCTGTCATGTCGTATCAAGAAGTAAAAGAGATCGCATTGGAAAGAAGTATATGGAGGAAATTGCATCATTACACCGACAAGAGATGAGCTCGTATATAACATGACTACTGTAACCACAGCGCATTATAAAGAACATCACCAACTTACAAAGACTCAACCTAATAACGTAAAATATACCTCAAATATTTCGGCAGGAACTTTGGTGTGGCAAAGTTTCCTGCAGTTAGGAAGTTGCAAGCGCACTTATCTTGGCTAATTGCCACTCATAACTTGAAGTTAACTTGGAGTCTCATAAACTTGCATGGCTCACGTTTGCTAGGCTGCTGCTTAATTCCCTTCATTTGGTGGTTGAAGCTAGTGTTGAATTTAACCCAAAATATATTGACAGCCGTAGCGCAGTGCAAGTCTTGTCTATTAAGACGCAGGAGGTTGCTGGTTCGATCCCCGCCGAGAGACATAAAGTTTGTTTGATAATGAAATATTTGTCTCGAGTCTGTTTGTGTTTTATATGTTTTTATGTCTCGTTATTTATGTATGTTTGTTTATATCAGTTAGTGACTTACTCTGATGACGGAGTTTTTAGGTCGCCTTAAAGCCTTAATCATGGCTTTACGACTTAAATCGGGACCTATAATTAAAAGTGCCTTCTGAATCACGGAAGCGCTCATCAGCTGTTAATGCTACTAATAGTCACCCTATCTAATGACCTCGCTAACTACTGTTCAAGCACTTCTTTGACGCCATGATCGTTTCGTTTGTCTTTGTCTTCATAGCTAGATACTTGCCTAGAAAATCCACTGAAAAAAATATACTTATCAACAGTAAATTAGAGGCATTTTGGTGAAATCTAGTTCGATAGCAAGGTAACCCCTATAAAGTTTTATTTTTACGTCGCTAATCGACCGTCGACCTCGCGATTTGGTGGTCGTTCACCGTGACAGTTTCCCTGCTCCAATGAGTGCGGAAACATTGTGTCTTGTGGTACAATTTGGGGACTTGTAGCTATAATCAAAACCAGAACAGCCACTAACATATTAAAGTTCCTAGCCTGTCGCCTCCTATTTGAATTGTAACTGCCCCTGGATTGTGTAACTTGTCTCGATTGTATTAAAGTAGATTGTAAAAAGGATGATGATCAGATATGATTGTCTGTGATTTTTGCTTTGATACAACTCGAGACAAGTTACACAATCAGGGGGCTGGTCTCCTCACAACGTCTCATAATAAAATATTAACCAAAAAATCGTTGTATTTCCTGAATTTAGCAATAGAGTTTTGTTAGCATTTCTGGGCCATTGTGTTGACTTGAAATAATAGTAAGAGCGGTCTACAACATGACTTGCCTCTGACACTAACTACCTAGACATCTTACAGAAGAGATGTCTACCGAGTCTCAGGACACAGTTAGTGAAATTGTTTCGTCAAAATCAATAAGCTCTTTCACTTGGACCAAGAAAAATCACCAGATGTTGTTACAACATTTATTTTAAGTAATTCACCCTTAGTTTTGAACCCTCAATTTGTATTTAATTGATTCCAATATTGTTTTATATTAACCGTAAGCTAACGATCAAAATGCGATAGGTATATACTTTTATGATTCCACCTTTTCAAGTCGGTTGATTTTGGGGGTTTACATACTTGATAATAAATACTTGTGTGGGGTTATGAGAGAGGATAATTTGGAATTAGAATACAGTACTTATGTAAGTAAGTAAGAATACAGTTGTACCACGAGTCGGTACTCTGTAGCGAAATAATAGAGGATATTTGAAATGGCTTTAGCAGCTTTACTACAGCTGCTGGATTAGCCCTTTAGTTATCGTAAACCCTTGGAAAATTCGAAATAGGGTGTTATAAGTTTCGCGTGTGTACCTATCTGCGTTTGTGTCTGTCTGTGGCATCTTAGGTCCTAAGTAGTTAAATCGATTTTAAAGCGTTTTTTTTTTGTTTAAAAGTTGACGTGATCTTAATGGATTATATAAAAAAGTGTTCAAGAGTTTGAAGAGCATCAGATCTTTTCTGTTTTAAAAAAAGCTAAGTCACGGGTTTTTCAAAATATTTTTTTTTTGTTGCCTAAGTTTGTTGTTTTTTTTATGAGTGAATGTCTATCACATCTTGGGGACACCCCAGATCATCAGAAAGTCACGAGTTTTTCAAAATATTTTTTTTTGTTGCCTAATTTTGTTGTTTTTTTTATGAGTGAATGTCTATCACATCTTGGGGACACCCCAGATCATCAGAAGTATCATTCTTGGTAAGTAATTATCTTATTTAGATTTTTCACCTATCTTTGATATTGCACTTACACGATATTATCCACCTTTACCATTTTCACCTCAATTGGATTGCTAAATTATCACTCAAAATTCGTCGTGAGAACTCCTCTACAAACCTAATCGTTTCAAATTGAATCGACTCATACGCCCGACCGATTTTTATCCAATAAATAATCGGTAATCGTTATTACCTCTATCGGAATCAAACTGTCAAATCATGACAAATCGAGTTTCCTAGTAAATTGAATTGTATGTGTCCAACTTTAAAGTTTATATTGATTCGAATGCATTAACCGTCTACGATCAGCGTTATTTAGCTTATAGTGAAGGAAAAATAACTTTTATGGCAAATGTCTAAGATTCGAAATCGTTTGTAAGTTTTAGCAATAGTTTGATAGAGGTTCAGAACAAGATCGGAAGTGACTCGTGTCTAATTCGGGTATGATCGTAAATTGTATTAGTTTTGGCTCGTAAAGAAATCGAGCCCTGTAGTTTGCATTGTGGTTCGTTTATTTATGGGGTGAAGAATTGTGTGGTCTAGTGCGAACCACTGAAGCAAGTTAATGCGTTTCCGACAGTCGAAAAAAAGCGAATCAAGACCAGGACATCTCCAATCTTCATACACGAGATCCGTATTCTCTGAAGAAATCGTAAGGACTTCTAGTAAGTGGATGTAGTTGGCAAGAAAATGCTCTGACGCAAACACAAGAAAAAATAAACAATCCAATTATGTGAAGTATAAAAATAATCACTTACATGCATAGTATCTCTTGCCAGTAACTGGATAAAATAGGTGCTACTAGCATTTTGTTATGTTTTTAAATCAAATATTTCGCATGTTCTTTTTAAAGATTAGATAATATTTAAAGATAAATTTAAAAAACCAAGGAGTAAAATATTTTAGAAGAAATAAACCTAAAATTATTTCTAATAACGACAGAGTTGCTTTAAAAGTTAAATGCATGAAAGAAAACCATCCAAGTAACAATGAGAATTATAAAAACACCTTCGATCATTTATCTATTCATATTCATTTACAAAAACATCAACTCTAACTTACAATAACCGATACCGAGAAACAGTATAAAATAATTGTGACTTTCCATTCACAACGGAAGTCATATTCTAGCTAGACTTTCGCTTTAGACACAGAATAAAACTAACAAAGGTTTGAGGAAATAAAATACGTTTTACCTGAATCTGTTATTCTAAACCAACTTTAAATCATTTTAATATAGTCTGCAAAAACAAAAGATGATTAACCTTTTTTTCGTAATACATACTTGTATTAGAATTAATTAAGTACCTACTTACTTAATGATTAAGATCATCATTTTGGACGAGTTCAAAGCGCTATTTGAAACTAGTATTATTCTAATCAAACCCGGACAGAAGTTAAAAAACTGGATTTCTTTAACCAATTTTGTTTGTGTAAAAATAATAAAGATAAATAAACAAACAATCATTTTTGGAAATGCAACTAACATAGTATTAGTTCAGCCACTTCTCCATTGAGCTCTAGGATCTTAAATGAACAAACTAACCGTCGGTTTCTCGAATGCAGATCATCTCAAAAATTAACTAATCTAAGATGATGAAATCACGTGGATTTGTTCCTAATTTGACACTTGTCACGTGATTTGACCATTGATTAGTTTGATTTGGATATGATCTGCGTTCGAGAAACCAGCTGTACCTAATGTCTGTGCGTCTATTTAATTTATGTGCCTAATGCCACGGCAAATTTATAATGCTTATGAATGTTTCCTTTAAAATAAATAAATACTCATTCCGGATTCCATCGGCTGTTTCTAATCTTTCGTCCAGAATGTAGGATACCATTGACGTCATTATAAACTATATAACTGCGAGCGTGTAGGTATTATAAATAATATTGGTCCGAATACTCGTGTATTTTGGATTTGGATAACACCCACATGGCTTACAAATTAATCCGATTAAGTGTAATTTACACTTGCCTGTTGCATATGCATATAAATAAATTGACTGTCATCATGACTTGCATGTTCTAACCAACAGTTGCTTACTATTGAACGTCAATAGGTGCGCGTAATTATTGCATTCAACTATTGCTCTGGTACGTACAAGAAAATGGCATCATGTAATGGTACTTTTGGGTTAAGTCTCCGTAAATTCGTACATATACGAGAGTGAAAATGAAGAGAAGCACAAATCTATTGACGCTGTCGGCTACGCATCCGCATTAGCGGTCCCAGCCCAATTCCAATTTCGTCCACCTGATGTACAGTGGCAAGTACATTATGTTTACCTAATCTCCACCCAGGTGGACAAAGGTAAACCATAGAAAGTATTTTCTGAATAATGTCCACCACGATTTTGCGGCGCTCCAAATTGTTGCCGATTCTCAACCTTCAAAATTGAAATCTGACTTCGACCTTTGCAAAGTGCGAAGCCGCGTCGACCCCTATATTCCTCTCATGCATAATTAGCAATGCTGGCACCGATCCTTCACAATGGCGAAACACCAATTTCACTTTGAAACTCATCAAATATGCGGTATTTTAGAAAATAATTATTCTGAAAGGGTATGTGCACAACGCGATAAGTTAAAGGTGAAAGAACGTATGCCCTAAACCGGTTAGCTTGATGAAGAATGTAATGAGCACTCTTATTACACCTTTTTCACCTCATTCTTTAACGAGGTGAAAAAAGTGTGTCAGGATCGTAGCAAGTGGAGGTACGTGGTCCTTCGCTTCTCCTTTGTAAACCGGTAGGGAATTTCTGGACAAAAATTCTAAAAATCCCTTTCGAAGGGGATCATCGCAGGGCATTTCTGGACTAAGCCTTCACTGCCTAGCCCTATGGGAAAAGAAGGCATGATCTTGTTTGTATTTACATATAAATGCTAAGTAGGTAGGTACTTGTTCTACTTCTTTCTATTTTTAAAGTTTTTAATGAGATGTTATAATTATATTTTACCTAAAATATAACGGTTGAACTTTGAAATATAACAGTTGAATTCCTGAAACAGCAATTGCATTTATAAGCTCCTGTAGGGTGTCCCGTTTGTTATTATTCCCCTTTTATTCTATTCCTACCTACCTAATGCAGGTAGAACGGAAATGAAACCAAGGTTCAATTTAACGTTATGTAATAAGAAAAAAACAAACTAGCCGTCTACGAGCACACAAATTTAGTAAGGCGTGGGATGCCTGTGATCTGTCTCCACACTAACGATTAAGAACACTCCCCTGAAGATCTCCGGGCCGAAGGGTGGTAGGCAGTCCCAGTGCAACGGTGGGGGTAACGGAGGCTTCCAAGACTCGCTCCTCCTCGGGAAGGAAATACAGCACCAACTGTCCTTTGATTTGCTCCGTCGAAGCAGAGGGCGACTTGATGAGAGAAGCGGATCTTCTAGTCGTGAATATGCACCTGGAAGCGATAACGCCAAACAGTTATAATTGGGTTATCTAACTTCCGTTCTGGAGACCCACCAACGGCAAAGCGAAGAAATCAGGTAGGAGCTTACCCTGAGCAGGTATAGTCTGCCGTGGTGGTACTACAGAACGGAGTTTACAATAAATGTTTTAAATGCAGAAAGCCAAGAAAGAGAAATCTAATTTACATAATCTAATTTAGCAGAACAATTCAAAATCAATAATAATATGCAAGAAAATGACAAGTCAGATTTGAATTTAAAGGTACGTTGTTAACGGTAATTTCCAAGGTGACATTGACCTCTCGTCATGTCATTTGAATCTACTTTGAAGCGAGTAATTTACTATGAATGTGAATAATGCAAGAGAGTTTAGCATGATAATGGTATGAATCTAGCAAAGTGATAATTGGGAAAGCTGAAAATATTAAAACAATAAAAACTATTCTATAAAAAGATACACACAGTAATAAGCTAGCAAAATATGAGTGAAAGAGTTTTATGTGCCATTCAAAACTTACCCTATATCGGGATTACACAAAACACGTATTTTAATTACTTTTACTTTTAAATAAAAGATCGAACAGCTGGCTAGAACGCACGAGCTGACGCAAAGAATCGTGAACCAGCCTACACTACAGCCTGATCACGAGTGAAGGGCGCGGCACTCGCAGCGCCTTCGTATAACGGTTTTGCGCCGAGCGCTGCCGAGAGGGGCCGAACGCGCACGAAGGGAACTTGTTTTGTTTCCAAAGCCTCGCGCGACGAGAAACCGATGGCCGGCTTGTATAAAATAATAATTCTAAAATATAAAACCTAAAGTTTATGTAACGCATTGTTACATTACCCGCTCGTCCCTCATAAGGATTTTATTTTAAAAATAAAATCCGCATTTACTTGACTGTTATCCCTATTTCTTACATTTAACCTTTCATTCTTCCTTTCGCTATCACAAACATTCTTCAATATCACACACACTTTCAACAACAAAATCTACTAATAAAAAATTAAGAGACGCGTACCTTGCACGGAAAAATCATAAGCCATAAAAATCGACCTGAGACTTTATGTAAGAAAGGTAAATATCTATTAGATGTTATTGGACGCAGGTAAGCATAGCAAGTTAATTACAAAACTGAATTGATCAAAACATAATTATATAAAAAATTGTAAATATATCTATTTATTAAATTAAATTATTCTGATTAAAAATTTTCATATCTTTGATATGCCAAGTTCCTATATTTTTTCCTGTCATATCTTCTAAGATATAAATAAGTGGAGAACGTTTTTCCACTACTCTGCATTTTATGTACTTTGGAGCTAGTTTTTTACTAAAGTATTTGTCCTTATCGCTAAGTACATATGCGCGTTTGAAAACAACATCTCCAACATTAAATTCGTGAGACTTTCTCCTCAAATTATAATTAGCTGTATTTCTAGCATGAGCGTAAAATAATGATTTTTGTACTTCATTAAAAATAGATGCTAAACCTCCAAAGTTTTCTGCATAAGCATCCCGTGGTAGAAATAGTACTTCATCTCCTAAATCAGAATCTGCGTAATGTGATCCGCAAACAACAAGTTCTCGCCCAAATACTAGAAAAGATGGCGTGTAACCTGTTGCCTCGTTAACAGAATTATTTATGGCAAATTGTATACTAGTAATGTATTTGTCCCAAGAACGATGATCATTATCCACAAATGTAGAAATACATGTTATAATTGTTTTATTATATCGCTCCACAGTATTAACCTGGGGAGTATACTTAGGAGAAAAAAATATGTTTGGAATATTGTATTTTTTGAAAAGAGCGTTAGTATGACCACTTATGAATTGTGAACCATTATCTAAAAATATACTCTGAGGAACGCCATGAACTAAAAAAACTTGTTCTTCTAACAACTTCACCACTACCTCCGATGTTGCTTTTTTAATTGGAAAAATATGACAGAATTTTGAAAAACAACAAGTTACTACTAATATATGACAATTTTGTTTGCGGGTAACTGGAAGAGGACCCATTAAGTCGATGGATATCATTTGAAATGGCCGAGAACAATGCTTAGGACGGCCCATCTCACCCAATGTAGCATGATTTTGTGATTTATATTGAAGACAAGTACAACAAGAACCTACATAATTCGCTACGTCACGATACATACCTGGCCAGTAGTATCGGAGAGCAACACGTCTATAAGTCTTGAAAACGCCTAAATGACCTGCAGTTGGCTCATTATGGTTCGCAGCGAGGACTTCTATACGAAGTTCTGCTGGAACCACCTCCTTCCATGAAAATTCGTTTGTGAGTTGACATTTGTTTTTACTAAGACGGTAAAGAATGTTGCTTTTTATTAGGAAATTTGGAAAAAGTTCTGGTTTAGTCCTACAATTGTTAAAGATGTTTTTATACCATTCATCGCTAGATGTCGCATATGAATTGGCAGTTATTAAACTAGAGACCGGAACAGCCCTTGACAACGCATCGGGAATGATGTTGTCTACACCACGACGGTGTTTGATATTAAAATCAAACGACGACAACCGCAAACCCCAACGTGCAAGTCTGCCCGTAGGATTATTTAACGTGAGAAACCATTTGAGCGCACTATGATCTGTGTATACGGTAAAGGTTTTCCCGTTTTCAACATAACAGCGCCAATGCTCTAGAGCGACGAGGACAGCGAGAGTTTCTCGTTCCGTTATGCTGTAGTTCTTTTCAGCTGCTGTTAATGATTTACTCATATACGCAATAGGGTGTTCCTTTCCGTCTACAGATTGCGTTAACATTGCACCTACCCCATAATTACTCGCATCTGTGTGCACTTCAAAAGGCAAATCGTAATTTGGACATGATAGTACCGGTGCGGATATCAAGCACTCCTTTAACTTTTTGAAAGCAGAATCAGCCTCTTCTGTCCATTGAAAGGTTTTACAGTTCTTTTTATTGGAAGTAAGCTTATTGAGAGGCCCTGCAATTGTACTGAAATTTGGAACAAACCGGCGATACCAGGTAGCTGTGCCGAGGAAGCGTTTGAGCTCTTTACGATTTGTAGGAGTCGTGTAATTAATAATCGCCTCTACCTTATCTGGGTCTGTTCGTAATCCATTGGAGTCAACCACGTAACCTAAGTACTTGAGCTTACTTCTAAAAAATTCGCACTTATCCAAGTTGATCGTTAGATTTGCCTTGCGCAACCTATCCAACACTCGAAGGAGGAGAGAAACGTGTTCCTCGAAGCTGCTACTGACTACTATTATGTCGTCCAAATATGCAAAAATTCGATGGTCTACGTCACCCAATAACGCGTCTACCAAGCGCTGCTGTGTACTGGGTGCATTAGTGAGCCCAAAAGGGGTGGTCTTAAATCTTAGTGTACCACGACTTGGGACGTAAAATGCGGTCTTATCTCTATCTCCTTCAGCTACAGGAATTTGCCAAAATGCTTTAGACAAATCTAAACTACTAAGAAAACGCGCATCACGCAAGTTATCGAGTATTTCTGAAATATACGGCAAGTTATATGCATCTCGTTTTGTGACAGAATTTAGTTTCCTGCTGTCTAAACAAAAACGAGGTTGCCCATTCTTTTTAGTCACAAGGAGAACAGGAGACTGCCAAGCACTTTCACATGGCTCTACAACATCCAAAGCCAACATCTCATCCACCTGTTTGATAAGAATCTTTTGTTTTTCTGGCGACAGTCTATAATAACGTTGCCTAATAGGAGGAGAATCGCCTGTATCTATATGATGGGTGATCAAATGTGTCCTGCCCAAACCTTTTTGTTCAAATGAAATATCCTTAAATTGAGTGACCACATTGTCTGCAATGGCTACCTGTGATTCGTCCAACTTACTATAAGAGAATATCTTAGGTTCTGGGCTTGTATTTAGGTCATTTAATGGAAATTTACTGGCCTGCAATGAACCTAAATATTTAACACATAATTTAAATGAACGCCAGAAATCTACCCCTAATATAAGTGAAGACTGAACCCCCGGTACGACGTATGTTTTCACTATATGAAATTTACCATCAAAAGTTATTGGCAAATTAATATGTCCGATGCTATCCAATGACTGACCACCTGCAGCAGTTATTGACATCTTTTCTCCAGTAATTAGCTTAAGCCCACGACTAAGAAGAGTCTCATGTGCATTATTACCAATGATTGTTACTGCTGACCCAGAGTCAAGAAGACCAGAAGCAGTAACGTCATTTATCAAGACATCGACATAAGGTCGCGTATCACCTATTGGCTTATCTTGCAGAATTGAAGCAGTTTTATAGAGATTAAAAAAACTACGAACGGTTTCTAACCACTCGTCCCATTCTTCCTTATTAAAGTTGTTTCCATTATTAGAAAGACTGCTGCAATTCTGCAAATCTAGTTTTTTGAAATTGGACAACATTTCGGGCAGTCAGGCTTCTTAACACCCTTTTGACCACATTTAAAACACAAAATTTCAGTGTTACTACAATTTCTTAAACTATGTTCATTATTTCGGCACCTAGGGCAGTACGGTAATTTATAGCTATTGTTTGAATTATTATCATTTATAGCATGTACATATTTTTGATTTACATTATTATTATTGTTAGTGTTAGTATTAGGTTTATTATAATTATTATGTGATTTATTATAATTTAAATAAAACGGTGACTTTTGCTTTGTCTGTACATATGATTTTTGCTTATAACCAAATTCAGGAGCAAGGGTGTCCGATGTAGCTGCTAAAGGCTCATGGAACTGAAGAAGCCTTGATTGGACATTTTCGAAGTTCCTACACAATAAACGCAACTGTTCTATTTCCTTGATTTCGGTAACTGAAGCTAGCGTACTTGCATAACATGGCCTTATGTTGTGTAAAATGATCTCGAGCTTATCTTCCTCTGGCATAGGCTTTGATAGACGAGAAAACATGCCTGACAAAATCGATAAGTATATAGTAATACCTTCTCCTTCACCCTGAGTCCTAGATCGAATCTCAGCTAAAAGACGGTAGTCGTAGTCAGACTTATCGAAGTCTTGTTTCAGGAGTATCTCTAATTCGCTCCAAGAGGATACCTGTTCCTTAACACTACGGAACCAATGCAGTGCATCATCCACGAAAATTTCAGTTGCAAAAGACAAAATCCTGGAACCAGATATTTCACGAGCCTCACTAAATTCTTTTACACGCTGTATAAAAGAGCGTACACATGATTTACCATCGAATTTCAATCTACTTAGTTCCGATGAAATCCTGCTCTTACCATCGCACGTAACTGAAACATTGATAGGTGTTTTCGCAATTTGAGATTCGGACGCAAAAACAGCACTAGAGAGCGTGTCAATGCTCTTTTTCTTCAAATCCAAAAGCATATCATACAACTCTTTAAATTTAGTACAACACTCTAAATGTTGCTGAACATCATCATCATCATCATCTACGCAGATTCTATTTAGTCTATGATATAAATGGTGAAGTAGATTCTCTGTACGAGCTAAAACATTCCTGTCCTTTATTTCAGAAACTAAAACGGTCTTAACTTTCTCTAAAATTTCTACAATCCCAGATAAATCATCGGAGGTATCGAGATGAGAACAAGAAATGTCCTCAGATGGATAAATTTGACTCAACTTACTTATCTGTTTCCTAATATCAGCAACAGTACTAGCTGGAGTCTCACCTCTAACCGAAACCTCGTATTCCAACTCTGATTTTTGTAGTGACAGGAACTTTATAGTGTACGACATTTTTTATTAGAACCAGTTTAGTAAAACGAATTATAAGTTAGGTACGTAATTCGCCGCAAGGAAGTTTAGGATAGCACATAAAATATTTGATCAATGTTGTGAAATACTCCGTTCCGTTACAATCAGCTTTAACAGAACGTTTTGGTTTGATGAATGAACGATTGATGATATGAAATGAATGAATAAAAGTTGATGCAAAAGCAAAAAACAAGCGTGAATTTGTAACTAGTGTGATAGCAGTGTACAATTAACAAAATAACAGAATTTATTGATTTGCGTTTAACTATGTAGGCATTAAAAATAATATTTCAACAGCAACAAAAAATTTAGGTATAAACAGATTACCGTCAGTGATATTTACACAATTAACTAAATAAAAAAAACAAGCAATATGAACTATTGATGGACTACCCTCACACTAGCCACTGCAAACCAAAAATGAAAACGTTTTACAAAATAAACCACACACCGTACAAAACTAACTACTTAGGTACCATTAGAAATGGAGACAGATCAAACAAACCACGTTATAAGGCGCCAGTGTCCCGTTTGTTATTATTCCCCTTTTATTCTATTCCTACCTACCTAATGCAGGTAGAACGGAAATGAAACCAAGGTTCAATTTAACGTTATGTAATAAGAAAAAAACAAACTAGCCGTCTACGAGCACACAAATTTAGTAAGGCGTGGGATGCCTGTGATCTGTCTCCACACTAACGATTAAGAACACTCCCCTGAAGATCTCCGGGCCGAAGGGTGGTAGGCAGTCCCAGTGCAACGGTGGGGGTAACGGAGGCTTCCAAGACTCGCTCCTCCTCGGGAAGGAAATACAGCACCAACTGTCCTTTGATTTGCTCCGTCGAAGCAGAGGGCGACTTGATGAGAGAAGCGGATCTTCTAGTCGTGAATATGCACCTGGAAGCGATAACGCCAAACAGTTATAATTGGGTTATCTAACTTCCGTTCTGGAGACCCACCAACGGCAAAGCGAAGAAATCAGGTAGGAGCTTACCCTGAGCAGGTATAGTCTGCCGTGGTGGTACTACAGAACGGAGTTTACAATAAATGTTTTAAATGCAGAAAGCCAAGAAAGAGAAATCTAATTTACATAATCTAATTTAGCAGAACAATTCAAAATCAATAATAATATGCAAGAAAATGACAAGTCAGATTTGAATTTAAAGGTACGTTGTTAACGGTAATTTCCAAGGTGACATTGACCTCTCGTCATGTCATTTGAATCTACTTTGAAGCGAGTAATTTACTATGAATGTGAATAATGCAAGAGAGTTTAGCATGATAATGGTATGAATCTAGCAAAGTGATAATTGGGAAAGCTGAAAATATTAAAACAATAAAAACTATTCTATAGAAAGATACACACAGTAATAAGCTAGCAAAATATGAGTGAAAGAGTTTTATGTGCCATTCAAAACTTACCCTATATCGGGATTACACAAAACACGTATTTTAATTACTTTTACTTTTAAATAAAAGATCGAACAGCTGGCTATAGAACGCACGAGCTGACGCAAAGAATCGTGAACCAGCCTACACTACAGCCTGATCACGAGTGAAGGGCGCGGCACTCGCAGCGCCTTCGTATAACGGTTTTGCGCCGAGCGCTGCCGAGAGGGGCCGAACGCGCACGAAGGGAACTTGTTTTGTTTCCAAAGCCTCGCGCGACGAGAAACCGATGGCCGGCTTGTATAAAATAATAATTCTAAAATATAAAACCTAAAGTTTATGTAACGCATTGTTACAAGGGCTTCCGTGATAAAACGGGCATAACTCACGTAAATTATCGTCGATTTAGATACCGCAAATGTTTCGGTTCATCCGGAGAATATAATGTTTGGGTAAAAACAGGGACTACGGTCAATTCAGTACCGTCCCTATCAGAAAAGCCTTTTACAATATGTTGGAGAGGTTAAGTCGTTTAATATATCCGTATTCCATGTCTCTGTTTCCGAAATCCTTGCTAATTAGTATAGTAAGAACAGCTTCGAATAAGGAAGTAGTTTTTAAAAGGATAATAAGGTAGCGCAACGCAAGTCAATATAAGGACTTACTGAGAATTCACAAATCTATATTTAGCGACTGGTCTTACCAATAAAGATAAGATTACCTTCGACGCGCATCTGTTATGCAGATAAATTCTTATCAATGGTTACCCTTGGATACAACTACGACTTTAAATGTTTTACTCTCTCTCTCGTTTTTAAAGTGTTTGCCTAAAGCTTTTGATAGGAAGGATGTAAATTTAATACCCCAATACATTTACACCTTACGGGCTCTATAAGTGATTGTTTTTTAGTGCTTTTTTTGTTTCAAAGTATTAATTTATGGTGGGTACGTAGAATATTAACTTGTCAAAAATAGTATTAACCAATGTCTAGAAACTCGTTAGTAGAATTGTATATTTTCTTCGAAATCAGGGCCTCTTATGAAATGAAACACTTTTTGTTAAAGCCAAAATATGATTGTTTCTTGAAATCCGGTTCGAAAGACCAAATCTAGAAGTTATACAGTAATGGCAGCTTTATCCGGTTCGAAGGACCAAATTTAGAGGTTTCGAGCTGATTCCTGAAATGGCAGTTAAAACATAATTTGCCCGCATTAACCACCTCGACGTCGCCATTAAGGCGATGACATTATCATATTCAAACAGACTCTGAATTAACGCGTCATTCGCTTTGCATGCATTAATTTACGATTTACTGTAAAGTATACATGTTTGCATCGCGATCGTGAAGTATTTCATCCATGACAAGAATTATGACTTCTAGGTTGTCAAGCTACTTTTGAATGACTTCCTATTGGCATATCGATTAGTCTCTTTTAAACCGACTTCAAAAAAGGAGGAGGTTCTATTATGTGTTTTATTTGTGTATGTTCATTGATTATTCCATCAATTGGGGAGTGATTTTGAAAATTATTATTTTGTTACATCCAGAAACCACATGTAACTTCCAAAATAAACGCAAAAGGTTGACAATAGCTCCATAAAAATATACCCTGATTGTAGGGTATATTTTTATATTTCATATCTTTGAGATTCAGGTTGAAAATTGAAAATGAATCTCATCACATCATTAAAATGAAAGTGCAATGACTATGGGACATTACAGAGAAAATGAAGAAAATCACAAGCACATTAGAAAATGTACGATTAAAGTAAAAGTGATGTCCATAACAATTCTGATGGACAGACATTACCCTAAATCAGTATTGAATAGTTTTGTTTAGGTGGTCACCAAGTTACATTTTACAATCGCTCTCGTGGCGAAGCTCGCTAAGATGTTCTTGATTAGTCGTCAAAGTTAAGCAACAAGGCACTTTAGGCCTCTAGGCGGCCTAAAAACTCCGTCACCAGAGTTGGCCCTTGCTCATACGAACGAACGAACGATTGTACAATCTAGGTACATCTGCAGATGCTTTCGAATAAAATAGTCATAGCGAATAACCACCCTGAACAGATACGCATCCGGAACTATTCTTTTCCCTTTCGATCGTAAACTCAAACCATTCGATCAATGTGATCGTAAAACTTACGAAAGTGCATTTTAATTCCTTTACGGCTTTTTAAAAGACGCCATTTCTTTTGTCCAGTTTTACGATGTTGTAAATTTTATTTTTGAGTTTATTAGTGTTAGAATTGTCGTTTTATTTCGTGTTGATAATGATGTATTATTCTTTTTCAGGTAATAAATGCGGTTACGTTTTCTAAGGAAAGGTAAAAAGTATTATTAAGAGCGGTCAACCCGGCTTACTTTTCATACAAACGCTCGTACGTGATTATGCAGTTGTAACAGATCTTTCTTTTAAACTTTTGGACTAATAGGTATCTTGTGCACTATATCTAGGTTTCTATCAAAACTAAAAATCAAAATTTTGAGAAACAAATCCAGTATAAGCCTCCAAAAACCTGCTTTGGCCGTTCAGGTTCACTCATAAATTGTAAAAGTAAACAAAATATTGTGATAGAAACCTTGCAAATGTTATGGAGATTCTAAATGACAAGCATTTATTTTACAAACTTGTAAGGCTTACTAAAAAACACGTATTTCCTGGAACACTTTTTATGAAATTTCCGCACACTATTTTTCGAGTGAGCGAGTGAGCGGCGAAAGTACCAACTGAATGCCGAGCTCTGATGCGTTATCTCTCTCTTTTCGCTTTGCTTCTTCTTCTAGCATTGCGCTGGATGAAACAACAAGCTTTTCAGCCATGCTCGCGTCGATGATAGACGCGCCGGGAAGGGTCACCTTAAGAGAAAAAATATTAAATATAATAAATAAATAAATAAAATAAATATCCTTGGACATTCCACACAGCGTCATCTAGTCCCAAGCTATGCAACTTAATGCTTGTGTTATGTATGCTAATTTTAAATACATACATATTATAGATAGAAAAACATCCAGACCCGGAACAAATATCTGCAGAACATACAAACATTTGTCCCGTGGCGGGAATCGAACCCGCAACCTCTGCGTATCAGGCGGGCTTTCGCCCACTGCGCCACAGAGGATAATGGTGATAATGTAGAGTTTACATTATCACCATTACATTTATCATCTACCTTGTAGATGTAGACGATAGGCAATATACCTAATTAAATTAAACTTACAACACTATTTGTAATTGTATTTTTGTATGTAGGTAAGTTTCCTCTCTGTGGCAAGTTGTATAAAGACTGAGTTTTAAGATGTAATTACTGGGTAGATAAGGTACAAATGTAAGTTTGAAACAAAATCAACACAAGTCTAACATTGACTAACTGCCTACACAACAACCTCAAAGCTCTATACTAAACCCTGCTCTACATCTTAATAATACCACCGTCTCACTCCATCGTACCTTTGAAACATGTAAGACAGAGACAAAAAATCGTAGGAGGACAGGTGCGTAGGACAAGTATATCCTTGGGCTGAAACTTGTTATTTCTAAGGAATTGTATAATTTGTGCAAATCAAAGGTCGAAACCTACAAAACGACCTTTGTTTAATATTGTAACAAAAATATTATAACTTATGAAGGCCTTTATGTAAACCGACTTCAAAAAGGTAGAGAGTATGTTTACTGATATTTTGGAAAATAATATTTGGTAAAGTCACTTTTTTTTTATTCTAAGGCTCTTTTGCTATGACTTCAGGAACTAAATTACTTCATATTTTTTACCAAATTCATAATCATTCAATTCTAAAGCATAACTACTTTACTGAAATCTCAAAGATAATTTGGAACATAAGAATTAATTTTCGGCGAAATCTGATCGCAAAATAATTAATAATTTAAACCCCTTAGGCAGTCTAAAGTTTAAACATCCCTATTTTAAAATTCAAAATTACCCTCTAAGTGGTTTGAGAATCATTTTCAATTAGCTTTTACCACTTTGTGTAACTTTTGACCCTACAGTTACTTCTTTGTTACTTTGACCTTTGTAGAATAAACTTTGAGGAACAAAGGGCTTATAATTCCCCTTTGACTAGCCCTAGAATTATTTCTGCTAGGAACTGAGATAAATTACTTTTAATCAAAATTTTACGATCTTTTTGGTTGCATCATCATTTAAAGTCCGACTTCAACCACTGCTGGGTATTTATATTATTTATTGGTAATTTTAAATTGTAGGTATATATAAGTACTAAGAGATATAAGACACAAGTCATGACCAATAGTATAAAACGTAGAGTCAAAGTAGACGGGCAGGAAATACAGTATGTCGATAAGTATATCTACTTGGGCCAGATAGTCTCCTTCAACAACCGGCAAGACAGTGAAATCAGTCGCCGCATTGAAAACGCCTGGAGGAGCTTCTGGTCTATGAAGCAGCTAATGAAGGGTTCTCTTCCACTGACACTAAAGCAAAAACTTATCGACACGTGTATCCTGCCCATATTGACCTACGGAGCTCAGACCTGGTCTTTGACCGAATCACAAAAGTCTCAACTCAAAAATTTGCCAGAGAGCAATGGAGAGAAGCATCCTCGGCGTCAAACTTACTGATCACGTTAGAAATGCAGATTTACGCTCTAGAACGGGTATTGAAGACGTGGGCATCAAAACAGCTCGCTTGAAGTGGGATTGGGCTGGCCATGTGACTCGAATGCATTCAGGACGTTGGGCCAATCTCGTTACACATTGGGTGCCAAGCGGGCAACGAAGACGCGGCAGACCCAGAAAAAGATGGCGAGATGACCTGGATGCGTTTGACTCTACATGGCCGGAAACAGGAATGGACCGGGATGTGTGGAGGGAGAAAGGGGAGACCTTTGCCCAGCAGTGGGACATGATAGGTTAATTAAAAAAAAAAAAAAAAAAAAAAAAAAAAAAAAAAAAAAAGTACTAAACATAATTATTATACTTTCAAAACTATCGTGAATTGTATTAGACATTATAATTTCCCGTGTGCTATTGTACCTACTGTATAATTAATATACACTATAATTGAATTTGAACCCGCGCGATACAAGTGATCACCCTTTGCCGGGTTGCCATTGACCACTCAGCCACGAAGCCTATGACGCCAAAGACTAAACTATCAGTAAGATGATATTTCGGTTAAAGCACCGATACATTACAGGTATTCTTAAGGTCAGGTCCGAAGGAGTAACAAGAAAATACATTTTGTAAATTTATAAATTGACAAATCTATAATCCTAAGGACTAATTTCTTAAATCACACGGGCGTATCGGAAAACTTGTGCCAGTGCTTCTAACTGTCATGGCGTATTGTGCTTTAAAAAACCTTCTCAATAGCACCCCCTGCCCCTTAAACTTTTATCTAGTTGTCATTTAGAACAGGTTCGGTTCCCGTCTCGTGGGCGAGGCTGCATTCCCTGGACTATCATTACTCGCTATTACCCGGGACAGGTTGGATAACATATGGTCTGTTTAAGTTATATTAAGTTTACGTCGTACTTTTCTTGTACCTACCGTAACTTTCTAGGCAATACTAGAGTGTCATTAGTGGCAATTCGGAGTGTCGCAAAAGCTAAACTAAACTAACTAAAATTAATGCCATCCTTTTTATTCCCATCGCTATGACAGGGACGGCAACATTTTTGGTTAGTTAAGTTTAGCTTTTGCGATACTCCGAACTGCCACTATTGTCTAGCCTAGTAGGGTTTTTGTAGACCAGAGGCCCTAGCCATGTTACATTTCGACAATCGCTTTCGATTAGAAACTAAAAAAAAGGGCCTAGCCAACCGGCATTCGCTATGAAGCGATTCGATTTCTATCATCGCTACACCTTTGATTTGACATTTCTGATCGCTCGAGTTTTCGTCATCGAATGTCAATTCCTATACATTTTTTTTAGTTTCTAATCGAAAGCGATTGTCGAAATGTAACATGGCTAGGGCAGCAGGGCCAAATTGAAAAAGGCTCCGACACAGAACCTAAGTCAAAGATAGTTCATGCTACTTACTAACCTACGTTCACAGCTAATGATGATGATTATAGTCTCATTTGTAGTCTAGATTCACTGTTATAAAACAGTTAAGGTCTTCAAAACTGGTACAACAAAACCGTCATAACCATTTTAACTTGAGCTATTATCATCCTTATACATTCAAATTTTCTACGCTCAGATGATCCTATTAAAGGTCTGTGTAAAGTGGATTTGGGAAGAAGATGTCCAGTGTAACCTGATCCGTTGTCGCTCAGGTTTTCTTGTTAGTTCAACGTTGAGATAGACCTAGGAAGGGTCGGAGTACAGTGGATTTGCAATGAGGACTAAGTCTCGTGCTGATTCGACGATAAGAGGGCACGATTGTGATGCCGGAACCAAATGCTTTGTTACGCTTTTAATATACAAATAAATATCTACAACAAAAGCATATTCGTAAGTCAGAATGACCTAATGAGCAATTCTGGTTTTTTAACTTATCGTAGGTACCACAATATTGGAAAAACAATAACAATATTAAAGTAGTGGCAAAATTAAATTAAATAAAAAACTGACTTCAACTTCGTAAGAAGAGCCTCTCGAAGTGCATTTCTGTTCATAACTCCTAAGATTCTCATCAGATCCTCAAAATATTTTAACCTCCTCACTCGGGAGGAGTAACTTAAAAAAAAACAAATTAAATGCATAATATTTTAGCACAAACTTCTCAGCGTGAAATTTAGAATTCGCAGAAAGTATTTCATTTGCATAAACTACAGTTCTGTATGAAAGCGAAAAACAACTGACCCCACGAAATGAAATTTCACGGAATATGAAACGAGCTAGAGATTATGATCTTAGGGATAATACAAACATTACTTCTGTCTACAGACATACATACTAGCCATACATGTGACTAAAACATTTTTAAGGACAGTTTTCTCAAAATTCCAACGCGTATGCGACTAACGACCAGTCTCAAAACAAAGATAGATAGGTTTATCTATCTTTGTTTTTGCTTACTGTGGGTAGATATTTGACATTACTTCCATACAAAAAATTCAAAATATGTATATACTGACAATAAACAAAATCAAAGATAGAGATAGGTTATTGAGGCTGGCCGTAAGTGGCTCTATAATGATTAAGTATACCATTTGTTTGATATTTAAGGACAATCTGTATGCATATAGAGTCAATAAGAGGAGATTTATATTGAAAACCACTAGAGTTAAATAAAAAAATAGTGTACCTACATTTAAAATAAAAACACTGGCTGGACCGAAAACAATAATTCCCACGGCCTCTACTATGTAATTGTTCACGATTTAGACAATATACGATCTCTACAACTCTACCCGCAGTTTTCCCACTCGTAAAACAAACAACCATTCTATAGGCTCATGACACAGACCATTGAAAACGAAATGAATTTCCATACTCACGGCTATCAAGAGATTAATCCGAACGGCCTCCAATAGGTAAAACTGTGATAACAGATTGGCAATAACACCAGCAGAAAATACCGCTCCCCTGCCACCATGCAATCCATGCCAGTCTTCATCAAACCGCCGCGCGGAGCGCACGTCCGTTCGTGACTCCAACAATTCCAAATATGCCAGGACACCGCACGGAATAGTGATGAGCATAGACAATAGTGATTAGTGACACAATTCGAATAAGGAACAATTGTAGCGGATTTGAAAACGGCCTTGTGATTTTCCTTGGTTATTAGTTCTGCTGTAATGGAACTTTAGTGCAAAATATCATTGTTAAATTAGTTTGTAATAAAGAAACAAAATGACGATGTTGGCGGTGAAAAACTTTTTTATGCCGGAGAAGCGAGTGGATTCCCCGAGGTTCTCAAGAATGCCTGAGGCTCTGATGAGATCGATCAGGAGACGATCTCTGAGAGTGAAGAGAACCAAATCATTGGTTCTTGTCAGTGAGAAGAGGAAGTCTGGTGAGTGGGTAGTGTACCAACCCCATTTTATTATTTATATAATTTATTTTTCATTGTTCTGATATCACCTTTTTGTGATTATGTTTTTATCAAAGAACATCTTGTTTGTACGAGTAAATATTGACCATGACGAGCGTCGACATTTTTTGCGCAGAATTTTTTTACGGCTTGTCTTTACCTTCGAAATTTATTTTTAACTTTAAACCATCACAACGAAATCTTATCTATTTTCTAATTAGCTAATGGTTTTTATTTGAACATTCGTCAAAGCTACGTACGTAGATAAAAGAACAGGTTTAATTATTTAATTAGTACCGTAGTTAATAAAAGAAGTCTCGGCGACGAATGTCTAGTACATTTCCCTCCAGTTGCTATTTACAAGAGACCTTTAGAGGTAAAGAAAATCCTTTAAAACACGGAGTAAAATTAAACTTACTTAGAAGAATTAAAAGAAAAACACTTTATACTTTATCATAATTATGTATGTAGATAAAAAATGAATTAAAGTATAGGAAAAAAAATAACTCTGGATAGATATTGCCGCCTAAAAAAAAAT
Source organism: Xanthorhoe designata (assembly GCA_963582015.1). Taxonomy (NCBI): domain Eukaryota; kingdom Metazoa; phylum Arthropoda; class Insecta; order Lepidoptera; family Geometridae; genus Xanthorhoe; species Xanthorhoe designata. The sequence continues at coordinate 1,583,475 of OY757038.1, forward strand.
GCCTATATGCAAATTATATGAAATTGGGTTGAGAGTGTTCAATAAATACACATTGAATAAATCGAACATTGAACTCACCAACCCAGCTACTTAAAGTTTAGGTAATACCTAGTTGACCGAATTGATTTAACCTGATCACGCAATCGAATGATCTAATAGCTACTTACTATTGAAGTAACTAATTATCGGTAACGCCATAAGATGTATTTGCAATGAAAAACTGAATTAACTAAAGCATATCCGATTTTATAATTTTCATTAAAAAATTAATGGCAAATCTTGTAACAAAATATTTAAAAACGATTTTACTACATGTTAAACTAGAATAATTTTAATGATTAAATAAAAATATCAATGTAATGTAAGTTTGTACTTACTTAATAGTGAAAATACCGTGAGGAAACCTTGTTGGTATAGATTAAATTAGGAGTACCTACTAGATATTTTGAAATTTTCAATATCTGAAACTCACCTGATATTCAAATAATTGAAAGCAAATTATTTGTAATCGTTGTATCGATAGTTAAAGTTTGCAAAATGTTAATGTTACTGAACATGTATTTATAAAATCGGTAATTTTATAAGAAACCCAGGATCAATATTCATGGCACGTGATTGTGTCATAATGACACGCAAATTGACGCAATCAGCAATAGATCGTGATTCCTTTTAGATTCATTCTTCCGTGTGAATCGATTAAGCAGATCTTTATAAACTGTGTGTAATTCGAATTATGAAAATAATACTTGTCAAAAATCGGTAAAGTGTAAACTAGCTGGCGTCTAATCTGCAAAACGAAAAACGAAGTTTCGGCATCAATTTCGTGCGGATCGGTACTCCTATGGGCCTTCGTTCGACGCGAAGTTCAACGCGATGAAACGTCATCATCGTTTCGGATATTGTCAACGGATTCGGATTCGATTTGCAGGTTAGATGCCCTGATCCGACATGGCGTCGTTTTTTCAATTCCCTGAATTTTCAATAGAAAATGTGGTTTTACACCTTTTCGTGTTTTTTTTAAATTTTTCTCTTCTTCAGAACCTTTCTCGGTCTTCAACGAATAACATATAAAAAAAATACATACAGTGATAGATCTTCTCTTTTTTGAAGTCGGTTGAATATCAGAATTGGTCCAGCCGTTTTCGTTTGCGTTTAGCGACACAATCACTTATTTTTTTTGTTAATTAACTTTCCTATTAATCATATCCTTATTGTTTTGTTGACGCAAATCAACTCATTAATAGAAGTGGAAACTATAGAACTCATCTATGATTTAATAAATTAATAATTTATTAATAATTGTCCGTATGCATCTGTAGTCCTTTAATATTATTTATCCCAAGTATAGTTTTTCCTTGTTAAGTAAAAATGTAGTGGAACTTTTTATTGATCTATTTTAATATACTTAGATCAATAAAAAGTTCCATAGGTATTTTGTATTCTGGAAAATAAATAAGTTGAATATAGAGTCAATTCACTATGGTTTTTAAGAGATTATGAAAGTGGCATTAGCAGCTGAGCGCTTCGGAGGGCACGTTAAATTGTCTGTTCCGGCCATGACGGAGGCCTTTCGGCGGACTAAAAAAATTCCGTCACCAGAGTTGGCCACTTGCTCATACGAACGAACGAAGAGATTATACGTTTTATGTCAATTTATCACGGTAAATCTAAATTATCCAATTATATTAATTTAAAACCTTGCTAATTTGACGGTTAATAAAATAATGTAAAATGCAATAGAACACTCTAGGTAGGTAGGTACTTAGTTTTTGCGTAGGTTATACTCATCATTCAAGTCTTATTAGAAACCCACAGGAGGGCACCATCCCATAAGAATTCTCATAAAAAGGTAATATTTGTCCCCTACGCTACCATTACTTTATATGAGACATACCACAGATAATATAATACTATACTAGGACATACGCAATGTTTTTTTATCGCGTTTTGTTATCTCAAACGTACCGTAAAATTGTATGAGCAAGTAGGTATGTAAGTAGGTAATATTTAAGGTTATGATGTCGTCTTGTGTGGCTTTTATTATTTACTGTATATTTTACTATAAGGCTTTGTTTTACCATATCTTTATGCTCACATTTGCTTACATTCTTGATAGAGCGCTGAAGTTAGCGGTCACAATTTGGATAGGTACAATAGGATAGGATAGGATAGGCATTGAACATAGCGCTCGTGGCGAAGCTTGCTAAGATATTCTTGATAGATCGTCGAAGTTAAGCAACGTTCTGAGCGGTCATAACTTGAATGGTTGACGGCAAGTGGCAATATCAGCTGAGCGCTTCCGTGCTTCGGAGGGCACGGTCCCGGCTTTTAAAGTCGTTAAGCCATGACGGAGGCCTTTAGGCGGCCTAAAAACTCCGTCACCAGAGTTGGCCACTTGCTCATACGAACGAACGAACTGATCGCTTCCTTTATGCTCACATTTGCTTACATTCTTGATAGAGCGCTGAAGTTAGCGGTCACAATTTGGATAGGTACAATAGGATAGGATAGGATAGGCATTGAACATAGCGCTCGTGGCGAAGCTTGCTAAGATATTCTTGATAGATCGTCGAAGTTAAGCAACGTTCTGAGCGGTCATAACTTGAATGGTTGACGGCAAGTGGCAATATCAGCTGAGCGCTTCCGTGCTTCGGAGGGCACGGTCCCGGCTTTTAAAGTCGTTAAGCCATGACGGAGGCCTTTAGGCGGCCTAAAAACTCCGTCACCAGAGTTGGCCACTTGCTCATACGAACGAACGAACTGATCGCTTCCTTAAGGATGTCACGTTTTTTGATTCTGGCGGTATTTTAAATAGGCAGCAATAGACGGGTTAAATGTTGAGGTAGTGTTACACTATACCATTTGTACCCAAAAATCTTGAATACCAGTAGATCAGAAAAGTCTACCATAAGCACTTATGTACACAGCTGTTATGGTCATCAGTTGTATTCTGTTTTATAGCTTTAAAACCACGAACACATTGAAACTGGAACATACCCATTACAGACATTTTGTGACATAATTCTCACGAGAAACGTGCAGATTAGATAAACAAAAATCGGATGAAATTGTAACTACTTTATACTAGTTTTTACTACGAGCTTAGTATAAACAACAAATTTGTTATATCTGACACACGTCCTTATTTTTAGAAGCTAGAGTACCTACCTACAATGTGACAGGTGGCAAACCTATCATCGCTTACCTATTACTACTTAACTGATTTTCTCACGATGTTTTCCTTCATCGTTTTGGAACTCGTGTAACTTCTTAAATCACTTATCCTTATTAAAAAAAACCATTGATGCACGTCCGGGATTCGAGCCCGCGAATTGATATAAAATCGAGACTATCGATCGACCAACACAGCTGCTCATAATTGTCCATTCAAGTTTTAATATAAGATCTCGCTAAACTAGTTTTAATCATCAAATTGATCCATTTATCAGTGATGCCATCTATGTAACTTTAATCGAACTAGAGATCCAGTTTAAAATACTAATTAATTTGCCACACACTCAATGGCTTTCCATAGAGTAATCAATTTACATAGTGCGACGAGTAGTTATAAAAAAAAGTAATCATTGTCGTGTACATGCACTTTTATGTGTTAAACTAAAGCGCCGCCGCCTATTTTAACTTAATAAACACAAACAATTAAAAATTTGATTGTTCAGTTTGTGATACCTATCATAAGCTATTTTATACATAGTCGAGTATTTCATCTTACTTACTCTACTTACTTAGGTATATAAAAATTTTACTAAAACTTACAGCTCCGGCAGGATTCGAACCTGCGCTGATAAAAGCGATCGGAACTGTGGATCGGAATTCGGAACTAACGCCTTACTAACTAATTGTGGTTAAACAATTAAATAAATATATAAAATCAATCGAGTATTTTTTAATTTGTTCTGGCTAAAATAAAAAATAAAAGGCAACCGAGCGTAGCCAATAGTTAGCTCATCAATACTCTAAAGCGCTCCATCAACTTTTAGATCGATGGCCTGATAGAGGTGACACGGGTCTGGCTGATCCTAATTATAATGCTTTAGCTTTTATTACTCTGTGGTTTTGCGTTCAATGTAATTGGTGCATAGACCTTAATGGATTAAATGAATATTGTTTCAAATTGATATTAGCAATTATTTGCTTAATAAATTTTAGTAGCAAATTAATTTTATTATCAGTGCAGATAATCAGTTTTGGTACCTATGTCACTAAGTGTTTTATTTAAGTAACTTCTGTAAAATGTGGGCATGTGCAATTGCGTATTTTGACGTGAGTTTGACTACCCCTTAGATAAAATTCAAAGGGTATTTCAAATACCCCAAAAGACTTGAAAGAATGGACCGAGATTTACGCTATACAGCAGTAGTCTATCTATTCTCTTTTTTTGTTGTAAACGAGAGTTAGACAATGATAGAAAAGTACCTTTAAACATTGTATCTAGATCTCTATAACGAATAGTTTAACCAGATCGGTCATTTTTAAAAATAGAACACTGCCGAGAAAACGTGGCCAGCAGATCACTTTTTGAAAAAAGAACCGAGACAAACTGGCTTGCACTAAAAAACGATTTGGAAAGTTCCAAATTCAATTTAAAGTACTAGGTGTGCTCTAGTTACTCAACTTGTATACTAACTTGTTAAACAAATTAGTCTACATTTTCACTTCTACTAAATAACCACCTTATTTATAATTATCTGACGCTCTGGACAATTCCTCGGCTACCCCTATTAGTTAGAACATAAGATATATTTTACGTCTAAAGATAGTAAGTATTCTTGTCTACCATCTCAGCATAGGTACGCCAAATATGTGCTTAATACCAAATATATTATGTAACATAGAATTAATAGAAGTGGTCTTAGCGTTTTTTCTTCGAATAAATCGTTTAAGAATAATGTATTCCTCGCTTAAACCAATTAATTGAAATAACATAGTTTTTGTGACTTTTCAACCGAATCGACCTAACATTGACACTAATTAGTTAATAATTATTTTATACCGGATGCACCTGGCACTGGCGTGTGCCAGTAAATGTCACAATATACGTTACAACGTCCAATACAACTTGAACTCTCATACAAAAGTAATAGCTCTAAACTGCGGTTCTGTATAAACTGTTTAATTTTTTGACCAGCATAACTAAAGCCCTCACTTAAACCTATGACTAGGAGACCGCGGTTCTAGGTAAACTGGTTATCTATATTTTAATCGATGACATTGACATTGCGTTTGTAAAACGTATTTTCTCCCCCTGAAAAATTCCGCACATTTTTATGCTTGGAGTTTTTATAGCAACGGTTTTTTGAGTTTGCATTTGTCTAGCTAGAAACACGTTATAACATTTTGTAGAACTTAAAGCATAAATTGTGGTCTCTGAATACTTTGATACGGTGAAGAAAAACATTAATGTAGTATCGAACATCGCTGACCGAAATGTGAGAAATCCGACAAGACTTGCACTGAACTCCATATCCAATTACTTAATGCATCCGATCACTCAATATCCGCCATTTCTCAGAGGGATTCATTACATTGAGTACAGTTATGAAATCGCAAATTATTATTAATTTTGTTAAACAAGGAAATGCAAGGTTTGGCTACGTAACTATCCAGCACAGCAGAATAAAAAAAACCGTAGATAAATATAGGAAGTCGGCTTTATTTGAAAAATTTAGTTGGTCCTGTAAGTATTCATATTATGACATTCACTCAGTAAGAATGCATTCACTATATTAAAATTAATTGTAAGTACCTAGGTACCTAGGTTAATGATCAATAACACAGATAAAAGAATACTCAATAATAATTCAAAGTTAAAAACAAAATACTAAGTAGTTTTCACCAACACTTTGTCGCTAAGCAATATTTCAAAATTCCTTCGCAATTCCAACCGACACTTCCTTAGCTAGATTTTAACATCTGCAGTACATTTGCACATTCAAAGGGCTTGTTATTTTGCAAAATGCAAGTCTAGCCTATTTACTAAAACCTACTTTGTAAGTCTAACGACCTCATCTGCCTGCGAACGCAGTCGGCATGCAATATGGCTTCGCGTTCTTTTTTTAAAAAGATTTCGCGGAAATAGTTATTTTTATTTAATTTTGACGGAACTCGATGTAGAAACTTTTTGTTCGCGAAGACAAGTCACTACGGATTTTTAAATGCATTTAAATACGAACGCTTATAATGCTTGCCTAAATTATTTGTGGTTTATTTATATGCAATATGAGGACGGCAAGTAATCCTGAAATACTAGGTAACTAATTCCTATTTAAGAATGCGATCGAGTATTTTAAAAAATACCTAACATTCAAATCTAAAATGCAAACTATTATACGAGTACAACAGTCTATATTTTTTTTTATTAGAGGTTGACGTGTATTGTTTTTGTCTTGGCTACCAAAATACTTTTTTTTTTAATAATCTTTGGTCTAGCGCTGGTCTGGCGTCTCGCCCAATGTAGTATTTGGATCTGGTCCAATCGTATAGCATGACAGTTATCAGGATTCATAATGATTACGAGTATAACCTGTAGTGTCACAAGTCACGTTAATAACTTCCTACTAGTGTATATGAATGAAGTAGGCATGTATATGTACTTGGATGTTTTTGTGAATGGCGTCTCTACCATTGGACCGATTTGTGTAGTAGCAACTTAAAACGGAACCACAAGAGTGATTGAAACAAGGAACAAATAAAATAAATAAATAAATATCTTTGGACATTTACTGCACAAGTCAAAACTATGAGAAAAAAAAAGATAAATGTATGTCCATAGTGTAGTATAGTATCGATCGATTAGTTACTCATCTAGCCACATTTGAATGATTTCTGCATTTTCCTAAGAACACGTCGCAGATATTCAAGGCTGAAGGGGTGTGTGCCCAGTTGGACGTGACGCAGCTGGAATGCATCCAATTGTTCCATCTGACCTGATTGCCAGGTCAGAGGAGACTATTAGGCCATGTATGAACCGGTGTTGCCAACTGGAATATTGCTTCGATATTGATTTTGGCAATTTATTATTATTATTTATATTTCTTTTTTTCTCAAAATTGAAAATATCGGTATTAACGATACAGACGGGCCTAAGCCAAGTGGGTATAATTTGAGGAGATGTAGATGTATGTATGATTATTATTATTATTATTATGAGCCGTGATGATCTCACTGCTGGGCAAAGGCCTCCCCCCACTCTTTCCACACCTCACGATCCTTTATAATATATAATCCCACTAATATTATAAAGGTGAAAGTTTGTGTGTGTGTAAGTATGTAAGTATGTAAGTGTGTAAGTGTGTAAGTATGTAAGTGTGTTTGTTACTCTTTCACGCTCAAACGGCTGAACGGATTTGAATGAAATTTGGTACCAGAATTGCTTATACCCTGGAATAACAAATAGGCTACTTTAAATTCCTGAAAAGTGCAGTGTTCCCGTGGGATTATTAACCAAATGATTCATCAAAATAGTTTCGGTAGTTTGGCCGTGCAAAAGGCAGCTGTCAGACAAAATAACTTCATAGATGGCAGCACAGGCAAAAATATAACTCCTTCACGCTCGAACGGCTGGACGGATTTGAATGAAATTTGGTAGCAGGATTGCTAATACCCTGGATTAAAATATACGCTATTTAAAATTCCTGAAAAGTGCATTGATTCCGTGGGATTATAAATCAAATTCATTAAAATAGTATACCCAAAATAGTTTGGCCGTGAAAAATAACAAAATAATTTCAATAGATGGCAGCACAGGCAAAGTTATTATTCCTTCACGCTCAAACGGATGGATGAATTTGAATTAAATTTGGTAGCAGGATTATTTATTCCCTGGATTAAAATATACGCTACTTAAAATTCCTGAAAAAAGCATTGATTCCGTGGGATTATTAAACAAATACAAAATAGTTTAGCCGTGAAAAACTAACAAAATAATTTCAATAGATGGCAGCACAGGTAAAGTTATTATTCCTTCACGCTCAAACGGCTGGATGAATTTGAATTAAATTTGGTAGCAGGATTATTTATTCCCTGGATTAAAATATACGCTACTTAAAATTCCTGAAAAAAGCATTGATTCCGTGGGATTATTAAACAAATACAAAATAGTTTGGCCGTGAAAAACTAACAAAATAATTTCAATAGATGGCAGCACAGGTAAAGTTATTATTCCTTTACGCTCCAACGGAGAATGAATTTGAATTAAATTTGGTAGCAGTACCCTGGATAAACAAATAGGCTACCTTAAATTGCTGAAAAAAGGAATGGTTCCGTGGGATTATAAACCAAATTATTCATCTAAATAGTTTGGCCGTGAAACGTAACTGTTAGTCAAAATAATGTTAATAGATGGCAGCACAGGCAATGTTATAACTCCTTCACGCTCAAACGGCTGGACGGATTTGAATGAAATTTGTTACCAGGTCAGTTGATATCCTGGATAACAACATGTCATAAGCTACTTTAAATCCCTTAAAAGCGTATTGTGCCCGTGAGATTATCAAAATACCTAAATAATTATGCTTCTTCAAACTCAAACGGCTTAACGAATTTCAAATATTGTTTTTTTTGTCCCGATAATCTCACGGAATTGGGACTTATGTAGGTACGCAGATAAATCCCCGATAAAAAGATTTCTGACTCAACATAAACCATTAGGACAAAGTTTATATTTGTGTCTTCAATTAAAATTCGGTACAGCACCTCATCATCTATTTTATTACATTTCCCACAGTTTCGGCTTGCTTCGAGTCTAAAAGCCTCGCTGCGCTCGCTTTGCTCGCATGTAGCTTTTTCAATCTTTTGCAAGCAAATTGAACTGTGTCAGACCTTAGAACAGGAACCGACCAGCGCCTTTTCTTTGAGCACCATGAGCAAACATAAGTGTCAGTCATGACGAATTTATCTTAAAAATTTCGAGTCTAAGAAACTCGATGCGCTTGCTTAGTTCGAAGCTCGCTACGCTCGCACGGTAGCTTCTTGAATATTTTGCTAGCAAATTGAACTATGTCAGGCCATAGACTAAGAAAAGACCAGCAGTCAGCCTTTTCTATGAGCACTATAAGCAAAATCAAGTGTCACAAGACGCATTTTCCTTAAAAATTTCGGCTCGAGTTTAAAAGGCTCGCAACGCTCGCGTAGTTTGAAGCTTGCAACGCTCGCTTAGTTCGAAGCTCGCTTCGCTCGCACGGTAGTTTCTTGAATATTTTGCTCGCAAATTGATCTATGTCAGACCATAGAATAGGGACTGACCAACAGTCAGCCTTTTCTATGAGCACTATAAGCAAATTCAAGTGTAACATGACGCATTTTTCTTAAAAATTTTGGCTCGCTTCGCTCGCATGGTAGCTTCTTGAATATTTTGCAAGCAAAATAAACTATGTCAGACAATAGAATAGGAACCGACCAACAGTCAGCCTTTTTTATGAGCTCCATAAGCAAAATCAAGAGTCACGTCAGGAGTATTTGGTTTTAAAAATTTTGGCTCGCTTCGCGAGTTTAAGACGCTCACTGAGCTCGCTTCGCTCGCACGGTAGCTTCTTGAATATTTGCTTGCAAATTGATCTATGTCAGACAATAGAATAGGGACCGACCAACAGTCAGCCTTTTCTTTAAGCACGCACTATAAGCTACATCAAGTGTCACATAACGAATTTGTCTTAAAAATTTTGGCTCGCTGCGCTCGCTTGGGTCGAAGCTCGCTTCGCTCGCATGGTAGCTTCTTGAATATTTTGCGAGCAAAATAAACTGTGTTAGACCATAGAATAGTACCAGCCGACAAGCAGTCATCCTGTTCTATGAGCACCAAAATCAAGTGACACAATGACGCATTGGTCTTAACCAAGGAGCAAAATTTAAAAAATTATGAAATAATTTTCAATTGCGTAAGAAAATAATAATTTTCTGCACTCTCAAGGTGCATTTTTATTCATATCTCTGACGATCCTCATCAGATCAAAAAAATAATCATCAAAATCGGTTCACCCAGTCGACGTATTTAGAACCTCCTCCTTTATAAAAGTCGTTAAAAAAATCTATTAACTTATTCACCGCGGGTAACACCGCGGGGCACAGCTAGTCCTTTATAAAAGGCAATTTATAAAAACTTAAAAATCAGATCCTATGATTTCTAGTGGGTAGTCAGATGCAAGTCAAGACACACGATCTTACCTTTCTTAAAATAGAAAACGATAACAATTCGCATTGTCACTTGTCGATTGCGAGAAAATTAGTTTACAAACAATGTTTTCCTTCTTCTGAGCGGTCACTTCTTGGATGGGTGACCGCAAGTGGCATTAAGCACGGAAGCACTCGGATACTGAGCGCTTCCGTGCTTCGGAGGGCACGTTAAATTATCGGTCCCGGATTTTAAAGTCGTTAGCCATGACGGAGGCCTTAATGCGGCCTAAAAACTCCGTCACCTGAGTTGGCCACTTGCTCATACGAACTTACTTTTACCTAAGAGCTTTCGTTAATAACAAATGAAAGCCAAAAACAAACATAAAGTTGCATTCACGGAAGAATCATTATCGTTACTAACAATTTACGGACTAAATGGTGAAAGTTCAGATCTTCACCGTAGTCCTAATAAATTCATTGAAACTCACTGAAACTATTGACCTCATTAACTAACAGGAATGTGTGTACATTTGTTATTGATATTTTCACTTTGCGGGTTCGATCCCCGCCGCGGGACAAATGTTTGTATGTTCTGCAGATATTTGTTCCGGGTCTGGGTGTTTTTCTTTCAATAATATCGTGTGTATTTACTAAAAAATGTATCTAAGTAGGTACCTAGTTCATCTTCAGTCATCCGAACACCATAACACAAGCATTAAGTTGCTTAGCTAGATGACACTGTGTAGAATGACCAAGAATATATTATTATTTTTATTTATACTTCAGGAAAAAGAAATATGTCAGAATAGTAGCAACTAGAGATCTGTGGTCTGTGCCTACCCCTATGAGAAAAAGACGTGATTTTATGTTGTTTTTTTAATTATTTATAAGCCTGATGTTTCCTGCAGCAGTTCAAAGGTCGACCCTCTTTTCATTCAATTAAGTTTATTTATAAAAATCCTCTTAACCCAACACCAAACAATTTTCGAAACATCCCGCCATTTTCTCAAATAGACCCAACATAACCTCAAACCTTTCCTGTGGCTTTTCCCAATTTATAGGGGTCCGTGGAGCTAAGGTTGTTATTGAAAAGGTTCCGTGTAGGTTGTTTCCGAGCTCTGGAGACCGGGGTCGGGAATTGGACAAAGAATAATGTAATTGCAATTAGATGTTTATTAATGAAAGTAGGTGTGACTTGGGAAAGAAAGAGAAAAAACATTGGAGTTGGTATAGTTTTGGCCTGTTTTTTTACGGTATTGATCGTGAAAGAATAAAAGTTACTACTTGAAGGGCTTATTGGACGAAGGTAAATAGATCTTAAGATTCGAAGTGATGTAGGTACTTATGTGATAAAAAAAAACACACAATATTATACAGGTGAAAGTTTGTGTGTAAGTGTGAATGTTTGTTACTCCTTCACGCTCAAACGGCTGGACGGATTTGAATGAAATTTGATACCAGGATAGATATATCCTGGATTAACATAATTATGCTACTTTTGATTTTGGTATTCCCACGGGAACGGAAGCTATTCACCGAGGGTTTTTACCCGCGGTTTTCCGCGGGGCTTAGTTATTTATGAAGAAATCAATTTTATTACCTTTTTGAGAATTTTATTCAGATGGTTTTTACTTATTATACAGGGTGACCTAGAATATGACGATAAGCCGGCAGTAGGTAAAAGTCCTACTTGCTACGGCGCTATAAAAAGTACTGTAGAAAGTACTTAAGTAGGCAGGTACTGTACTTATTTTTGGTAGTGCCGTCTCCGTAGGCCTTTCGCCTGTTGCCGGCTTATCGTCACATTCTAGCACACCCTGTATGTATTGGAACCCCGTAGTATTCCTGAATGCATATTCAACACCACTTAATTGAATCAATAAAGCAGATCTCATACGATTTTTGCATTAATTGCGTTGTTCGTATGACTGCATCGCTAAATCCGAATTAATTACCTCAACGAACAAGTACAGTAGGTACAGTCATTTAGATAAACAAGTTTTAGTATTTTAAAGTTAATAAGAAATTAAATTAAAAACCAAATAGTAAGTACATTTTTTGTTTCAAAGAGTTAACTCAGCCCCTGGATAGTGTAGGTAGGTACACTTTGTCTCGGATTGTATCAAAGCAAAAATCAAAATCGCGAAAAGAACTGACAGATTTAAGGCTGATTAAGTAAGTACCTACTTAACTTATTTAATTACTGTCATATTTGACAGTTGTTTTCGCGAGTGTGATTTTAGCTTTGATACAACTTGGATACAATCCGAGACAAGTTACACAATCAGGGGGCTTGTCTGCGGAGTTATAAACAGAAATGCACCTCGAGTGTGTAGGAAATTGTTATCTTCCAACGAAGTAGAAGTCGGTTTCATCATCATCAACCACTTTTAACCCACTGCTGGGCATAGGCCTCCCTTCGTGAATGCCATTCGCCTCTATCCTCTGCTAGTCTTGAAGTCGGTTAGAATAGAAGTCTAGAAGTCTAGTCTAGAAGACTAGAAGTCAAGACTAGAAGTCGGTTTAATAATAAAAAAAAATTGTCACTTGTTTTGTTTCCTGTGTACGATAATAAAGCACTTCGCTGTATATTGTGTTAAGATTAGTGAGTCACATGTGTGACATTGACTTTTATGGTCGTGCGGTCGGCAGCACGGTTGACCTTTTAAAGTTAATGCAGTCTGAATTGGTTTGCTCAAATTAGCGATGATTTCAGGCATTGAATGAGCATGAACAATTTTAGACATGATGTAAAATGAAACAAAACTGAATTTTTTTTCAACCCTTCATGTCCCACTGCTGAGTTCCATATAAATTGCATAAATATAAAAACATGCAATATTGACTTTCATTAAAAAATAAAATACATTTGGGCACGATCATTAATTTCGGGATTATTTATAAACTGTCAGTTTTATGTTAGTGTAATGGGTCAAAATCCCCCTTAAAGATTTATTTTTTTGTGTAAATCAAGGAGAGTTCATCATATCAATTCAAATTACACTGTATCAGTTTTCTTTCATCATTGCCCGCGAATTTAATTACGTGCATAGCGAAACTTTTGGATAATTTTTGAGTCGCGGGACGAGCATAGCGAAACTAACTGATGTCTACCCGAAATATGAATGAAATCTTGAAACAAAATATATTTTGTACACAGTTGTGAGACTATAGGTACATTTAGGTAGGTACTTATTGCTTCTCGAACATTCCACATTCTCAATAGCAAACCTTTTATAAAGTCTAAAACGACAAGCCAATAAAAGAAAAAGCTATAAAGAGCGAAGCGCTGCAGCGGACAGCGGAAGCGGATTCAAGATTGAAAACTTCGAAACAGCTTATAAATACCTACTTAATGTACACTTAGCGGACAAGCAGTAGTTGACACTTAGCGGACAAATAGAAATATCCGCTGTGACGAACTCTCGTTTCGTGTGGCCAACTTATTTACATTTAACATAATTTCATAATTTTTACTCTTTAGTTTATCTAAATGCCTGATACATTCTCTAAGAGCAATTCAGTTCAAAATTTTCCTAAAGTTTTCTGATACCCCAGAGTTTTCTTTTACTCGTCATTGGTTTGTTATGTCTATTGCTTTATTAAACCCTTGTTAGAGTTATCATCATTTTGAAGTAATAGGTTTGCACTACAAAAAGCTTGATAAGAAAAAAAAATGTCTGTCTGTCGTGTCTTATCCGCTAGTTAATATATAGTTGTCCGCTAGCCGTGCATACATCTCTAGTGCTTTTAAAAGAAAACTCCTGAAATAGGTCGCGCTAAGCAATCGGAAAAGCCATTTGCCCGCAGCCCGCTAGCAGCCGCCATGCCACGGGTGACCCACTTCCCTTTCATACCACAATGCAAACTCGTTAGTTGACGAAGACGGCCGACCAATTATTTTTTAATAAGGGTAGTGGTGAAAATAGTTAGGTACTACTTTTAACGACGACACTTTTAGTGACCTTAACTTTGTTGGATTTGGGTTGAATCTATCTCGAAAAATGTTAAGACTGAAGATGGTGTTATGTACGAATTAGATCTATACTTAGTTTAAGTGAAGGTTTTCAGGGGTTTGATAAGAGCTTTGGAATTATCTAGGTGTGATTTGTACTTAGGGGTTTGTGCAAATTACTACTTTTTTTGATGCCAATCGATCCTGTTTCTTATAAGGATCAAAGTCTACTAGACCGACTGAGGTTTGATTGAGTACCTACCTACTAGAAATGTCAAATATTCTACTACTTATTTTTAAACAAATAAACACGATTTATGCATAGTCGGAATCCTAAACGAAAACCTTTGAGAAACAAAAATCGATATACTAGGCCAACCCTAAACTTTAGAATTTGAATTTAGAATGCAGCTCTATCGAATGTCAACAAATAAAGCGAAATACAGAACGCAACCGGTTTCGATATTCAAATGAATTTATAGTGACGTCAAACGACATTCTGGAAGCGATTTGCTACACTTGCGAACTATTCGGATATTATCGCAATGCAGAGTAGGTATACTTGTAGAACTCGCGTCGAGCGATTGTAATACACAACAAAGATAAAGTTATGGTCGAAAGAGGTTTAAAGTTATTTATTCATAATCTTTACAGCTAAAGTTTGCTGCTCATCTCATTATTTTATTATAGACTAGGTAAGTACCTACTTGTAAAACAGTAAAATCGGGTGCCATCTCTTTAAAAATCATGATGGCGATAACAACGATTATCCAAAGCTTTACAGATTTGGCAGGTGAATAAGGTTAGTCTGCTGCCATTTCTCTTCATTGTGATGATGGTGACACTGGCGAAATATTTTGAACCTTGTTACAATGATAAATAGTATAAACATTGCATTTCTTAGTTTTATTAATAAAAAAAAATCCTTGGACATTCCACGCAGCGTCATCTAGTCCCAAGTAATTTAAAATACTCATCAGCTAGAATTTACGACATTTAATATACCTACTCACAATAAACAAAACTGTATGATAGTTTTTTTGCTATAGACAATGATGTAAGCTTCAAGCTGGCATGTCAATTCGATTCGTCTATATAGATTCTAATTCGTGAACATGTGTATGACTACGTCATTCCATTGTTAACATGATATCAGACCATACGCCTAGTAATTCAATAAGGAATCTTCATTGATAAGTGCCCACTAATTTGAATTATGACGTTTGTACCATTCGATGAAATGGTGACGTAGGATACTTTTATTGGTGTTCAATGACGTTTTCACGATTTTAATTTTGAAAATCCGCAAATTAAGTGAATATTGTGTCAGCAATACTAAGAATAAAATAAGTGTTATTTTTAGACAGTGATACGATTGTTTGTATGAATTGCAGTTTTTATTTATAATTTTGTCGTCATTATTTTTTTCCTTCGTCTTATAGAATGTTGGCTCGACACAACGTATCCTTTTCTTCCTTCAACAATGTCAATTTCTTATACTTCGCTTTTACATTCATCTTTCAGACTCCCAAGTTACAAATTAAAAATATCGCCTAAGAAACAATTCCAAGGAATTGCGCAAAGCTACGTTCAAACTTGGAACGCACGTGGTGCTTTGACGGCGCGCGACAGGAAGCGGAAGCGATTGTTTAGTGACTTGAATCGTAAATTGCGGATCGAATGCGTGCTCTCGATACACGCGCTATTTTCCCAGCCCTATTTAGAGTTTTAGGTATGACTTCCGCTGGCCGAATTGGTTTTGGCAATGTGGTACGTGAATCAGTGCGAATGATTCAGTTTTAAAAATACTGATGCTCTTGATATTATAAATTACGTTGAAATATCGGTTTAGATTTTATACTGAGTCATATTGGTTCCCTTCCCATAATTACTTAGTAAGTACGGGTACGAGTACCTACAATGTTTAAACAAAAAAGTTAAGTAACCACTAGCAGACCCGCGCAGCTTCACTTGCTACTTTCCATAAAAACTTTGGCACCCTATTTCATAACTTTTTAAGGGTTATTTTGGAAAATCCTCTCGAATCAGACTCGTATTTATTTATTTTGCATAGGTACATAATTTTCTAACCGAGTTTCTATCTAATTGCACATTTTTTTTAAAAGTTCCAATTCAAACTTTGACATACCATTTAGTACAAAATCTCATTAAAATACTTCACTGTTAAACCCAAATATTGGAAGCTCCCGTAAAAAGCGTACCATACTTTTTATACCAACAATTACCTACTTTTGTCTCATAATGTCAGACTTTTTACTAGACATGCATAAGTAGACTGTCATTTAAACATTATTTTACTTGCCCGTGTTTTCTTTTCTCCTGCTACTTTAACTACTCGTGGTTTCTTTTTTCTGAGACTATGGTATTATGTTGAACTATGGCATATTCTGTGGCACAAGTGCCGAGATATGGCCACGTTATGGCCATCACAACTCGACGCAATATTGCAAAGTGCCAGAACGTTATTGAGCACAGATGCTGAACTTGTCCAGTGTGGGAAGCTTTCTGAGTACTTGTGCTAATTGCAAGGAAGAATTGAGGGAATAAAATGTATTCTTAGATTATCGTTCTTCGAATGTTTACCAAATTATATTTAAAGATCTTGTTATTCATCTTGGACTAGTAAACTTATTTTAGCTGAAACGGATATTGAATCTGTTGCTATCACTTTTTATTGGCGTAAGAGTAACAAGAAAAAAACATACCTACTTAAATACTTACCTACGTAGGCACTTACAAATACAAAAAAAAAAAGTAGGTAAGTACTTAGGTAAGTACTTATATTCAATTGAAGTCTTTCTGAATAAATGCCTTTATTATGTTATTTATGTAAGCGTGTGCTTAAAAAGTATTTGCTTTTAAAATCAAACTAGGTTGCCTAATATTGTCCTCAAATAAGGTAATTTGTACTTCTAACTAAATATTTTCAATCGTCGTTAAACCTTAAAAATAAATTGTATGCAGGTAGGTACTACAACTTATAAAAATGTATTATCTCTGTTCCTAATTTGAATTTCCCAGACATCATCTGTCACAATTCAAAATTAATTAAGAACATCCGCATCAATTACCATCATAAATAATTCCCAGAGTTGACAAAACAAAACCCTAAACACAATTATCATTTATAAAGCGTGCGAAAGGCACCCTGCTGTTTATAAAAAATAAATAAAAAGATTAGTGGGTGTGTCCCTTAACCAAGGATAAATGACTTAATAGTGATCCGTCAAACCGAAATTCACGTATCGGAAAACATGCGATTATGGTTTTTTAAATGTAAGGAATTGAGGCAGCTGATAGGGATGTGAAATCATTGATGTATTTTCGATAAATCTTACATATTATTTTATTTAATATATTATTGTCTGGTTTTTTTTTCCATCTCAACAATGTCCCAGGCACTACAGTGTCCCGTTAAGTGTAGGCAAAGCTTGCCTCCTGACTCTGGTAAAAAAATAAATCATCTAGTAAATATGTAAAGGCCTAAGTTTTTTTTTATGTTTTTTATTTTAGTCACGAATTCTAAACGAATTGGAATAAAGTTTAGATATAATAAGTATGTCCATAATTTATGACCTAGGTAGACTAATCTATTTTTTATTTAGAAATATCGTGGATAAAACTAATTCGAGTAAAAGCTCATTTTGTAATAGCAAAGATGATGAGGTCTAAATAATCTCTGGCAAGTAAACTCGCTGAATAACAGATAAAATACTTTTTTGTCTGTAAAATAATGTACAATCAAAGCTGCTGTATTACATCCAAAGAATGGTTTTGTTTGATAACATTGACTTATCTATCGATTGCTTCATAATCAGTTTATCAAACAAATAAAATATAGTTTAAAGCAGTATCTACTATTGCAATCGATAATTTTATCTGTCACATTTTATACAGTATCGATTTGATAGCGTAGATAACATTCACTCTCTTTGTTCTTATTAATGATATCTGCGTTCATGTTTTTTTAATTGCAAGATTATTCTATTGTTCTTTGTAGGTACATTTATACCAATTATTTATTGAGCATACCATTTCCTCATCTATTATTATTAGATTCTTGCCTTTGCCTATAAGATTATTAATTATTCTTTGAACAAAAGAGCATTGAACGTAATTTATTACATCAACAATACAATTATGTTTTGCATAGAGTCACGTTTGAACTGAACTGCATTTTCTACAGGCCAAACATTAATAATCTTGCTTAAACTAACACCTTACATAGCCTGCCCTCCCATAAAATAACTACCGAAGCACAGCACAAGGCACATACATAAGATCTACAGGGCCAGTTATATTAGGTGTGTTTTATCGATAGGTCTATATCGATATCGATGACCTAGCAGTCACAACTGCCCACCACTACTCAAGATTAGGGTTGCACCTCACAAAGATTCTTTAATCTATTCGCGAGGGTCACAATGGAGACCGGTGCCTGAGCAGATGTTCTGGCGAACTGGAGCGAGCTGGCAGATGCTGAAAGATGCCTCTATTGTCGGCGCTTTTAACTTGATTATTCGCAGTTTTGAGCTTTTAAAGTTTGAGAGAAAGATGCGTGTTTTAATTGATCCTAAAGTAAGGGTTCTGAAATAGATATGGAAAGATATACTTAAGCTGAAGTAGACATGGACTTATTTTAAATGCTGACATCCAGACATACGAACAAACTAAAGATTCAGGTCTATTGCATAGGTAGTATCCTACTTACTTTATTTTATTTAATTCGGAAAACAAACAGTATCACTTTAAACTAAAATGAGCAAACTAATAGAGTCGATATTTAAATGCGGACTGCATTTAAAGTTTTAAGTAGAAAAACAAGAATCTTACAGATCCCTGATCTATGAAAGTGAAAATTCGAAAAACATGACGTCTCAAATTCTAAATAATATCAACTCAAATGTTTCAACCCTACCTACATTATTTCTTTGAGGCAACCCTACTCGGCGCACGACTTGGCAGTTTCATTTCACGGTCCGCGAAGCATTGCGCAAAACATCGTACAACCCTATTCGTTTGCTATTCAAAAACTATAATTTGAATTTTTATTTTAGAAACGCTGGCTGAATAGACACCTTTTAGAACACTGTTGAGGTTTTACTGTGGATGAATAAAACAAAAACTTGCAGCCTTTTTGAGTGACATTGTACGAATCTCACGACTTTCAGTCACTTCACGTTTTGTCAATGCTTGCATCTAAAAATTATAAAAAAGATGTTTTTTATCGTATTCACGTTGACCACGAATCGTGTAATTGTGTCGGGGGTTAAAAATTAAATGATACTGGAGACTGGAACAATTACCTGAAAAAAACATTCATCATCATCATCCGCAGCCCGATCTCTCCCACTATTGGGTGTAGGACTCCCTTTTGTTCTTGCCATTTCTCCCGGTCCTGCGCTTGCCTGATCCACTGAACTGATCCACTGAATTATCAGCGCCGTGGGCCGGCAGTGGATCAGGAAAATAAAATTATTTGTAATTAAATTACTCTCTGGAAATAGCTACGAGTTTTGTTAGACGTCATGTCCTTGTAAGTCTGGAACGAAATTGTGAGATTAAAAAAAACAAAGGTTTTATTTCAGCTGAAACTAATAACAGTAATTTAGTTCGTAATGTTGCCTACAAAAGCGCTTGCGTGAGAGGTCGTTGAGAGGTACAGTGTCGGCCACAAAAAATGATTAAAAATTATTTATATAATTTATCAAGGTAGGTACCGTAAGCGAAGTCGCGGGCGAGTAAGCTAGTGTGATAATAGTGGCAAGTCGGAGTATCGCAAAATCTAAACTTAACTAACTAATTAATGTTGCTGTCCCTTTCATAGCGATGGGAATAAAAAGGATGGCATTAATTTTAGTTAGTTTAGTTTAGCTTCTGCGACCGACACTCCGAATTGCCACTAAGTATATACATTAACCGCCCAATGTAAAAAAGATTTGAAAAAATAGCTGAAAAAAAATTCGCTCACTAACGACGGAGTTATCGGGTAACTTACATACATAATAATAATAAAAGATTCAGCCATTCCGACGACTTAAAAACCACCTTCTTTTTTAAGGTCGGTTAAAAACAGAGTTGAACTATTTCGACTGTACCTTACTTAAGTTTGACCTAGGGAAGCTAATGAAATAAGGTAAATGTTTTAGTTTTCATTTGGGCGTGCAAGGCCGTATTTTGTTTTAAAAACTAACCAGTGTACCCATTAAATGTTGTATGTTAAAACGACATTGTGTTGCCATTGCCAGATTTACTTTTATAAGCGTAACTTTGACTGCTCCGCTCGTGGCGAAGCTTGCTGACGTTCTTGATAGATCGTCGAAGTTAAGCAACGTTCTGAGCGGTCACAACTTGGATGGGTGACCGCAAGTGGCATTATCAGCTGAGCGCTTCCGTGATTCGGAGGGCACGTTTAACTATCGGTTCTGGCTTTAGTCGTTAAGCCATGACGGAGGCTTAGGTGGCCTAATAACTCCGTCACCAGAGTTGGCCACTTGCTCATACGAACGAACGAACTGCACCCGTACCCCTGAAAGTTATAATATTTATGATTTACTTTTATGTTATTGACTTAAGCTCCTAGGTCCCTTCAATAGGGCAGAAGGTGTCCACCAGAGTGACTCCATTTCGCTCTCTCTTGAGCTTCGCGCTTGATTTCGCTCCAAGACTTTCCGATCTTCTTCGCCTCGTATACAGGTGAGTTTCTTTGAGGGTACTGAGGCTAAGTCCAAAACCGTGGGTTATCGAAAAGTCATGTTAGGACTGAAGTGATCGATTTAAAAAAAAATATGTTCTAAATTTAAAAAACACAAATTAGTTGTACAGTCTCCAATAATTGTACACCGTAAAAGGAACTAAGTTAAAATAGTAAACAACCGTTTAAATTCCAAGTTATCCAACTTGAGATTACTCCGGGCTCAAGTTACCAAGTTAATTATAAGACTTGCTTGTTGGTCCTAATTAACATGAAAACCCAATAGGAACCACACTTTTACTGTATTTTGATGATAGAGATTAGGTACCTTTGAAATATTGGATAAGTGTACTATTATCTAACTAGCTAGTAAATAACATAAGTTTTAACGGCATGGATTCGAACCCACGACCTTCGGTTCGAAAGACGGGTACTATTCCGTCTTTCCACTCGACCTCTCTCTCTTCTCGTGATATATTTGTTAACCTTTTTGGGTGAAATGAACGAATTAAAAATAATCAAACAACAATAGCCTATGGTGTTATTCCATTTTTAGCCAAATCCGTTTAGTAGTGCGCGAAAGAGCAACTAACATCCACACATCCAAACATCCATACAAACTTTCGCGTTATAATAGTAGGATATATCTAAAACTACCGTCTGATTCATTCACTGTCAGCTGTCAAACGATTTGACAGCTCTGACAAGAGGCGCCAGTGCACAGATAATGCAAGCATTCCGAGAATAATATTGTCGGAAGTGTAGAATTGTTTGATTTATTTATTGCTCATTTGATTTATTTATTGCTCATTTGATTTAATGGCCGAGCGCAGCGAGCTACTACGAAATTTCGCGTTGTGCGCTGGATCGTATAAATCAATGAAATTCGAAATATTTAAATGCTAAATTAAATTGGTCGACAAATAATATAGGTCCTACCTACAAATAAATGATACCAAAAGTAAGCAAACTTATACCTCTTAACTTTACCTACTGTGGTGCGATATTTCACATTCCTAGCATTCAGTACTAATGTCAGTATCTTACCGCAGTTAGCAAAATCTCAGACATAATTTTATATCAGATTTTCATAATCCTACGACCAACATACTTCACATAAACTTGGATAAATAGTTCTAAGTAAATCATAGAATACCAAATAGTTACTACACAAGAACCACAGATACCTGATTAGTTTCTACGTAGTCGTCGCCAAGTTACCAAGAAATTGCACTCATTAATGCATAGTGCTATTTTTAGCTGCACAAGCTTCGTTATGCAGTAAGCCTTTATGCAACGGTAATTAGGTTTATTTTTGTGTAATTATATACACAGTTGGCTCGTTTTGGAGCTAGGGTTGTCACTCAAAAAATACTACTTACTTATGTAAATTATGAACAAAGAACAAACAGAAAAACTTTTTCAGTACTTAACTAAATCAATCCTCAAAAATTAAAAAAAAGAAAAGTATTCTATTTATCATTTCTAAATAAAATAAAGATTTAGTTAAATACTTAATAGTTTGCTTTACTAAAATAATAAAAACTATATCGTGAATTGATTTTTGTTTACTGCACCTTCTGAAAACCGCACTACAGAAAAGAACGTTTCCAAATGCTATCTAAAACCCACTGACAACCACAGAACAGAAAAAAACTGGAAAAACAGTTTTTTTTTGTTCGGTGCTAACAACCCTAATTATTAGCCAACAGTCAACACTGTCCCTGTATTGCTATTACGGCTCATTGGCGCCGACGCGGCGCGACCACAGATCGCGATAAAGTAAAGCTATCACCAAACCGAATACTAAGACCAAGGAACAAGGGATTTAAAATGTTCAGTGAAAGGCATTTTATGGTAGGTGTAAAGTTTTTATGCGATACACGCGCTACTTATCTTGGTATTTAAGTAAGAATACCATCGAGGTAGTATTACTACCTCGATGAAGAATACCTACATAATTATGTAATGAGAGGGTTATTTGTTATGTTCTGTTTGTATTCATTGGAGTGATATGCTTCCTACCGCACCATTGCTTAATCTTTTGCAATCAGTTTTTTAAAACAAATAAAAAAAAAGGTTTTCAAGTGATACGTGATTCATATGGGGATATTGGCGATAACTGGGTAGGATAGTAGCCTTGTGATTGATTTATTAAATTTGAAACTAGGACAATTGAATTAAACCAATTTTCCTTAACGCGTTGAATGCCTTGCCTCTATGCGGTGTCCTCGGAAGGAGGGGCTCACAACCAGAAGACATACACTTAATGCGACGATTGCACTCAATATGTTACACTTTCGCAAACAGCTGTGATTTCAGCTCCGAACGAAACGTTGAAACATAAAAAAACAGTTGCAACTTATTTATTTACCTACAATAACCTGGTCAACTTTTTGAAGCAGTATCTAATTGTAATTTGGTACATGCTATTGAGTAACATCAGAATAAAAACCTTCCCAATATAATAACTAATATTATAAAGAGGTAAAGTTGGTTTGTTGATAGAGGTATATTTCGTACCAGAAATGAGCAGTGCAGAGAGCGTCTTTTTGTATGTTTGGGGTAATCTCCGAAACTACTCATCTGATTTCAAAAACAATTTCACCGATGTGTAGCATGGACTTTCCGAATGAACAAGGCCCTAGCCATGTTACATTTCGACAATCGCTTTCGATTAGAAACTAAAACAAATGTATAGGAATTGACATTCGATGACGAAAACTCGAGCGATCAGAAATGTCAAATCAAAGGTGTAGATGATAGAAATCGAATCGCTTCATAGCGAATGGCGGTTGGCTAGGCCCTAAGTTACATAATAGCCTATAAAATATATTTTATCAAGGTCAGGCCACGCAAGCGAAGCCGCGAGCGGGTAAGCTAGTAACATTATAAATCATTACTATCATGATAATCATTAGAGTATGCCATTAAAGTTTCCTCGGTGACAAGGTCGGCCCAGTGAAGCGTAACCATTGTTCTAGAAGGACAAACTATTGTTGAGTTCCTCTTAAAGTAAATAAGGTCTTTCAAAACGATATACAAGTAGCCTCATCGTTGGTCGTAGTTGTAAAACTGTACTCTTAGGGCAGTTGAAATATTCTTACTTATGTAGGCATTTCGGATATCCTTGGATGTCTAAGGGTTAAACATTTGTATGCATGTGTACTACATTTGTAGAAATAATTTGACCGCCTTAGAGATGTTACCTTGATAGCTACACGTATATGTATAATGGTTATGATGCTATAAAAAAATATTTTATGCACAAATAATTCCGTCAAAATACGAGTTAGATAGAATTTAAAGAACACAACTAACGCATTAAATATTTTTTTCTCCTTCAACCGACAATCGAAGACGAAGCAAAGTGCAGATAGAAAAAGTCAAGTCTTTAGTCTCTACATAATGTGTAGGTATTTTAAGCAAAAACTCTATGACATCAAAAGATAGCGATGTTATTCCAAGGTGTAAATCATGGTCAGTGATCAAAAAAGAACCAGAATGAAATAAAGGTCGCACGCTACAAAAACTTATCCGTTTCTAAATAACGTCTTCATTGAGGAACCGCTCTGAATTTGTCCACCTGATTAGTTACGAATTATGGGCAACTATTCATTTTTTTTTTAAACTTCCGAGTATCTAACAAAACTCCCACATTTTCTATCTATTGTTATAAAAGAAGTATGGTCTCTTTGGTCTCTAGTGACCTTTGGCTTAATGTAGCCTTCTTTCAAGTAGGGCCAGTATTGTCCGATCTCCTTTGAAATTTGGAATGGTTTGAATGTGGCTATTGTGGTCGTAAGTTTTAATTTGAAATGTTCAGTTTATGGAAATATTCACATTCAGTGGAAGATATTAAGAATTGAAGAATAGAAGCGTCTATGGTGAAGCTGGCCTGATATGCGTGCCAGCCACGCACATAGAGTAATACCAAGCGGGGGTGGCAGTAAATGTGTTACTCGTGAACTTATATTATAAATAGCAAGATATTAGATATTATAAATATGTAGCGCTTCCGTGATTCGGGCACATTAGTTTATTTGTACCTGGATAATGGATAAAGAATCATTAAGCCACATATTTTAGAATTTGTCGAGTTTGTCAGTGTTGCGTTGTCCAGAGAACCAATAAAAATAAATATTACTCACATAAAATATTAATATGTTTTATCTGAAGAATCTTTATTTAGATAAAGGGGAAGTTCTTGCGATACAGTCACTCTTCGAGATCACGTCTTACAAAAACGAGTACCTACTTTTCTTACCGTAGGTTATTAATACAATAGTCAATAGTCAATAGTCAATAGTCAATAGTATTTATTTTGTAAAAAATTTAGATTTTACAGGTCATTGTAGGTATCATTTATATACCTACCTACACACATAATATTAGATAACTAATTACATTTAGGTAGGTAATATGAAAATATTAATAAATTAAATTAGGTACCTACTGCATTAGTATTATTACATTAGTCATAATTGTCAATAGTAGGTATACCTACTTACTATTAATTTAATTTTTGTTAATTATAAATTCTTCAAAACTGTAAAAAGTCTGATCAGCAAGCCAACGCTTAAGTTTTGCTTTGAAGCTAGGTACACTCACGGCAGATGTTATTGCCTCGGGTAATTTATTGTAAACTGTGCTGCCCATTATATGTGACAGCTTGGAGGACTTAGCTAAGGAATGGGTTGCGGTTGCGAGTTTGTTCCTACTTCGTGTGTTATGACCGTGTTTATCGCCCAGCCTTGTGAACTCACTAAGGTTCTGTCTAACGTAGAACGCTACTTGCATAATGACTATGCAAGGCAACGTGAGTATTCCGAGTCGGAGACGTCGCGTCGGATTCCCACCAGCGCCCGTACTGCCCGCTTCTGCATCCGGAAGGCGCGCTCCCAGTCGGCAGCTCGCCCCCAGAGCTCGGCGCCGTATTGCAGCTGGGTGTGAACGGTCGCAAAATAGCACGTCCGCGCCACCTCCGCCGGCACCACGCGAGTTACTCGTCTGAGAGCGAAGCATGCACTTCCTATCCGGCCGCATAGTTTTTCGATGTGGCTTTCCCACGTTAGCCCCTTATCCATCTCGAACCCTAGGAACGTCGTACTTTCGGTTTGAACGATGCTTGTTCCCCCGACTTTCACAGTTAACGATCTGGTCGCACGTCCTGACAGGCAGAAATGCATAAAATGCGTTTTCTTTATATTGAGACCCAGACCATTCATGTGGAACCACTCCGCCAACCGGGTCGCGGTTTCGTTCAACCGCAGCTCCAGACTATCCAGTGACTTCGCCGTGACGATCGCGGCGACGTCATCGGCGTACATGAGTATTTCCGCGGTCGCCACCGAGTCGGGCAAGTCGTTCAGTAGCAGGGAAAACATTATGTTCGAGACGGATGAACCTTGGGCTACGCCCATCTCCGGAGAGAGAGGATCCGACCGTTCGTCACCGCCCACCACCATCTGGGACCGATTGCGCATCATATCCGTTAGCACGGCGTACGAGGCACCGACGATCCCGTAGTGCTCGAGTTTGGCGGCGTACATACCTACATACATAAAACACGCCTCTTTCCCATGGGGGTAGGCAGAGACCACGGTTATTTTTATACCTTATTATCTAGAAACAAAATGTTACCTCATCGGTACATTCTTATAAAACATCAAAGGATTATTAGTATCTTCTTTCTTGGAGAATTGTTCAACTGTGTTCAATAAATGTGCCTGCAATAATAGAAGAATTAGACACAGCACGTGTCCACTCAAAAAACACCTTTAACGCCAGATGCCATCCCATTCACGTCTCAGCAAATAAGGCATTGGCCGATTTATTGTATCACAACCATGCTATGCAATCTTTATCTCTAACAACTAGGCATTACAGTTTCAATTTAATAGCAAAGTTTTTTTGCTCGGTCAAACTTGTAAATGTACCTGGCAAATAAATGAATTCTATTCTATTCTATTCTATTCTATACTTTTGTGATCCGGTTTTTTGGACTTAATTGTACGTGACGTTTTTTCATTGGACGTGCAAAAGAAAATCTTATTGTAATCGAAAATGTAGCTAAAATGGTGTCTACATTTCTGTCACGACTCATTTATGATCCCTTTTAAGATATCGTGCGTGTCGTAATCATACGCCTTAACTCCGGTAACTGCTTAAAAGCCAATCTCAATAATCTTTGGTTTTGCTTACCAAAGTCAGTAGCTATCTGACGTTTGTTGTATGGAAGAAATCATTTCTTCCATACAACAAACTATTTTAGAAATGTCAAATAACCCGCAGTAAGCAAAACCAAAGATAGTTAGGTTATTGAGACTAGCCGTTAAAAGACGGTTTTGTCGTTATTTTTGTGCAAAAATAAAAAAGATAATTGCTATCCGAAGAATAAAGTAATTTTACAAATTTTCTCGTCATTTTAATTATAAAATGACGAAAAAATTTGTAATTAGAAGAATGCCGTAGATTATGCTTTTGGACACGTTTACCTAAGAGGATGTTTAAAAACTAATAAAGCATGCCTACACTTCAACAATCTCAACAAGTACAACGTCTTTCAACATCATACACATTCGATCCGACTATCGGATCGGATGTGTATGGGTGTTCCAAAAAATGTATGGCACGAGTGCCTTCAGAGAGTCTAATCAGACAATCGAGTCGAATTGTCAAATAAAAAAAAATCGTTCGGTCAGATGGTTTCCTGACGATAACATCCTAAACGTGTAAAAAAATGTTCAAAGATTCAAATAAAATCAAATCAAATTGATTATTTGTTTCTCTCACAAACATAAAATTGCTTAACTGTAAAGGAAAACCAACAGGCGTTGTGTACTAAGTCGTGTGGTTCGTGTAATATTTCTCATGGAAAGTGCTCTCAGCGAGGTGTAGTGTTACTCAGGCTCCGTCTTGAGCTAATGCGAAGACTCGAGACTAATGCTTGGCATATTTACCAAGACACGAAAATATTAAGAGAGAGAATTTATTTATTTATTTATTTATTTATTGAATATAATGAAATGAGATCACGATTTACCAAAGGCGAAGATATTGTCTATGATCTTTAGACATTCAAAACGTAGATGTAAGTATATTTGACTGAGGTTCTAAAATATTTTAGAGAAATTAAAAACATAGGCCTTTACATATTTTTTTTGATGATTTATATAAGACAGTGTCAAGCAATCTTTGCCTACACTTAACGGGGCACTGTAGTATATCTGGGACATTGTTGAGATAGTATTCCATTGATGCCAGGACCCATGATCGAAAGTTGAGGTACGGTCAGCGACAAAATGCGATTAAAACTTTGAAAAGTACAAAAATGCGGTAAACATGCTAATAAATTAACAAATTTCCATGAACAGTATCGAAAAAAAACGGGAAAATTGGTTTTTAATATATATGTAAAAAATTAAAAGTATTCATCGGCTTTTGTCGCTAACTGTACATTCAGCCAATAAGGCTATGGTTGACAGCAGTTCTAATACGAGTATAATCAGAAATTTTGTAATAGAGTTGTAGTATTCCTACGCACAAAGTACCTTCTAAATTCTGTAGTCAAGCCATCAAAGCGCCGGCGCCGGGCGGAAGGAAGCCGTCGTTTCCCGAATGACACATCCAACGCCCTTCCATTACCACCATGCCTGCCTGCATTATACTTAGCTATCTGTGCGTTTTTACTTTTTTATGTAAAGACTTATATGTTTACCAATTTTTCCGTCGTATTTGTACTATACTACCCCATAGACATCTTCAAATAGGATCTAAAATTCCTAAAGATCTGAAAGAATTTGTCTACCGTACCTAGGGTTTCTTTTCATTTACTAGCTAGACCGACAAAAATACGTAAAGTATTTTTGTCGGTCTAGCTAGTAAAACAGAAAATGAAATATTATAATAGCACACGGGAAACTACTGACGTAAAATTATCGTCGATTTAGATACCGACAATGTATCGATTCCACACTCATACCCAGATGAAGATTCTCCAAAAGAATCTAAATCGACGATAATTTTACGTGAGTAATTTCCCGTGTGCTATTATATTGTCTAATACAACTCACGATGGTTGAAAGTGAAATATAAAATGAAATAATTCAATTTGTGTTAATATTCATAATCACGTTCTATGAGTCAGGGTCAAGGTTCCACCTTTCGTGCCATAATCTAATTACTAGTGACCGTTGGTAGGTGTGTAAATAATAATTAAATTTTAGCTGCTTTATTGTTATAACGTGATTTTATGAAGTCAGACAAGCACGCACATCGAATAATAAGGTACCTACGGAATTAAAACGATCAACGTGTAGGAAAAACAGATAAAATAAATAAAAATTAACAAAATTAGTGTTGAAGTGATATGTGGGAGACCATTGCCCAGCAGTGGGACGATATAGGTTAATAAAAAAATAGAAGTGTATTATTGGTCTCTCCAAGACTAAAGATCTGAAAATAAAACGAAGTTACATTATTTTACATATAATTCGCTATTTAAACATACGTGCCTAATACATTATGCATACATTTTAACCACATTTTTGCGTGTTTTTGTTTGAAGAAGAAATCATCAGTTGAACAACGAGTTCAACCAAATTTAATGTTCGTGAAACCAGTTTTCAAGTACCTACTACAATACAAAGGAAACATTGTACACTTTATATAAACAAGTAATCGTCGAAGCGAATTTAATAAACATCCTATTATGTTATAGAGTTTAGATAATCACTACAAAATCAGGGCTTTACATCAATTAGATGATTTGAGATTCAGCTTTAGGATCCCATCGTGATCCTATTTCATTTTTTTTATGCGAATCGAAGCGCTCGTTCTTACGTTCTTGATAGATCTTTGAAGTTAAGCGACGTTCTGAGCACCGCAAGTGGCATTATCAGCTGAGCGCTTCCGTGCTTCGGAGGGCACGTTAAATTGTCGATTGTACTGTGACAGAGGCCTTAAGGCGGCTCATAAACGTCACCAGAGTTGGCCACTTGCTTATACGAACTTTATTACTATTACTACTAGCCCATACTGTCCCATTGTTGGGCAAAGGCCTCCCCCCACTTTCGCCAGTCACGCCGATCCAGTGCCTTCGCCCGCCAGTCCCTCAAATGAATCTAGTTCGTATACGAACTTACTTTACTTATTTCTTCTTTTTCATAAAACTAATGGAAAATGAGCAAGAAATGAGCAAGAAATTTACTACCTTGATAAGTAGGTACCTACCACTTAAGTCGGCCAAGTGTAGCGTGTGATGCCAGACAACATTTTGTTGAGGTGTTATCTTGTTAACTTTACAATTACTTTTACTTTTTTTGACATGCCTTACATTGTTTGACTGGCTTCCCACTGAAGCTTGACTATTTAGATTATTTTAGATTGTTCAGGGATCGCTTTTAAAAAAAAGCTAGGCCTACACCACCAGGTTCTTGCCTGATTCTTTCCCTGGTGTAGGGAGTCGCGTTGGAACAGGCATTAGAATCACCTAGCATGTAAAACGATACTTAAGTGATCCTTGAGGTCCTACAAGAATAAATGATTTTTCTTTCTTTCTTTCTTTTTTTCAAATGTGATTGATCTGTTTCTCATTTTTCATACAAACATGCATGCTCAAGTCTTGAAGGTTCTCGTGTTTAAGCACGGTATGACATAATACAGTTTTGATGGCCGTGACGCGGTCCATTAGACTCATTGTGGTCTGCGGTACGATTATCCACGGTCTCGTTACGTAGCCATCAGCCATCACGAAGCCATGGAGACAGCGAAATACCTCCTACAATTTGGGTGACCGCAAGTGGCATTACATCTTAGTCCGGTGAAGTTACAAAGGTCCCAATGAAAAACCCATCTTAAAACGGCAAGCTGAGCGCTTCCGTGCTTCGGAGGGCATGTTAAATTGCCTTAAGAAAGAAAGAAAGAAAAAATCATTTTTTCTTGTAGGACCTCAAGGATCACTTAAGTTTCGTTTTACATGCTAGGTGATTCTAATGCCTGTTCCAACGCGACTCCCTACACCTACCTAGGTAGAGTCACTCCGTTAAGTTGCAGTCACGTCTCACCTATCCCCAGCTAAATCCAAACATTGTCAGTATATTCAAAGACAATTAATAATTGTAGGTTATTTTAACTAGAATATAATTTAAATTTAAAGTTTCCAGGCTATCTGGTGCTGCCATCTACTTTAAACTCCCGTTTTGGTTCATTTTCAGGGTTACTATTTTGTGTATGGCCTTTGTCTGTCTTCTTGGTATTAATCGTCTTTGGTATATTCGAAGATATTTTGAATTGAATACATTTTGGATAAGGGCCAGGTCAATAGTACCCTAAACTGGCGAGCTTGTATACAGAATGTAAGTGGAGAGTCAGGATCGTAGCAAGTGGAGTTCCTTGATGTCTACCTACCCTACCTACCTCATGGAAAAGAGGCGTGATTTAATGCGGTCCTTATCAAAAGACAATCGAGTTTGTAATTCATGTGTATTGTTAATTATTATAATTATTATTGTAAGGCGGTCTTGTAAAGATAGATTTCTTGAAAGTTTTAAACATAATCGTACAAGTTTACATTATCTGTGATACATGGAAATACATTTACTACTACGTGGAAGATTTCTCGTGGCCGCAATGTGATGGACTGTGACAAATGACAACTCTTGCGCAATTGCAAGCACGCGCTGTCATTATTTTGGTAGAGACACTTTCTAAGTAAACTTTTTATGATATATATACTTACCTAGACAGAATTGCCTGAAAACACAAGCGCCCTCTGAAACTGTTTTTTTTATTGTAAAATTTTTATTTTTTTTTATTGAAATTAAAAATGTAGTAAGTAGGTACATATAATAAAGGACGTGCCTTTGAATATTTTTTAGTTGTCCTTATAGATTCATTCACCTGAAGTTTTAAATAATTGCTAGAAATACTCTGTAAATACAGTCAAGATCTTATAAATCTAGGATCACGATAAAATGTGTAATGCCATACAAAATGCAATAAGTACAAAAAAATCTAGCCGTGACACTCTTTATTTGCAAAATTGCATAATCAATTGCAAGCGAAATTGTCATCACTATTGCAAGAAACTGATAAGACAAATAAAATAAATTCAAACTAATTTCATAGCCATCACATCATGAACTAATAAATGTAGAGTCTCAAAATTAATCAGAAATATTTGCTGGTAGTGAAGTAGTCACCTGTTCGTATTGTAAGTAGTTGTGTTCAATAATTAATGACTTGAAACCAGTTCACCAATTTATTATCTAACCAGGAAGTATAAAAGCGGTGTAGGTGGCACCAAACCTTTAAAACTACCTGTTGTCTGCTCGTAAGAGTTATGCAACAATGCAATAACTGAACTAGTTACTAAAGATTCTTTTTTTTTTTGTTTATTTCAATAAGAATTCAGCGAAAAACAATCATTAATATCAGCATATTTTTTCATCGAATATATATTTGCTCCTAGCGCCATCTGTCCTATGAGATGATATTAAACAAATTGAGCTACTCGTTGATAGGTGACGCTAGACGCCATGAAATAAAAGTAAATGTAAAATAAATAAAAACTTTATGTTTCCAATACCTTTATTCATTTATTTGTTTCAATTGTTACAGATTCCTTTGTAAATAGTCAAGAATGGACAGCAGCTCGGGGTGTAACAGAACTCAGAGTGGGTGTTTTGGGTTCTCCGGACAGCGGGAAATCTGCTCTAGTGCATCGATACCTAACAGGAGCATACATGCAAGAAGAAAGTCCTGAAGGTACGTTTTTGCATCATATAATAGCTAATATCTTCAGTATCTATTTATTAGTTCCCTCGAATTTTAAGAATATAGCAAATGCCTAAGCAAAAGAATTTGTTGACAGTGCCATCTAGCGGCAGTTTTAAATAATGGTTCATAAATTAAAGTTGGGTTTTATTAGTTTCATGTAATCCGTAAGATGGCGCTGACAAGTAGTTCTCTAAGTTGTCTATAGATGGCAGCCTTGATTCTGAAGGCCAAAGAGCATGTATAGCTGAAGAGGCCGTAGGTAGCAAATATGTGGTTTGAATCGTATTAGATCTCAAAATCCGTGAAAGATACCACCTTATAATGTTTGGAGAAATTAAACTTTGAACTTTTATCTTGCGTTGTGGTTTTTTAGAAACACGATTGGTAAAAGTTTTCTCGATCATATATTTTTTTTGAAAAATAGATGTTTTTCACACAGTTTGCTATTTATCTCAGGAACAGAACGCTATTTTTGTTGGTTTTATGTTTTGACAAATAGCCTAGAAGTATTCATTTAGTTCTGGTTTTTTAATTTTTCGATTGCTTGTTTAATTAACTTGTAATTAAATAAAAACTGTTTTTTCGCTATAAATTATGTTGCGTGTCTATCGTTCTGCGCTTCTCACTCACGAGTAAAAACATTATTCGCTCTCCCGCTCATTCCTCGGCGTTATGGCACACACTGAAGGCTTTGTATTTCTACTACCTGTAAATCAGTATTATTTTATCTGTGCTGTAATCTAAAAAGCCTTCAGAATCAAGGCTAGGTCAAGTATAGGCCAACACAACTAATGTAGTGTAGGCCTATACAGAAGGAATGGAAACTTGGTGGGTAGGTCATTGAGATGTAAGTATTAGAGAGTCACAATCTAATAGCTGACAACACTCAAAAAATGTGCGTGCAAATTCAATGTTCTACAATGACATTTGACATTTGAATGTAGAGGTTATGATGTTTGTTTTAATGTTCAATGTCGCTTGTAAGCAAAAAAGAAAAACTCTGCGCACTACGTAGCGTGCGCCGAGTTTTGACGTTTACATTTTATTTGTCTGATTGTGGCTCTACAATACACCTCAATGGGGTAGGTATAATATTTTTATTGTGGTTTCAGGTGGTCGTTTCAAAAAGGAAGTTATCATCGATGGCCATAGCTACTTACTTCTAATACGAGATGAAGGTGGATCCCCGGAAATGCAAGTAAGTTACACCTACATACCTAAGTAGGTACTTACCTACCTAATACCAAAGACGATTAATATCTAGAAGACAGACAAAGGCCATACACAAAATCGTAACCCGATCCCGCAGTACCAGATAGCCTGAAAACTTTAAAACATCAATTTTATCCAAGAAATTTCAATACTTAGTAGTAGGTAGCAACAATATTCAATATTTAAACATTTTTAACTAGAAAGTAATTGAAATTTCTTGGATAAAATTGATGTTTTAGAGTTTTCAGGCTATTTTTTAGGGTTACGATTTTGTGTACTTATGGCCTTTGTCTGTCTTCTAGATATTAATCGTCTTTGCTAATCATCATCATATTCAGCTTTTTGTGACCCACTGCTGGGCATAAGCCTCCTTCCATAACCGCCAATCAGCTCTACTTTGGGCCTTTTACCCTGTACGGAAACTATGTCGTCCATCCATCTAGCAGGTGGTCTGCCAAGAGGTCTAGTGAATCCCCGGGGCCACCATTCAGTTAAGGCCTTACTCCACCTGCCCTCACCAAATCTTGCCAAGTGTCCTGCCCAACTCCATTTCAAGTTCGTAATACGGTCCCCAACATCTACCACTTTGGTACGACGTCGGATTTCCGTATTACGAACCCGGTCAAGTAAAGTGATACCAAGCATGGAGCGCTCCATGGCTCGTTGTGCGACTCGCATTCTGTGCACAGTCTCCTGAGTGAGCGTCCATGTCTCGGTACCGTAGGTCATGGTGGGCAAGATACACTGGTTAAAAAGCTTGGTCTTCAGGCACTGCGGCATCTTTCGGGCCTTAAACACATCTTCTAACTTACTGAACGCAGCCCAACCTAATTGGATGCGCCTAGCAATCTCCTTTGCTTTGTGTTCGGTGCCTAAAGATAAACAGTGTCCAAGATAGATATAATGATCCACTATCTCCAGTGTCTCACCACCAACACTTATGGTTTGTGTTGAGGCACTGGAGACATTAGTCATAACCTTAGTCTTGGACATGTTCATCTTTAGGCCCACACTGAGAGAAGCCTGGTGTAGTTCCTGCACCATTAATTGCAGATCTTGCATATTTTCGCTAAATAGGATTAGGTCGTCCGCGAAACGAAGGTGCGACAAGAAGACTCCGTTGATATTAATACCCCTTTTCTCCCAATTTAATAATTTAAAAATGTCCTCTAAGACTGCTGTAAACAACTTAGGTGAAAGAGTATCTCCTTGTCGCACGCCTCTCTTTATCGGGATTGGCCGCGTAAGGTCATGTAATCGGACTTGCATGGACGCAGACTCGTATAAGTTTTGGAGGAGAACTACATATAAAGCGTCAACGTGACAGCGATGAAGTGAATGTAACACGGCCCAGTGCTCTACACTGTCAAATGCTTTTTCGTAATCTACGAAGGCAAAGCAAAGAGGCCTGTTATATTCGTTACATTTCTCCATCAACTGTTTTACCGCATGAATATGGTCAATTGTAGAATATCCCCTCCTAAATCCTGCTTGTTCAATAGGCTGGTAATCGTCTAGTTGGCGTGTTATTCTATTACATACAACTTTAGCAAACAATTTATAAGTTTGTGAAAGTAAGCTTATAGGCCTGTAATTGGATAGTTTCGTGCTATCTCCTTTTTTGTGTAAAATTTTAACCACAGCGTTTTTCCATGCGCTAGGCATGTGACCGCTCGTTAAAATCTTATTGAAAAGTTTTAGTAGCAAATCCAAAACAGGTTGCCCTCCTGCCTTCAACAATTCAAGCGTAACTTCGTCTTCTCCCGGCGACTTTTCTGTCTTCATTCGACTCTTTGCTAATACTTAATAAAAATCATGAAGCCTTAAATTAAAATTTAATAAACCGGCAAAATTTTTGAAAATATCTGGAAATGATTACCTACCTACTTACTTACTTATTTGCGTTAGGGTTGTCAATCTTGATAAATCGATCTACAATAATTACTACACCGCAAGTTTTATTTTGTTCCGTGGTAAAATCGATCGTAGAGGTATTTGTAATTTCCTACGATTAAATATTCACCGATTCGAAATTGATAGTGATGTCGCGTGTGGGATGACAATGAGTGTATTCCAGTTTTGTAAAGGAAGAAGATGGGTCGATGGAAGTTCAGTTATTTCGAAATAGCTCGAGTGACCTACTCGCTGTTGTTTGTTTCCATTGTTGCAAATTTTGCGAGCTGTTGTTTAATGTTAATACAATCATAAAAATTGTATCGACAGACAGTAAAAACAAGTGTTTTTAATTACGATACCATATATTTTTTTATAACATTATTATTAAAATAGCACCTTGTTCTGCCGACCCCACGTAATGTGGGATAAGGGATGATAACATTCACCAACAACACAGACAAATAATAAAAATGCAATCTGCTATCTTTTGCAAAATATGAGCACGTGTCTAATATGTTTTGGAAAGTGCCTCTGACTCTCTTATATCTTCAAAAGATTTTGTGTTTTGTTTGGTACCTAATCTACCTACTCTAAAAACATCTCTAGCTAGAGATCGCGTTGGGAAGAAATAAGTATGTTACTTACCAATATGGAAGAAATTGCATTATTACACCGACAATACGTATAAAAAACTCTACCATAGGTACTTATGGATAAATTCATGATCCCGTTTAGTTTTTTCTTTGTTCTAATTTTATTTCCATAGTACAATGGGCACGCGCCCACTACGCCGTCAGGATGCTCCTATCGATTCGTGCTATAAAGGGGACCGTTTAATAGATCCAAGTTATTCACGCCGAAGCCTCCCCGGCATTTTATAGCCGACTCTTTACAAGCGGCTTAGCGTTTACGATATTTACGTACATGACATTTTATTGCTGTACCTAAATCTTATTTACATTTGTAAGAAAATACTACTCGTAGTAGGACGGTGGCATACCAAGGTTTTATTGGCCCTAAGTTTTAAAATGTAAGCGAATTACAAAGAAAAGATGATATTACCAAAAAATAAAATAAAGTGATAAAGTCAAATAACTGGCCAATTATACACGCAGAATAGGAGCTTAGGTAGGTACTAGAGTTTCAACCGCTGCTAAATCTATGGCCTTTAGTAAAGAAATGTTTAATTAACAAAACACTATAAAAATGGCAGACATAATGGTGGGTTTACTTGCATTTTAAGTGTCTTTTGTTGTAAAGGCAATGAAAATTAATGCACATGATGATTCGTGGCAAGTAGGTGTAGGTAGATGATTCATCAGTACAATTTTCACCTAATTCCATCAGCAAATTGATGTAACTGCATAGAAATGAGGAAGGAAACAATTGTTCTAACTTACTTGTCCTATTTGAACTGATAACGTGACTATGGCTATTGCGAAAGAATGTGTAAAATAGAACAACTAAATTACTCGGTAATTTAAAACGTTTTGCTGCGTATTTCAGCTTTGGTCACGCTTTACAAGAGCAGAGTTTGTTTGAGTGTATTTGCTACATTTACATTCTTGATAGGTTAGCGTCATTCTACATGGTCTCAAAGCGGATTGTTAATGTCGCTAGAAACAGTAACAAATTGAGCTTGAAAAAGCTCCCTCATATCAGTTGACTCATACTAAATTCAGGATCGTTGATATGATAATAGTGGCAATTCGGAGTACTGTATCGCAAAAGCTAAACTTAATTAGCTAAAAATGTTGCCGTCCCTTTCATAGCGGAAAAAAGGATGGCATTAATTTTAGTTAGTTCAGTTTAGTTTTTTCGACAACTCATCAAACTGAAGGACAGTCGTAATCCTCTGCTAACCACGGCACTTCACAACCATTTCTTTTTTATTTTGTAATAAAGTGTTCAAGGATGACATTACAGTTTCACTACAGAAATTTCTAGGTTCTACTCAAGCTAAAACAATGTTATCATCCGTTTCTCGTTAAATTTAAACTAGCACAAAGTTA
The DNA here is from genome assembly GCA_963582015.1 of Xanthorhoe designata. Classification (NCBI taxonomy): domain Eukaryota; kingdom Metazoa; phylum Arthropoda; class Insecta; order Lepidoptera; family Geometridae; genus Xanthorhoe; species Xanthorhoe designata. The sequence continues at coordinate 1,621,174 of OY757038.1, forward strand.
GATGCATTACTAATTGTGGCTCGGTTTGTGAATTTGGTTTGAATATCGGTCGGTCGGTACTAGCATATTAATTACGCTGGTAATCGAAGCTTGACAATAGTTTGCTGAGTAAACAACGTCAGGCGCCGTACGGATTTCAAGTGGATTTGATTGGACCTATACCTCAGCTAGGAGAGTGGTTGAAAATGAGCTATTGGATTTCTACTTCTCTGCGCCCGCCGCGCACCATTCAACAAACATTAAAAGCTTTTAAAGCTCGATAGAAGGATACTTTTCAATCAGACAATTTTAGGCTATATCACAAATAGTTAAGTAGGTACTTACCTCCTTCAATTAATATTAGTACTTAACTAAGCTATACCTACCTACATACTTACTTACCATATTTTTCGGAGCTTAATGATGCCTTAACTTACGTGTTGCTAGGAAGTATATATACCTACCTACCCCGCATAATTAAGTAAACTCAACCAATCCTCGAAGACCTCAAAGAAAGACCTCAAAGCATCGTATTAAAACGTGCTAAAACAAGAACAAACACGCCAGCCAAGTGGCATAATCTCGCCTAACCCTTCCCAAATCCCCAACCCGCATCGAGATTGGGTATGACGTCATCGCATTAGCCGGGATTGACCTGCGACCCGCAAACCGATTGTCCGATATCGCACCTAAATATAGACATCGTGACGCGTGCGACAATGTGATGAGTAGGTTGGTATACACATACAATGGACTGGCAAGAACGAAGGGTCTTCTCGGTTACAATGACCAGAGAGAGAACAGACAATTTGGGAATATTAGATTCCAAGATCTCAAGTACCTGGTCTTTGTCATCCTTGCCATTTACCCTTTTCAGGTCGACACAAAATGTTTAATTAAGTACATCATATACCTAAACACCTTTTCCATTACACCTAACATTAACATTATTTTAAACAATAATAATGACCCTAACGTTGCTGAAGTGCTCAAGCTTTGCTGAGCTCAGAGGTCGATTTCCACACCAAAACAAATGTTTGTATAATCAGTAGAAATGTCTTCTAGGTTTGAGTGTTGAAGTTCCCTTACCTCTTGGTCTCACGACGAAGGGAAAGATACATAAAAGATTATTTACATAAGTTGGATTGAAGCCAAGCAAACGTATAAGTTTAAACCAAAAACTGCATAGCAAATATGCGAGACTATAGGGTAATTTCCTAGACAACCTTGAAACTGTTGCGCGTTTAAGCTTGTTTTTATTAAACTTATACTACGTAAATTAAGTTGAAATGCAGCCAAATTCAAAATGTGGAAAATGAGAACATGAGCTTTGTACTTGGTGTATTTAGGTTGGCTTGTGTTCGTTAATTTTTGCCCTGCCGGAGGCGATAGCTACCTACCCTACTGTTCCTGACGTTGTAATTTCATGCGAATTCATTCGTAGAAATGTGGTATTTTGAGAGGATAAATTATTTGTACCTAGTGTACCTACTTATGTCAAACCAAATATTGGAAAATAAAAATATACTTACAAAACAAAAATATCATGACTGTTTAACCTAAATTGTAGGAAACTTCCTAGTATTGAATAGAATCTAAAAGTTTAGTCGCTCAAGATTTAAACAGAGGGCAGTCGAAAGACAATTAAGTAATAAATATTTCCTTCCAGGATGTGCAAAAAAAGTCAACTAGATTCTTTAGCGTGATGCATTTCATGATCCGATTGAAGAAATGCTTTTTGACTATGACTAAAACTACACCGATGAAGACTTCTTAGTAAGTTCGTATGAGCAAGTGGCCAACTCTGGTGACGGAGTTTTTAGGCCGCCTAAAGGCCTCCGTCATGGCTTAACGACTATTATTTCTTATTAGGGAATAGGTAAATAAAGTCAGAGATACGTACCTGACCCTCAGGGGCGTAGCTACCGCGCCGTATCTGCCGTATCAATTATACGGGACCCCCGACGTGTGTACCTAAGCAAAAATTTATAAAAACTTCCCAAATTTTTTTTATTTCCAAAATGACAAAATGAGTCAAAAAAGCAATTTCTTATTTTACAAATATTTCCTTTAATTTTATTTTAATTTCATTTTTTTATTTTGTGAGAAATCTTTACCCTTCATAAGGGCCCCCAAACAAATTTTTATACGGGACCTCGCCAAGGCACGCTACGCCTCTGCTGACCCTACCTACATTAAAAATATTTCGACAAAACCAGGATCAATGAAAGACGCCCAACAAATGTCGGCAGAATTGACCGTGAGCATAATTGCCGCATTACTTGACGATAAAACAATAATGACCACCAACACGACGCCGACGACGGTGCCATTCCGGACTTCTATTGCCGACGAAACCATTACTAACAGAACGGTCACCGTGACTCAGATGCGTTGCTAGGGTCTTGGCAATCAGGGGTGTTTTTCAAGAATTCTTGATACCTAATCTATCTGATATTCATACTTAGGTACCTACACACAAAATGTCATAATGGGGGATAAGGGCATGATGTGTTTAGGTACTCACCAGACTTGGCCACTGAAGAAAACCTTTTTATTTTGGCGTAAGTATTTGGAAAAAAAAATCTACACTCTTATGAGTGACTCAGTGTCTGAGTGTAGATTTTTTTTTAATAAATTATAATATTTTATCCAGAACTGTGTTACTTAGGAAAATATCTCTAAGCTCCTGAAAACCATGAAACTTGCAAATATCATATGGCCACGATTATACAAAACTGTACAACAGCAAAAAAATCTATAGGTAAGTACTTCAGAAGATATTAGAAAATGAATAGAGGGCTTGAATTTTTTTTTACTTTTTCCGACTGGTATTTTTTAGGAGCTTTAAAGTTCCCCATTTAACAATCAGAATATTTCATTTAACACCAGTCCTATGATTTACTGTGATTTTTGATACAATCGAAACATGGCAGTTATCGCCCTAGCAACAGCCCTGATTATAGCAGTGCCCAATAAAGCCGCGTCCGCACCTCGCCACATCAATTTGAAACAAATTGGGATGGCATGGCACAACCGAAACGCGAAATAGCGCGGTGGAACACACGCCTACAGATAGGCTTTTATTTACCTGCCAAATAGAGATTTTAAATAACGTTGTATAGCAAATGGAAAAACTTGTTTAGAGGACTTTGATTTCCCTGAAGTATTACTTTACTTATCTCCGTATCCGTATCACTATACCTAATAATGTGGATATCAGGTAAATTATTATTCAAAATTCAAATATTACAGGGACTTAATCACGATAATTATATAAATCATTCTATTCCCGATAATATTTGAATAATGTGTAAACTTAAATGAACATCTTAATCTAAAGTTCTATTCCAAGTTGGTCTTGTTTTTGCTTCAAAAGTTTCACAAACTTGAGAAAAACAAGGCTTACCTACCTACGACTGAACATGAAAGTGAGTCAATAGATTGAGGTTGTAATGTACCTAAAGCAGGCTTTTATTTTTATCATCTAATAACCATTATTTACTGTCCTTATCCAGCATGTTAAACTTTTTCATGTAAGTAAATATTTTTAAGACTAATTAAGTAAGTACCTATACCTATGCTGATGCATGTTTTGTTGATCTAACTGAAGACCAACTGAATAAGCTTGAACGCCTTCAAAACTTTGCTATTAGATTTATTTTTGGTTTACGGAAGTATAATCACGTTTCTGAATATCGTTGCAAGCTTAAGTGGTTACCCATTCGATTTCGTAGAAATTCTCACATTCTTTCTCTTCTTTACAATATTCTTTTCCTTTCATCCACTCCCTACTATCTCAAGGAACGCTTTGAGTTTCTTCATTTATCCAACTCCCGATCTTTACGTTCTTCTGATTCTCGTCAGTTGAAAACTCCAGCTCATACTTCTAGTTTTTATGGTAACTCATTCACAATTAAAGCAGTTCAGCTTTGGAATGATCTTCCGGTTTCAATCAGGCATGCAAAGTCTCTCCCTATTTTCAAAAATTTGGTTTATCAACATTATCTCTCTCTGTCGTCCACATCATCTTAACATATTTTATTTATCACATCTATTAATTATGTATTATCTAATATTATTTATAGGTAGGTATATATTTTTTATTTTTTTTTATTTATTTAAGTATTGTATTGTAATTATGTAGGTACTATAGTTTTTTATTAATGTATTATTTTTATGTAATTTGTTTATAGTTAAGATTTCCATTTATTTATTTTTTGCTGATATTTGCCACCGTCCTTATCTTTTAAATAATTTCCTGTCCATCCAAAGGTTGCCTGGAAGAGATCGCTTTCAGCGATAAGGCCGCCCATTGTTTTAAGTACCCTTTTATTTTATTTTTTATTTTTTTTTATTTTTTTTACTGGCATTGTTTTTTACTTGTATAAGTGGGTATTTTTAATTCAATAAAGATATATTCTATTCTATTCTATTCTATACCTAGGTACCTAACGACCACGAACAACAATTCTCAAGGCAAATATTTACAAGTTTGTGCAAACTGTATCCAGATCGTCCCGAGGTGATACATTCTTGTTACTGTCTAGATTCTCGTTATCCCAGCTGTAAAAGCTGTATTCGCTGTAGTAAAAGCTTCATACGCAGTAAAGGCTATATTCCCATAACGCCGGGGCTTATCCCGTAATAGTTTTAAATCGAAATACGCCTCATATTGTCCCGGGGAAAATGACGCTACAGAACCTGCAATTGTTCAAAAGTTATTACTCCCAGTTGTCTGCAGCGATTACCTACATTCTTTCATCTCTATGAGTGGAATTGTAAATGCAAATGGAACTTTAACGGCTTTTGTGCAAGTAGGTATAGCTTAATTATTAAAATTTCAGATTCAGCAGATACCTACGTTTGTTCAGTAAAACGTTGAAATGAACTTCGCCAAGCTTATTTTGGCACAATCGATCAGTCTAACTTTTCACTAAACATGGGTCTGTAGGTACCTACTGTGCCTACGTAGGTATAGTAAGTACCTACCTGCTAACTTATTTAGTTAAGTAGAACCTTAACATTTTATATAATTTAATTTTAGGCGAATGTAGGAACCTATTAGTAGTGTCCGTCCATATACTTACCTACTATAGTACTATTAGTATTAGTCTATTAGGTACTATTATAGTAGGTACTATAGTACCTACCTAATCAGGGAGTCTTGTTGATGTTTATTGTTTTGGCTTTGCATTACTCTGTACCTATAAACTTCTACACACACAGTTAGTTAGCGTTATAAGTATCTACCCTTTCGAAAACTTTCATTTCATGTACCTACGAGCAATAGCACAGGTTGTTATCATTTATTCATTAAACTTGGTAGCTTTGAACTCTCTCCCCTTTGATGTTGAATGCCGTTAATATTTTAATACAGCAACTACACTTACAGTCAAATTAGCCGCAACGGTAGACGACAGGCTATTGGCCAGGTAGGTAGGTAAGGTACTGGTAAGTGCCTGTCTACGAAAATTTCATCAACATGTAGGTAGGTAAGTACTTACTTGTCGTATTACTATGAAATTAATTTTACAGGCAGGTTTTACATAGGAGTAAGGTAAGTAGGCACTTACCTAACTTAGAGCTTTCTGGATATTATCATGTAGGTAGGTACCTACCTAGGTACCTACCTACTAATTTTAGTTTTAAAATAGGTACCTACTTACCTACCTACCTACTGGATTGCGTTAAATTAATTGTACCTAAATGAGTGGGGACTCAAAGAACAAATCAATAGGTAGGTAGGTACTTACTTAAGTACCTACTTACCTACCTACCTAAATAGTCTATAGGTAGCTGTACCTAGTGTTAAATCACACAGTCATTTATAGTACTTAATCAAATAGGTAAGTAAGTAGGTACCTACCTAAATAATCATGATTATTTAGGTAAGTATTTAGGTTAGTTGGTTCATGGGGTACCATCTCCTTAGAAAACGCTTGCAGTTCCAAAAAATAATAATAGATGGCGTTACGTGTTGCGATTTTCGAAAGAATGTCTCTGGAAATTCATGTAAACACCAAAATTATGCCAGAATCATACATTTTCTGTTTTAAATATAGGTACCTATTTTTTTCATTATAACGAAATAAAATAACCCATTATTTTATTTCCTAGATCAATTTCTACAAAATAAAATAAAATTACATGACATGAACGCTAGATGGCGCTGACTCAGAAACACAGGTAAAACGGGATAGCCCGACGAATTGCCCGCAAATTCAGGATTGTTTTCAATGTTCTACATGAGGCATCTGTACCTACTAGTGTATTATATAATCTGTGGTTGGTTCTAAGTTAGAACCAAGGCACCCTTCCTTCATCGTACCAAAGAGCATGCATCGTCGTAGTAGGTACTTCATCTATTTTGCAAAAACAAAAAGAGCGAATGTTTTCTGTAATCGCGAAGTGAATGAACGATGTAATTCAATATGTCAACTTGAGTCAGGGTTTACAGCTGTGGGGTAAAAGCCCCAGTTTCGGGCCTGTCTCGCCGTCAAGGGTGCACAGAATAATCCATCGCTGTGGATTGTATTATGCTGTCGAGCGAGGGTGAATATTGCGTGTGGCGCCATTCTGCCGAGTACTACCTATTTACAAATTACAATACAACAAAGAATAGGGCGCTAAGTAGAGAATTTTATACTAATAGATGTCTATACACAGACTGATTATTTATAGAGGGTGCTAATGATCAAGTAGTGATTTTTGGGATTGGGGATTAAGTATCCCCAATCCCAAAAATCACTAGGTAGGTAGGTACTTACTCTAAAATTATTTAAGTATAAATTCTTCATTAAGTATTAATACAAATCTAAAATAGTAAAATATGGGCATACCAAATACCTGTGTACCTACCACATTGGTTATTTTGGCAGAGAAAGTATGTATCTACTCCGACTACCACCTAGGACATCATCTACGTAGGTAGGTAGGTACTGACCTTAAAGTCCTAAAAGTTAAAAAAAAAAATATGTCTACTGCACCTGGAAAATACAGTCGTGGTCATTATTTAATTGTTTATTTCTTGTAAATACTTTTACTATAGCACACATAAAAGTACTTAGGTAAGTATTTGAGTTTTGGTGGCCCTAACTCACAAAATCAGTAAGATACTTAGGTACTTTTTTTACTCTAAGAAAATTATTATTCCTTAAATTTAGCTACAATAATTCGACTTTAACTAAATTATTATTTTTTTTTTATTTTGGTGGAAATGCAACAATGCATGTACCTACTTACTTACTTATAATATAAATGTAAAACAATACTTTATAATTTTACCTACTTCAACTTTAACCAATTAACTATTGTTGCCAAAATTTTATGGTAAGGTAATGTACTAGTTATTGAATTTTAAATTATTACCAACATCGTTCTTCGTCTTTGTAAGTGATTGAAAATCGATTTCCTCACTAACATAATAGTACGTGATGGTCCCGAACATGAGACCGTTATTTAACATTGAAAGTGCGTTGCTCTCATAGGTCACTGAGCAGATCAGTCTTCGGTTGACTAGCAAAGTGGCGTATCGAAGGTCAAATATTTGAAGTTAAGGACTGGATTTTGCGACCAGCTCCTCAAATCATAGTCAGAATCTAAATTAAGCTAGGGTTAAAGACTAAATTATTGTAGAGCTTGTAATCTGAATTAGTCGCATAATTGGGTTCTATGTTCAGGAATGTTTTATTTCATGTTAACATGGCAGTACCTACATAAAAGGAAAATAACAATGATTTACTTGTTTGTATCTAAGGTTTTGTTGACAGTTCTTTTGGTGCATAATTTGAACATTCATAATGTACCTAGTAAGTTATGATTGGCTTAAGATATCTACTTAGAAGATAACTGAACGTTTGAAACCAAAAACATGAAGTCATTTATTCATACCTACCACACAATTATTATTTCAAACTAGTTTTACAGATTTAAGAAATTATGTTAAGTACCAACAATAGGTAGGTATCAAAGTCTAAGACTTTTACAGTAAAAAACTAAGACTTTTACTAAATGATTTATATATAGGTAACATCAGGTAGGTACTAAAACGAATCTTGCAATATGTAAGTTACTTTAGGTCTTTAGGTTTCACAAAACTTAGTGATTTTATTTTCTGGGCCTCACCGTAGGTACTCTCCCAAAAATATTCTCCGCAAATTTGTAGCCAAAGTGTAGGTAGCCTTTGCTCAGTCACGTTTTTTTTTTACTCTTTTACTGCGTGGCACGATCTTCTATTCATTGTAAAAAGATGAATACGGGGCTTAAAAAGGTTTTGTTTTCAATGTAAACCTCAGTTTAAATGGATGATTTATTTTGTCTGCCCACGCTTTGTTACCGTCACCTCTTTACCAAACTATCATTGTCTTTATCTCTTTTCTAATTCTTTTTGATGAGCAATAGGTAGGCAATAAGTACGTAAGTACCTACCTGTGTGTGTAAGTAAGTAGGTAATTAATTTTTCAATAGTAGGTACTTAGTACCTGGTACAGCTAGGTATACCTACTTTGGTGAATGATGGAAAAAATCGTTGTAATTACATACGAGTACATCCTGATAATAAATAAAGTCAAATTAGAGTCTTACTTTAGTACTTTTGTTCGAGTGATTTACAATACTCCAAAACAACCGCAAAAGTATCATATACCACGAACAATGTTGCCAGTGAGAGCTGCAAGGGTCACGTTTGTGTATCAGGTTACCTGCCTCGACATTATTGTATCCTATTCATGCTTCGTAAAAAAACTATAACTACCACAGCATGTAGATAGCCATAGTTTGCATTGTTCGAACCACCCCAGCTTTTGTGGGGGCATGAAAACCTGTTCTAAGTAAGTAGGTACATGCCGAGAGGACAACAATAGGCCAAATTGTGTACGAGGATGCACTGTCTGCGTTACAGTTTATAAGGCTAAAAGAATACCCGCTATTTAGATAGCTGTTGCAATTTACTTGCTCTATAGATACATGTGTTCTCACCGGAACTAGTAGGATACGTTATCGCTGTCATTCGCAGGCGAATACTTGGTTTCTGGTGCAATGGCCTGAAAAGATAAATAATACATGTCATGTTGAGCGTTTGTGAAATTCTTCCAGTAACTAAAAGTTTATATTCTTGAATTTATTGATACGTGCATTAGCTGTTGTCTTGCTTGTTGTGTTATTTATTTGGTTGTGGTCTTGCTTGAGTTTTAAGATAAACATAATCAATAAGCAATCGTTAATAATTTATCTAAACTAAACTTAAATAAAAATCTGAATTATGGAAAGGTTTAGTAGGTAGTGTACATCTCCTAATTTAGAGCTTGAATAAAAAATGAGTTCGTAGAACAAAAATCTCCCAGATCCCAGGGTAAAATATGAAACTGTTTCCCTAACACAATTTTCGCGGTCGCTGCACGCATGAGCGCAAGCGTGATTACTTCCTTGTATTTCCGTTTCCCCGTGTCTAGTGCGTTGATCGAAGATGAAAGTGTGTTCTGGGTAACTAACTAACTAACTAACTACATGGCCCGAGGTTTCCATACGTTAGCCAAACTAAACGAATTATTCTACCATCCCACGAGTGAGTGTAGGTAGGCGGTAGATCAATAACTGAGGGAGAGAGTTTATGTTACTAAGCTAACTTTGGAGCAATAATAGTCAATCAAGATTTAGATAATTTAGTATTCCTAAGAAAGAACTGTAAGGTACCTACATTTCATTTTAATAAGTGGAAAGTTTTACTTAACGCCTGCTGTTTCAAATTAATAGTATACTGCCCTATGACCTTTTTCCAAAGGCTGTTCAACTGATAGGGTTCGTACTAGTTCGTAGGCCGTCTACTCAAGGTCTGAGAAGGCGGCCTTTAAAAGAGCGTTACACCTACAACCCCTAGGTATTTGGAAAAGCTAGATTCAGAGGGTTCATTATAATGTATTGTTCATCAAGCTAACACCAATGATAATGTACATTGAGTGATTTTATTAATGAGAATAAGGTACCTAGTATAGTAAGTAACATGATGATGTTGATTGCGTTACTTAATAATAATTACATCAATCAACCAGTAACACTTCTATAGAGCGTTAACTCAATAAAACTGTTCCAAATCAAAAAATATTGATTTTACAGGGGCAAATAAAATATTAACGTGTATGTTGTAGGTATGTAGTTGTATTGCATGCATTACTGAAATTACTTTGTAGTGTAAATAAGTACCTACCTACCCACATAAATAACTTACCTCGATAGTTTTTCGTGACAAATAATTTTATTTTCAATTGATCAAAATTGTTATGAAGCAATTTTAAATTGCAACTTGCAATGCAAGGTCTCTGTTTAATGCCAATGCAATGATGGGCATTGAGAATGGGCATCCCTTTCTGATCTGGGCACTGTGGAGTGTGGGAGGGAAATGGAAATAGCTGAGCCTTCGCCGCCTAAGCAGAACCTCCCGCCCGCCCAGTCAACAGTGGTTCGCCGCCCTGGAAACACATTTACAATCTTGACTGATATAAGGTTTTAATGTGATTTCTTTTAATAGTTCAGTTGTTAGTTATATAAAAAAACAATCAGTGAAATACATAATGGCAGTGTTTTTATTCAACTGGTAAGATAAGTTTTAATTGTTTGTAAAACATTATTTGGTAATTATAATTCATTATCCACATAGTAGGTCTGCTTAATTAATTATGAATCAGTGTACCTATTGAACAGAACAATGTCGTATTGATTGGCTATCAATTTTTTTTTCTTCCACCTACCAAAAAGGGGAATTTTCAATAAAGTGTAGGTAGGTAGTTAGGTTACATGGTTTTATATAATTATCTATTCTATCAAGTATAGGTATTTGATCGATCAATAACAGACAGTTTTACTTTCTCATTCTATTATAATTATTTTATTCTGTGAAAATATTTTCAGTTAAAAAGTTGTTAGTTAACGCACAACATGCAGTTTTGAATATAAAAACCCGTTACTTTTACTCATTAGATGGAACTCATGAAAGACATGATAAACGTGATTTTTTTTATTGTTATACTAATAAAAGTACTGTCCTACTATCCGCTGATATGAAATAAAACGCCGCTAACATCTGATGACTTTGATGTTTACAATTTTATTTATTTAAGTGACTTTTTACAATCCGTATTTTAAAAACAATAAGTTTCTGTATTTTATAACGATAAGAAGAATAGATAATTATTGCTCTTTAAATGAATCTTTACTCTTCGTCCAGCCAGTCATTTTTCTAAGGCTTTCCCTCTCATCATACAAGCGCCCTGTCGCCGGATGACGGTCCTTGTGTCGTAGACTGTTGTTCAGAGAAAAGGGGTTGACACCCTCCTACGCACGTATCATCGTTCAAGTGGAAGCTGTGGAAGCTGAATAAAGTCTATAAATACTTTTGCTTGTACACGAGAAGTAATAAAAATATAAATTTTAGTCGAGAATTACGAATTTAAAAGCATGATTGATGGTATAACCTCCAAGAAACAAATTTATAGAAATTATTGGCGCTAACGAATCAACTAAGCTCTTGCGTCTTTATCTTTAAAATGTTCATTTAATTTTGTTATTTCTGAGAGCTATGGAATTTGTTAGATACGGAAAAGGAAAGTTACCTTGGTAAACAATTTATATGCAAGGGATTATGGAATAGCTATGCCATAAAATTCAAAACTGGTAGACGACTGTGTAATGTGTCTATATAAATAATTCATCTAAATCGTCGTAAACTTTGTGTTAGATAATATCAATACATTTGTAGTTAATTAAAAACACGTTACGTAATTATTCCGGTCGTGTCCATTTTCGCACATTTACTTTATTATGGTAAGGTAACTTGCTTTATGTCACTTAACCCTTCCGTTTGAAACCCCTATGACTGCATGGAATTACCCCACGTAATTAGGTACTATGGGAAGGGTGCGGTTTTTTTTCTTCAGAAGACCAGACACAATTTTGCAATAGTAGGGTTACTGTTAGGGGGTTTTATGTAAGTATATTGGATAGTAAAAATATGACATCAACATAAACCATAACCGCGACCTTTTGCATTCGAAGCGTTTGCATATTTTTATGGCTTAGCCTTTATTTGAACGGTAAACAAAAGTGAGTTTTCCCTATCGATGTTATGAACCCGTTTCCAAAAACGCATTTTTATAGCATAGGTACCTAGGTACTTCATTAATAAAATATTATTGTGTCAGCTGTTCTTTAAGTCGGAATTGCTGATCATTCATTATTGATAAAGATTTCGTTTTGTTTCAGTTTACGGCTTGGGTGGATGCAGTAATTTTCGTTTTCAGTCTTGAGAACGAAATCAGCTACAATACCGTATCCAATTACTTCAATAAAATGTCCCATTACCGGAATTCCGCAGAGATTCCGATCATATTGGTCGGAACCCAAGGTGAGTTTATTTTTAAATCCGCTTTTTATGCATTTGAACTCTATGAAGTAGAAGTAGTTAAAGGGATGGTATTACCATCGGTAGATAGGTAGGTACTTAATTTTACCATCCACTGCCATTGCATCATCATGCTGATGATCAGATGATCAGACGATAATAATATTAATGACAATAAATAAAGACAATAATGATCAAGTTTACAATGCTATTGCTATGGCTTCCTTTATTGAATAGCTTTCATTCAATCGAAAACATTACCTTTACTGACATCTTGTTATTCCACAAGCCTGCCCTGACCTTGGAGCGATTCATTCCGTTTACGACTCCGCACTTCGAATCCTAGGCAATAACAAGACATTTATTGGTCTGTAACTTACAAAAAATAACTTTTCAATTTACATAGTTGCGTACACGCCAATAGATTATTTCCTATCAAATGATTGGTTGCTCTTCCAGATGCCATAAGTGAAAGTAGTCCACGCGTTGTGGACGATAATCGAGCTCGCAAGCTGTCGAATGAGCTGCGAAGATGCTCCTACTACGAGACTTGCGCTACGTATGGCCTGAACGTGGAACGAGTCTTCCAAGATGGTAAGTGTAACGATTCTAAAACGTTAACAGAATGAATATCTAAATCACAATGATGTCAGTTCTATAGTTTTTTCTCGTCTTTGGTAGCTAAAGAATGTTGTTACCGTTTCTTATTTGCATTATCCGTTTGTCTGCTTCATTGGAAGTTGATTTAAGTTTGTTATTCGTATTTTGCAATATAATTTTACATGTTTTCACGGTTTTTAACCTTAGAGCATTAAACTATGCTCTAAATTTTTAACATAGGTACTTACCTTACCTACGTCAAAAATAAAACAAAAATGCTTGTCACCTACTTCAGCTGTTAGTAACATAAATTAGGTAGAAATAAAAATTGCAATAAGTAGGTACCTTACCTACCTATCTTTAAGTATCTAAGTATATAAAAAAGGTGACTATTAGTTTTATTTATTTAAATAATAAGTAAGTACCTTGGTAGGTACCTACCTTCCTACCTGTTTGCCGGTAAGCATCCATAAAAATAACATAGGTAGGTAAATAAGATGCCTTTAGTGGCATAAACTGATTTCATTGATAGGTAGGTAGGTAGGTACAGTGCAGATAGATTAGATGGTTCAAAAGTTACGTAACCAAGTGAGAATTTTACGACTAGTAGGTATCTCGCGTGATTTTACTGCCTGATGGATGAACCTCGTTTTGGATGTTTCTCGCGGCGGGGAGCTGCAAGCCCGCGCAGTGGCAACACCGCCCCCCTGGCGCGCGGTCGTTTTGTTCGTTCTCGTTCATTCGCTTCGCATCGCGACCGTCGCGTATTGTTTACATTTTTCCGACGCTTCCAAACAGTGTGTTTTGGCTGGATTTTCGTCGTAATTTATTTGTATTCTGAATGGAAGGATGGAAAGAACACTCTTATTCAAATCGAACATGTCGCCGATATCCAGTCTGAGGCGTAGGAGTTCGTGTTATAACATACAAAGAGCTGAGGAACGCGATCGTAGGAAATCATCCAAGTTTGAATGTGCGTGAATACCTGTTCGAAAAATATTTACTTGGTGAATTAAATTGTGAAAGTATAGCGTGGTGATTTTTTTTTCAGCATGTCAGAAGATTGTTGGGACGAGGTTGTCGGCTTCGTCACAATGCTTGGCAGGAGGGTCCAGGCCCGTCACTCCTCAGCCTCTAGCTAATTCGCCGAGTCACAACCATTCCACATTTCTTTATAAGGTGAGTCCAGTGGTAATTATTCTCATTAGATCATTGAGTTATGAAGGTCGGGAGATGGAGGTCGAAAGCGCAGACACTTTTCCTTGTAAGTATCTCTTTAATTACTAGCTTATGGAATCTGCTACAAATGTACAGGAACATTTTATATAGTTGTTCTTCATTTGAATTTCAAATCGCACCAGTTTTAGCTAGTTTTTATGGTCAACTTACATGCATCTGGCGTTACATATTCATAAGTTAGAATTATATTCTATTGAACAACTTTTTGAATACATTTTTAGAATATACCCATTAAATAAATACCACCTAAGGCCTGGCGCGCACTAGGCAGCCAGGCTGCGGCAGCCAGTAAAACATAATATGACGTTGTATTAGGAGCCCGCGCACTAGGCAGCCACGAAATCTCGGCTGCAGCAGCCAATAAAACGCGCCTGTTTGCACGGCAGCCAGCTGGCGCGCAGCCAGAACGTGTGTAGGCGAATGTATGTGGCTGCAGTCAGTCTCCGCGCACTAGTTGTAGCAGCCAGACGTATTTTGCGTTCCGAACTTTGACAAGATGACTTTCGATACAGAGAAATTTATTGATTGGCTGTTATAACTGGCTGCGCAAATATTCTGGCTGCCGCAGCCTGGCTGCCTAGTGCGCGCCCGGCCTAACTTTCGCAAAGAAACAAGATTCACTAAAATGTGTATTGACTTTGCCTTTGTGTTACTTTCACAATGAAAATACTTAATTTAAATAAGTTCTAGCTAAATCATTTGAAACAGTATAAGTAGGTACTTACTTACCTATTCAATTTCTACTTACCACTAGTCTAATTCTCTATACCTAATTAATTATTGATTGGTAAATCCCTATCTAAAAATCTCTATTTCGTAAATTCTCAATAAACAACTTGATAAATGTACTTACCTACCTATTATCTAATCTATGATTGTGTAACGATTTTCACAATGTCACTTACCTATAATGTTTCATTGAACTGCTTTAAGTTTGGGCTTATCAATAATAGGTACCTACACAATGGTGATCTATTGAAATAATAAAAATCTTTGGATATATTCTGTGGTGATTTTACACTTTAGTTAGACAAAAGTGGCAATTCTGAGTGTCGCAAAAGCTAAACTAAGCTAACTAAAATTGTTGCCGTCCCTTTCATAGCGATGGGAATAAAAAGGATGGCAATAGTTTTAATTAGGTTAGTTTAGCTTTTGCGACACTCCGAATTGCCCCCAAAATAGTATCAACACTGATGCCGGCACCACACATTGGCTTCAACTTGGTTTCAACATTAGACTGGCCAATGGCAATGCTCCGTTTGTGTCAAACCGTAAACGGAGCATTGCCATTGGCCATTGTTGGCCAAGTTGAAGCCCATGTGTGGTGCCGGCATGACATGTTGAACAGATATAATGATGTTATTTTGAATGGAGATTATAGGTCGCGTTACGTAAAAAAAACGCTGAGGGGAAGTAGTGGGGGTATGTTTGCGCCTGTGTTCACTCACTGACGAACCAATAGCACTCGCTAAATCAATGGTATGAAGTGCGCCGCGTTACCTCCACCAATCATCGACCACCACTGCGCAGTTTGACAGCCAGCGCTCTTTTTTCGTGGCGCGACCTATACCAGAATTTAAATATATTTACAAACTATTCTCATACCTACCAATACAAATTTCATATGAATTATTATTGGCTGAGCCACAATCACAAACACCATGAAGATTTTAATGAAATTTAAATAATCACAACCGCATTCCCAACATAAGGTAGACAGACATATTCTTTCTGATTTTTTTGACTTTTTTAGATCTTTTGAAAATGTATCAGAGGGTAGTCTACCTTTAAAGAAGTAAAGTTTGTTTGTTTTTTAATATCTCTGAAACCACTCAAACGATTTCATTATCTTTCAACAATATTTAGAATGGTCTTTTAAAATGGACATGCTATAATTTTATCGCGTTAAAATAAAAGAGCTTTTCATGACCAATTTTAAAACTGAAGTCAACGAAAAAACGGGCGTTAGAATGTTTTTATGTATATGTTGAATTGTGAATCATTTACTTAAAACATTATCATTTGCTATCTGTGTTTCCTGTGCATATATCATTTTGATAAAATATAATACATTTTTCTGTAAAACACGCGTCATTTTATTGATCGCTTGTCAAAATGACTGATAAATAATAATATCTTTAATGTCACTATTAATTGTAAAAACTAGGTAGATTAACATCTAACGTAATGAAATCTGCTAATTTGTCAGTGTGTTTGTTACTCTTTCACGCTCAAACAGCTGGACGGATTTGAATGATATATGGTACCAGGATTGCTTCTACCGTGTATTAAAAAATAGTCTACTTTTGATTCCGGTATTACCACGGCGACGGGAACTATTCACCGCGCAGCTAGGGCGCAGCTAGTATTTTATAATCCGAGATTTCGACTGATTCGTGATCGAGAAATCTTTTCATGATGTTGCGCAACAACTTGTTACTAGAAATGATTTGTCCTTAACTTAAGAGGCCGTAGGTAGCAAATATGTGGTTTGAATCGTATTAGATCTCAAAATCCGTGAAAGATACCACCTTATAATGTTTGGAGAAATTAAACTTTGAACTTTTATCTTGCGTTGTGGTTTTTTAGAAACACGATTGGTAAAAGTTTTCTCGATCATATATTTTTTTGAAAAATACATGTTTTTCACACAGTTTGCTATTTATCTCAGGAACAGAACGCTATTTTTGTTGGTTTTATGTTTTGACAAATAGCCTAGAAGTATTCATTTAGTTCTGGTTTTTTAATTTTTCGATTGCTTGTTTAATTAACTTGTAATTAAATAAAAACTGTTTTTTCGCTATAAATTATGTTGCGTGTCTATCGTTCTGCGCTTCTCACTCACGAGTAAAAACATTATTCGCTCTCCCGCTCATTCCTCGGCGTTATGGCACACACTTAAGGTATCACTTTACTACGACACTTTAAAAACGATTACTACACTAGGGGGGTTAGCGCCAGTTTACCGTAGTATTGGATACTGTCCTCGATACCGAGTCAAGTATCACAAACGTATGAAAATCCAGCGCAGCGCCTCCCACGGTAACTTGCATGAAGTTAAATTCCATACATTTAGAATACTTGACACGTGAGCGAGGATAGATTACTATACTACACAAAAACCGCCGGTAACCCTACTGAGTGTAACATCATAATGTGTTTTTAATTCAGGAATGTGAGTTATTCAGCGTTTCATGGTTGTGCCCATTCTGCCAATTACCATTATAGATTCAATTACATGGCCACAATGGCCGTGATAGCCCTTTTTGATTGCTTCCTTGACTACATATTTGTACAGAGGTCTTATGGCTCGATTCTAAAGTTGGGAGAATTTAAGAGACCATACTGGGCACAAAAAGAAATCTTAAAAGGGAACTACAACCTGAATATGAAAAAGATAATAATGGATTCCTGCATTCTACCATGCTTAACCTACGCTAGCCAGACATGGGTCTACACAGAAAGAGTAAAGAACAAAATTTTATCATGTCAACACGCAATGGAAAGGAGCATCTTGAAACTGAGAAAAATACAAAAAACTAAAAATGTAGACATCCGCAATAAAACACAAATAACAGATGCTCTTCAGTACAGCCTAAAACAGAAGTGGAGGTGGGCAGGGCATGTAGCAAGATTCAATGATAAAAGATGGACTCACCAAACTACACAATGGCAAGGTCCAATGGGAAAAAGAAGTGTAGGAAGACAAAAGAAAAGATGGGCGGATGATATAGTCAACACAGCAGGAAAAAATTGGATGCAAATAGCAAGGGACAGGGAAAGATGGAAAAAGATGGAGGAGGCTTTTACCCAAGGGGGCCACACAACAAAGGAGAAATTATGATGAATATTAAAATGTCATGTTTATAATAGTAGTTATGTGGAAATAAAGCTTATAAATAAATAAATAAAAGAGACCATACTATCTCAAAAGGATTTTGAGAGAAGCGGCCAAAGACAGAAAAATCTAGAAAGATAGGAGGGAAGCCTTTGCCCTGCAGTGGGACAATATGGGCTAGAAATAAATAAATAAATAAAAAAAAATACTATCTCAAAACTGCTCCACCTCTCACATTTTATGCTGCATATCAATAAAAGTATTGAACTAATAACATTGAAAAAAAATTGTAAAGTTGAGGATATGCATATTATGTTTGGTGGAAACATGATTACTAAAAAAATCTCTATAGAAAATGTTCACAAACTTCCCTCATAATTTAACTTTATTGAAGTCGGTTATTTGTTTATTTATAGTCACTACTTTCTTACTTTTATAAAATCTGGTTACTGGTCGAATAATATCGAGACCAAAAAACATTATGCAAATTGAATACCAATGTTACGTAATAAGAATACAATTACTCTTACACAGTATACAGTCGTAAAGAAATTGACACACTTACATTCAATTATTCAGTGATAATGTTTATCACAGGCTGATTATGTAATGTTTTTATTTTGACACAGTTCTCTCCGGTAATTAATAAGTTAATAAGTTTAATATAAAGTGATTATCCCTCTTTGATTATGTATTAATTTGACGTTACGAATTATAGGTAGTTTAATAATTCGTAACAGCTTTGAGGTGTCTGTATGCGCTAAACTAGCGCCGCCGGCGCCGCCTATTTTATTTTATTACTAGCTAACTTGCCCGTGGCTTCGCTCACGTGGTACCTACCTTGATAAAATATAGCCTATGTTCATTCGGAAAGTCTAAGCTACAAATAGGTGAAAGAATTTTTGAAATCGGATAGGTAGTTTCGGAGATTACCCCAAACAAACAAACAAACCAACTTTACCTCTATAATATTAGTACCTATAGATTACGTTGAACAATTTTTTTTTTGTTGAACAAAGGAATTTTAAAAAGTCTAAGCAAGCTTCGTGACATGTCATAGTGGTCTTTAAACGATCGTACTGAATAAATACATTTTGAGTTTCGTCACGAGCACTTGAATAGAATAGAATAGAATAGAATATAGCTTTATTGCACACCATAAAAGAAACAAAATAAAATAAACATAAGTACATTCAAACAAGTGTAACAATGGGCGACCTTATCGCTGACAGCGATCTCTTCCAGGTAACCTTAGCACTTGGTAAACGAGTATTCATTGAAACCTTGTCTTCCAGGACTCCCTGCCTCGCGGACACCACACTCTCTCAGCCTCGTCCCACCACTTGCACCGCGGGGCGCAGTCCTTCGACGCGTCATCGAACAGCAGCGGAATATCATCAACACATGTGGTGGAAATACACAGCACGAATGGATCTGACACTTCTTCAAGATGGGGGAATTCGTTAGGTAAGATCCTTATTTAATCGAAATTTAATCGAATCGTCATATTTTTAAACATTTATAATAGGATTAAACGAACTTATTTTTGAAACTTATTTGAATTTGACTCACTTCGTGGTGTTCAATCGAACATGTTTCAAACTTATTGTAAATTGAAAAACTATGCAATATAAATGGAGTTAAAAAAAATTACCTATACCTACAGTTGGTCTGATGACGAATAAACCAACCACATTGAGTTCCAACTTAATTTGTCTTTAAGTACTTTGATGAACGAGGCCAAAGTGACTTCAGAATTCAGATTCGTTAAACATCTTCAAAGTAAGGATATACCCGCATTTGGGCATCTGGGAAAGAAAGAAAGAAAGAAAGAAAAATCATTTATTCTTGTAGGACCTCAAGGATCACTTAAGTATCGTTTTACATGCTAGGTGATTCTAATGCCTGTTCCAACGCGACTCCCTACACCAGGGAAAGAATCAGGCAAGAACCTGGTGGTATGGGCCTAGCTTTTTTTTAAAAGCGATCCCTTAACAATCTAAAATAATCTAAATAGTCAAGCTTCAGTGGGAAGCCAGTCGAACAAAGTAAGGCATGTCAAAAAAAGTAAAAGTAATTGTAAAGTTAACAAGATAACACCTCAACAAAATGTTGTCTGGCATCACACGCTACACTTGGCCGACTTAAGTGGTAGGTACCTACTTATCAAGGTAGTAAAGATATTGTATACCATCAACCGTCGAGGGGCAGAGCGACATCAGGCCACGTAATTTTATCATTAATAAAAGCCTCAATGGAATAATACGCTTTCTCTACAAGAATATTCTTTATGTACGTTTTAAACCTTCGAGTCGGTAGGTTAGTTACGTTGATTGGGAGTTTATTGTAAAAACGTACAGTATTTCCCATAAAAGAACCGTTTACTTTTTCTAGTCTAAATTTAGGCACACATAGTTTATTTTTATTTCTAGTGTTAATTTTGTGCACATCATTTTTTCTCTTAAAGTTGTTTATATATTTGTGAGTGTGCAATAAGTTTACATAAATATATTGCGAAAAAACAGTAAGAATATTTATTTCTTTAAATCGCTCTCTTAAAGAGTCGCGACGTTTCATTTTGTAAATGGCACGGACAGCTCGCTTTTGTAAAACGAAAATAGTTTGAATATCTGCTGCTTTACCCCAAAGAAAAATACCATACGACATCACACTATGGAAGTAACTGAAATATACTAACTTAGCTGTTCCTTCGTCAGTAAGTTGCCTAATCGTACGCACTGCATAAGCCGCGGAGCTAAGCCTACCGGCAAGTGTTTCAATATGCGGACCCCACTGCACTTTGAAGTCAATTGTAAGACCTAAGAAAACAGTTGAATCAACAAGATTAAGTGCTTCCCCATTTAATTTAATTTTTGTAGGTCTCTGAACCACGTTAGGCAAAGTGAATTTAATACATTTAGTTTTTTTGGCATTAAGTAAGAGGTTATTAGCAGTGAACCAGTTTGAGACTTGGGATAAAGAGGCATTAACATCATCATAATTATCTTTAGACCTATCAACTTTAAAAAGTAAAGATGTATCATCAGCAAAAAGAACAATGTCACACATGTCTTTTACAAAAGAAGGAAGGTCGTTTATGTACACTAGAAACAGAAAAGGGCCTAGTATCGAGCCCTGTGGCACACCCATATCAATAACTGACCCTGAGGACTTTTCACCTCCTACTTCAACTTTAAGGAGTCTCTCAGAAAGATAAGATCGAATCAGGTTAATAGCTTGGTTTACGACACCATAGTACTTTAATTTGGAGATTAAAGTCGCATGACACACGCAGTCGAACGCTTTCGACAGATCGCAGAAAACTCCGACTACGTCTTGTGAGTTCTCAAAGGCATCATAAATGTGCTTTAGAAGCAATGTACCTGCATCGGTTGTTGATCTACCTCTCGTAAATCCAAATTGGTGCTGGTGTAAAAGTCCGTTGAGATTAAAGTGAGAGAGCAGTTGATTAAGAATTAGTTTTTCAAAAATTTTACTTAACGCAGGCAGAATCGATATTGGTCTATAATTAGCGGGGTCAGTTTCATTACCAGATTTGAATAAAGGAATAACTTTACTCATCTTCATTAGATTGGGAAAAACTCCCTCGTCAACGCAATTGTTAAAGATATAAGCTAAACAAGGAGCAATATCACCAACAATAGTAGCTAATATCTTAGTCGAAATCCCCCATAAATCTTCAGTGTTTTTAATATTCAGTGTTTTAAATATTTTGACAATATTGTCTGCGTTAACATAACTAAATCTGAATTCATTATTACCCTGAGCAACACTGCATTCCAAAAGGCCGTATGCTATAGTAGCGGATGAATTTAATGACTGGGTCACCACATGTGGTATATTAGAGAAAAAATTATCAAATGCGTGAGCGACCTCATCGCTTTTAGTTAATAAATGATCATTGACTTTTAGATTTATCTGTTTGTGGCCACGTTTTGTCTTACCAGTCTCATTGTTAATCAATTTCCAAGTGGCTTTAATTTTGTTAGGTGCTGTTTCAATTTTATTTTTTAAAAACATTGATTTTGCTACCTGACATACTTTTTTGAATGTTTTAGAATAATTCTTAATGTAAAGGTTATGTGAAGGATCGTGGAGCATTAGTTCCCTTGTAGAATACAGATCATAAAGTTTATTTCTACTTCTATAAATACCAGGTGTTGCCCAGTCTGCAAAGCTTGCACTAGTTTTAGCTATACAAGTCTTTAATTTAAATATTTCCTTATGCTCCTCAGTAATTAAATTAGATAAACAGTTAAACAGCTCATTCGGGTCTTCTATACAAGGCAAAAGTGACATTTTAAGTTCTATGCAACCCTTAAACTTTGTAATACGACTCGCTGTGATAGGTCGTGTAAGAGCCGTGTAGTGGTGATCTTACAGGAGGATGATGTTGGTAGTGGTAGTAGGTACTCACAGTTGTTGGAGCACTTACTGTTCAGCACTATGTTACACGAGTACGTAAAACACACAAGATTCACGAAGTTAAGTTTATTCAGTTAGAATATTGTTACAAGGTTAAGATGGCGAATCTATTTCTTGATAGTGACTTGTGCGTGAGTAGGTCACGTACTGATCGTAAAAGTGTAATACTAAATTATATTCTAATTAAAAGTAAAGTGCAGCGCATGCGACCCAAAGTAAACGCCGCGTGCGCAAATTGCCAATGTAGGGTGAAACCGTACATGTTGGCAACCCCTTAGGAAGAGAACTAAAGTAAAAATTTAATGTCTATCAAAAGAAAAGATAAGCCAGTACAAAGCAAAGAAAGATTATTCATCGAAAGTAAACGCGATGTTGTCTTGTTCTTTGGTAGGCGATGATCGGAGCTCTCCTCGTTTCCGTGGTGGCTTCGCTGGCGGAGATGCTGCGTGGCCTGGTGTTCTCTGTACGATCCTCTCTTGATTGATGCGTGGTTGCAGTTCTATCTCTTCATTGCGTGGCTCCATCGAGCGTTCTTGCTTGCTCTTAGCCCGTATGTGAGGTAGATATGTTTTGACTACCCAGATGATGCTGATTACAATTACGATTGCAAGTAGAGTATAGCAAATCGCGTATTGATGAATGTCATGGGTCGTAATGGTCTCGGGAAGGATTTCTCTTTCCTTTTGATACAGTAGGCGTTCGTCTATGTCTTGAATCTCCTCTGCTCGATGTAGGATGTCCCATGACACCTTGTGGTAGCTCAGGTTTACAATATTGTTGACGGTTGAGTTTAGCAGTGCGATATTGAAGTTAGACTCCATCCTCATGTTGGTGTTGTACTCGTTACGTGAGTAGATGGTAAAGTCGTTGGATTGTAACAAGCATCCTTGCTGTAGAGCAACAATGCCTGATGATGTCATAACATATGAACTGACGTCGTTGTCGCATACGGTGCGCAAAGTGCAGACTCCGCAACAAACAGCCAGCCAAGTGTTCGACGAGTGTAACTCGACCCATGTGTCACTGCATGACGCTTTTCTGACGTCACAGTGGGAGTTCGATTTGTGACTAAGTAATTTTGCCTCGCATGGAGCGTTTTTGCTTTCTAAGCTGTATATTGGCAGGTTTTCATTGCACACTAAGTTATTTTGTTTCATTACTGTGCATAGTTTTATCTCCTTTTCAGTAGGTGAGATGTAGGAGTTTTTCTTGAAGTTTACAGCAATATACTGTGATTGAAGCTGTATGATGGCAAATTCTGTCTGGTTCCTCACCGGTATAGGAGTTACTTTGTATAGCAGAAATTCTTCATCTGTTGTAAGGGGTATGTGAACTTCGAATAGAAAGTAGGTAGATGTTACTCGAGCCTTGACATACAATATCTTGTAAATTTCTTTAATGTCTTGTTTGTCATTTTCCAATGGCAAAGACAATCTTTTTGGAAGGCTTCCAGCTATAATGTTCAACTGTTCCACGAGGTTCACCGGCGTCAATAAGTGAACATCCATGTGTCCTTTGTATACATTGGTGAGAGTGTCAAACAGAAGTTCTTGCATTTCTCTCAGGTTTTTGAGTAGAAGGTACGTTGCTAGTGATGCTGAGTTGAAATAGCTCGTTGCCATAACGATCTCCATAGTTGAATCAATTTTTGCTAGATTAAAGGATGTCTCGTTCATGAAGCTATCAACCATGTCGAGTTGTTTGTGAATGTTTTCTTCTGTTTTCTTTAGCACCTTGTTCTCCAGTGCCACAATGGACGTTTGGTTTTTAATTAAACCAAGCAAGTAGTTATGGTTGTTCTGGATATTGTTTATGTCTTGATGGTATTTATCAGCAAAGTTTTGATCAAGAACACCGAACAGGCTGTTTGCGATGGAACCGATGCCGTTGATCAATCCTCTCTTCTTACGATTGCCCAAGTGTTGGTGAGGAGTCAGTAAGATGTTGTTGTAGTGCTGTAGAAGATCCATTTCATGAGATAATTGTCCAAGTGTCGTCTCGCAATATCTTGGATCAGTTTTGTGACAAATGTCGGTTAAGTTGTGAAGATAGTTTTCTACACGTTGTATACCATCCCAATAGTTTGATAAGTTATAGTACATAAGAAGTATCCACTCGTCATGTATTGTTTGCATTTTGCCGATCGCATCATAATAAACTGGCCGGTCTGGCTCAAAGCTTGTAATGTGAGCGCTCGGGCGCGTGCTATTGCCGGCGCTATGTACTCCTGTTACTAATGTAAACAATGTAATTAATAATGTTGTAAACATTTTATTAACAGGTGGCCTTGTCTTGCGAGAGTTTCGTGTTTGTTCAGTTGACGACGTCACAACCTTTTTCTCTCCGTGTTGTGGTGGAATCTCTGTTTCTATAGGGAGTGGCGAAAGTTTCACGACGGGACGTTTAAGTATGCCTGATTGAGTTTTAATTGTTGTCACTCGGACACGGCCGTCGGAACCAGGATGCAGCTCTATGACTCGCCCCATCGCCCATTTTCCTGGAGGCATGTTGTCTTCCTTTATCAGGACGATGTCACCCAGCTGAATGTTTTTCATGGGTTTGTTCCATTTGCTGCGACTTTGTAGTTGAGTCAGATATTCGTGGGACCAGCTTTTCCAAAACTGCTGTAGCATGTTCTCAGTTAGTTGCCATCTTCGGCGAATGTCAATAGTTTTGATGTCGCTGTAGTCCGAAAGGGGCAAAGTGAGTATCGGGCTCCCGGTAAGGAAATGTCCAGGTGTTAAATAGTTATAAAATTCTTCCGGGTCTTCTGTGACAGGACACAAAGGCCGGGAGTTCATGCATGCTTCAATTTTCGCGAGTAGAGTTGTAAACTCCTCGTATGTGAGTTTTTGTTCGCCCAATACACGTCGTAAGTGGTATTTTAACGACTTTACTGCAGCTTCCCAGAGACCGCCTGCGCTTGGCCAAGCTGGAGCGTTGAAGTGCCATTCAACTTCTAGCTTTCCAATTTCGGTAAAGAAGTCTGGTGAAAGAGTTTGCCTGAACTCTTCAAACTCCTTGCGTAGCACCTTGGCAGCACCGATGAAGTTAGTCCCGCAGTCGGAATAGACGTGCTTTGGAGTGCCGCGCCGCGCGCACATTCTTCCGAATGCTGCTAAGAATGCTTCAGTGCTGAGGTCTGACACGAGTTCAATGTGCACAGCCTTTGTTGCCATACACACGAAGATTGCGATGTAGCCTTTGGACGTTTTCACACCTCTACCTTTGTTCAGTTTGACTTCCACATGACCTGTGAAGTCAACACCGGAATGCGTAAACGGCCTCGAAGGTTGTACCCTTTGTGGAGGTAGGTCGCTTAAAAGTTGATAAGATTCAGTTGGCTTGTTGCGGTGACAGGTAACGCACTGGCGTAATCTGGTTTTAACTGCTCTGTTACCACCGACAATCCAGTAACGTTGTCTTATGTAAGCTAAAGTTAACCGAGCGCCTCCATGTAGTACTCTAGAATGAACTTGGTCTATCAGTAGTTGAGTTAGTCTACCATTTCTTGAGAGAATTATTGGATTCTTCATCTCGATAGGCAAGTTTGAGTTCTTGAGGCGACCCCCGACTCGAATGATGTCCTTTTCGTCCATGTACGGGTTAAGTTTGTATAAAGGACTTTTGTTAGACACCGTTTCCCTTTTGAAAAGTTTTCTGTGTTCTTGTTCGAATTCTATACGCTGAATATGCTTTATTAAAATTTCATTCGCTGCAGTTAGCTCGCTAGTAGTCAGGTAGTTGGTATCGGATTTCGTCTTATTAAGTGCATTTGTAGAATAGCGTTGTATCCATGCCGTCACACGTATTATGCGAGTCAATGAACTGTGTTTGTTTATAAGTTCATCGATAAAATGTGTTTCTTGCTTTTTTGGTAGGGCTGTCACCGCTTGTTTGAGTCCTGTGTTAGTCGTATGGAGACACATCGGGACCTGCCAGTTTTCAGTAGTGTGAATAAATTCAGGTCCTTTCCACCAAAGGTCTAAGTTAATTAGTTTAGTTGGGGTTATTCCTCGTGACGCACAGTCTGCAGGATTGAGTTCTGATTTTACGTAATGCCAGTTTTCAGCCGGGATGACCAGTTTGATCTTGCTTATCCTGTTGGCAACGTATCTCTCCCATCTAGAGATGTCTCCCTGTAGCCAGGCGATTACAACTTGGGAGTCGCTCCAAGCTTGTACAGTTATAGTATGTTCTGTGAAGGCCTCTACCGCCTTTTTTACCAGTTGTGACAGTAAAAGAGCGCCGCAGAGTTCCAACCGAGGCAATGTAACTTTCTGCGCGAGAGGAGCAACCCTAGTCTTGGCTGCTAGTAGATTTACTGTAGGTAAGCCTTCGTTAATAACACGACTGTAGATGACGCACGAGTATGCTTTTTCGCTAGCGTCGCAAAAGCAAAGTAGTTCAATGTGCCCTTGTGTCCATCCAAGCCATCTGTTAAGTTTGATGTTTTTAATTAAATGAAGTTCATTTTTCAGTTTTAACCATTCTTGTTGTAACTCGGTAGGTAAAGTTTCATCCCAAGTAAGTTTACTTGTCCAGACTCTCTGAAATAGCAGTTTGGCTGCCACAGTTATTGGCGCCAACCATCCCAGCGGATCATATAGTTTTGAGATCTCTGATAACAAATAGCGCTTAGTTAGCTTTTGCTGGTGTTTTTCTTCTAAGTCATGGTAGAATGTAAATGTGTCGTTCGTGGTGTTCCAGCCGAGTCCAAGGGTTTTCTTTGTATCTTCGTGTTTGAAGTCAAATATTTGTTCCGTTGAGATTTGTTCCTCACTCAAGTTTTGTAGCAAAGACCTTTCGTTAGACGACCATTTCCGTAAGTTCATGCCGGCACCTTGTAGTAGGTTAATGAGCGACGACTGTAGTTGTTGAGCTCCGGAGATAGTGTTGTGGCCGCTAATTAAATCATCAACGTAGAACTCATTTTGTAGCGTTTGAGCAGCATCGGGATATCTTTGTCCATCATCAATAGCTATCTGCTTCAATGTTCTCATGGCGAGCCATGGTGCACTCTTCATACCATAAGTTACGGTACATAAGACATAATCTCTAAGTTTCTCTGAGGGCGAGTTTCGCCAGATGATTTTCTGCAGTTGTTGTTGTTCATCTGCGATCCAGATACAGCGATACATTTTTTCGATGTCTGCCGTATACGCATATCTATGGGACCGCCATTTCAGAATAAGAGTTTGAATGTCTTTTTGCATGTTAGGGCCTTTCTCTTGTAAGTGATTGAGGCTATAACCACTGGTTGTTTTTTGAGAGGCGTTGAAAACCACTCTAAGTTTGGTAGTAGATGACTGCTCTCGTAAAACACCATGGTGGGGTAGGTAGCATTCTAGTTTTGTTGTAGGTGAGGGCGCTGGGGCCATGTGCTTAAGCTCCGTGTACTCCTTTATGAAGTCTCTGTACATCCGAGCAAGATTTGCGTTTCTTTCAAGTCGTTTTTCAAGCTGTAAGAACTGTGAGATAGCAATCGATCGAGAATTGCCTATCTTTTCTTCGTGGTTTTGAACAAGAGGCATTTTCACGATGTACTTGCCATCTAAAGCTCGCTGTACTGTTTTCGAATAGTATTCCTCGCATTGATCGTCCTTAGAGATGTCGTCCTTGTTGTCTTGAGTGATGTCCTCGTGCTCCCAGAATTTACTGATGCTGTCGAGGTCAACTAGAACGGTATGGCAATTAAAAGTTTGCATTTTGCCACACAGAATCCAGCCCAAGTGAGTTTGTTGTGCAACAGGAACTTGTTTATTTCCTTTCAGGACGCCTTCAAGGATAACATTCGAGTAAACGTCGGCTCCAAGTAGTAGATCGACAGGTCGTGATTTGTTAAAGTCAGGATCAGCGAGTTTTAGGTTTTCTAAGTGTGGCCAGTTTGGCACATCAAAAGATGAGTTAGGTAAGTTATTCGTCAGTTTTCTCAGAATAAGTGCTTGAGTTTCAAAAACGTAATCCGAATGTATTGACATGCAGTTCAATTGTAGGCGACCTTTGCATTCTCCTGATAGCGCTCCGACTCCAGATATGGTTGCGTTCATCCGTTTTCTAGGCAGTCGAAGTAGTTGAGCGGCTTGTTCAGTGATCAAGTTCACTTGCGAGCCTTGATCCAGGAGAGCACGAAGTGTGACATAAGTTCCACTGGCAGATTTTATCTTAAGTTGAACCGTTGTAAGAAGTATCTCTAAGTCATTGTTAGCGAGATGATTGGAGCTTTGTTGGTATGAAGCTGATGTTGAAGGCGTAAACTTATTATTGTGTAACATAGTATGATGTTTCTTATTGCATTCTTTGCAAGTTTTTGTAGACGAGCATTCCGCGTCGCCGTGACTGTATAAACAGTTTTTACATAAATGCAATTTTGAAACCAGGTTGTTGCGCTGCGCTGAATCCATGTCTCTGAACTTTGGACATTGCATCAGCACGTGTCTTTGTTCGCAGTGTGGGCATTGTCCGAAAGAAGTATGTAACGTTTTTGTATGATATTTCTTGAACTCGTAGTTATTTTTCTTGTAGGAAGATTGTTGATTATTATAAGATTTTTGCGGAGCTGATGTAAGTTTCGGCATTTCCTTTTTTGCAGTTTTCATGCCTTCGTAAGCCATGAATTTGCTTTCTAGAAAGAAAAGAAATTGATCTAAATGTGGCAGTTCTCTGTGGTCTTGCAGATCTTTCATGTAGTCCGTGTACGTGGTGGCGTCTAGTTTCTGTGACATTAGATGAACGATGAGTGGGTCCCATGTAGATGTGTTCAATCCTATGTTGGTCAATCCGTTCATACATTCCATGATGACATCATGTAGTTTCTTCAAGGCCAGACCATCAGGTTGGCTAATAATAGGTGAATTGAGCATAGTGTTGACAAAAGAGGTGAACTGAAGACGATGGTGGTCGTAGCGTTGCGACAGTATGTCCCAGCAAGAGTTGTAGTTGTCAGCACTGATGTTGAGATGTTGTACCAATCGCTCAGCCTCTCCGCGCAATCTTGTCTTGAGATGTTGCATTTTTTGTGCCTTGTTTATCATTGGATTGTTATGAATGGTTTCTAAAAAGAGGTCTTTGAAAGAAATCCACTTTGAGTAGCTTCCAGAGAATTCTGGAATTTCAATCTTAGGTGCAGATTTTTGATAGTGTACTGTCGACCAAATTTTCGAATTGAGTTTTCTTTTAAGTTCGTCGTACTTGTCTTCTATCGACACAAACATGTTGTAGTAGTGGGTGACATCAGAGCCTTTAAGTACAGCCTCCAACTCCCAATGCAGTTTGTCAATGACGTCCCACTTAGACTTCAAAATGGACAAATGATCTTCTAGCTCCCATTTTTCCGTCACAGTTTTCAAGTCTACTTTAGACATGGCACGGTCGAGAGCCTTGAAATTACACTCTTGCCGTGTTAGTAGAGTTTTCTGATGTTCGTCGGTAGTTTCCGCCACTGTATCACCTAGATCAAATGTTACCGTTTTTCGTTGTTTTAGTTGAAACAATAAGCCATCCATATCATTTTTAGTCTTTAGATATAGCTCCTGAGTTTTGTTGAAGATATCGTCCGTGAAGTAATTATGTGACTTGTCTTCAATAGTTTCGAGAATCGTATGACGTTTCTCAAAGTCCCTCCATTGATTTTCGAGAGATTCAAGTCGAATACGAAGATATTCTTCCGTTTTCCGCGACTTACTATCTTTCGCGTAGTTAGAACAAAGAGTCTTGATGTTGTTGAAGCACTCTTCTTGTAATTTCAGCACTTCCATGTTGATAAAAGTCTTAGTTACGTAGTAAAAAAATTTGTGTTTTAAGCTTCAGCACGTAGTTGACGGTGACTGAGCGGATAAGTTTGGTTGTGTTAGCTTCTAGCTCCGCCACGTAGTTGACGGTGACAGAGGAGAGCAGCGTTGGTTCACGAAGCGAAGAGGACAGAGTTTCTGTGATCTTCTTATCGGTGCAGGTATTCAGCTTATTTGTACTTGCATGACAATATGTGCGCCTTCTCAATTAAACTGGTGATTCCCGCTGGTGGGAGGCCAATATAACCGATTCGCTATCGCCACAAAATACAATAAAGCAAAAATACCCTTTTTCCTCGTAGGACCAGATGTATCCTTGATGAGGGAGAGTTCGAAGGACCAAAATGTAAGAGCCGTGTAGTGGTGATCTTACAGGAGGATGATGTTGGTAGTGGTAGTAGGTACTCACAGTTGTTGGAGCACTTACTGTTCAGCACTATGTTACACGAGTACGTAAAACACACAAGATTCACGAAGTTAAGTTTATTCAGTTAGAATATTGTTACAAGGTTAAGATGGCGAATCTATTTCTTGATAGTGACTTGTGCGTGAGTAGGTCACGTACTGATCGTAAAAGTGTAATACTAAATTATATTCTAATTAAAAGTAAAGTGCAGCGCATGCGACCCAAAGTAAACGCCGCGTGCGCAAATTGCCAATGTAGGGTGAAACCGTACAGGTCGGTAAGTGAATTTATGAGGTTCATTTAGTATGCAATTAGGAAATTTAACACTTTGACCATAATGATCTGATCCAAACTTTTTTATTAAGTTCTTACTAATTGGTTCACAACTACTAAAAATATTGTCTAGACATGTGGCTGTTGTTATAGTTACCCTAGTTGGTTCATTGAAAAGATGCGTCAGATTAAAACATTTGAACAAGTTAATGAACCTTTCAGACAGAGAATCTAAAATAATGTCTATATTAAAATCCCCGCAGATTATTAAAACTTTACTACTAGTAAAAATCTTAAGCAAAACTTCTTCCATAGTGGACTCAAACCTCCCGTAATCCGCGTCAGGTGGACGGTAAACACTCACTATGATAATATGTCGCTCTAGCTCAACGCACGACAGCTCAATAGTCCTCTCAATAGAGAGATTAACAACATCTTTACGTTCCTTGCATTTTAAATGATTTTTCACAATAATAAGAGAACCGCCTCTAGTGGCGTTCTTACGTTTGTATGAACTTACTATATTAAATTGTTCAAAATAAGGGAGCAACTGAGCAACTGATCGGAACGTTGAAATCACCTTAAAATGTATGTCTTCAATGAAGCATGTCTTCGTACAAAATACATTTCCACCAATTATAGTTAGCTAGCCTAGTAAAAATGCTCACAATACTTTTCCCTATTTCAGGAAGCCACGGCTCATCATCAGGCCTCGTTTCCATAGCGACAGAAAACAACAACGTTAAATTCACCGCGCCCCATTGCCTCGACAATCTTCAAAAAGAGAAAGACCTACCCACCCCTCTATCAACCCCTACCACATCTAGGAAGTCACGCCGAAGATCCAATCTTTTCACCCCTTCGAAGAAAGATGATAGATTGAAGAATGGCGAGCTGGGATCGGGGAGGGCGATACCTTTGAAGCAAGGGTACCTTTATAAGAAGAGTAGCAAGGCGTTGAATAAGGAGTGGAAGAAGAAATATGTTACGCTTTGCGATGATGGCAGGTTGACGTACCATCCGAGTTTACATGTAAGTATTTTGTATAGTACCTACTATATATGTATTTATTTACAATATATATGTATGTATTTACAACAAAAAAATGTATTATATCAGTCATCTGGTTACCATAAGACAAGTATTAAGTTGCTTAGCTTAGGACTAGATGATGCCGTGTAAAATGTCCAAGGATATTTATTTATTTATTATTATGTGTATAGTTCCCAGCATTATTTGAATGAAAAACTTTGCCATGTGCAATTTGCTTAAATATCCTTATAGTAACTTTTGGAACTGAATCTAGCTCTTATTGAATGCTTGATAAACTATTTTTGTCTGCAATTTTCTAGGATTACATGGAAGATGTGAACGGCAAAGAGATCTCTCTACAGTACGTGACAGTGAAAGTGCCAGGGCAGAAGCCACGCGGTTCTAAATCTATTATCACTACTGTGCCAGGGTATAACGGACACTCGGCCAGTCTGGACATACATGATAGCATTGGGGGACTGTCTATTGGTAAGTTTAAATGATTAAAAAAATTTAAGAAAATGATTTGTTGGCTCTCCTACAGGCTGCGCCAGTTAAAAGTATTTACAAAAAAATGTAGACGTGTTTTATTTAGTGATCATGGAGAGCTCTTGCATTCTTCAAATTCAATTCAATGTATGTATTATATCTAAATATGATTTATGATTACAATTAAAGAAATACTACATCTATCCTATCTGATACTTGGTTCCAATATTAAAAGCTTAATTATGCTGGTTCTATGTGAAATATTTACTACATAATTTAACCCTTCCAGGTTACAAAGAGAAACCACAACGCGCCACCGACAAGGCCCTTCTCTCGGCCTTTGAGACCATGAAAGAACCTGCTTCGAGCCGGCAGTCATTGGCCTCTGAGACCGAGGTCGGATCGACCAACGGCGCGGATAAGGACACGCCGCATGTCAAGAAACGACATCGCAGGATGAAGAGTAGCGGGGTTAAGAATGGCGATGAAGGTGAGTGTTCATTGATTTAAATAGGCGTTGGTCTTGTAGTGCGGGTTAAGGAAATAAAATAAGTCAGAAGCATAATTTAATAAATTTAGCATGTAAGTACACAATATCACACAACTAGCATATTTTTTCTTCATTGTGTTAGTGGTCTTTAATTTATTTTAAAAAATATAAATAATATTAATGCAAGGTTCGAACCCATTACCTTCAAATCACTATGAAAGGATGATAATGAGTTTCAATCACCCAATTGAAAGTATGATGTGTCTCACACTATTCGTGACCACGAGGAGTGATTGTGCCGCGAGTCCTTTCCTCCTAGAATCTCTTAATCTAAACGTGGTGGGTCTCAAAATCAACTTTATTTTTATAATAATAAACGTAATTTGCATATGCTGAGATAGGGACCTAAATTAGACCTCGCGCAACACATTTTTATTTTTTCTTTCATTATTATTATTCGTCTGTTTTATGTTCCTATTATATTTTATGTATTCTACCAACTTACGTGTTGTTGGGGCAAATAAATGTCTGTTCTTTTCTTTCTTTACTTTTCTAATTTCAAGATGGACGTATCAAACTTCATTTCCAAATTTCAGACGGAGAGTTTACAACTTGCGAGTTCACGATAGTGAGCCTGGACGGCAAGCGTTGGCGCTGGGAGGTGTGCGGGCTGGGGGCCGGGCCGACCGCCGCCGCGGCCGAGCGGGACGCCTGGGTCTGCGCCGTGGAGGCACAGATCCTGGCCTCGCTGCAGGGACGGGTATGTACTACCAATTTTGAAACAGTTTAGCTTGCAAGGTGTTAGCTAGCTGATCCTGCCCTTTTTATTTTGACCAATCGGAGTCATAAACATCTAAAAGCAATAATTGTTTGATGACTTTTACCATTGTTAAAAACTTACTGTTATTATTTGTTCTTCAAACTTTATAACAAAGCACCGAAATACTTTGTTGCTATTGGTGTTCGAATGTTGTAAAGCGGTGTAAACTGCTAGTTGCGTCACAGAAAAAGCACCCTTAAGGTGGTGAAGCGGTGCTTTGGGTGATAGTACATAACAAGATATAAAACAAGACGAAAAAAAGCTTTGAAAATCCCACCGGCTGCGCCAGATGATGAGCTGCTAAGACAGGTTTGTCGAACTAGAAGCTGTAAGGGAAAGTGTTAATTCTAACATCTCTAGCCAAAAATATTTACTTAGTCAAAAATTTAATCATTAGTTTAAAATTTTCTGCTCAGTAGAGGCGGAGAATCTGTAGTCGTAAGAACGGGTATGTAACAACAAACTAGACTAGTTTGTTGTAGAAAAATCGTTAATTTTGGTAGAACCTGAAGGATCGTCTTACCCGTCCTTACAACTACAGATTCTCCGCCTCCTCTAGACATTACACATTATAAAAGGTTTAATAATCCCACCGGCTACGCCAGTTACAAACAATATTATGTTCTCGATAAATATAATTAATTTTGTATATTCTATTCCAGACATCCCGTCAACCCGCCCCAACTGGAGCCAACTCAACGGGCGACGTACGAGCGACGTACTACATAAGACGCGTGCAAGGAAACTCCGCGTGTTGCGATTGTGGCGCAGCCGGTACGTTTTATATTCAGTCAGATCATACCTACTATACCTACTTACCTACTATAATAATATAATAATATTATAAAGAGGTAAAGTTGGTTTGTTTGTTTGTATGTTTGGGGTAATCTCCGAAACTACTCATCCGATTTCGAAAATTATTTTACCGATGTGTAGCATGAATTTTCCGAATGAACATAGCCTATAATATTTTATCAAAGTAGGTACCACGCGAGCAAACTAGGTGACTAGGTGTATTGTACAAACAGTAGGTAAATAGGTAAATTCGCAGAACAGAATGAAAACCAGTTGGAAAATCTAAGGTTTCAAATGATTGATTTAAAATTTTAAAAATTGCCATTATCAGCTGAGCGCTTCCGTGCTTTGGATGACACGTTAAATTGTCGGTCCCGGCTTTTAAAGTCGTTAAGCCATCACGGAGGCCTTTAGGCGGCCTAAAAACTCCGTCACCAGAGTTAAGCCACTTGCTCAAACGAAGTAACTTTTTTTTTTATCTTCAAATGATCTTGAATGCCCAAATATGTAAAAGTAAAAACCGTGCTATACTATACAAGGTGATCAATCATGTTGTTTTTTTTTCTAGATCCTGACTGGGCGAGCCTCAACTTGGGCGTACTAATCTGCATCGAATGTTCCGGAGTGCATCGTAATCTCGGCTCGCATATATCGCGCGTGCGCTCTCTGGACCTCGACGAGTGGCCGTAAGTATCATGAAATATATTTTAATTTACCATGCCTGCTTCACACAATAATAAATAGGTGTTCTGTTTTAGTATGCACCAGTATCGCCAAACTGCTTTAGTATAGAAAGTTTGAACTGGTAAAAACATTTAAAATGTAACAAGTGGCAACATTTAAAATTTTATGAAACCGACTTCAATTTCAGAAGAATAGAGCAATTTATTGCGCTCCTGAGATGCATTTTGGTTCATTACTCTGCAGACCCTCATCAGATCGATCCTAAATGTTTTATGGGACAATGAAAAATGAAATAAGCTTTCAAGAATTTTCATAATCGGTTCACCACCCGGTCCAAAGTTAGTTACTTAACAAACGTAAAAAAAAATACAGACGAATTAAGAACCTCCTCTTTTTTTAGGCAGTTAAAAACGAACATGGATGTATATTTTTGTTTGAAATAGTTTGAATTGAACAATAATGTATCTTTCAGTCTGGGCCACGTCAGCGTGATGGTGTCGATAGGCAACGCGCTCGCCAACTCGATATGGGAGGCGGATCTCAGAGGACACATCAAGCCTGTAGCCACCTCGACTCGGGAGGAGAAGGAACGGTATGTATTGTGTCGGGGTTTTTAAATACCTTTAACAAATACAGCTAAGTTAGCTCCAACCACAGATTATATAATACACTAGCTCCAACTAACAGCTAAGTAAGCTCCAACTAAAGTGATCTTCGCTTTTGTGAATCCTTTGTTGAGAGGAATTAATGCGTGGTTCCAATACCTAGTATAGTATTATTTTATCTGTGCTAATACTTCGGGAAAATTCTAGAAATCTCGCGAACATTGTCGAACTACATCGAATATTCTAGGCCCAAAATCTTCTCGTGTATTGATTGATAATTTACTTCCCCCCTATCGTTTGACGCTATTATTGTATAATAGCCAATCTCAATAACCTATCTACCTTTGGTTTTGCTTACTGTCAGTAACTATTTGACGTTTTTTGTATGGAAGATATGTCAAATATCTACCCGCAGTAAGCAAAACCAAAGATAGATAGGTTATTGAGACTATCCGTAAATCATCACACCCTCGATCTGTAGATGGATCCGCCTGAAGTACGAGCGGCGCGCGTTCCTGTCCGCGACGGACGCGAGCAGCTCCGAGGCGCTGCGCGGCGCCGGCGCGCGCGGGCAGGTCGGCGTGCTGGCGCGCATGCTGGCCTGCCCGCCGCCCCGCGCGCCCGCGCCCCACGAGCGCGCGCTCGCGCTGCGGGCCGCCGCCGCCGCCGGCCACCTGCCCGCCGCACAGCTGCTCATCTGGGTGAGCGACCTCCCCCTCACTCCCCCCCTCCCGCCGCCCCGCGCGCCCGCGCCCCACGAGCGCGCGCTCGCGCTGCGGGCCGCCGCCGCCGCCGGCCACCTGCCCGCCGCACAGCTGCTCATCTGGGTGAGCGACCTCCCCCTCACTCCCCCCCTCCCGCCGCCCCGCGCGCCCGCGCCCCACGAGCGCGCGCTCGCGCTGCGGGCCGCCGCCGCCGCCGGCCACCTGCCCGCCGCACAGCTGCTCATCTGGGTGAGCGACCTCCCCCTCACTCCCCCCCTCCCGCCGCCCCGCGCGCCCGCGCCCCACGAGCGCGCGCTCGCGCTGCGGGCCGCCGCCGCCGCCGGCCACCTGCCCGCCGCACAGCTGCTCATCTGGGTGAGCGACCTCCCCCTCACTCCCCCCCTCCCGCCGCCCCGCGCGCCCGCGCCCCACGAGCGCGCGCTCGCGCTGCGGGCCGCCGCCGCCGCCGGCCACCTGCCCGCCGCACAGCTGCTCATCTGGGTGAGCGACCTCCCCCTCACTCCCCCCCTCCCGCCGCCCCGCGCGCCCGCGCCCCACGAGCGCGCGCTCGCGCTGCGGGCCGCCGCCGCCGCCGGCCACCTGCCCGCCGCACAGCTGCTCATCTGGGTGAGCGACCTCCCCCTCACTCCCCCCCTCCCGCCGCCCCGCGCGCCCGCGCCCCACGAGCGCGCGCTCGCGCTGCGGGCCGCCGCCGCCGCCGGCCACCTGCCCGCCGCACAGCTGCTCATCTGGGTGAGCGACCTCCCCCTCACTCCCCCCCTCCCGCCGCCCCGCGCGCCCGCGCCCCACGAGCGCGCGCTCGCGCTGCGGGCCGCCGCCGCCGCCGGCCACCTGCCCGCCGCACAGCTGCTCATCTGGGTGAGCGACCTCCCCCTCACTCCCCCCCTCCCGCCGCCCCGCGCGCCCGCGCCCCACGAGCGCGCGCTCGCGCTGCGGGCCGCCGCCGCCGCCGGCCACCTGCCCGCCGCACAGCTGCTCATCTGGGTGAGCGACCTCCCCCTCACTCCCCCCCTCCCGCCGCCCCGCGCGCCCGCGCCCCACGAGCGCGCGCTCGCGCTGCGGGCCGCCGCCGCCGCCGGCCACCTGCCCGCCGCACAGCTGCTCATCTGGGTGAGCGACCTCCCCCTCACTCCCCCCCTCCCGCCGCCCCGCGCGCCCGCGCCCCACGAGCGCGCGCTCGCGCTGCGGGCCGCCGCCGCCGCCGGCCACCTGCCCGCCGCACAGCTGCTCATCTGGGTGAGCGACCTCCCCCTCACTCCCCCCCTCCCGCCGCCCCGCGCGCCCGCGCCCCACGAGCGCGCGCTCGCGCTGCGGGCCGCCGCCGCCGCCGGCCACCTGCCCGCCGCACAGCTGCTCATCTGGGTGAGCGACCTCCCCCTCACTCCCCCCCTCCCGCCGCCCCGCTCATCTGGGTAAGTGCCCGCCCCCTCCCTCCCCCCGCAATTTTGATTCATAGGATAATCGCCTTACCGTGTAATTACCAGATGATAGGACGAATCGCGATGGCCGAGACGGTCTCTTACTGACATTCTTCTCTCTCCATCCAGCACAACGGCAACCCTAACTTCCCTGACGCGGACGGGCACAGCTGCGTGTTCTACGCGCGCGCGGCCGCCAACCACCTGTCCGGCATCCCGCCGCAGTACCCGCGGAGCCTGCAGCTCACCTGCCCCTTGCATCCGAACCCGCCGGCCTTGGCGCCTGGATCGGGTAAATATACCAGTTTACCAACACTTGGTGTCATAAACTGAATAATAGAAATGAAACAACTCAAATGAAACAATGAAAAACTCAGTAAATGAATTTATTGCTGATAGAAAAATAATATAGGTAACTTTAAATTATGACATACTATACTTAATAATGAAATTGACTATTGTATTTTAGATCTTATATCTCGTAACTTAAATTGACTATATTTTCGTTTTTGTTTATTTTAATACTTTATTTATAATGTTTATTTGTAATCTCATAACTAAAAATTGCACGCCATTACATGGCAGAATACATTGTTTCTCAATTAAGTGCAGAACAGAATCCATCTATGTACAACATGTATTTCAAGCAATAAATATTACTTTACTTTACTTT
Source organism: Xanthorhoe designata (assembly GCA_963582015.1). Taxonomy (NCBI): domain Eukaryota; kingdom Metazoa; phylum Arthropoda; class Insecta; order Lepidoptera; family Geometridae; genus Xanthorhoe; species Xanthorhoe designata. The sequence goes on from OY757038.1 coordinate 1,659,870, forward strand.
ACTTGAAACGCACGCCTGTCTGTAACGCATCTGCGCGTTTATAACGATACATAAAGTAAAACGAAGCTCGTGTGAAAAGGTGATTGACTGACTGCTTTTTGATTACTCTTGTTCGACGTGCCTCGGGAGTTTGTTAAAAAAAAAAAAAAACGTGTGCAGAGGCACTGTCATCCCGTTTAATCACTGTCAATAAATTCTCAATAGATATAACAAGAATACCTTTTCATAATTTTCTGAGAATAAAACAATAGGTAAGAAAACTTTTTCATAATTTTCTGAGAATAAAAATGAGTTTCCTCCACAGGCACAAACTCTACAAGTTCAAGCTCAAGCGCAAAATCCTCCATCAAGAACCCAGAACCAGAATGCAACTGCATTATATTCGAAATACTGAACGCCCAGGCCGCGTCGAACGCGCTTGTCGATATACTAATCGGCCTTCAGAACAATCAGTATATGAACGGATATGATACTAACGGAATCAATACATTCGGCCACGCAACTTTGGGCCGACCTAATCTATCGCTGACCAACGGAAAGTGCGGGAGCATAGTTTAGATTTACGGATTAATCCGTACTTTTGAGGTGTAAAACTTTGATTTTACTGAAAAGTAAATTTATATATTGAAAACAACAGATTGAGTTTGTTAATGAATCATCTCATGTTTGATCTGAACAATGCTTTTCATAAAAAAATACAGCTTCAGAAGAATGATTTGCTTGGTTTTTAATGAATACATTTTGTTTGCTAACTGAACAGATTTTTTGTTTGTCAATAGATACAGGTTTACTCGTTGAACTGATGATTTAATTTGTTTTTCCGAACTTTTCCGGTTGGCTATTACAATCTACGGATTTGAATGTAGTTTGGTGCGGATTATTTAAGTTTGGGGATTCATCTGAATAATTATACTGTTACTGGTTACTGGGTATGCAGTGTTACGATACTCTTTGTATTGTTGTGTGATTTTCAAACAGATTTTTGTTTAAAACAATATTATGTCTACAGATTTGTATATCAACATTTTCTAATATGCGAAGTCATTGGGTAACTTAAAAGATTAATTTATTATTAAAATATGTTAAATTTTATTTGAATAGGTATTACAAATTCACCGAATTTTGATAGTTTATTTATGACACTGTAAATGTTTCTTTAAATTATATTCTAGGCAGTATTTTGCACTGTTTAATCAATGTTACATAGATAAGTATGGGAATAATGTTTCGACTGAAATTATAATCGAAAGTTCTTGTATGTAAGTTACCGAGTTTCATTGATGCGTGGAGCTCAAGTTTACTTAAAAATGGCAGCAGTTTCTTGAAGAATTAAAGAGAAATAATTTAATTCAAAATAAATCTTTTATATTACGTATAAATGAGCTCTATAGTTGAAATTATGTCGTACGTACTACGTACTTATACGTAAATGTTGCAAATATTGACGGTATCGTGTTATCCGTATTTCCGATATTAATCCGATCTTTTACGAAATTAGCTAAATTTTGTGTCTGTCAATTTAAATGTTAATTAAAGTAGATAATTGTATTAGTAAATCCCAGTTCACATATCCGCATAATAGTTCAAATGTAATTATTTTGGTAGTTTAGAGAAATTTAGGAGGTTTTGTTGTAGTCCCTGATTCAAAAAGCACATTAAATGTAGGTTTTAAAATTATGGTGTTATTTGCAAGTTGCTACCTTTTAGTATCACAATTTGTATTGTTAAAACTTAAATTGAAAAGGTGGCAACACTAGCCGAAGCATGAATATTGAATCCGTACAATATAATTTATTGACAACTACAATTATTTTATTCACAAAATGGTTCTATCAATGCATTTAGCTAAGGTGCTTATTTATCCACAAGTACGGATTTTTACGGATTATATTTTTTCCGTAAAATAAATTTGTTTTGTTCAATCCGGATTTAATATTCATGTTTCGTTTTACAATAGAGTACATAGGGTTACTTAAATTGATTAGGTGCGAGATCTCAGCTCAATGCTACTGTAGGGTATAATATAGATTAATTGTATTTTAGTGGTAAATTATCACTTTACCCTAGCTCCTTGGGTGATCATCTTACTTTAACCTAACTAATCATATTCGTTTGGGAATATTTTTCTAGAACTTACGTAGGTAGGCTATAGGCAGTTTTGAACTTAAACTTAATGCAAATAGATATTTGCTTACTGTTATTTAGACATTCCATTATTTCGTCACCCAAGGATAATAATAGTTGATGTGATACCTAAGGTTTTCCCATATTAAGCCAAATGTACTGACCCCTTCGTGCCTACTCTAGTTAGTTACGCTTAACGGATTCCCATTTGAATTAAAAATATATTTTAAAACTCATAAAATCTTGTAAGATTATTTTGGTTCGACAAATAATCCGTACTTTTAAGATGTACGGATTACAAAGTTTCAATTCAATTTTGCTATTTCAAATGGAAATCCGGTATTAGCTTAAATATACGACAGGAGTTAGCGAAGTTGATTTCTATTCCTCTTAATGTTTTTCATTTGTTTAGTCTATCTCCTGGACTATTTAGATGTCTTCAATTTAATGATTATAAAAAGTTTCTTGACTAGTTTCACTAAAATGTGTGGAGGATTGATTCTTTGTTTAATGTAACTTATGTTTTAATGTGTAACTTTGCAGAATATCTCATATCAACGACCAAAATGTCATAAGTGTCTAAATTTATAAAAAATCGAAAACACAGAATTAATCTTCTTGCCATCTTTTTACTATTTGCAAGTAGGCCAAAGTAAATTAGTAATTTGTGCATTTATTTGCAACCCAACAATTTAGTGTTATAATATTTTTTTCTTGGTTATATATTTTTTTCCGTATTTATTCTACGGATTGTTTTTCGCCTATAGTTACTAAACAGAATTAAAAATTACAAAGCTTAAATTTATCTAAATTGCAGCTATTATAATGTCAACATTATTTAATTTGTTAATTAAATTACGCTTGTGGAAAATAAATCTGAATATTGTTCACCCCATATTTTATATTCGAAATTATCAATTAAGATTTCTGTATATTTTAGCAATAAATCGTTTTACCGTTCAGTATTCCGATTTATGTTTGTATAAATGCACGAATTATTTCACGCACGTTTTTATTTGTATATTTTTATTTAAAGCGTTAAAAATTGATAATTTTAAATTACGTTACCTTTGACTTTGGTTAGCTATATTATGTTTTGTATATATTTTTTGTACAGGCCAAAGAGCTTTCTTGTAAATATCGAATGCAGCTGTGGGCTGTGCAGTAACAAGTTCCGTTTTTGTAATTTTTAAGATATTTGTTGATGTTCTTATCTTGTCGAAAATAAAGTGTATTTGAACACGATACTTTTGTTTTCTTGGATATTTCCTATTTTTGGTAGACGTTCAGTCTCAATATGATAGAACTCCTATCAGAAGTTAGAAGTACCTACCGGGAGACCCATGTCCTAATGCTCCTACTGAACTCAAAACTACGGGGATTTGTAACATTCTCAATTTATCCTTCTGTTCTTATCACTTAGCATTGAACAGTCAACTACAAAAAACTTTGCAACTAATAAACAAATAATAAGGAACTAAACTAACTCTTACACCTACCTCAACACTAACAAATTTCGTTCTGAATAAGCTTTAGCACTTTTAATCACACTAATATTATAAAGGTCAATGTTTGTGTGTATGTGAGTGTGTTGGTTACTCTTTCAAACGGCTGGACGGATTTGAATGTAATTTAGTACCAGAATGACTTACACCCTGGGTTGAAAAATAGTAGGTAGACGTTAGATTGCGCTTATTATACCTAACTAAGGTGTCAGATTTGTCTTGATTGTTTGTGATAAGCTATACAAATTTAATTTAGCTAAACAAAGTAATGAGGGGATTTAAAATTTGTTTTCTTTAGTTTTGTGTAATAGAAAACTACGCAGTGGGATTTTTTGATAAGTAAATAACGTTAATAAAGTGTTAAGTTTGTGATAAAATAGAATAGGTGATTAAACATACTGGATTGCACCAGCCGTGGTCGCGGGCAGACCACGGCTGGTGCAATCCAGTCGAAACGTCGGGATAAAATTAAATAAAGGTAAATACCGCATTCGGAACACAACACTGCGCTCCAGAACCCAAATTGCTGACGTAACTCGTAAGGTTGCGATGCTTAAATGGAGCTGGGCTGGCCATGTTTGCCGCATGCCGGACGAGCTGTGGGCCAAAATAACCACTCAGTGGAGCCCTGAGACAGCACGACGGCGTCGAGGCAGACCTAGAAAGAGATGGCGCGACGATCTAGATGGCTTTGACAAGGCGTGGGTCCAAACAGCGCAAAACCGTGATAGTTGTAAAGATCAAGGGGAGGCCTTTGCCCAGCAGTGGGACACGATGGGCTAAATAAAAAAAAAAAAAAAAAAGGTAAATAGGTAGCGATAAATACCCGTAAATGTATGTTTAATCATGTGTTCTGATCGCGAAAGTTTAAAAAAGACTAGGTAAATAGGTACAATAGGTTTTTCTCATAACACCAAAGTGCTAAGGGAGAATAGAATTACTACTTAAGTACTTATTTTTGCTATAATCAAAGGAGTGGCTTGAAATGGAAGGTACAACGTCGAGTAGGTAACCTTACCTACCTAAGTAACCCTTTGCGCTCATAGGTACCTATACCTACCTACTTGCAGGCTGATTGGAGGCCCTGGGCACAAAATTAGGATAATAGGATAAGTATAGTGCCGGATATTTTCACCATTTGGCACATTTGTGATGATGGCGTCTTTAGGGGGGTTGGGTTAAGTTTTCGTGGTAGGTACCTACTTTTGGGGGCCCCCTCGAGCGTAAGGCCCTGGGCAATTGCCCAAAATGCCCAGTGGGAAAGAAGGGCCTGTCTGCAGCTCTCTGCGTAAAACCGTAGAGCGTACCTACCTAGTTACTACTGTAGTAGGTAAGTAAGTTCGTGTGAGTAAGTGGCCGACTCTGGTGACGGAGTTTTTAGGCCGCCTTAAGGCCTCCGTCGTGGCTTAACGACTTTAAAAACCGGGACCGACAATTTAACGTGCCCTCCGAAGTACGGAAGCGCTCTGATATTAATGCCACTTGCGGTCACCCATCCAAGTAGTGACCGCTCAGAACGTAGCTATCAAGAACGTCTTAGCAAGCTTCGCCACGAGCGCTTCATACAACTGTTGTTACCTACTACTGTAGTGAACACGATAAACTTGTGAAAACCATTACTTAGGTACCTAGGTACTTATCGTGATCTAAATAAGGTCCTTATCCAAAGCGTAAAAGTATACAAGCTTCCAAAATATGATAAAGAAGTAGGTACCTAACTACTGGACTAACTAGATGACGCTGTGTGGAATGTCCAAGGATTACTTAAGTGTGTGCCATAACGCCGAGGAATGAGCGGGAGAGCGAATAATGTTTTTACTCGTGAGTGAGAAGCGCAGAACTATATACACGCAACATAATTTATAGCGAAAAAACAGTTTTTATATAATTACAAGTTAATTAAACAAGCAATCGAAAAATTAAAAAACCAGAACTAAATCAATACTTCTAGGCTATTTGTCAAAACAGAAAACCAACAAAAATAGCGTTCTGTTCCTGATATAAATAGCAAACTGTGTGAAAAACATGTATTTTTCAAAAAAATATATGATCGAGAAAACTTTTACCAATCGTGTTTCTAAAAAACCATAACGCAAGATAAAAGTTCAAAGTATCATTTCCCTAATATGAAGGACGTAGCTTTCACATATACTGAGATAAATAAGGATTTCGACGACTAATTTGCATATGGCGCTCTCTTAAGTAAGTACCTAAGTATTTATTATTTATAATGTTGAAGAAGTAACAAGTAGAAAATGCAGCAATAAGCTACCAGTAGGTATAAGCTCTGAAAGCCGCTGGTAATTGTGGACCAGTTTTGAGCGCAGCGCAGACACCAATTTTGGAGCCAATTTTCTCAAACCCGGTGGAGTGTAGGAGCTGGCGACACTAATGCGGGGTTTACAATTTAGCAATGCTTTTAATTTGGTTTAAGTAGTTAAGTAGGTAGGTACTTACCTACATAAATGTGACTGGAAATGTTATCAAATTTAGCAATGAGAAATTTAGACATTTATAATATAGGTAAGATTATTTTATCTGTGGTAAGGGTAGGTAGGTAACTCTATAAAGACGAACGTAAAGAAATACCTAAGGTAAGTACTTACCTAAATAACGCGATAAAACTCCCGTGTCCATGTAGGTATTTATTATAAATAGGTAGGTAGGTACATAGTAAAATAACATGAACCTGCTGGTTCGGTGCCGTCGAGTTAAAAAACTTCTAGGTGTGTAGTGCTTACCTAGTGTAATTAGGTACCTACCTAACCTAATTACACTAGGTAAGCACTTACTTACCTAAGTACTTACCTACCTACAATGTAGGTATGTAAAAGTGTGTAATAGTAGATACCTGACCAAAATACCTACCTGACTGCGAGAAGTCTGGGAGCTATTAGCTCCCAGCTCCCAGACTATTCAATCAAAACGGCCTAAGCGGTGATAAGCTGGGCGCAGTCAGGTATTTTGGTACTTACCTACTTATTATACACTTTTACATACATTGTAGGTAGGTAGGTAGGTAGGTGTAATTATTATTAGGTAGGTACTTAGTACTTAGTACTTAGTACCTACCTACCCAATAATAATTACACTAGGTAAGTACTACATGCCTAGAAGTTTTCTAACACGACGGCATCTACAGTTTGTTAAAGAAAAAAACTCGAATGTAAAGGTAGGTACCTACAGACGAAGGTACCTACATGTTAGAAAGAAAGAAAGAAAGAAAGAAAGAAAAATCATTTATTCTTGTAGGACCTCAAGGATCACTTAAGTATCGTTTTACATGCTAGGTGATTCTAATGCCTGTTCCAACGCGACTCCCTACACCAGGGAAAGAATCAGGCAAGAACCTGGTGGTGTGGGCCTAGCTTTTTTTTAAAAGCGATCCCTTAACAATCTAAAATACTTAATCTAAATAGTCAAGCTTCAGTGGGAAGCCAGTCGAACAAAGTAAGGCATGTCAAAGAAAGTAAAAGTAATTGTAAAGTTAACAAGATAACACCTCAACAAAATGTTGTCTGGCATCACACGCTACACTTGGCCGACTTAAGTGGTAGGTACCTACTTATCAAGGTAGTAAAGATATTGTATACCATCAACCGTCGAGGGGCACAGCGACATCAGGCCACGCAATTTTATCATTAATAAAAGCCTCAATGGAATAATACGCTTTCTCTACAAGAATATTCTTTATGTACGTTTTAAACCTTCGAGTCGGTAGGTTAGTTACGTTGATTGGGAGTTTATTGTAAAAAAGTACAGTATTTCCCATAAAAGAACCGTTTACTTTTTCTAGTCTAAATTTAGGCACACATAATTTATTTTTATTTCTAGTGTTAATTTTGTGCACATCACTTTTTTTCTTAAAGTTGTTTATATATTTGTGAGTGTGCAATAAGTTTACATAAATATATTGCGAAAAAACAGTAAGAATATTTATTTCTTTAAAACGCTCTCTTAAAGAGTCCCGACGTTTCATTTTGTAAATGGCGCGGACAGCTCGCTTCTGTAAAACGAAAATAGTTTGAATATCTGCTGCTTTACCCCAAAGAAAAATACCATACGACATCACACTATGGAAGTAACTGAAATATACTAACTTAGCTGTTCCTTCGTCAGTAAGTTGCCTAATCGTACGCACTGCGTAAGCCGCGGAGCTAAGCCTACCTGCAAGTGTTTCAATATGCGGACCCCACTGCACTTTGGAGTCGATTGTAAGACCTAAGAAAACAGTTGAATCTACAAGATTAAGTGCTTCCCCATTTAGTTTAATTTTTGTAGGTCTCTGAACCACGTTAGGCAAAGTGAATTTAATACATTTAGTTTTTTTGGCATTAAGTAAGAGGTTATTAGCAGTGAACCAGTTTGAGACTTGGGCTAAAGAGGCATTAACATCATCATAATTATCCTTAGACCTATCAACTTTAAAAAGCAAAGATGTATCATCAGCAAAAAGAACAATGTCACACATGTCTTTTACAAAGGAAGGAAGGTCGTTTATGTACACTAGAAACAGAAAAGGGCCTAGTATCGAGCCCTGTGGCACACCCATATCAATAACTGACCCTGAAGACTTTTCACCTCCTACTTCAACTTTAAGGAGTCTCTCAGAAAGATAAGATCTAATCAGGTTAATAGCTTGGTTTACGACACCATAGTACTTTAATTTAGAAATTAGAGTCGCATGACATACGCAGTCGAAGGCTTTCGACAGATCGCAGAAAACTCCGACTACGTCTTGCGAGTTCTCAAAGGCCTCATATATGTGTTTTAGAAGCAATGTACCTGCATCGGTTGTTGATCTACCTCTCGTAAATCCAAATTGGTGCTGGTGTAAAAGTCCGTTGAGATTAAAGTGAGAGAGCAGTTGATTAAGAATTAGTTTTTCAAATATTTTACTTAACGCAGGCAGAATCGATATTGGTCTATAATTAGCGGGGTCAGTTTCATTACCAGATTTGAATAAAGGAATAACTTTACTCATCTTCATTAGATTGGGAAAAACTCCCTCGTCAACGCAATTGTTAAAGATATAAGCTAAACATGGAGCAATATCCCCAACAATAGTAGCTAATATCTTAGTCGAAATCCCCCATAAATCTTCAGTGTTTTTAATATTCAGTGTTTTAAATATTTTGACAATATTGTCTGCGTTAACATAACTAAACCTGAATTCATTATTACCCTGAACAACACTGGATTCCAAAAGGCCGTATGCTATAGTGGCGGATGAATTTAATGATTGAGTCACCACATGTGGTATATTAGAGAAAAAATTATCAAATGCGTGAGCGACCTCATCGCTTTTAGTTAATAAATGATCATTTACTTTTAGATTTATCTGTTTGTGGCCACGTTTTGTTTTACCAGTCTCATTGTTGATCAATTTCCAAGTGGCTTTAATTTTGTTAGGTGCTGTTTCAATTTTATTTTTTAAAAACATTGATTTTGCTACCTGACATACTTTTTTGAATGTTTTAGAATAATTCTTAATGTAAAGGTTATGTGAAGGATCGTGGAGCATTAGTTCCCTTGTAGAATACAGATCATAAAGTTTATTTCTACTTCTATAAATACCAGGTGTTGCCCAGTCTGCAAAGCTTGCACTAGTTTTAGATATACAAGTCTTTAATTTAAATATTTCCTTATGCTCCTCAGTAATTAAATTAGATAAACAGTTAAACAGCTCATTCGGGTCTTCTATACAAGGCAAAAGTGACATTTTAAGTTCTATGCAACCCTTAAACTTTGTAATACGACTCGCCGTGATAGGTCGGTAAGTGAATTGAGTAGGTTCATTTAATAAGCTATTAGGAAATTTAACACTTTGACCATAATGATCTGATCCAAACTTTTTAATTAAGGCTTTACTAATTGGTTCACAACTACTAAAAATATTGTCTAGACATGTGGCTGTTGTTAATGTTACCCTAGTTGGTTCATTGAAAAGATGTGTCAGATTAAAACATTTGAACAAATTAATGAACCTTTCAGAAAGAGAATCTAAAATAATGTCTACATTAAAATCACCACAGATTATTAAAACTTTACTACTAGTGAAAATCTTGAGCAAAACTTCTTCCATAGTGGACTCATACAGCCCATAATCCGCGTCAGGTGGACGGTAAACACTCACAATTACATGTCGCTCCAGCTCAACGCACGACAGCTCAATGGTCCTCTCAATAGAGAGATTAACAATATCTTTACGTTCCTTGCATTTTAAATGATTTTTCACAATAATTAGAGAACCGCCTCTAGTGGCGTTCTTACGTTTGTATGAACTAACTACATTGTATTGTTCAAAATAAGGGAGCAACTGATTATCTAAGATCCAGTGTTCAGTCACACACATAATGTCTACATTACATTCTTTTAAAAATAACTCTAATGCTAATAATTTGCTGGGGAGGCTTTGCATGTTCTGATGTACAACATGTAAAGTGCCTAGCTTACCCGTTGTCGAAGCGGTCAGTTTAAATGTTGACCGGCAGTCCCTAGTGCATGATCAACCATATTAGTACTACTACTAACTACAGGCTCGTCAGATAGGTGTGTTGTACCATGTAAAACACCATCAAAAATATTAAATGCTAACAATTTAGCAATTATCAATTGACTTTTACTACTATAGTACATAGTACTTTTAGTCAAATTTAAATCACTAATAAAAGTATTAGTGTCAAAATACAAAACGTCACTATGACGACATGTCAAATTGTAAAATAATAAATTACATTTATAGACCTGCTGGTTCTCTTTTGCAGTCAGGAATTTAGAGTAAGGAAAAGCACATACAATTAATTTTCCCAACCCAAGTTCTACTTTTGCCATCAAAATGTCAACTAAGTTGATAATATCTAGACGCTTAATGTTACTACATTTACCTAAATGCAATACCAGAGTAGTATTGCTGTCAAGTGATGTATCCGACTTTATACATTTAGTGATATAGTCAATTGGGGCATTTGGGAAACAATTATTTACAACATTTTGCTTGAGTTGGCCACCAAGCCGTAGACCAAACCCTACACCGATTTCATCAGTATACAACACAGTTCTCCGGGTCTGCCGACAGCCTGTAGTCTGTCTAACCGGGGACTGGGTAGCTTGTATCTGTTCTCCTAAGACGGGAACACAGGATGAAATTTGTTCCATTACCGGTGTCATTATAGAAGATACATCATCGGCTAATAAGGGTGGGTCTGTCTGTGTATAACTATTACATACTTGCACATATATACTATCATTGCTGACTACGTCAACAATGCTGTCTATCTTTATCAGGTTATCTAAAACCTCCTGTTCTGCTTTTTTAAACTTACATGTCATATCATGCAGTGATCTTTCAAGGCCTACTATTTTCTCAGCCATGTGATCCAATTCTAATGAGTGGCGGCCTATTAAATTATAACATGAGGTTAATTCCTGCTTCAAAATACATTTTTCTTTGCACAGTTTTGCATGATCAAAGACTTTTCTTTGAATTTTCAGCTTTTTCTCTGACTTTTTAATGAAATTGTTTATTTTTAAATATTTTTTAATTTTGTTGCTCCCTTTCATTAATGACTTGTTATTGCAATTTGGTGTAGTGGCCTCATTCATAGAGAAACTAGGCACACTACTCGAAAGCTCAGTCTGTAAGTCCAGACTACTAAAGTTAATAGCTACAGGTGTTTTCCTTAATTCTAAATTTTATCTAAAGTTAGGTTGACATAAAACTGTTTTTTAAGTAGGTACTATAAGTACCTAAGTACTTACTTAACAAAATAACACAACAGCCTTAGCAAGAAAGTCTAATTACGCATTACCACAAAACCAGCATGGTTTCGTATTCCGTCGGCGACAACGTAAATTTCACAATAACCATTTGGGATTAATTATTGGAGCTTGTAACTAAACTAGGTACTAACAACCGCACATCATTTAATTGAAGTTCGTAGCAACTATTGACTGATCTTTGGCAACTATTCTCACGAAGATTAATCTAGGTATCAAGTTAATAGTGGAATTACTCACGACTCCACCTTGTTAATTGAGATACAAAATGTACAAATAAATGTTTGGATATAGGTACCTACCTCTGACTCTAAGGGGGTCATAGATACTTCTGACTACCCCTTTAGACATCTTCAAAGGATCTATCTAAAAATGGCCTAAAGATCTTATAAATATTATAAAGATCAGGCTAACTAAGTGCTTTCCTCACTATGTGATTTGAATCACCGTCAAGAGCAATGTTAACCTACCCCACACATAATGTACCTAATGGTGGCAATTCTGAGTGTCGCAAAAGCTAAATTAAGCTAACTAAAATTGTTGCCGTCCCTTTCATAGCGATGGGAATAAAAAGGATGGCAATAGTTTTAGTTAGGTTAGTTTAGCTTTTGCGACACTCCGAATTGCCTCCATTATATTCCTTAAATTAAAAAACTGGCACGGCCAGGATTCTAACTCTCAGCTTATGATTAAAATTTGCAGTAGGTAGGTACCTACTTATCTAAAGCCATGTTGACCTAGCTAGAGGACTAACTTCGAAGTCGAAGCCTAACAGCATAATTCAACAAGGATAATAATCTAGTGTTTTACATTTTCTTGAAAATTCAATTAACCTTGTTCCTTGCTAAATTATACCTAGAACAAGTCTTCGAACAACAAACAATTCATTGGAAACTTTCTCTGTATGACGCCTTTGATCTCTAAAACTTTCTTCGAGAGCTGCCAGCTGATTAGCTTTTCGTTCGATTTCACCTTGAGATGTGCCGGTGTTCCTGACAGTTTGAAGCTTAATCAATTGATTCTAATCTCTTTGTTCTAACCCCGGTAATTAAGGTACATTTAGGAATAAGCGATAATTCTACCGCTGGGGATCTCGAGAGGGAAAATCGAGAGAGTAAGTACTCTTACTACTTTTTAGTTTATAAAAAAAAATTATGCCAGTTTGTTCTGGGGAGACTCTGGTGGGGTGATAATTAAAACGAAGTTATTTCAGATGTCAATGTATTTCAATTTAAGGAAAAGGTGTTACTGGCAGGTAATTCATCTTCATGAAAGGTGTCAACTCTCAGGGGATTTAATTTCAGCAGTGAGAATTTCTAAGGCTTGGCACTATTAAACTTCACGAATTCGGAACATTTTCCAAATCACATTTCGAAACTCCGGTTCACTTCACCATTTACGTCTTCTCTCTTCTTCTTGCCTAAACAAGGCATATCCCAGAATACCTGGCTTCTTGACAGCTCCTCAGCTTCATCGAATGTATGAGGCATATCTTTCTTCGCTGTCTCAGGCAGGAATAAAGCAATGAATCCACCAAGTCCTGCTGTACCACCCACGATGATAAGAGGAAGCCAGTGGGCATAAACTTTCAGATACACGATGTAAGGAGAAAGAACTGTAGCGATGTACCCACATATGTGTACAATAGAGACGCCAGACCCTCGAACTGATGTTGGCATTAACTCGGCAGCCCACTGCATTACAGCAGAGTATGACATATTAACTGCAAATCGGGCAACTACAGCACATGCTACAGACTGGAGCCCAGTACTCATGAACACAGTTAAAATAGAGAACACACAGCTTACTGCCATCACGATTACAGTTAACCACCTTCTGCCCAGCCAGTCCAAGATGAAAGCGATTATGAACATCGATGGGAACTCGGTGAAGGAGATCACAGAGAATGACAGAAAGAAGTCAAAATCCAACTGCCCAATACTTCGTACTAAGGCATCGAACACTATAGTACAGCACATAAACTCCAAACACACTAATATTAATGATCTCCTCAACGTTGGTCTTTTAAATATTTCAAAGATACTCTTCGTCTCTTCCTTCTTTTCATTAGATAGAGTCTGTTTAAACTGTTCTATCAACTTCTTTGGCACTTCTTTTTTATTAGTCCGTCCGATTACAAGCACTTTCTCAATAGCTTCATCAACGCGCCCTTTGGATAGTAACCATCTTGGACTCTCTGGAATAAATAATGGAGCGAAAATGGCAAGTGCTAGAGGTATGCTAGTGACTAGAGATATTGTTTTCCAATGCCCACAGGCAAGTGCTATCCAAGGCAGCGCAGTGACGAACGTGGAGTAGAAGAGAGAGAATGCCAAACTTGAAAGCAACGATCTGTATTTTGGAGCAACATACTCAAGGACAATTAGATAGGTCATCAACATACAGTTGTCATAAGACATTCCCATTATAAATCTACATATCGTAAACGGGACGAAGTCATTTGTGAACGTACTCGCCAGTCCTCCAATGCAACCTAACATGTTGCTTGAGATGGCTGCTGGCAATCTTCCAAAGCGGTCAGAAACCCAGCCTATTAAGAACCCTCCAACGATAGAACCGACAAAGTACATTGCTTGCGCTGTGGCTTGGTAACTGTTCTTATCACACACCCATCCCATTTCGCTTGCTATCGTTGGATATGGTATTTCAGATTTGTCGAACTCCCATCCGTTTTGACAAGGAACCGTCTCCCACTCTCCTTTTGGCTTTAATCCTGTTCTCAGAACTTCTGTCCAATTCGCCACATACGCCCGGCAGTGAGAATGTCCGTAAATAGAATTTACATCTTGAGGTATGGCTATGCTTATTCTTTCAGCTTCGGTCAAGTTTTCAAGTTCTGGGATCCAGCACCAGTGGTTTGCTGAGGTCTCCGTCATGAACATCTGCGAGAAATAGCTGAATACTCCGAATAAGTAGAACGGGCAGGTCGAGAAGAATAGTATGAGCTGGTATTTACCGAACTCTCCTGCTGAAGATAGCAACTCATCATAATCCACGTGACCTTCTTGTTTTGCCTTCTTCTTCTGCTCCAATTTGCACTCATTGCCGCTTGTCATCTCGTTAGACATTTTTGTATCATAAAACTTGCTTATTTTTAGTTTCTTAATGTAATGGCAGTCTTAGGTAAGTTTCCTTTGATACGTAAAGTTATACTAAATGATAGTAATGTTACTGTAGATTATATAGACTAGCTGACAAAACGTGATTTCTATTATAAAACATTGATTGTTTAAGACTTAGGTTTGTTTGAGCATGGCACCGGGGATTATGATAATTAAGTGTAATATCAAGAGATTGTTTATTTCTGGATATTTATAAGTGCAAAAAGTATGTGAATAGACAAATTGTGGTGAGTGAATTAAAATGGGTTTTATTGTCAGGAAAAACCTGTAAATTATAATGACAAAAAAATATAGTTCGTAAAGTTTTTAAAAAAAACCTTTCATATATATTTAGAGCATCACAAGTCAATCAATGAGTACCTAGATTTGTTTAACTGTATGTTTTATAACGACTAACTCTATTCTAGATTATCATCATCATCATCCACAGCCCGACTTCACCCACTGCAGGCCTCCCTTAGCTTGTGCCATCCGCCACGATCCTACGCCAATCCTATCCTTTGCCAGACGACTTTATTGATGTCGTCTGCACGTCTCGCTGGGGGGCACCAACATTTCTAAACTC
The DNA here is from genome assembly GCA_963582015.1 of Xanthorhoe designata. Classification (NCBI taxonomy): domain Eukaryota; kingdom Metazoa; phylum Arthropoda; class Insecta; order Lepidoptera; family Geometridae; genus Xanthorhoe; species Xanthorhoe designata. The sequence goes on from OY757038.1 coordinate 1,674,986, forward strand.
TTGGTTCGACTCCATCTCGTCTCATCTCGACCCCCATTCGGTTACTGCTTTGCTCCACCTGCCATCAGCTCGCCGCGCCATGTACTATTTAAGATAGGTATAATACGACCTCTGTGGCGCGGTGGGCGAAGGCTCGCCTGAGACGCGGAGGTTGCGGGTTCGATCCCCGCCACGGGACAAATGTTTGTATGTTCTACAGATATTTGTTCCGGGTCTGGATGTTTTTCTATCTATAATATGTATGTATTTACAAAAAAAAATATGAAAGTAGTATATCAGTCATCTAGTTACCATAACACAAGCATTTAGTTGCTTAGCTTGGGACTAGATAACGCCGTGTGAAATGTCCAAGGATATTTATTTAAGGATATTTAATAAAATCGACAAAACATTTAGATGGCTTTAAAATATATTCTAAATGTGATCGGAAATCGGTGTCGCGAGGGATCGAAAAATTACATAATAAAGAGGAAACCTTATACCAAACAGTGGGTTGAAATAAAATGATGGTGAAGTTGAAAAACTCAACTTTATTCTCCTAAGTTACGAATTAAGAAAAGTTTAAAGGGTGCTTTGCCAGTAGATTGCAGTAAATTCAGAGCCCTTATTACTTTCTTGCGAGTAAGGTTACCGGCGGGAAATCGGCGAGTTTATGGAAAGTTGGGAGGTTGAATATTGAAACTACATTTTCAATATACTTTTTGTCATAGCTAGATAGAAATAATATGTAAGTGATAATTCTTTTTTATTCCTTTCTTTGTTTGATATATCAATTCACTATTTTGAGTTTAAATATGTAATACCTAGCTAAAGAGGCCGGGTTATTTCCGGAGTACCCCAAAGACCCCCGACCATAATAAGAGATATTTTGTAATAAACTCAAACCGACTTCAACTCTTTAGTACCTATTAGCATGGACGAAATATTAGTAGGTAATGTGGAAGATAAAGACGTACCTAAGCCATAAAAGACGCCATATCCGCTGAATCATTGCATTAACCCCACACAAACTATTTTACGAGAAGTTTGAACAACTTTGACCATTTTTTTCACTCTTCCTGAGCAATTGAGCAATAATTTATACGTTTTCTCACTCTTCCGAACTTATTATATTGGCATAGAGACAATAAACTAGGCCATTTGGTTGATAAATAGCTGAACTTCCGAGGTATGACAATGGATAGATAGGATTTATAGAATAAAGCCGATAACTTCCTAGTAGTCCGCTCGATATAATAATAATAATATAATATAATCTTTATTTCAGGCAACTAAAGATAAGTAACAAGATGTTATATACCTACTTAATCTAAGGCTCATATAATAAATACCTTACAGACTAACATACATAGGTACAATATTTTATTCTAATCACACGTTTGTCCGGCGACGTGAGACATTATAGGTAGATATAGGTATCGGTCTTCGGAATAATGAACAAAAACACACTCGAGAGTTCAGTTGCCCTCCTTACAACATAAGAAGTCTGTTTTTATAGCCAACTTGTATTTTGTTAAACAACGTCTTGTTTACCTTCGGAAAGTTGAGCCATATTTACATGCCTCTTTTACACGACTCCAATTCTCACACTACGAAAATGTAAAACCCTATTTTAAATTCTACTAATCACACTACCTAATATTATAAAGGTGAAAGATTATGTAAGTGTGTTTGTTACTCTTTTACGCTCAAGCGGCTGGACAGATTTTAATGAAATTTGGTACCAGAATTGCTTATACCCTGGATTAAGGAATAAGGTACTTTTGATCCTGGTATTCCCACGGGAACGGGAACTTTGCGCAGCTAGTAAAGTTTGTATGGATGGATAAATGTTTGTTACTTTTTCACGCAAAAACTACTGAACGGATTTATCTGAAACTTGGAATCTACCTGGAATAACAAAAAGACTACCTTTTATTCAGGCAGGTAACACGCGAGAGAAGCGGCGGGTGAAAGCTTGTACATTAAATACACATCTCGTTCACAAAGACACCACAAAGGGTCGTGTGGTCTGTCTAAAACTCCCTAATTCCCTTGAAGATTAGTTAGGTTAAAGGTAACTGATAGCTTGTGGTTGGGTGTGGTAAGTAACAACAATCAGCCCCCTGATTGTGTAACTTTAAGTGTGTAGTAAATCGCGAAAATAACTGTGTTAAATCTGTAACGCTGATTAAGTAAATTAGTTTTTACTGTCATATTTGACAGTTGTTTTCGCGATTTACTGTGATTTTTGCTTTGATACAACTTGAATACAATGTGGGGCTTTTTGACGGGAATTCAAGATGGCATGTTGTCTTTTTTGTTTTATTTTCCGAAATTTGTGTTTTGACGAATGTTAATATGTAATAATGGTGGATTATTAACTGTTAAGTGTTCGTGAACGTACATAAGTGTAGGCAAATGAAACAAAACTGTATATCATTGCATTTCGAGTTCTCTCAAAAAGTCCATGTAAAAAGCTGCAGTAAAGAACCCACATCTTTACTGACGCTGACTATGACTTTGACTCGACCTTGACGAAACGAAAATATATATACAATTACACATGGTAGTGGCTAAATGCGTGGCAAGCCAAAATAAAGAAGAAGAAGAAGAATACAATGTGAAACAAGTTACACAATCAGGGGGCTGTACTGGTCTGTGTCGTGTCACGTGGTCGTAGTTATATAGGTGTAGGCGTGCGTTGAATATTCTGTGAACTCTATAAAACATTTAAGTACAATACAACTCGCCGCCCACGCTTGGCTTGTCCGTATCATTACTATTGCCTTACAAAACTAATAACTATCCTACTTCGCGAACAAAATAGAACGAAAAAAAGAAAGAAAAATCTTAATTTGTCATTACATACTAAAGGAAAAACATTACAAATTAAAATTAATTAAATACAAGGATACAGGCAAAAAACAGGAACGAGGCGCGAATTCGCTTGCGATCTGCGCGCAAACAATATTGTCTAATCTCTGTGAATATGGATAGGCTATAAGACCGCCCATCGGACGTGTTAGGCTTATACTGTCATTATGTTATTTTAAGCGCTTACGTGCTTCAGAGGGCACGTTAAATTGTCGGTCTCGGCTTTTATTGTCTTTAAGCCATGACAAAGGCCTTTAGGCGGCCTAAAAAATCCGTCACCAGAGTTGGCCACTTGCTCATACGAACGAACGAACGAAGTGGTGTATAATAAAGAGGTTTCATTTTATTTTTAAAAAGAGGAGTAGGTATCTATGTTTCTCTTAAGTATTTTTTTTATGTAGGTATGAACCTTCTTTTTTGAAGTCGGTGAAAGTATACTAGAGCGTTACATGGCGAAGTAGGTAGGTACAGTCAGCGTCAAATTGCTGTAAATACTCGTAGCAAAGGTAAGTGTGTCATTCTACAAATTCCAGCAAATATAGTTATTATAGTTATAATAGAAATCCGACTAGTGGGAGTAATTTTCTCTTCATAAGATACCTTTGGTTTGGTAATTCGGCCATAAATATCAAAATTTGTCTTAATAAGATCTTTGGGTATTCTAATAAAAATGTTAATTTTGCCCTATTTGTATGATCAGTTGATTTCAGTAAACATGTTCCGAAAATATCAAGCAAAGTTCAAAATTCAACATGATGTCCAAATGAAATGAAATTAAATATGATCACGACTGTATCCCGGGAGCGGTAGACATTTCTTTCAGATCATTTAGGCATTAGGCATTTTTAGATCTATTCGAAGATGTCTAAGGGGGTAGTCAGAGGTATGTCCAAATACATATTTGGTACATGCCCACTTTTTGCAGAAGTAAACTTTCCATACGTGACAGGTTGCAAGCCCATCGACGCAATTAGAGAGCTAACTGGTTTCGTCACGATGTTTTCCTTCACCGTTATAAGCTCATTTACTTGGACATGTCCAAATATCATAAAATTATGTTTTATTTTATTTTACGCTTCTATTGAGAAACATTTAAGATCCAGAGCACAAAGCTTTCTTACATGTACCTAGTACTTAATATTTAAAATGTTATGTTTAGATACACACTTAACGGGACGGGACACTGTAGTTCCTGGGACATTGTTGAGATGGAATAGGCTTGCCCAGCACCTAAACCATCCTCTCATGTCTCAGCTTAGCCTGCCGATAAGAAAGACGTGTAGAGCTGACTAGCCGGGGGTTTCCTCACAATGTTTTCCTTCACCGTTTACACAAAAATTTTCGACACGAAAAGTTCATTATATCGTACTGCCGGATTCGAATCCACGACCTTCGGATCGAAAGTCGAAGTACCTACTTATCCACTTGGCCAACACGGCTTACTACTAAATATTCAATTTCTAAAGATTTGATATCATATCATGTAGACGAGAGGGTAGGTAATATACTGACTGGAACCTTTAGGCCCACTTACATATTTAATACAATCCGAAGGGCAGTTGCGCATTTTTGATTTGGGTAGTAATAGAAAACAGGAAAAAACCAAATTGTATTAATCCTATCATTTTATTTCGTAGAGCTGTTTGCTGAGTAAGATTCGACCTTTTCTAGTGAAGGATCTTAATAAAAATGGATCAGGATTTTAGGTGAACTGTATTTGGCATAAAAAATGTCTTAAAGTTGTATGAATTCATTTATTTAGGCTTATTGATCTTTATTATTATTATCAGCCCATTGAGTCCCACTGCTGGCCAAAGGCCTCATGGCATTTCTGGCTGAATTATCTTTTAGTTTTTTTTAACCAAGTATGTTATGCATACCTAATGATGTAAGTACGTAGTAGTGTTTTTTAGGTGTTTTTTTAATTTGCGGAAAATGTAAAAATCATTATTAAAAAATCATTACCTACGTACCAAGTAATCCCCGGCTTGGGGCCTATACGTACACACGGCGATCACAATGCAAGCACATGGTGTAAACAAAATGAACGATATAAAAGAACCGTTTGTAGCGAAGTATTCCCAAGTGAGCACCTAAGCATTGAGCACCCAAGCTATTCCCATCAAAATTTTAACGTGGTGCTCTTATTGGGAATAAGAAATAAAGTTTGATTCTATTCTCGATTGCGCACCTACGTAATGGCAGCTTCTAGTGATGGGGTTTATAGTAAAATATATCGATAAAAATTGACAGTAGGTACTTTTATAATGATATGAATTAAAGAAAATTAAGTAATTATTATTAGAATAGCGACACAAAAACGAATATCGTGATTCAATCCGATCATCATTAGATCATTTGATCACTCGATCTCTCAATCACTGGATCACTCGATCACACGATCTCTCGATCACTCGACCGCTCGATCTCTCAGCCACTCGACCACTCGAGGGATCCAATTTTGTCTCATAAAATATATCGTCCGAAAGTCAAATCCACGAACATTGTTTCTCATAAATTAAATAATATACTCGTATCAATAATGTTAGGTTTCATAATTTTATGATGGATTTTTATGATAATACACCCATAGCTTATTTAAGTTGGTATTCCTATATTTTAATTATTCATTATACTCAAATAAATAAATATACTTTTACATTTCACACAGCGTCATCTAGTCCAAGCTAAGTAATTTAATGCTAGTGTAATAATAACCTTGACTGATTTATAAATAAATACATTATTATAGATATAAAAAACGCCCAGACCCGAAAGATTTGTCTGAAGAACATGTAAACATTTTTGTCTTGGGATCGAACCCGCTACCTCTGCGTCTCAGGCGGGCTTTCACCCACTGCACCACAGAGGTCGTCCAAAAATCGATCTAGCTAGGATTTATTTATAGAAAATGTCATTTTATCCGTGTTTTCAGACAATGAAAAAAGAAATACCGAGCAAAGTTCAGCCTTCCAGGTACTAAAAGGTACTTCTTCTCTTATCAAAATTTTGTTGGCGCAGTGGGATGTACCTCGAATTTCGATCCGAAGGTCGTAGGTTCGAATCCTGGCCGTGCTTCAATAGAATTTGAAAAAAAATAATGTAGGTATATTAGAGTAAATAATGTTCGGTATTATTAGAGTAAATAGCATGTGACTATTCGTCCAACGATGATTTTATAGAATGTTATTTTACATAAATAATATTTATGAGACAAAATAGAGACCCATCACTCGATCCCTCGACCACTCGATTACTGGGTCACTCGATCACTGGATCACTCGATCACTGGATCACTCGATCACTCGATCCTTTGATCGCTTGATCAATTGATAATTTGATCAAAGTTCACGGTATTAGGTTAAGCCTAAATCTCATTAAACTCTAGTTTTTACAAACAAACCCAAGTTTTATTCAATTCGGTACAAACTAAATTAACAATAAATTACGACACAGTTTAATGACTTTTGTTGATGTTTCGCAAAAAAAATATCTTTTAAAGTTTCGAAAAAAATAAAATGAAAGTCAGTTAGCTTTCTAGTAGCGTCGATGGACTTGCAACCTGTCACGTATGGAATGTTAACTTCTGAAAAATTTACCAAATATGTATTGGACATATAGAATCTATCTATGTTTTATTTACGTTCATTGGGTTATAGAGATTACCTTACCCAACATAAACAACATTACCCTGATAAATATACAGGGTGGCACATTTAGATCGGTCATTAAGGTCTGAAACTATAAAACAAACGAAAACCTCTTTTAGGAACCATGACATCGATTTTAGTAACAAGAAAAATTCATACCTTTAAAAAACTTGTACTCAGTTCGGGAATCGAACCCGGACGTTTTAAAAAAGAAATCTCACACTATTTCTATTAAGATATCGATTAGGTCTTATGCAATATTACACTATCACACTTCACACTAATATTATAAAGGTGAAAGTTTGCGTGTGTGTAAGTATGTAAGTATGTTTGTTACTCTCTCACGCTCAAACAGCTGGACGGATTTGAATGAAATTTGGTACCAGGATTGCATATACAATGGATTAAAAAATAGGCGACATTTGATCCCAATATTCTTACGGGAACGGGAACTACTTACCGCGGGTAATACCGCGGGCCGCAACTAGTGTTACTATGAAACATAATATAGTAGGTACTTACAAGTTTTTTTTTAATGATTGAATGCAGTTTTTCTTATTACTTACTAAAATCGAGGGCATGGTTCCAAAGAAGAGATTTTTGTATGTTTCAAACTTTTCCATACTGACCAATCTAAATGTGCCACCCTGTATAAGGTTTAGATCAGAGGTCGGGCCTGCTTAGTATTCTGGAATGGTGTATCGTATTTGTTGTCGTGCGCAATCGATCGGATAAGCGCAAGGTATTCAACATGAAGGCGTTACATTTTAGATAAGTATCCTATAAATATGTATTAGAAACAACAGCGGATGTGTGTTTAATACTCTTTCACGGAAACTACTGAACGGATTTGGTTGAAACTTGAATTATTTATAGTTTTTGACCTGGAATAACACATTTATCCAGGTGTTAAGAAATTGATTTGCTAAATAAATGAAATATTCAAAACAGTTCGTAAAGTATTACTTACCCTACTCTCTGATCCTACTATAAATATTAAAAAAAAACTGAAAAGATCCGATGTACCGAAAAGTTCCGATGAAAAGTTCCTAACTTATAATTAAATTACTTTTATTTAGTTATTCATGAATATGAATGAATGAATAAAATATACCTATTTATTATGTTACGTGATATACATGCATACAGCCTTTAAAATAACACACATTCAGACTACAGACATTTCACATCACCATAAATTGAGTTCATTTAAATCAGAATTGAACCCTCGATCACAATTATTTCAACTGATTTCCGTCGAACAGCTTTTGACGCAGTACAATAATTAGCAATACGTGAGACTGGTAGTTAATTATGCAGTTGCAGAATATTATTAAATAATAGTAAAGTATGTAAGGTCGTATGAGCTAGTGGCCAACTCTGGTGACAGAGTTTTTAAGCCTAAAGACCTACGTAATGGCTTAACGACATTAACAAGCTGGGACCGACAGTTTAACGTGACCTAAGCACAAAAGCGCTCAGCTTTTAATGCCACTTGGTCACCCATTCATATTGTGAACGTCGCTTAACTCCAACGATCTATCGTTCGTTCGTTCGTATGAGCAAGTGACCAACTCTGGTGACGGAGTTTTTAGGCCGCCTGAAGGCCTCCGTCATGGCTTAACGACTTTAAAAGCCGGGACCTACAATTTAACGTGCCCTCCGTAGCACGGAAGCGCTCAGATGAAAATGCCACTTGCGGTCACCCATCCAAGTTGTGACCGCTCAGAACGTTGTTTAACTTCGACGATCTATCAAGAACGTCTTACGCCACGAACGCTCATATAATAATAAGGTACTATAATGGGAATATTTTTTTCTAGCATCTACCTCAGTTTAAATGAGCTTGTGTTTATTCACGATCTTTCAAAAAGTAACGCTGTTAGTGATTCAGAAAATAATAATAAGTATTACAATTCTGTCGCCTTCAGAAATATCATTGAACCACCACTGACCTTTCTCAACTTCCACTGGTGATGATGCACAGGTACAGCTCTCAGCAGACAAGTCCACGTCAAGAAACGACAAGTTTTAGTCCCACATAAGTAAGTAGTATTATATTATCTGTGGTCCCACTCACTCACACGGTATCACAGACACAAGAATGTTATAAGAAAATGAGAAACGTGTCACAATTACTAAGAATAAAAACGTCTATTCAGCTCAACGCATCAGAAAAAAATGTTATCTTGCCGACTGCCGTTTTGCAGGATCGGTGATTTACTAAACTACCCTCAATTTAACAATAGAAATCGAACATGCCTTATTCACAAGAAATACGACTTTGCATTTCCAAAAGTTTGATACCGCCTCCACACAGTCTCGGCGAGAAGTTTTGCCGAGGCTTCTCGAAGAATAACCAATCATCTACACTCTCAAAATGTTCTCACTCGTGATCTGTTACTCAATCGGTATAGTCGACGATTGTCGTGATCCTTGGCTCAGATTTAAGGAATTCGATAAATTCCATCTCCAATTAATTTTTAAGAAAATACTATTACTAACATAACAACACGCACGACGATTTCTAATTTGAATTTTTTCAACCTTTCCCGCGTTTTTGCGAAGAGTAATAGTGCGTTTGGCGCCTTTATTTTGACAGATTCTCGCCGAGACTACTCGGCGGTTTCGACACCGAACAGAGAACAGCCCGAGAAGAAATCTATCACATTCACACTTCTCGGGTGTTTTCGGGGGTTCTCGGCGTGGAGGCTTATCTTTAGGAATACCTACCTATGGAAATGTCTATTCATAGGCAAATCGTAGGCACGTACTTACAAGTCTATTTTAAGTTGAGAGTTTGTAAATCTATTTAGCATTTTAGAATACCTAGTCCAAACATGTTTTTATTTGACGACCGCTGTGGCGCAGTGAGTAAAGGGCCGCCTGAGGCGCAGGAGGTTGCCGGTTCGATACCTACCATGGGGCAAAAGGTTATCAAATATTCTTTACTCTGTTTATCATGTATAAATTAAAAAAAAAAAATTGGTATGCTCAGATTCATACCCATGACCGTTATCGCAATATTAAGAGAGTATTTATATTTTTTTTAAGGGAGTATCAAACTCCGCTACTGCGGTCAAATCTTCAAACGTATATAACTTTATTCTACTAGTAGCCTGAGCCTGAGTTAGCAATAAAATGAGTAAATCACGAATGGCTTCTTATTAATTAAGGAGTTGACCTCCAAGACTCTGGGGTTCCTGAATTATGAATAAGGTGAACTTTTAGCACCAGTTTACTTTAGTTATTTTGCTGGGAACATCTGGAGTAGTAAGTTCTACAAATACTATGATTTTTCTACTTCATATCCTACATATTATAATTACTTTGACGACCTCTGTGTCGTCGTGGGCGAAGGCCTTTAAGCTATGCTGGAGGCCTTTAGGCGGCCTAAAAACTCCGTTACCATAAAGAACCTACATTAACCTACTTACTCCGTCACCATGTTGGCTACTTGCTCATACGAACATTCTTACTTTACCTTGCCTTGTGACTATCATTCTTGTCGTGTCTCTGACTGCTCCCGTAATCTTCAAAACGAACGAACGAACGAACGAATTAATCTTCAAAAGATCTTGAATCTAATATTATGTCTACTGGCCTTGGACATATTGTTTTTTAATCGTCATAACTTGTGCTAGCTTCACACAGTTCTATTATTAATGATAAATGCCTTCCCTAAGGGCGTTAGGATTAGGACGAAGAATGTTCAATTACTGAACACACACCTCATTTATGCAATACCTAATACTAAATACTATCATCATCATTCAATGTGATTCATAAAATACTATCGCTGGTCAAATGATTAGGGACAAGACCAAGATTTGGTATTTTCTAGATTATTCAACCAATCACCCACCACACGAATCTATTTACTCACCCGACTATATTAGGTACTTTATATATTTATTTAAGTATAAGTTCATATGAGCAAGTGGCCAACTCTGATGATGGAGTTTTTAGGATGTCTAAAGGTCTTCGTCATAGTTATTTATATGTATATGTATTAATGTATATTCGTAGGTATATTTATTTAGAATTTTAGTAGTAAATTGTGAACTCAGTACCCTTTAATGTTTTTAGAACTCCATTCTGAGCGTTATTTTGCGTCACTATTAGTTCTGCTGTTGAGCGCGGGTCGAGTGGTCCTTGTACAGTGCCATTTTTAATCGAAGAATAACAACCTGACTAAGCAGTCACTTGTTATTCTTTGAATAAACATTCTTTTACTTATTGCATTATATATATTTTTATATCTGATGATAATATAAACTCAATATGACTTTAATGTAACACAAAAGTAAATAGTGCTACAATTTTAAATAGGAGTAACAATGGGCGCCTTTATTTCTGAAAGCGTTTAATTTAAACGAATCTATAAATGTTGTTCATAAATAATGGATTTAGAGACTTACTAGACCTCAGGTGCCTACTCTTTTCATTGCCGTCTCTTTTCATTTTCATAAGAGTGACAAGTAAAAACATCGTCTAGCTAAAAAAAATAATTAAACTCAACATTTCTTTATTCGGTAGGTACCTACGATCATATTTTATATACCACTTTGACATGACAAATTGTTATATTAAATACCTAATAGGTAAGAACAAAAGCCACTTTTGTTTGGCATTTTTTGCATTTCCTTTTTGAACAAACTTTAAGTGCGACGATTGAAAAGTTGACTGCGTTATGGAGTCAACTTTTACTGAGAATAGTTAGAATGTTTCGCGGAGGCATAGCAAAGTGTTGAACTTTACTAAGTTTTGTATGTATTATACCCGGTTCGTTCGTTTTGCATAACACTTTATTTAGGTCGGAGTCATATTGTGTACAACCGGAATCACTAACAATTTTAATCATACCAATATTAATCTAAAAGTTTGTGTTTTATAACGCCTGAACCAATGAAATATTATCCATTCCGGGTGTAAATTGTGGTATGGGTTACTATGTAAAGGGTATTTAATGCAAAATGAGAAAAGTTTTACGCGGAAGTTAGTATGTAGGTAACTACTTTTACTCGTCATTATTTTGTATTGTCATTTTCATTTTTTGTGCTTACTAAGTATTATTATTGTAAGTTTATACTTACTTATAAGAAGAGTAGCTGAATATAATGCACATTATTGAAATTTTGACGCTTAATTGTAATCTGTGTAATTACCCCAATCAAGTTCAAAGCATAAATCAAGCAAGATTGACGAAAGATTGAGAAAATAACTCTTCCCATTGAACTCGATTGCTTCTTCATCTAACCAAGTCAGAAACATGAGTGAATATTTTTATTAAAAACAAAATAACGCGATAAAATCCTGTAAATTTCTATTTAAAAAAAAAAACACAATTTAGATATGTAGTTCTTACCCTTACATTACAGTTTTATGTATTGGATAATACACATTATAAGTTACAATTGTTTTCGAAAACTTTTAAGTCTATGTCACGGGTTATCGATGCAATGCGTCTAATTAATAATTCTAAAGTGCTAAGTAGACTATACTTAGTGTAGTGTAGAAATAGTGCTCGTTAGGCGACACTACACACAGGTGAGTTCCACTAACGACCTGCGTTATACACCCACTCAGTGAGGTCAGTAGGGTTACCGGCGGTTTTGGTGTGGTATAGTAATTTATCCCGCTCACGTGTCAAGTATTCTAAATAAATGAAATGTTTAGTTCATGTAAGTTACCGGAGGAGGCGCTGGATTTTCATACTTTTGTGATACTTGACTCGGTATCGAGGACAGTATCCAATACTACGGTAAACTGGCGTTAACCCCCCAGGGGTATCAAATACTCTTAAGGCCTAAACAAGCGGCAAACTGCGAGTTTGTATCGAACGCGAATTATTCTATTTTTTTAATTATTACGCCACCTTTTCCTTTTCTGTTCAGAGAACAAAGAAAAATCTCACTTACAATGTAATATTTAATGATCCCATCGAAATTGGTAAATAATGATTGTGTTTATTTTCCCCGGAGCGTTTTAATATTTTATTGCAATTATCTTTTAACGAAACAAGAAGCCTATTAATTTCGAGGACCACTGAATGGAAATAGAATAAGAAAGAAAGAAAAATCGTTTATTTTGGTGGGACCTCAACGATCACTTCAGTTTCGTTACATGCTAGGTGGAATAAGTAAGTAATATTGTTAAATCAAGTTAAAAAAATAAATTAAATAAGAGAAAAAAGTTTTTAGAGAGGTACAGTCATTAGTTAGCCCTGAGGCCCTAGCCATGTTACATTTCGACAATCGCTTTCGATTAGAAACAAAAAAAAATGTATAGGAATTGACATTCGATGACGAAAACTCGAGCGATCAGAAATGTCAAATCAAAGGTGTAGCGATGATAGAAATCGAATCGCTTCATAGCGAATGCCGGTTGGCTAGGCCCTCTGGGATCAAATTGAAACGGTTTGGTACTAACTCCTGTTCAAACTTCAATCTTTTTTTTGTTTTTATACAATTTGCACTCTTTTGTCAACTCTAAGACAGACCATAGAAGACCGTAGAGTTTCTATAAGACAGACCACAGAAATATATTTAAATGTGATTTTTATGTGATCCTGTAACACAGTTGCTGTCTTTTAAATGTAAGTACGTAAGTATATGCCTATGGGCGTCATGGCATAAGCTGAGCCACATGTTTCTCCATTCTCACGCTGAACATAAAAAATCCAGCACGAATGTATGAGTTATTTCTACCTTTTCATTAGTAAATGAACTATAGCATCACTACAGTATTGAGGTTTCTAAACTCTGTTTGCGTGACTTCGAACGTTCCGCGCCTTGTAAGACCTTAATGTATTGGAATTAGTTGCCAATTTGTTCTTCATTGTGATGGCATTAGACAAGATTTATTGCTGGAAATATAATAACTATGTTTAGACAGGTTACTCAACTACTCAATCTTTATTTTACTACATTTTACCATGACGGAGGCCTTAAGGCGGCCTAAAAACTCCGTCACCCAGAGTTGGCCACTTGCTCATACGAACTTACTTGCTTTACTACATTTTACAAATTAGGTACACAATACAAAATTGCATCAAAGAGCAGAGTCACCCGGCTCACTTTTAATACAAACGCTCGTACGTGATTATGCCGTTGTAACAGATCTTTCTTTTAAACTTTTGGACTAATAGGTATCTTGTGTACTATATCTAGGTTTCTATCTAGGTTTCTATCGTTTCTATCGTTTCTATTTCTAGATCTTAAAATAACTTAAGTAGGTTACTAGTCCAGCGCAAGCTACTCAAGCTGTACTATGTTACTAGCTGTATTACAAAACTGAGATTGTTTGATGATTAGATATTAACCAAGAGTAAATAGGCAATCTCGCTTAATTATAAAACAATATTATCCATTCCAGTTATAGAACAATGGTTGCCTACGAGAGCGTAGAGCATATCAAATGCCCTAAGGTAAACTGGTGCGCGTGCAATCCACCGTATTAGTTTGCTCAATAGGTACAGTCAGCAATGAGAGTGAATGAGGCGAAAGAAGTGTGTCAGGATCGTAGCAAGTGGAGATCCGTAGTCTCTGCCTACCCCCATGGGAAAGAGGCGTGATTTTATGTATGTATAAATGTACAGTCAGCAAAGTAAATTGTAAACTATTTAAAATTGAAATAAACATTGTGTCAGCAATCATAACAAAACATCATTACTCTAATACCAAGACGATATTTTTCAGGCGTTTTGGCATTTATAATCCATCAGAAATGTTAAATAATAATAAGACCTTAAGGATCACATTGAAAAGATCTTACATGCGAGGTGATTCTATTGCCTGTTTCAACAGCGACACACCAAAAAATGAATCAGACAAGAACACAAGGTTACAAGCCTAGTATATGTATTTCACTGTAATCCTAAAACAATGTTCCAGTGGGATCCTGTCAAACAAAGTGACCAAATCAGTAAAAGTGAATATAAAAGTGGTTGACTGACTGACTGACTGTACTCACAGTATAACAAGATTAGCTGGGGAATGTGGCCACGTATATCTCTCCAATAGAACATTGTTGTGACAATACTGTTTGTTTGTGTCGCTAACTATGTGGTGAAAAAAGGCCACATAAACCATTGTCACAAGTTTAACAAAGGATGGTGGGTCGTGGGTACATTGATAATTATGACGGTGTCAAAGCAAATCAATATTTTTGGTATTTGAGCGGTGTTGGTTCAGGTTACGAAAACTAAAACCAGGGTTCAAAATTAAATGAGTAGGATCGAAAAAAATTGTTTATATGTTGGTACATAATAAATTACATATACCTATAGATAGAAAAACATCCAGACCCGGAACAAATATCTGCAGAACATGCAAACATTTGTAACGAGGCGGGAATCGAACCTGCAACCTCCTCGTCTCAAGCGGGCTTTCTCCGCAAAGGCCGTCAAATAACACATACATAGATATTGTAGATAAAAAAATACCCAGAAATTGGGTCCAGTAGTTCCAAAGAATAGGATCTAGGAAGAATTTCCTATAGGAAGGAACAATAAATCCCATTCACATACAATTTTCTCATATTGCGTCATATTTGCAGTTAACTTAGTCTTAGTCCATATAACTTTAAATAAATAAATAAACCTTAGACTAGACATATATATTGAAAGTATATAATCTTTATATATTTGTATGTATAAGGTAGGTATATACCTGTCTTTAAAAATGGATTTTTCCACATGTCAACGCTTCATTTTATATTTTACACACAATAAAATTATCATTTTACTATACAACTTACTTAGTAGTAAGTAGAAGGGTCGTATCTGCATATTCATTTCAATTAGGTCCATGTAGGAGTGGAATTGCCTCAATAACCATACACTTTTACGAGTTCCATTGTATTACTGGCTGACATCATACAGATAAATGTCAAGGTCAGTGCGTCTGTCAATAATTCTTGTGATGGAATGAAAAATTTTTTTACTTGCGTTTTATTAGCTGACTCGACGTTGTTCTAATAAATATCTAATGCCGGGTTCCTGTATCCAACGTACTGATGTCCGTAGGTCGGTCGTCATTGCAACGTTGTTTATTCAACACAAAATGTATGAGACTTTTTGACAGATAAACGTTGTTTATTCAACACAAAATGTATAAGACATTTTGACAGATAACAACGTTACTATGACGACCGACCTACGGACATCCGTTAGTTGGATATAGGAACCGGGGGTTAATGAATTTAGATTGTAACATAAATGCCACCATAAGGTTTTCCCAAGTTTCCGGGCAACTTGTTTGATTGGTGCTTTATTTATTTAAAATATTTTTTTTCAACTATATAGGTTGATACAGTATTAAGCCCGTCACAGACGTAGCTATAATATATATTACTATAAATTATAGCAAGGCATATTACGATATATTTTCTAAACAAATATTCAAGTGACAGCACACGCAGCTGTAATAATATAGGAGTACGTTAATATAGTCAAAAGCTCTAGGCTACGTGTTGAATCTTCCAATCTTGAATGTTCAGTGCTACGAAGCTGCCGTAGCACGCTCGTAGCAGGAACGTAGCATAAGCTTAATTATATACCTGTTTGACTACAGTAAATCGATCTTTACTGGCCGAATGAGATTGTACCTCGACTTAATCCGAAGATCGTAGGGTCGAATCCCGGTCGTGTATATGGCTTTAAGTTTTGTAATGAGCACAATAGAGGCTATGGGCTTGCAGCCTGATATAAATGCTAGATTTTGTAAAAAGTTCCATGTTTATTTGGATATACCTTCTGTAATCATTATTTACTACCTTAGACATTATAAATTGGTTTAAAATGTTACAAAAACCTATAAATATAGGCGTGAAAGAGTAACAAACACAATTACACACACACAAACGTTTACCTTTATAAATAACTAGCTAACTTGCCCGTGGCTTCGCTCACGTGGTACCTACCTTGATAAAATATAGCCTATGTTCATTCGGAAAGTCTAAGCTACAAATAGGTGAAAGAATTTTTGAAATCGGATAAGTAGTTTTGGAGATTACCCCAAACATACAAACAAACAAACCAACTTTACCTTTTTATAATATTATAAGTATAGATAGGATTTTGTGATTAAAACAAGATCCTAATATACTTTTGTTAGTGCAGACTCATTACTTATAAGAAATAGTAGACAGTCGCAGACATAATGGGAAAACTTTAACACTTAGACTGCATTTAATTACTCAGAAGCGCAGATCATTTGTATACTGAAGTAGCTTTTCATGTTTCCAGTCCATTTTCATAATTGTATGAGAATAATACAATTCTTGTTAAAATTATGCGTCTTTAGTGGTCATTTGAGAAATAACAATTTTGAGCTTAAATATATTTAAAAAATAAAAACAGGCTTGCGTTATGTCTGTATGAGTGAGAGGACATGCGCGTAACGCATGTCCTCTCACTCATACAGACATAACGCAAGCCTGTTGCCACTCATAAGCAAGTGGTATATTGCAAGTCCATAGCCACTCTTCTCTATAAATATCATTTGGTTTCTTTACCATAAATTTTCCTTCAAAGCTATTATAAAATAATAGTTCTTTCATAGTAATCTGTTCATCGGATTCCAATAGCTAGTGCACGCAAAAAACATGAAACAAAAAGTCCATTGATAGCCAGGATTCGAACGGACAACCTTCGAAAGTAAGGTTTTCTACGCCACGTAGTTAATAAGTACGTTCACGGTTCACGTAATATCGTATCGGGTATGAAGTAATATCTTTTAAGAGGTTCCTAAAGTACTACTAAAAGCGGCTTAAACCTGGCTTGAGCTTTGGTCTGCTAAAAACGGTGACTGTAATATTACGACCGTATTGATATTGGTAACCTTCAATCTGGCAACTTATCGATAATAAGGTTACTTTAAGTCAATCTTTGTACGTTTACAAATAATTATTTAACAGGAGGAATATTACAGTACAGGCGCAGAATCAATGTGTTTCTACTATGTATATACAAGGTTTTAAAATTAAGAGACAGCTTTAAAAGATAGATTTAAATACCTGTACCACTTTATGTTCTATGTTTGCATGCTGACAAGCAGATCAAGGCTGTACATACTCTTCTCAATGTCATCTATTTAATTAACCCTTGTTTCGCAAAATAAATGATTTGATTTGATTTGATTTGATAAAATATTTTCCCTTTTGATAAACTAATTGATTGACGACCTCTGTGGCTCAGTGGGCGAAAGCCCGCCTGAGACGCAGAGGTTGCGGGTTCGATCCCCGCTGCGGGACAAATGTTTGCATGATCTGCAAATATTTGTTTCGAGTCTGGGTGTTTTCTATGTATAATATGTAATGTATTTACAAAAAAATATATATCTATGTAGTTTATCTGTCATCTGGTTACCATAACACAAGCATTAAATTGCTTAGCTTGGGACTAGATGACGCCGTGTGGAATGTCCAAGGATATTTATTTATTTATTTATTTTATTTATATAAATCGTATAAACTAAAAAACTGATGGAACTCGATTTCACTAAAATACTAGCAGGTAATTCTTTGTTCACATGTCTAAAGAGTACTTCTTTAATTAAGATTTTTTTTTAGAAATTAAAATTCCATACGTGATACGTATGTATGGGACACTCAACCTATCGCTGGGAAAGCTAATAAGTTTATGAAGTTAGTTCGTACAATATGAGCAAGTGGCCAACTTTGATGACGGAGTTTTTAGGTCGCCTAAAGGCCTCTGTCACGGCTTAACGTTTTTAAAAGCCGGGACCGACAATTTTAGCAGATTATCTTCTTCGTCATATAACGGTCGAAACTTTTAAGAAACAGGTTTCTGGTCGGGATTAAGTAGAATCGAAGGCAGGAGCTCAAAGAGGTAGTTTTACTTTGTTAGTTTAGGTCGAATTCAGTCCCACTTGGGAGGAATAATGTATGTAAAGGAAAAAGTGGATTGTTGAAGATTAAGGGTTTTATTGCTATTTTCGAGTGTTAGTTTGACCCAAGTTTTTTAAGTACAGTATTAATGAAAAATGTCGTGAATTAGTGTTTTTAAGTTGATTACATTACCTACCCGGTAGTCAGACGATTATTGACTGTTGGATTTGTTTAAACCTATAATAAATAATATTGTCATTGCCACTAACGAGTAACGAGTCTGATGCCCTAGCCATGTTACATTTCGACAATCGCTTTCGATTAGAAACTAAAAAAAATGTATAGGAATTGACATTCGATGACGAAAACTCGAGCGATCTGAAATGTCAAATCAAAGGTGTAGAAATAGAAATCGAATCGCTTCATAGCGAATGCCGGTTGGCTAGGCCCTCTGATATTCAATTGTCTGTTTGCATTTAATCGAAGTTCTTATCTTATGTTGCGTTTTTGCTGAAATTCCAGTTGTTTATATTTTTTGGCAGAGCTATCTACTGAGTTCCATATAGGCTTAGTCCTAACGAGTTATAAATGATTACTAGCGATAAGAAACTGCGAGAAAATGGCGGTCAATATTAACTATTCAATTAGACTAAAATACGTTCCATATCGCTTCAGCTTGTACCTTAAGAACCCGCCAGCTGCGTGTGTATTATCTCTTAATTAGCGGCCCACACTTTAATGTGTTGCTTATAAGCTTGGATTAAACTACCGACGCCTGAGTTTTATAGTTATAGCCGAACTAGTGTGTTTTTACGTAATCATCATCATTGCTGCTGGATAAAAATCGAATCTAAAATATGTGGTTGAAAACATCATTATTTTTCCAAAATCCATTGCCTTAGATTTGAATTAATGTGTGAAATCTCTACAATGAACGTGCAACAACGTCTTACGGTAACTTATGTAATAACATAAGTAAATTCAATTCAATTATTTAAATTAAAAAAAATCAATTCAAATTGAAATAGACAGATGA
The DNA here is from genome assembly GCA_963582015.1 of Xanthorhoe designata. Taxonomy (NCBI): domain Eukaryota; kingdom Metazoa; phylum Arthropoda; class Insecta; order Lepidoptera; family Geometridae; genus Xanthorhoe; species Xanthorhoe designata. The sequence goes on from OY757038.1 coordinate 1,694,381, forward strand.
AGATATCTTAATTAATTAATTAATATATCTTCTATAATGACACAGCGTCATCTAGTAAAAAGTTTTTCTTTAATTATTTGAAGTACGAAAACCTAATATTTCTGCAAAGCGTTATGTTACGATTACATTTTTAGCTTTGATTATTTAGAAATTCTGTTTTTTTTATTGAAACCTTTAGTTGTTTTGTAAAATGTAAATGTTCGTTCAATTAAAAGTTGGTAATTACTTGCGCTTTCTATTCAAATGGATTTTTACACATTTATGGAGCTCAATTACTGAATGCTAATTTGAAAATGCTTTCATTTTATTCCCTTTGGTGAATGTTACAGCTGTTTTGTATTAAAATATTCAGTAATGACAGAGTGGTGTTAGATTTGATATTCAGTTTTTTATATTGGCGAACATAATAATATTATGAGTTCGAATCCTGCCCCCTGATTGTGTAACTTGTCTCGGATTGTATCCAAGTTGTAACAAAACAAAAATCACAGTTACGGTATCATAGAAGATTAAATTTCATTCATTAGAGCGCCTAACAAAACCTAAAAACCCTTACAAATCAAAATTCGGATATTATAAAATAAACTATCTTTTACCAAACAATGTTAATTATCTTTTAACCATCATTAATGAGCTTTGAACGAAGAACTTCTTCGTAATTAATTTTACGAAAGGGCTTTATATTATTACTAGCTGCGCCCTGCGGTGTTACCCGCGGTGAATAGTTCCCGTTCCCGTGGAAATACCGGGATCAAAAGTAGCCTAGGTGTTAATCCAGGATAAAAGCTTACCTGGTACCAAATTCCATTCAAATCCGTCCAACCGTTTGAGCGTGAAGGAGTAACAAACATTCACACTTACATCCTTACACACACAAACTTTTACTTTTTATTAGTGTGCTAATTTAATAAAGCTAAAGTTACCTACTTCCAATTACCCTCTTTCAATAGGGCTTATCTTTTTATGTTTTAAAGCAAAAGTCAACAAAGTCAATATTTAGACTAAAAAATTATTAAAATCGATCTTTTCTGTGACCAAAACCAAATCCTCTTCGAGTTTACTCTTAAAATCGTCAATCTTAGCATGAAACATTTTTTTTTTTATAGCTTAGTTAAGAGCCTGGGCAAGTGAGCTACCACGTTTTTTTCGATCGCGCCGTCACTGCGCATTTGTATCGATACAAACGCGATACAAACGCAAGACAAACAAAATGTAGGCAGCAAGCTGCGACCTTGCACACTATCCTCGCGTTTATGAACGTGCTGCGAACTAGCAGGTGACGCGCTCCATAAAATAACGGAGCAACTGCTCGATCAAAAAACGTTGTGTGTCCAGGCTCATAGATAGATAGATAGATAAAGACTTTATTGACACACACACATTACAACACAGATGGAAAGGTTTAAGTACAGAGTAGAAGAACTTACCTAAACACAGAATAGTACAAACAGGAAAATAATATAAAAAGGTAGGTAATGCAATAGGCCTGTGCTGAAGTGGGTGAGTCAAAAGGGACCAGTCTCAGCTTTTTGTTACTCTGCGCCTTGACGCAGAGTAACAAATAACATAACATAAAACATAACATAAAGCCTTAGGCTCAACTCAAACTCGAACGAGTCGCGAGGATGCCCGCGGCTTCGCGGGAATTCCGGCGATTTCGAAGACGCGCGCCTTCTCTGCGATAATAAGTATTATAGAAATGAAAATAAAATTAAAATTCGTATGACACTGAAACTGCGCTCTGCTTCGCTGCTCTTCAATGCTCTTTTGGTGTGAGTTGAGCCTTAAGTAAGTGAGCAAGTGGCCAACTCTAATGACGGAGTTTTTAGGCCGCCTAAAGGCCTCCGTCTTTAATGACTTTAAAAGCCGGGACCGACAATTTCACGTGCCCTCCTGTATAGAGCCGGCATAGAGCCTTTAGACATACCTTTACTGTTAGCACTGCTTTACATTTGAAGTTAAAAATACACTATTATTTTCCTCAGAAATAAACAGAAATGTATCATAATAAGTAAACTGCACTGCAAAATAAAACCTTTGACAAATGACAGTGTTGGCACCTGGGAAATGAGGTGAAGAACATTTTCCACACAAATGACCAACACCATCCATAACTACCTACAAGAGCTCTCCTTACAAACGTCACACAAGCATTCGTGGGTCAATTTACTTTGGGGACTTCGAGGTAAAACCAAAATATCCTGACCGCACTCTGTCCTTAAAAGTATATAGTTAAGAGCTCAGTTCATGTTGGTGGTAACCGGTTAAGCTGAACCCTGCGTCTGAATATTGTATACTGGTACGGAGAGCTTTGAATATGGTTGTATAATAATATTACCTGACTTTAAGGAACCTAATTCTCACAAGACATTGTTACGATTAAGCAGAGCGTATAATTTTATATACATTCTTGGTAATAAAACGTTAAATAGGTACAGTTTAAAATAACTTTCTTCCTGGCTATAATTTGACGACCTCTGTGGCACAGTGGGCGAAAACCTAATGTTTGTATGTTCTACAGATATTTGTTCCGGGTCTGGGTGTTTTCTATCTATAATAATTATGTATGTATTTATTTACAAAAAAATGCATCTCAAGTAGTACCTGACAGTCATCTGGTCACCATAACACAAGCATTAAGTTACTTAGCTTGGGGCTAGATCACGCTGTGTAGAATGTCCAAGAATATAAAAAAATAAATAAAAAAAATAGCTTACGATGATGATGATTACCTTTGATTTTCCGACTCTTCACAATCTCAAGGATAACATTTCGTTAGAATATAATTATAACGATATTTAGAATTTTACGGTGACATTACAAGATACTTCGATGGAAGATCAAAGAGAAAAATTAATAATATCCTTTCATTAAATCTCGACTTCAAAGCTTTTATTTTGGATCAGGGTTTTAAAATAATTGATCCATCTCGATGACCATAAGATTTTTTTTAATAAAAATATACTTAATTTTTTTTATTTTGATGCAGGGAAAAACTCAAACGTACTCGTAACTTATTATATGGAGTGACTTTTTAAACTCTATAAAGTATAGATAGAGGAAAACTATCTTGGGACCCGTTTGACCTTTTTTTGTGTAAATAGTGAAGTATACTCGTAATATCACGAACGTAAAATGCGTAGGGCCTTTACTTATAAAGATTTTTCAATTTAATATAGATTAAAATAATGTGTTTTTCTTGTTACCCTTACGGCAATTAAAAGAGATAGCAACACTTTTAATATCCGTTTCAGCTAAAATGAGTTTACTAGTCCATTATGAATAACGCGGTCTATAGATTTCTATCTGTTTTTTCTCTGTTTTTAAAAGTTAAACCACATTATAAACATACAATCTCTGAGTAAAACTTATCAAATGTCACAAGTAATTGTAGTCAGCCAACCGATAGCCTTGTCTTTTAAATTCTAAAACAAAAACCCTTGTCCCCATCACTTTGAATATCTTCCGAACGATGAATCCTGTCCATAAAATATATACGAAGAGAATTTTGGCGACAAATCGCTGCAATAAATCTCTGACAAGGCACGTACGTCGCTATAAACGTTTTAGGGTTCCATATCAAAATGGTAAAAAGATTAAATACCTAATTACTAAGACTCCGCTATATGTCTGTCTGTCCGTCTGTCTGTCACGAGGCTGTATCTCACGAACCGTGATAGCTAGACTACAGTTTACATTTTCACTGATGATGTATTTCTGTTGCCGCTATAACAAAAGATATCAAAAGCAGAATGACTTAAAAATTTAGGGGGGGCTTCTTCACATAAAAGATAATAATAGCGCTCGATCACACCTCTTATTTGTTATACCTACGTTTATTTACTTGGGACTATAACCTGTCGTGTTATTTATAACTATGAGAGATCCGATAGTAAAGATAGGCGATAACGTCAAATCTTTGACAGTAGGGTACATGTACATGAAGTATATTCAAAGAATCTTATCGACTGCAAGCTGGCGTGCCCCAGAAACGGACAAGATGTGAAATTGAAACTGCTGGCATGCGATAAATGACATTTTTTTTTACAAGAATTTGTGTTCAGTGTGTTCGCTTCCTGCTCTGTATGAGCATCGATGAGAAAAATAAACGAAATCTCCATTTCGTAATGTAAATATAAACAGCTTATCAATTTTATTTTTAGAAATAATTGGAGTGAATGCCAGGTTGCCAGTCAACATTTCCACTTTTTCTTGCTTTATTGAACTAAATACGAGCACATAACAAGTGTATAAATTGGATATTTGATAACAGTTACCAACTGAATGAAATTACAGTGAATGTTCAGTTGATTACATAGATTTCAAATGAAAAAATGCTACTTGGAAATTTTAGGAAATTGGACAATGAAAGATGCATTACAGTGACTGAAAGTAATACTCTAACACAAGGCAAGAGCCAAGGGTGTTCAATCTTTCTAATGGTCTGGCTAAATTAATGATAGAAAATGTCACGACTGAAACTCCTATTTTGATTGCTTATAAAAATAATTAATTAATTATGCCACATTAGGCTAAAGTTTGTCATAAAAAGTAAGTTCAAGCAGTTTCCTATAAATGTTTAGTACTATGATTATAAACTATACAACAGTTTAGAGTAAGCTCAGTTGTTGAAAACTCTTTTACTATATTTTATACTCAGAAATCTTCTCTTTGTCTTGTTTGAAATAAGTCTGTAACTTTAAAGATTTGTTGTTCACAAAATATTATTACTTTTTAGTAACGTGGGTTATTTACAATACCTTAGCAAGCCATATGAAGGGCCTAGGGTTGAGCAGCTTTGTTAACAAGGCAATCTCTAGCGACCTTGTCATCCATCAAGACTTCCGTAGGTCAGCCCCGATCGCCTCAATCACCCACTGTAGGTCGCGATGGATCACCGAGGGGGATTGCCCTTTGCGTCACATCGGTTATTTATACATCAGTCTATCACAGTAGGGAACAGTCTGTATAGTACAATTTTCTTTTTATTCTGCTTTTCGGGATGGAATGTACTTTTTAACCAACTTCAAAAGAGAAAGAGGTTTCACGGTATGTATTTTGTTAGTTCACCGATTTATTTCATAAAATTATTTGATGGAATAAATAGTGGACAGTTTTGTTTGGAGGAGTAGACACTGAGCTGGTTCCATTAAAAATATTAGAGAATCTGATCAGGATCGTCCAAATTATGAAGAGAAATGCAGCAAATTGCTCTTTTCTTATAAAATTGAAGTCGATTTATAAAAACAAAATTGTCATTCGTTAAATTCCGACCTGTGTTTCCAGAGATTACAAACGTAAACCATAATAAGTAAGTAAGTAAGTAAGTTCTTCGTATGAGCAAGTGGCCAACTCTGGTGACGGAGTTTTTAGGCCGCCTAAAGGCCTCATAAAACATAATTATCTATGTAAAAATGCAAAATGGTATCAATTTATGAGTGGAGTGGTATAAAGAACAAAATTAGTATACCGTTTCTGGCATCTGAAACTTGACAGATGAGATAGAAGATTGGCTTTGTTTATAAATTCTGACGTAACATGCTTGCACACAATACCCTCATGTGCCGCTTGTTTACGTGTCAATTTTTACTGGGGCTTACAAAGGATGAACAGTATATTTTAACTTGTTTTCACTGGCATAAATGCAGAATGAACACGAAACGATACAAAGTTAGTTTACCGTTAAACAATAGAAAGTCGTAAAAATACCATAAAAACACGGGAATAATTCGCCTTTTAGATATCGTCGATTTGGAAATAGAAAGTTCCGTGAAAGGGGCTAATAATTATTTCATAGTTTTTGGGTATGTGACAAAGTTTTTTGTTTTAATATTTGTTATTCTACATTTTTTACCTGCCTTGCCTAGGAAAATTGCCACAATTAAATAATATTCAATGCAAAAGTATTACATATACCTACCTACAAACAATAAATACATACACCTTTTCCCTAGTAGGGTAGACAGCGATCACAGATTTTCATTTTCTACGATTCCTTCTAGAATATTTTTAAATCCTAGATCTCAGGGTCCAAGATTTTTTTATAATTGTGCTAAAACTGGACAAAATGCGATGTTGTCTGGCATCTCAACAAAACGAGGCATTGTGCCTTAGCTCTTGAACATTAAAGAATAGGGTAAGTAGGTACCTACTACATAAATCATTGGTCTAAGCTGCCCCCTGATTCAAGACCATTCTGTCTCATTTTGAAACACGACGACGAAATAAATTAAATAAGCCAAAACAAATTTTCCATGTCATGATTGCATGTTCAAATTTCGTCTTCTAAACATTTAAAAAATAATTTGATTGCTAATGTAATAAAATGTTGTTCATTTCTCTTAAATCAAATCGACACAAATACTAAGAAGTACCTTTAATTGACTTAATTACTTTTGAAAAAAAAAAACATGCAAAAGATAGACGGTTTATGTTATTGTGTTTGAACCTCGTTGGATAGTACTCATAGTTAACTTATCACCTAAAGAACTATAATTTTCATAATTGTATTCAAGTGAAGCCCTACTGAAATGAATTACGAGTATAATATCATATTTATTTATTGCACTAACCTTTTTTAAAATTTCATCAGTGTTAAAACCCTTTTTTTATTTAAGTATTATACTTGTGCAAGAGAATCTTGATCTTGCATATCTTTAAACATGGTAAAATGTAAGGCTTATTTTGAAATTTCCGAATGGTTTGTGTTTGAATCTGGAATCTGAACACTACATGGGCTATGTGCCAGAGTGTTGTCATTGTCACGGAATGACGGACTGAAAATTGAGACAAAAAATACTGGAAGAATAAGCAAAATACTAGACGCATTTAATCTTACTTAATAATATTACATGGCTCTGAAAAAAATCAAGAATATAGTGTAAATCATACTAGTGTATTATCTGATCTCTATTTAAATCAATACATTAATTTTTTATTAAAAACGATGATCACAATAACACCCTATCAACATAGAATGATTTAAATACGCGATAAAGTCCCGATAATATATTTAAATAACTTATTAGTTTATTTATTATTTTACAGTGTTAAACCACACACTTAGGGCGATGTGGTCGCTCAGCGACAAAGCCCTTTTATATGAATAATAAAAAAAAAAAACCACACACTTAGGTAGGTATATTGGATATTTCTTATTAGTGCCAATTCGGAGTGTCGCAAAAGCTAAACTAAACCAACTAAAATTAATGCCATCCTTTTTATTCCCATCGCTATGAAAGGGACGGCAGCATTTTTAGTTAGTTAAGTTTAGCTTTTGCGATACTCCGAATTGCCACCATTATAGCTAGAGCTCTAGCAACAGTGGTTTCTATTCTATTTCTATTTAGAAATGCAGAACTGGTATAAAGCTAGAAATAGGAATAGATATTGGAGCAGGTTTTTCGGTACGAACAGAGGCCTTACTCCGGTTCAACGAAAACGAAGTTTCGTGACAATTTTCGGGGTCAGCTTATGTTGGTGGATACTGAATTCGTAATAGTTCACCATTCACCAACATAATTAGAACCTGAAAATTGTCACGAAACTTCATTTTCGTTGATCCGGAGTAAGGCCCCTGATTTGATTTTACATTTTCTAATATAGGTATTTGAGATAACTAGGTTGTTTTAAGATGTCATTGGAGAGTCGACACGAAATTGGACTAAAAATGCTTGTATGGAATGAAAAGTGTGTATGTAGTAGTAGGGAATTATCAATTTAACGTGTTTTTTTTAATTATTGCAAAACTTGTTTGTCGTTAATAAAACTAGATTGAAGTCAATTATCTACCTTGTAAGTTAACGTTCCTTACTTAGATGATTTATAATAACTGTTATTGGGGTTTTTTTTTACGTTTTACACGACGTTATCTAGTTCCGCGCTAAGAAACTTAATCCTTGTTTTATGGTAACCAGATGACTGATTAAATTTAATGTCAAGAAGACTACTAAGAATCAATCACTTGCTAAAAAGACAGAAGAGTAACTTAATTCTGTAGGTTTTATTTGTAAGAGTATTTTAATAGTCTGCTTTACCTTCCGCACAATATAGCTTGTATTCTTGCAAATTATATTACGTATGACAATGTCAATTGTATGATACAACTGGATATAAAATGACTATATAGTTACATCACCATTCAATCAAGATTATTCAGAGATCGGAAATTTGATCCACTCGTTCTTTGAAGCTTAGTTCAATAATAAAAGCTTCGCTCAGCCCGAAAATATGACCAAATCCACACACTACGCGACACTATTACAACCTCTTGCTATCACAATCTAAACGTTAAGACCTGAATATAAGAGTTACTTTCGTCTACCAGTTCTTTCGTAAGTAGGTTCATTCCCGTGCGTAATGAACAACGTTTTTCATCTGATTAAATTCGTTTGCCCCGAGGCGGTTTATCTCCTTTTGTTAGTCTATTTGGTCCTCGTTGCTGCGAAGGTATGTAATATGACAACGGTTTTCCAGATTAGAGACCTCGTGATTCGGTTACGGAAATGGGTCTTTGATGGAAGAGACTGGTGATTTGGGAAAACGTGTCTTGGGATTTAACACACTGGTGAATTTTGAGGGCGTTGAAATCGTCAATGATCCCAGTGCGGTTTATATGTGTGTTGGCATATTTAAACCCGCTCTTTTTTGTCTTTATCTTTGAAAGCTGAAGTTGGCAAAATGAATGCGTAACAAAATCTATTCCCACTACATTAGCTCCCTTTATACGGACACTCTATCGCGCGTGATAAAGAAGATATTTTTTAATAAAAAATATAATTTTTACCTCCCGCCGCAGGGGAAGTCCCCTTAGAGTTTTTTTTAACCTATAGTAAGATTTTGAATTATAATTCGCGTCTTTCAGTTTCACTTCTAAAACTGTAAGGAAGTAACCCCAAGGGTACCCTAAATGCTTTCTCAGTCCTCATTATACTCTGCATTGGAGTCAATTTGACCTTTGTAAAGTGAATGTGAAACTTTTTCCTTGTAGCTTTCTCGCTCTTTTGAGAGCACTTAGGCGAATTGTTTTGTGCTATAGTTGTAGGTACAGTCAAACAAATTGATTTACAGTTTTAGTTCTGTAGTTACTGAAAATGTGTATTTTATTACTCGACTAGTAAACATTTTAGAAAATCTTTAACACGATTAACCAAGGATAAATACAGTCCGGCGAGTTCCCACGTTATCTTTTATTATGCCGCGTTTTCTCGCGTTACGGTTTATTGGGTCATAGCCACCCATACTGTATATAAAATGTCAGCTTTTTTGGTCAAAAAACATTTGCAGATTCAGCAAATGAATTGTAGAATTTGGTAAAAAAAGTAAGTCTCAATACTCAACCGCTCTCAGCATTTCGAATGTAAAGCTGAAATGGTTAAACTTTGTAAAGCTAGACTTTTCAGGGAGGTTTTATTTGATTTCGCGCCTTTGAAAGCTTTCTACAAAAAATCGAATTGGGACAGACTTCCAGAAAATAAAGCCTTAGATCAGATACCTGTGTGTGTAGGTACATAGAAAATGTGCCAAAAATTGAGATAAGCTTTAAAAAAACTATTTTAAATAATAAGGCTCGTGTTCGGAGTCCATAATCAAGTGCGAATCGAGTCTCAGGCAGTGTAGCCTAAATATTTGGGTTAGCCTCACCGATTACGCCTTTGTAATCGAAATAGCTCAATGGGTAATGTAGTTGAATCAGCCATTTCCTAACGATGTTTCATGCTTCGTCAGTTCAGAGTTAGGCTTTGAAGCTCCGTTCCAGTCTATGGACTAGCTAGTATAGTAGAAATAAAAGTCTTTTTATTTTATTTACTTATTTAAATATAAAAAATAAGTAAATAAAATAAAAAGCCTTTTATTTCTCCTCTTCAGTTTGAAACTTAAAATTAATAAATTTTATCTAATTGTCTTTCACCGTCTCCATGCATTGTTGATAGAATCAGCATGAAGACGAAGTTGAAGTAATCCTTGAGGTCCTACCAAAACATATAGGTACTGTTTCTTTTTTTTTTTAACTAAACTAGAATAATTATTTTCGCATGTAATGTGTATGTATTTACAAAAAAAAATGTATCTATCTATGTAGTATATCAGTCATCCGGTTACCATAACACAAGCATTAAATTGCTTAGCTTGGGACTAGAATGACGCTGTGTAGAATGTCCAAAGATATTTATTTATTTATTATTTAATGTATTTTTTTACAATTCTACTCGTATATGCAACTGGTTTCCAGCCTACCCTGTGAACACTATTTAATTTACTTATGATATTTCGTCGGAACTCATGCTGCTACATTTTTCGTATAAATTTGTACTGTGCTCTCAGCTTCATAACAATTTTCCAACTGCCACCAGAATGGGGGGTGAACGCACAGAGTATCTATACATTAAAGATAAATTAGGCTAGAGTAGGGGTGCACCCTACAGTATCTTTTTTTACAATCACCTCGATGACCTTACCTTTATTAATCAGTCATAGTCTGAGGGCCTAGCCAACCGGCATTCGCTATGAAGCGATTCGATTTCTATCATCGCTACACCTTTGATTTGACATTTCTGATCGCTCGAGTTTTCGTCATCGAATGTCAATTCCTATACATTTTTTTTAGTTTCTAATCGAAAGCGATTGTCGAAATGTAACATGGCTAGGGCCTCTGCTTCGTTACGGGCCACTTAGTCATGCTCAGGTACCTATTATTTATGATAGACATTTATAACCGTCCTTAACAAGTGAGTGAACCTTCGGGTTGAAATATTGTGTGCTTCCCTTTTTGATAAATCATTAGATATCTAAATTCGTGTATATTTTTATATGTTATTATAACTTACTAAATATATTTATCTAATTCTGACTGATTGAATTAATACGTGACGTTTTACATGGGTTTCAAACGACAATGAACAATGCTATGCTATTATTAACAAGTCAGGAGTAAAAAAAACGACTAATTACTATCTGAGTAACGGTTTACATATCAAGACTCAAATAAATAATCGAAAGACTTAAAGATAACTTTATGCAATACAGTCTCGATCATATTTCATTTTATTCACTATGCTACCCACATGATTTATAAAATAAATTAGAACCTGAAACCTTCTGAATTCTAAACTAAGTGAATACTTTTAGCACAGTGACGCTACGTTAAGTTATTGTAAAATTGTCTTTTAAGGTAAGTTTCACCCATACAGACTAACTGAGTTTAGAACGATAATATTTTGCACGATCACCATTAGAACTTTCGATTCGATGACATTCTGTACTCATAGCGATCACTTCAGGATGTTTTCCTTCACCGCTTGAAGAGGCAAACAGCTCTCCAACAACGCAACATAAACTTTACTAATAAAATATGGCCACTAACGAGCCTTTTAAATGTGCATCGGAAGCCGGTAGTAAAATGTAGACTTTATTGCGCTTTGACAGAGTCTATAATGGGTTGAGGAAAATGAGGCTATTATATGGAAACGAGCTTGAAATGGTTCTTTTCCTTGGGTTATTTTCTTCTGTGGTCAATTCCTTTATTCACAAATGTATAGAAGTTTTTATTCAAAAGTTGGCACTGATACTGACACTGACCTAAGAATGTTATCAATTATGCAATCCATTTTGATATTTAACTTGGTGGGTTTAGAACCTCGAACGAGCTACAACGAAATTATAGTCTTAAAAACATTATGCGCTTTAAAGAAAATTCTAACTGGCAAAGGAAAACATCGTGAGGAAACTACCCGTAGCTACCTAGCTTTCTCATAATGACAACGGACATTTAAATATTATGCTCAACGAATCAGGGGGCCTAGACAATGTAACAATCGATTACCGAAAGCGATAGTAGAAAAGTCCAAAATGTATTGGTTTAACATTATGCCTTCGATATGTCACGTGATCCGTTTCAGCTATGACGATTGTAGAAATCGAATCGCTTCATAGCGAATGCCGGTTGGCTAGGCCTGCAGCACTTGTCATTCAGCGCTGTAATGCTGCCAGTGTCTTGGGCTCGCTTCCGATTGGCAATGGATTGTATCAGTCGAGCTACCGATCGTTTACGGCAATACTTTGATGACTCAACTGGTACTAATTTGTCAAGTGGTCTTATTAAAAAAGATTTGTAAATTTAATATAGACTTAAAGAATGTTTTTTCTTGTTACTCTATGTCAACCGTTTTAGCTAAAGTAAGTTTATTAACCAATATGCATAAGGGGAATGGGGTTATTAGTTTCTATAAATAAATACTAGTGCCAATTCGGAGTGTCGCAAAAGCTAAACTAAACTAAAATTAATGCCATCCTTTTTATTCCCATCGCTATGGACGGCAACATTTTTGGTTAGTTAAGTTTAGCTTTTGCGATACTCCGAATTGCCACTACTGTATCGCTGAATAATTATCATTATGACTATCGTCTGGGCTATGAATGTTTTGTAATAAGGAGAACATCATTGTTGGGAGTGGGTAAGTGTTTCTGGAATGGACAGAGAAGGGCGTGTCTATTACCCAACTACGGGTAATCATGGGTCATTTCCGCGTGGAGCAAATGAGGGTTTTACTGGTATTTTATTCTCAGGTAATTACTTACCTAGAGGTCTGTTGGCCCAGATAAGATAGGTATAGCCTCAGGCACTTATATCTTAGCAAGGATTCTAAATATTGCTACAACACATTCCCTACTGAACGCTTTAAAGCATTCCAATTATTATAAAAAGATCAAATGCTAAGTTGCAACATATTTCGTTTGTCACTTATTTAAAATGTGCGAAATATTAGTTTGTAGTACATACTAATATTTTGGTAGTATTAAAGAGTCACAATCTAATAGCTGACAACACTCAAAAAATGTGCGTGCAAATTCAATGTTCTACAATTACATTTTGACATTTGAATGTAGACGTTATGTCGTTTGTTTTAATGTTCAATGTTGCTTGTACGTAAAAAAGAAAAACTCGGCGCACTTAGTAGCGTGCGCCGAGTTTTGGCGTTTACATTTTATTTGTCTGATTGTAGCTCTATAATACTACCTCGATAATTGGTACATTAATTTTCTAAAAATGTTTAAGGTATCTTGATCTAAGGAAATGTCAACCTTGCATCTAGGATACAGCCTTGATTCTGTAAGTTTTTCGAACGAGCAGTCCCTGCGCAAATTTGTGTTGCACTGCACGTCATCAAACTCGCAGCGTTTTACAAACACGAGGATTATTGTGCATGGTCACAGCACAGCTTGCCGACTGCATTTTGTTCGTTATGCGTTTATATCGCGTTTGTACATACAAACTCGCAGTCATTGCGCATCCCATTTGCATTTGTATCGATACACGTAATGTGCATAGGCTCTAAGGACCAACAGGAAAAGTAAGACAACAACCTTAGGCAACATTTTCATATTAGTCTGCCTATCAATCAAGTCTCTATTTGAGAAGGGTTTAGATTATACTCAACTAGCTGCGCCCCGCGGTGAATAGTTCCCGTTCCCGTGGGAATGCCGGGATCAAAAGTAGCCTATTATTTAATTCAGGGTATAAGCAATTCTGGTACCACATTTCATTCAAATCCGTCAAGCCGTTTGAGCGTGAAAGAGTAACAAACACACTTACACACAAACTTTCACCTTTATAATATTAGTGTGATTAAGGTTTATTAAAATATTGAAACAACAATGTTAGGAAAGAAGATTTATATTAAATCTTAGAAAATTTAGATTTCACAAAACATAATTCTAATTTTATAACAACAGATTTTATCTAAATTGTTTGCTCTACGTACACTACAACGTAATAATAGTTATCTCAAAGTACATATTTACAAGATTTGTTGTCTATTATTATTTTCCATTTAGTATGGAAATAAACTACACATGACTATTCTGTATTAATAGTGGAATTTAAATAACAGTCATCAACGACTTTACCTCGGGCCTGGGTATTTCTGTGTAAAGTGTTTACTTTTGACTTTTTTTATTTTATTTTCTCACTTTTGAGTTTACTTTTCCGTGATGATAACAGTTTTACGAGAGTTTTGTCAAGTTATTTGACAAAACTGGATATATCGTCGAAGTTAAGCAACGTTCTGAGCGGTCACTACTTGGATGGGTGACCGCAAGTGGCATTGTCAGCTGAGCGCTTCCGTGCTTCGGAGGGCACGTTAAATTGTCGGTCCCGGCTTTTAAAGTCGGCCTTTAGACGGCCTAAAAACTCCGTCACCAGAGTTAGCCTCTTGCTTATACGAACGAAGGAACGAACTTAAAAGTATTCCAATAGAACAGATGTAAAGGCATTACCTATTTGTTTGCCAGAATTCAAAGTTACAAAACTAAACAGTTAACCAACTCGTTGTACAAAGGCTTGTTTACGAGTATATGTTTTGTTAAAACAGCTAGGTAGCAGTTTCTGTGTACACTGGAGTCTGTAGTGTGTAAGTGAACACTTTTTAGAAGGACCAACATTCTTGCTAGTGGCAAAGATTACACTGGGATTGTTGAGACATAACTACATGTGGAAATGGAGGTCTGTCTCGTGAAATCTTGTCAGTTTATCAATGAAAAATCTTTACTAAATAATTTGAAGAATGAGCGGGATAGCGAATAATGTTTTTACTCGTGAGTGAAAAGTGCAGAACGATAGACACGCAACATTATTTATAGCGAAAAAACAGTTTTTATTTAATTACAAGTTAAACAACCAATCGAAAAAATTTCACATGGTTATTAAATGAGATGACAATAGATTTAGCATATTTTTGATTTATTTTAAGGTCATTACTTTCAGTGAGCCGGGAAAACAATAGCCTCAATGAAAGTAAATCTTCAACTACTAAATTAATGTTATATTTAATTTTATAATAACACGAGTCATGATATAATCGAGATCCAGGTAGGCGTTGAATAAAACAAACACATTTCAGTAAAATTAAACCTTGAAACCTGAAACAAGTCCCAAATAAAAGACATTTCCGAGAAAACATAATTAAACTCCTAAAATAATAAGACCTTTCCCATTTTAACAGAACACCTTTGGGGGCGAAAACGGAAAAAAAAATCTAAACAATGGCACCGTAATATAGACCATATTTCACTTTTATTACAGTTTGTATTTCATATTTATATAAGCCAAGCGACACGCCCGCCCTTTTCTCTTTGCTCGTCTTCGGGTGCTGATATGTTGTCGAGCGGAGCGGAAGCGCAAGCGGTAGCGGGTGCTTCACTAACGCGTCTTCGCGTCAGTGAGCGCGACGGCTCGCGTCATGTATTGCAGTCTATGCGCGCGCATACAGCAGCGCTGAGCAGAGTTGCAGCGGCGAGGGCGATCTGAACGCACGCGATCACGACTAGATCACGTGATGATGGCCGTGAATCTTCTTCTGTTGGACCATCACTGCTTAAGAGAAAAACTATCATGAGAATAATGTAATAATAAAAATAAAATAGAAGAATAGAATATACTTATACTCGTACAAATATTTTTTTTTAATAATGCAGACCAACAGCTATATTCTTAAATACACTAGTCATCAGACCCGTAGGTATTCCAGATCTTTTACCATAGTTTCCGTAGTTACTCTACCCATACGTATAGTATTATTTTATATGTGCTTATACTAGCTTCCGTCCATGACTTCACGTAGTACCAACATTTAAATTGCCTACATTCTTTACTAGGCTACAATCTGCACATATTTTCATCCAATTCTGTCACCTGGGGGTGATTGAAACACAATAATACATTTTCAGATAACTATCAGTAGTTCTCTTACCCATGTTCCAGCCCCGGTGGATCTAGAATAGTCCGACAGCATTGCACGACCAGCGCGATCAGCAGACACGCCGCCGCCGCCCACAGCACGCTCGCCGCGCCCGCGCCCGCTCCCGCTGCGCTTGTGACTGAGCTCCACCCTCGCGATGTGTGGATTGAGACGGCTGTGTGAATAAATTGCAATTTAATGCAATGATAGCCTAGTGTTGCATACAATTAAATAGACTGTCTGACTTGCATGGTCTAAACAGTTGCTTACAATTATTGAACTTTAATTAGGTGCGCGTAATTACTGCATTCAATTTAACGTAAATGGTACTTTATAATGCGCGGCGAAGCTTGCTAACACGTTCTTGAAAGATCGTCGAAGTTAAGCAACGTTCTGAGCGGTCACAACTTGGATGGGTGACTGCAAGTGACATTATCAGCTGAGCACTTCCGTGCTTTGGAGGGCACTTTAAACTGTCGGTCCCGGCTTTAAAAGTCTTTAAGCCATGACGGAGGCATAAAGGCGGCCTAAAAACTCCGTTACCAGAGTTGGCCACTTGCTACGAACGAACAAACGATTAATATTTTTAACTTAATTAAATGGCAAGTAAAACGGCAAGCACAGCTAGTAATAAAAATATTGACACAGCAGTTAGGCTTTTTGGGATTAACTTTATTATGGTTATAATAATAACTGGCGCCTGGATTTGACTGGAAATCCCTGTGTTAACTCACATTAATATCATAATAAAAATCTCATGATTTTTATGAGATATTAACCTGCATAATTAAAGTATTTGAAAATACTTAAGGCTTAATAGATAACAAGCAAACTAACGCATAACACGTTCGCCATTATCTCACATAATCACCAGGAACTTCGATTTCTTTTTATTTGGATTAAGGCACTCGCCATCCGCGATATAAAGTATTTAAAACACGTCGCAGGAGAAAACAACAATGAGATGGGAGGAAACGGGATGAAAATTACAGTACTTCAGTTTAATATTTTAGTGGTACAGTCAATCCTAAATGTTAGTCGTGTTGGTCGAGCTAGTACCTTAATTTTTGATTCAAATGGTAGGTTTGAATTTCGGAGTACACTAGTCGAGTTTCGATTTCAGACTACTCATTTATTTATTTACAGAAACCATGGTATCCCATCCCCCTAAAAGATGGTTGTAGTTCCAAAACAAATAAATAGATGGCGCTACGTGTTGCTATTTCGATATATTCTCTGGAAAAATATGAAAATTCCTAAATTTTTCCAGAATCATACATTTTCTATTTTAAATATATTTTTTTCAATATAAAGAAATAAAATATCCCATTATTTTATTTCCTAGATCAATTTCTACAAAATAAAATAAAATTACATGACATGAACGCTAGATGGCGCTGACTCAGAAACACAGGTAAAACGGGATAGCCCGACAAATTGCCCGCAAATTCAGGATTGTTTTCAATGTTCTATATGAGGCATCTGTACTAGTGTATAATATAATCTGTGCAGAAACTAAGCTATCCGTGACAGGTTGCAAGCCCATCGACGACGCTAGAAAGCTAACGGATTTCCTCACGATTTTTTCCTTCACCGTTTACATTGTGACTAGTAAACGAATATACATACCATCATCATCATCATGTGCAGCTCGTCTCATCCCACTGCTGGGCATAGGCCTCTCTTCGCTTGTGCCAACCTCCCGTATTCTGTGCCAGTCTAAACCATTATACATACATTTACAATATACATACATACGTGTATAAATATTGCTATTGTATCTTATCCTATCCATCACATCTCCTGAAATTCAAACCATTTAAAATTTGCGTTGACGGTACTTTGTTGAGCACACAAAAGCCTTTTCACTCTACACTTGACACATTTCAGGGTTTTTACCAGAAAATAAAATAGATATTCTCATTGCGAATGGAGTAAATCTGTTTATTTATTCAGTTTTCAGCATATTTGGGTTAAATGTTTGGAAAGGTGTAAGATAATTTGACGCTTTTTGGAATTACGGGTACGGGTGTGAAAAAAGGGAATTTGAAATTCGAAAACGGAAATATTCAATGCTGAACCCACTCAGAATAAGGAAGAGAGAGAAAGAGTGGGAGATAAATAGAAAGAGATGGAAGAGAGAATAAAAGAAAAGAAGAGTTGGTTAGGTATTTCTTAAATCTACGTGAGGTATTATGGTAAACAAACGGCTGAAAATAAGTGTGCACTTAAAATACACTCATGGAACCGACTCATGAGTCGAGCCAATGAGAATCGAGAAATAGTAATAATAATGTGGGGCGAACTTTTGAATGATTCAAAGACGATTGGCAGAGTAGTAGTAGTATTTCGACTTCTGAGGGCCTAGCCAACCGGCATTCGCTATGAAGCGATTCGATTTCTATCATCGCTACACCTTTGATTTGACATTTCTGATCGCTCGAGTTTTCGTCATCGAATGTCAATTCCTATACATTTTTTTTAGTTTCTAATCGAAAGCGATTGTCGAAATGTAACTCTGATCAAATTCAAAAATTCAAATTTAAATTGTTATTTGTTTTGTTTTTGATCAGCCGTGGAATCGAATCATTATCAACCATTTAAGATGATTACTGATTTCAACACGAACTAAAAATTGTACTAAGAGCCAAGTTGGCCAAGTGATTTAGTACCTCGATTTTCGCTTTGAAAAAATTATATGCGCTTTATCACGAGCTATAAACGGTCCGCTGCTCTGCTGAAAATAAAACACCAATTAATTGTTGCTGGGTGTTTATACCATCTTAATCTGTTGGTTATCTGTCCAAAACAATTAAATTTAAATACGATTCTTCCCAATTAATAAAGTAATTTGAGCACAACAACGGATGTGGCTCAATTTTCCAATCCAATATATTTTTTTTTATTTACACAAACATCGATCCCTTATGAGATACGGTTTTTAATGTTTGCGAATGGACCATTTTGTTCGTAGGCGTAGATAGAACTTTTTGATATACCAAGTTAAAAGGTCAAAGCTTAAATATCCAATAACAAACTAATTGAGTTAATTTCGAGCTCGTAACTGGATCTGTGGGATTTTGTTAAATTAATACTCGTTTATTTTTCGCAAAACTTTTAGCATAATCATTTAGTTTGGGTTGTATTATTATAACGTATTTGTGTTGTTCGAGTAGAATTATACCTACACTTTCTAGATAAAAGTAATTCAGTATCATTAACGAAATATACAGACGATATTAGAAAAATGAAATAAACTTACAAAAACTTAAAAGTAACCTGGTTGGCGTGATTTTAATTAAGTTTTTTTATGACCCGTGATATTTCCGGCTCCGATCGAAAATGAACAGATAAACATGTCATGACAGGTGGACTACGAGACCAAAAAAGACCGCCTTAGACATATTCAGTGCTCATGACGCACCCAGCCAAGTTGCATGCACTCGATCACTTTACTTGAGGGAGCACCGTGGTAGCTGCGCCAGTGTTGAAAGTCTAAAGACCGGAAAGAATGTTTATAAATCACGCCACGTAAAATGAGCGCTGGCTGTCAAACTGCGCAGTGGTCGATGATTGGTGGAGAGGTGACGCGGCGCACTTCATACCATTGATTTAGCGAGTGCTATTGTTTCATCAGCGAGTGAACACAGGCGCTAACATACCTCCGCTACTTCCCCTCAGCGCTCTTTTTACGTGGCGCGACCTATACCGCACCTAGAAGATAGAGATTTTTTTTGGTTACCTGCAGCTATCACGCTCAGTCCTCCGGCGGGTATCCCGAGCCCCATGTTGAACTTCTGTCGTTCTTCGATGAAGGCCACGCTGCCCATCACCATCGCTGATATGCCACATACTATCTGTTAAGAAACATTGTTTTAATACAGTAAAAAAACATTCAGATCTACTTTTGAAGTCGGACACGTTCGCTTCGATACTTACTTAATTTGTAATTTATTTAGGTAGTGCGATAGAAGGTTGATTAGCTTAAAAATTACTTTTTTACCTTGCTCTGTAAGGTTATTCGACCTTCTTGTAATATCAATAGCCATATTTTCTTCGTGAAAATCTATTTTTTACTTACGAGTATATAAGGTAAGGTACGGTGGGATACGGTACGGTAGGATTTTGTTGTGTTTGATCGAGGACACGCAAGAGGCTTATGCCCGTTTTCACCAACAAATCCTAAATTTTAAGTGACACCTATCTCATTTTAGGGAACACCTAAGAAAGAAATGGTTTTCGCCACTCCCAATCCGTCACCTAAAAGCTTTAAGTGTTACCTAAATTTAGGGGGCCGATATTCGGGGTCTTAAAGATCGGTGACAGTTGTATCAGTTTGTGAATGTTTGCTGATATTTATAATTATTAAAAATGAGTGATTTCATTGATGTTATTGAGGCTATAGAAGTGATCACAGATCGTGTATTATGGGATCGACCACGTATATTTCGTGAGAGAATTGATTTCTTCCAAAAGTTTGATGACGTGGACTTTTTTTCGAAGATTTAGGTTAACTAAAGAAAGTGTCCTTTTCCTCCTATAGCAGCGTGTTAAAAAACAATTTCACATAAAATTATGCCTTAGTTCTGCTTACGGAGATATTCATTTAAATCAATGTTCATTGTTCTTTCTTTCTGAGCTAAGTCTCTCCACTCACAAATCACAAAGATTGATGAAGATCCTAAGTTTAAAAACTCAAATTACTTGGAAATTATTTTGAGTATAATTTAGCCTAGATTTTTGCTTACTTTTCACAAATCAAAATGGTTTTATGATCGACTGTGATGAAACATACGTTTATATAAAATCTAAAAAAAAATGTGAAAAAATGATTTGTTGGTGAAAACGGGCATTAGTCTAGTATATGCATAAAACAATAATATAAATTACAGTCACACACATTATAGACAATACTCGTATGTCCAAACCAAAACAAAAAATATTATGAAGAATTTATTCTACCTTTCGATTAAAACCCTAGGTATAACTTTCATTTAAAGAAACTAAACCCTCACCTACATCATCTTTGGGGCATTCGTGCGGAGATTGTGAACACTCTGACTAAAACCAAGCTTTGAAAGGGCTACCCAGATTTAATCTCAGCTAATCCTGGAGTATATTTCGCGCATTTTACAGGAGGGTTCGAGGTAAGAAGAAAGATAAATGCGCGAATAAATTGTAGGTGTCCCTGTCTTATAAAGTTTGGCAATCTTGCTACGCAGTATCTACGGCGTAGCCACAAGCTACGAGGGTTACGATTCTTCAGGAAAAAAAGACAGAATTATTGTTTCCTTTCAGTTTGTCGAGGTCACGAAATACAGGTCGGATTTGCGAAGAAAATACAGTGAGAAAATTACACGCTTAATTTTAGCTTTGAGTTCTATTTGTATTTTAGTTTGTAACATTGTGTTCATTTTTAATGTATTTCTTGTAGGGTTATTCAGATGCCACAACATACATATATTTTTACATTTTATATTTTACTTGATTTGAATTTAACTTACACCTTTTGTCTCATTCACTTTCCTGACATTATTCATCCAAGCCATAAGATGGAACTGAGATGGATGATAATCCCACTAAAATAATAAACGCGAATGTTACTATTTCACGCAAAACAACTAAAAGGATACATACTTTTCATTCGGATTAGTAGGTACCCACCAAGTATACCAGTAATACCGATAATAGACTAATATATTTCATGACTACATCAACAAGATTTTGATCACCAATAAAATTGAATTTTCACTCACACTTAAAAATATTGTAAAAGTTTTATCGTCCGTTTCTAAAATAAATCTAAATTTTATTGGGAATCGGTGAAGTCTTCTGTGAGATTTAAAAATGATGCAGAGGTCCAGACAGTTGGTTTCAAGTTAAACTGTGAGTTGAATGGATTGGGTTGTCGTTAAGATTTTATGTCCAGGCTTTGGATCATTGGCCTTTTGATACCTATTTATTTTTGCTATTATTCGGGAAAACCATTTTAAATAAAACTTTTAATTTATCGCGACTTGAAAACATAATTAAAAATATTATCGAGACTTAATCGCCATCGAAACGTCGAGGTAAATAATAATGATTTCAATACGCGATTAAGTCCCGATAATATTTTTAAATAAACCATTTCAAAATTTAAGATTTGACAGGATTCAAACATGAAACCTGCAACGATTCTCCCAAAGCCAGACTAATTCAACCACGGAACCATATAACGTCAGATTGAAAATCTTGATAAGGTGATTGATAATATTCGGTAATGCAATCAATACGGATAGTTTTGATAAGGTTTTCATTTGCAAAGTGTGTTGCCTAGAAGATAGTATAGAGTAGGTTTGAGATAAGCCGAATGTTACTTCTACAAACTAACAACTGATAATGTTACAACCAGCCATTCCAGACATAATTCTTGTAGAAAAACTTTCAAACTTATCAAAACATGAGAAAAACAACGCATTTTTCCTTTGTTTGTTTTAACCTGGTACCAATCGTAAGCAATTCTTTCACAAATGTACTGTGGTTTGATCAATAAACCACTCATGTTTAGAAACTCCAATACTTACTCCGATCTATAGTCGGGCACTTTATGTGATTCAAACCCAATCCAGATGCGGGCTAATAGTGTTGCATTTAATTGATCATAATTATGAGAAAAACATTGAAAACTACAAAATATCAAATATTAATTAGTGCCCCAAAGGTTTTTTATAATGTGTAGGTAGTCGACTCCTAGCATGAATTAAAAGAGAAATAAGTACATAAAACAGAAAAACGGGCAATTTTTAACTTCCTAAACTTCCGCGATCATTAATACTATAGAAATATATGTATAGGTACTTACACGGGATATAAAAAATAAAATAACGCGATAAATCGCGAAAAAAACGCAAATAAAAATAAATCTCGTCTCCATGTTTTATTAACAAGTGATTTGTTAAAGCTAATCTGTTCAAAAATACAAAATTCACTTCACTATTTATTCCAAAAAATGTCAGCACTGTCAAGGCGTGACTTGATTAATGGGTCCGACTATAGATAATATTTATATCCATTATGAACAAATGCTGATCCCGAGATCCATATAATCGGATTTTGTATCGTGAAAGGTAATATCTTTCACTGGCAATAATCTATAAACGAAATCGTGATACGCAAGCAAACGATATTGACTCTAAACCCGAAGATCTAAAGCTCATTATTGAATGTAATGTTTCTAGTTATGTTACGCAATTTAGATGCTAAGAATCTATAATATTCCTCTAATAAAGTCCACAATTTATATAAATGTGTTAGTGACCAATGAAGGAAAGAGTTTGGTTGAAATAAAAGATTTTACGACAGCGTGAAAGTATTGTCAAATATCATAAATGTGCTGTTATTATACGAGTTGCTATACTAACTTGACCGACCAAGTCTATGGATCAACACAGATTATAACGTGAAAATGTAATTTATTTTTTTCATAAACATTTATCCTGAATCATAATGGGCGTATAAGTTTTCTATAGGTGACTGCTACCTGTTTAGTAAGATGAAAAAGATTTTCTAAAGCCCTCTACTCACCAAAGCCGCCGACCCAGCGGTTTTATCCTGTGGGTTAGGCCGCCCGCTTTTTTTGCGATCCGCTGACACTTTGGCCGACAGCTTTGGTGTGAGTGAGTCAAATTCAAAACTCGTGCACAAATATTTTTACTCTTTATTTTTTTAGACAGGGATAATTTTAAATCACCAGAAATATTTTCACCCGTATCTCCTATTACTAAAAGCAACAAAATTTGTTCTAAGTACGACTTTTGTCTAAACTCGATACTTATTTTACGTAATATATAATTTAAAATTTGAATCCAACATTAAATTTTATTTTGTTTTTAACTACCTCTTATTATTCTTATTATTATGATGTATAAAACTTTTAGCTGCTTTTTTAACCTTTTTTTTCATAAAAAAATGGCAACACGTGTATCGTTTATTTAATAATTAACATGTTTCTCATTTTTCATATTTTTCAACTAAAACAAAAAAATCACACTTGATCTTTTTTGAGCCTTGAAAGAGGTCTATAAACAGTGTTAACCATGAACTCATAAAAAAATACATTATGCTTATAATATTTAGATCTTTACAAAAACACCTTGACAAAAGGTTGAAATACTTTGATGTTCAGATTTAATAATAACATGAATACTTTGTTTGTTCATAAAAAGCTTAGCAATAACGCCTCGCCTTGGTATATGAATATTCAAACAACCCAATTCTATAACAATTGGATTAACGTTGAAAATAAGGGTGGCATTGACGAACCGACTTAGAGCTTTGTTGTATTAAATATTTTGCTTGCTTGCTATAATTTTTACTCTTCGATTTTTTTTACTAATAAGCTATGGTTTATTTATTTATTTATTCATATAGAACAAACAGAATAACCAGAATATTTAAAAAGATTGACAAAATAAGGGTTTTTTTGAGCTAAGTTCTATTCCAAAACATTGTGTACACATTATAATCATTTAAAGCAGATAAGTACTTACATAAAATGAAAATATGAATATAAAAAAAACAAACGTAGACAATTATTTTCTGTGCTCAAACAAAATACAATAATCCTACTATATTATAAACGCGAAAGTTTATAAGTATGGATGGATGGATGTTTGTTACTCTTTCACGCGAAAACTACCGAACGGCTTTGGCTGAAACTTGGAATACCTATATATACATACATAGATTATGACTAGACATAACACATCGGCTACTTTTGATCCAGGTATTCCCACGTGAACGTATCTAGTACATCAAGTGTGTCGCCGACACTCGAAGCACTAAAGTAAACTGTAAACTGCTCACTAATCAGAATTGCAAAATAGAGATAATAAAACTTAAATTCAAATGGAATTGGATTATATAGTTTTTTTTATTTTCTTTTCTGTATTGTTCTGTGTTTAGTTAAGTTCTTCTACTTTTAAACCTTCCCATCTGTGCTGTAATATGTGTGTGTCAAAAAAGTCTTTATCAATCTATCTATCTATCTTGAAATCGGTCGCCATTTCATCCATCCAGCTTATACTCTGTTCCTTACATCCATATCTATCTGGACATTATTCCACATTACGGAATAGAGGTACCAAAATTCAGAGCGGGCAAACTCTAACTATAAATGGCAGTAAATTGGGTCGCCTGTAAATTAAATTAAGTCGAACAATGAACAAAGCTATTTTCAGGTAAGCTGATTAATTCCTTTCATTTTATTCAACAGTATTCAAATGGGGACTCTAAAGCGAAATCAAGCGGGCTGGGTAATTGTCTACTGAGCTGAACACACAGCAGACTTTCAATAGCAATAATGGATTCAATGTCAATCATGAAGCAGTGATTTGGGACAAAACAGTTGAATTTTGAATGCTCCGATGGATTTTATACCCCGGTCTTTAAGCCATGAATTCACTGAGCAACAAATGCTTATAGACACTAGTGGCAATAATACTGGATGTCATTAAAACTTAACTAACCTAATTTGACAGCACTAAAATTGATGCCATCCTTTTTATTTCGATCGTTATGAAAGGAACGGCAACATTTTTAGTGCTGTCAAATTAGGTTAGTTAAGTTTTGGCGACATCCAGAATTGCCACTTCTGTTTTAGAAACAAAATAAACGTGTTTCTGAATATACGCGAAGAACTAATAAAGTGTACCAAAAAGTTTGGGCGCATTGCATTCATTTTTTTTATTATTTACCGACGTTTCGGTCGAACTGGAGTATGTTGGTAGTCTCCGACGAGAAGTAAGAAGAAAGTACGAATTGTGATCATATCCAGTAAAGTTGTCTATGGCCAGTAGTAGACAGAGGCATATTCTGTAGAAAAACCAAGAATTTAAAGAGTAACAGAGGGATGTCATAATATCAAGTGTTCTCATTCCAGAGGCAATATTTTGGTTCAACTAAATAAATACTTGTCCAAGTTAAACAAGCATGCAAAGTTATTCAGAACATCCCAACTGTACCAACATATTCAATTTTACACGAATTTCAAACGCTACTGAAATGTTAAATTGGATCGTCCCGTAGAATGTAAAGTTATGGTTTTGGGGACTGTCTCCGGTCCTGAGACTGAAAGTTTCCGAAACTAAATGGATTTGCCAAGGTAAAACTGCCACATGGGAAATTTGAATATGTACATAATATATTATAGACATACTCTTATTCTACTAATACGAGTATTATAAACGGAAAGTTTGTGGATGTGTCGATTTTTGTTGCTCTTTCACGCAAAAACTTCTTAACGGATTTGATTGAATCTTGGAATATATATAGTTTGTGACCTGGAATTTGTTATTCCATAGACTACTTTTTATCCAGGTATATACCACACGAGATAAGTAGGCTAATATACAATAAAGGCACAATAAATACTTTTAAATAGTTTACAGGAAGTTTGAAAAAGACTAAGGCACAATAAAGTAAGCACGTAACAAGACAGATAGAAAAACTACTATCGAAGTTGGCTATAGTGTTCGTCGGTGCTACCTGTTTGATCAACAAGTTTATACACGCGTGGATTATTCGTATTGTAGGTCAAATAAACTATGTATTGATGCATTGCACCGATCTATTGCAATATAAACTTTCGTATAGTGGAACAGAAATAAACTTGGTAAAGGAAGAGAGAGAATAAGGGATAAAAAATTGGATACGACTATCAGAGGATCGGAAAATGTCTCTTGAAAATTAAGAAGCTTAAATACATAGCAATGGTCTGATTATTCAAATCAAATCAAATCAAAATATATTTATTCCGTACGATCGTTTATAGACCACTTTGACATGTCACGTAATTAAAACTAGGTGATTCTACTGCCTGTTCCAACGCGACTCCCTACACCAGGGAAAGACATAGTTTTGTACATAATTATGTAGTATTGTAGGTACATATTTTACTTGGAACCATAAGATAATGATACAAGTTAGTTTTGCGGTCCAATTACTGGATAGGGGAAGAGATACTGGACAACTTATTATATTTGAAATAGGTCATTCAGACTATGGAGCTATGAGCACTTTCATTAAATAGTTCTTTTCCACACCATGCCTAATTTATAACTGTTAAATTGTGGGCAACTGTGACTATTAACTGTGGTGTTACACTCCATTCTTCATGAAGCCGGTTCACAAAATAGGATGATTAAAATCACTATCAGTCGATTTCTCGAACGCAGATCATTCATCACCAAAATTAATCCATCATTCATCAATCATTTATTTATTTTCTCTCACAAACAATACATAAATATAAATACAGGAAAATAAAATATATTTAAAAATAAATAAATGCAGTTAAAATAAAAATAATCCAAAAATGAGTGTCGGTTCTAACTTATTACAAAGAAATGTTGTGAGAGACTGGTGCCTGAAATAGGTATAGAAAATAACCTGTGCTACGGGTCACCAGTGCCCTACTTCACTGATTTGCATAGGAAAAGCCTAAACAATAAAATTTTGAACAAGAGATAGAAAGTGGAGAACTAAATATTAAAAATATTAGGGATTTTTTTATCGGTTTTTATTAGGAACTAATTCGACACTGTCACGTGGTTTGACCATTGATTAGTTAATTCTGTAGGCCTAACATGTGCAACGCGTCGAAACGACAAATTAAATATCTCGATAATGTCAAACTGCTCTAACATACTATGTTAGAGCAGGTGAGAATATTTTGTCGACGACAAGATGATTTCTCGTGTTGCACATGTTAATGCTGCTGGAGATGATCTGCGTTTGAAAGTGTTCACATTGTGTGCATTTGATGAATATTAAAGCTTAACAGTTATATCTAAAGTATTATATTACCTGTAAAACTCGAAGCCTCAGAACCAAAGCCAGGGGATAGTTAAGAGAGTGACGGAAGATCGCGGCATCTCTGTCCCCCGTCAGCGGAGCTGCCGACTCCTTCCGCCTTGAGAGTGCTGTCTGTAAAAAGAGAACTGTGATAAACATACACAATATACCTACACATAAACTACTAGTATAGTATTGTTTTATCTGTGACATAAACAAAAATATATTTTTTAAGGTAAATATACCGAATTAGTTAGTGATTAATATATATGAAGCGCGTTGAAGGATTGGCATAGTAAAATCAATTAAGTACACCAAATTATATAGTAAACAAAAAATTTCTGAGTGCGAGACTTTTAAAACACACAAATCTGAGTTCTCTGAGATCACTACCAGAGACTTGAGTTGAGTAAAACAATACAGATAGTTAAAGTCCATACAAATATACGTACACTCAAAATTCATAAATCTATATTGTGTTGTTTCAAACGCAGATACATAAATAAATCCATAAAGTTTAATACGAACTGACGGACTACCTTACCTGATACAAACAAAGGTTATTGAACAACCTCAATCCCATTTGTGTCGAAGCACTCCAATAAACCTGTGTTATTGCTATTTCATACTGAATTATTTACAAGGAGGATATTTCATTGTACGACTTGAAACAAATCTGTCTTCAAGATAATCCGGTCGTATCTGAAAGGATTAGCTGGAAAACATCTAGAAACGGATTGCTTGGACTTTAAGTTCAATGACTTGAAGATATCTAGTGTGTTTCTTCACTAGTTTTAGACTTAGGTTTTTACTTAGGTTTTCTTACTTAGGTTTTTGGGAGCCTATTATATAGTTTGGTCATAATTGGTAAAGATTTGACGAAGATCTTCGGACTAGTAAACAGAAATGTACCTCTAGAGTACAGATTGCAATTTAGTATTGTTCTATAAGTAGTCGTTTTATTTTGCTACTTGTGAAGTTTATCAACGTGTTGTTTATATATTTATTTTACCCTTGGATACCTTGGATACGTGATTCGTACCACAGCGTACCAACTGCTTAGCGCATGCGTGGTTCTCCTTTATTCAAACACGTATCAAAGCAACCTCGTGTTTACATCAGCTCTTGAGTAACTTGGTATTGACGGGTATTTGTCTTTTGTGCTAGGCATAATACGAGTATATATCTAGAAATCGGTGACTACCAACACACAGGCTTATTATACAGACAAATAGACTTGTTTGTTTTAAGTGTAAGGTTTCCTTAAATTCAAAGTAATTAGGTTTTAGTTAATTATCTAATTGTTACCGATTTTTATTGTTACTTTGCATGGCTCTTTGTACCTATAGTAAACATTAAATTACAACAGAGAAGGTAAAAAATCTATGCATTAGTGACTATTTGTTAAGTTGTTTCCAATGATTTCCCGTGAATCTTCGTAACATCGAATTATTTTAAAATAAAGTATTTTTTCCATACAAAATTAAATAATGGAATTTATAAGATAAAATGAGTAGTTCCGACAGCGAAGAGGAAAAGAAGGTGGTGGAAAAGATCAAAAGGAACAGTTCTTCAGAGTCTAGCTATGATGAAGAAGAAGGAGAGGCACCTGTTGAGAAGGAGACGATTGAAGGGAGCATGGTGGAAGTGGGTGAGTGTAATGCTTCGCTAGAGTTAAAAAAACTTAAATCTTAACACACCTAAAAGATTTAAACAGAATCAATTCACGCTCAAATAGCTTTGAATGAAATTTGGAACCAGAATTGATTATTTCTACCCTGGATTTAAAAATAGGCTAATTTTGATTCTGGTATACCCACGAGAACGGGAACTATTCACCGCAGGTAACACCGCGGGGCGTAGCTAGTATTATAATAAAAATGCTCTCGATGTGGAACTTTTTAGTTTCAATATAAACTTGGCTTTGAAACTTATTTGAGATCATGAGCAATGTCAATAATGACATGTAAATTGTTTATGAAATTAAGTTTGTCAACAAATCGGAAACATTGGGATGTTTTAAAATCAAGAAAACTTACACATATAATTTTTCTTTGAATATTTTCAGTTGAAACAGTCCAAGCAAAAATGGCTGCGCAGCAACCAAAGCCTCGTCGTAAAAGATTTATCCCAAAATACGATGTAGAAGGAGTATACACTGTAGTACTCGGCGAAGAAACACAAATACAGATTGAAATGGTCATAGGAACCCATATAAACGCACAGTACCCATGGAAGTCTATCCCTAAAGCGAAAATTATGGAGACAATCGAAATTGGAGGTGAGCTGTCCGAGTTTTTTTCTTTGAAAGCAGCTTTGGAAGAATACAAAGACGAAGAAGTACTCCTAGGCTACATGGTTGACGAGTCCAAGGACGTTGATGAGTTTTATGTATGCTGCACAACAGAAGCCAGAGATCACTGCAAGCAACAGTCTGACAGATTCATCCGAAGACAAGAAAAGAAGCTGGAGAAAGCAGTACAAAAGAAACCTAGGCCTTGGAAAAGTCTAGGGAGTGAGGCGGAGATAACTGAACTAAAGCCAGTCAATACACGACCGCTGATGGAAATGGAGATTCGTTCTAAATTTCCTACTGTTTATCAACCCAAAACGTTCAAGGTCAGAGATACCAACTCTAGCCGAGACGGTTATATCGAACTTACGCCTTATAGACAAAAGTTTAACATAGTTTTTCGTCGAAGAGTGGACTGTGGTTCTCAAGCAGCTGCACCTAAAGTTGATAACACTGCACAAACTCTCCTGAGATACCCTCAGAATATGTGGACTCAGTCCATTGCTGACGCGTTAGGCCAAGTTGATGATGTAGAAGGTGGTGGTGATGCTAGGAAGGGAGGGGGAGATGGCGATATTGAGGATAAAAGTTCCGATGGGGATGACGAGGACATGGTCAAGGAACCACCAGATGAGGTAGGTCTAATGGCATACAAAGCTGCGCTTAAACGCATGCGCCGACCTTCGTACATCAAAATGATAAACCGTTTTATGACTGAAAAGAAAACTGAAATGGATTCTATTATTGAACTCAATACTGTGATGGATATGTACTGCAATGACTATCCTAATTTAGCGGCACAGAAAACTGTTGATATTTATGATTCTATGACTTTTGAAGAGTACGTATGTTTTACTGATGTGAGATCTAAAGAAAAGTATGTATCGAGCGCAGTATTTCATCCAATGTGGACGGGAATTGTAGCTATAAGCTATGCTGATGGTTCACCAGCAGTAATGAAGACTTTAAGCAGTCGACCTGATCCTATACAAAGAGCTGTTTATGGTTTAAATCCTGTAATGATTTGGAGTCACATTGACAGCTTGATTCCTAAGCTTTATTTAGAATCACCACGAGAAGTCAAGATGCTTTCTTTTTGCCCCTTTGAAGAGAACATTTTAGTAGGTGGATGCGTAAATGGTCAACTGGTTGTATGGGATATAACAAACAAGTTAGAAAATGTTGAGAGAATCGAAGTCCTCAGTGAAACTAGAGAAAAGTATCGAATTGCCATGAATGCGCATATGGGTTGGATGAAAACCGTTCAAGATAACGCTGTGGTTCAGTCAACTGTTTTGAGTAACTTACTGACAAGTCATTATGGTCCAGTGACTGTTATCAAATGGCTGTCTCCAAACTTCATTGTAAGTTCTACTGGGAAAGTTACAAAGATGCCGGACAAGAGAAAGTCCCTTATGTTCTTCACAGGTTCGGAAGATGGAAACATACTAATTTGGAACTTGTCAGTTGAAAATGTCACGATGTTTGAAGGTAAAAAGGTAAAGAAATCAAAGCGGGTGTTAAAACGACCGTCGGGGCTTTTAGTTGATGTATCGCCGCTTAGGGTT
Source organism: Xanthorhoe designata (assembly GCA_963582015.1). Classification (NCBI taxonomy): domain Eukaryota; kingdom Metazoa; phylum Arthropoda; class Insecta; order Lepidoptera; family Geometridae; genus Xanthorhoe; species Xanthorhoe designata. The sequence continues at coordinate 1,725,811 of OY757038.1, forward strand.
TTAGACCGAAATCTACAACCCTGTTATAAGGTTATTTTAGGCGTCGCTGGTCAACCGCATACTTTACCGCTTCAAAGTTTCGGAATAAACTCATCCGCCGTAAAATATATTTACACGCCGAGAAACCCCGGCTCGGGCCGAAAATATTTCAGTTGTGAAATTATTCCCCAAAGCGAAAGCGAAATTAATACGATACTATACTGCGGTTCTCAGCACGGCGAGATGAGACGGATAACTTGGGAAGGCCATGAGTTCAACACCGGAGAAGTCGTGAATTCTGAGTATTGCGATATAAAGTATAGTTGCTCTATCCACGATGGGATCGTAACTTGCACTCAGAAAAACCCTTTTATAAATCAAATGACATTGACCGTGGGCGGCAAAATATTTGCGATATGGTCGGATAAGTTGCTCAATCGACCTCTTATTTGGAAGAAACGACCCTACCGCCTTACCGACGCTAAGTGGTCGTTGTATAAACCTAGTATGTTGTTTATTGCTACATCGGAGGGAGATCTTGAAACTTGGGATCTGTTACTGAGAAGCGATCAGCCGATTTCTATTCAGACATTATCCGGAACGATGCTTACTGGGGTCAGCCTTCATACTTTACCTTTGGCAAAGAATATAATTGGAGTAAGTGATGTTAATGGTTCGTTCAGGATGTTTTTAGTTCCACCGATATTCATGATTGAAAATCCCTCATATACAGGACGTATGGAGGGTATGATCATCAGAGAACTAAAAGTTATGCAATCCTTTAGCGCTTGGCAAGAGAACTGGATGAAAAACAACCCACAGATATTATTGGAAATGAAACGAAAAGAAGGACTGCTACTTGCTGAGAAAGAAGAAGAAAAGCGAAGACTACGAGAAGAAGAAGAGAAGAGATTGGAAGAAGAAGCTGAAGCTAGACGCCTAGCAAAATTGAAAGTTATTGGGCCAGAAGAGAGATGGCAGATGATCATCCAAAAGTTAATAGAAAGAACTATCGCTGTAAAGAAGAGAATAAATAGAGCAGAACTTATTGAGCATGAGAAACCATTACGAGAGCTTGAAGCCCAGCGACTAGAGAAAGAAAGAAGAATGCTTGAAATCATGAAAAACCAGAAATCTATATTTAACGACACCGTCGCTATTCTATTCCCTGAAGCTATAAAAAAGGAAGAGAAAATTAAAAAGAGTCTTCTAACAGACGACAAACATGCTTTGAAGAAAGAATATTTAGAGGATTATCAGTATTTGAAGCAGAATGCTTTCAGGACTGTGAAGGATAATCCGTATAAAGTTCCATTTTCTTGGGACGCTACTCTTGCTGAAGGGAAGGAGAGAAGACAGGCTCTGAACGCACATGAAGATTATATCAACATGCATAAGACTAGGATTGAGGAAGAGGCTCGAGAACCGGCACCACCACCTCCTACGAAGATAACTCCGAGAAGACGAGGCTCCGATGCTGTAGGTGGTACTGAAGAAGAACCATCTGATGATATTGTACTGTAACTAATTAGTACATTTACTGCAAATATACTTTTAAAATGTAATGGGTATGATTATATATTTATCCAAACTAACGCAATGTTTTGGAATGTAAAACTAGATGGCGTGGCGTTTGTGCTGTCGATTTGATAAACTTTTGGATTGGTCCCGTTCAATGTGAGTAAAAAAACTCTTATTGTGTGTAAAAGTTTATTTGACTTAATAAAGTATTTTAAGAATTACGTCGTGTTTTTATTTCAACTTTTTGTATAGAAAGTAAAGTGATTGTAATTAAAAATGTACTGAATAGGTATTTTATATTTACGTAATTAAATGATTTATCTCATAGAAGGTTATAATATTAGTATGACTACTTATGTGTTTAAATAAATGTTTTAATAACCACTAAACTAATTTAAATGAAAATGAAATATCAAATAACCCTTCAAATTCTGTGCAAGTAATCTGTTATTGTGGTTGTTGAGTTTGTGAAGGGATTGAACAAGAATTTAATGAATAATTGTTCTTGTTGGTTTTTATGAAATAAAAATACTGAGGTCATATTATTTTTAATTTTACTAATGAATTTGCTAAGTACAATTTATTTTTCACAAGTAAATATAAATAGGAAGTTCATTACTATAAATTAAAATAAAAAGTTTAGATATTAGGTTATTATCATCTGTGTAAAGTGTACACGTACTCATTACTATTTTTGTAATTTATGTAGTTGAGCGATTAACAACATTTGTACCGAATATTTATTTATTTTTAGTGTTCTCATGTAAGTTAAAATGTCTTTTCATGAGAATAAATATATTTAAACCTATTACAACACAATAGACACTCAGTAAAATATACTCAATGATGTCATAAATAAAATAATAATAATAAATAAATATCCTTGGACATTTTACACGGCGTCATCTAGTCCCAAGTGTTATGGTAACCAGATGACTGATATACTACTTAGATACATTTTTTTTGTAAATACATAGGTACATAATATAGATAGAAAAACATCCAGACCCGGAGCAAATATCTATAGAACATACAAACATTTGTCCCGTGGCGGGAATCAAACCCGCAACCTCCGCGTCTTAGGCGAGCTTTCGCCCACTGCGTCACAGAGGTCATCAAAACTCAAATAGTCAAATAATATGTCTACTGTCGTTCAAAATTTGCGTATACATTTTAATAATATAGGTATCGCATTGAGTTTTCTTATTACTTACCACATTGAGTTCTTCCATATCGTCACAATTGAAGGGCGGCGCGCATAGTTTGCGCTTCATATGTATGGGCGTTGGGTGTCTCTGACGAGGAATCTTGGAGAGGATGCTGATGTCTTCGGCAAAGTACCTGAAAAAAGACAATATTTATTTTATTTACTTTTTTACTTGTATAGCGTTAACTCGTGCCTATTTGATCAAGAGAAATAAATAAATAAATATTCTTGGACATTCCACACAGCGTCATCTAGTCCCAAGCTAAGCAACTTAATGCTTGTGTTATGGTAACCAGATGACTGACATACTACTTAGATACATTTTATTTTGTAAATACATAGAAAGGGGTGATTGCTGAGATAGATAGATAGATAGATAAAGACTTTTTTGACACACACACATTACAGCACAGATGGAAAGGTTTACAAAGTAATGAGATGATGATGGGTAGGGACGTTATGTGGAAGTAAGGACGTAGTGATGGTGATTACATACTCGTGATTGTGCCACATCCCCCTTATACATATTGGTTCAGTAAACCTGCTTTAGCTAAAACGGATATTAAATCTGTTGCTATTTCTTTTCATTGACATAAGAGTAACAAGAAAGAAACATTCTTTAAATCTATTATTAAATTGACCAATATTTATGAATAAGGCCAATGAAAATTGTAATCAAATTTACTTATCTTTCTTATTTGGAATTGTATGTCAATGAAACAATAATATTATTTTAGACTGCACTACACACACAAAATTACAAAAATTAATATAAATAAAAAAATTAAAAATACAACTAGAAAGAGAAAAAGTTTTAGAATAAAAGTCAAATTATTTCTGCCTAAGAACTGCCACCAGCGCACTTTTTCAATTGCCTTTAATTATTTTGTTCCCTTTAATAAGAGGTTGGATGTTGTTGGAAAACCAGTTCGCTTTTCTATATAAATATATGTATAATTAAATAAATATTGCGTGCCTGGTTGCTATATTAAGGGTTTTACACGGTAAATGACTATTTAAATCTTAGATAATAATAAGGTACCTAATCGAAAAGTGTATGTTAAAATTCTTACCTCAATGTACCTAATTAGTTATAAGTTTTAATTTTGCATGCTATTAACCTATATAGCGGAACAATGGAACCATACAATTTCGAAATAACATCATGTTTGTACCTGTTTCAAGCAAATAAAGACATTCTATTCTATTCTATTCTATTCTATTCTATACGGCAAGGGACACTATTCACTCACAACACAAATACTGATACCGAAAACTTGAGAAAGCATTTATAAGTCTCGCAATTTTCATACAAACTTACCTACTTTAAGCGGAATTAAGGTAACAACTAAGCACCACGAGTTATTCGCTAAACAAATTCAATTTCCCCAACATTTGTTTGCATAAAAGGCGAAAGAGGAAAAACTTTTCATCCCTTTCGACCTTTTTAAGCTCACTGAATGGATCTAAATTAACGTTTAACCCTTACCCTTAATCGGGGCTTACAAGAGTGTAAGTATTAATACCTTGGCTTTAAATTCAAAATAATATTGTTAAGAAAACATTTTTAAAAACCAGCCTAATTTATTTCTTTTAGGGTTTCGAACCCGAAGGGTAAAAACGGGCCCATTACTAAGACTGCGCTGTCCGTCTGTCTGTCTGTCACCAAGCTGTATTTATTTATTACTAAACTTAAAAATTTCAATTGATTTCATTATCTCTTATCATTGACAATAGGAGTAACAAGAAAAAATCTTACTTTAAATCTATATTAAATTGAAAATCTTTATGAATAAGACTTGCAAGAAAAGTCACGCAAATGTGTGTACCGTAAAATCAGAACTCAATTTACGCTCGGTTGGAAAGCTAAAATGAAATATTAGATTGTAAATACCGCGATTCGCTCGAGTTCGTGCGAATGTGGTCGGGTTCCGTAGAAATTTCCTTTTCCAATTTTAATTACTTAACCAGAGACGGTCGGAGATGAAAGAGTTTCCTCACGTCGTTTTGGTAAGTAGCTATTTCAACGCACAAATAACGTGTAAATTGGTTTACATATTTAGGTAATAAAATTAATAGGTTATCATAACCGTGTCGTTCAATTAAATTTGTTGTTTATTTTGTTGTATAACAGCCGTTAGTATATAAAAAAAATTTGGCAAGTATAAAATAAAAGTAAGTAAGTTCATATCACGCTCAAACGGTTGGATTTGAATGAAGTTTACCAGGATTGCTTATACCCTGGATTAAAAAATAGGTTACTTTTGATTCCGGTATTCCCACGGGAACTGGAACAATTCACCGCGGGTAACACCGCGGGGCGCCGTAGTTTAAAAAATATCGCATCGTTGAAGTTCATCCGCGTTAAAATATATTGTGCTAAAACGATTAAAAGTCATGACGGAGGCCTTAAGGCGGCCTAAAAACTCCGTCACCAGAGTTAGCCACTTACTCATACGAGCTTATATACTTACTTACTTTTCAGTAACATTGTATCCTAATAATAGGATGCACTAATCACTAATCAGTTGATTCTCTCAGTCATCCATCCATGAGTAGTCGAGAGATACTAGATAATAACTTCTAAAACCTAAACGTTTCTCGAATTTATTGTGTTCAATTCCTCGGAATCTCGAAGGGATAGTCAAATTTAAATAATTCCAAAAGGCACTAGGGAACCTATGTACGGTCGACTAACCTCTTCAAATCTTATTTCATTGTTACTCATTCGTTTCCTCTGAGATTGCTCACGGAACCCAAATCTAATGCTTTATGAAACATTCCTGGTATGAATAGATTGAAAGACAGCGGTCACTTTGAACCAGGCTTAACAAACCGCTGGGAATTTAAGGGGGCCGACTGCAAATAAATCGAAATGAGAACCGATTTTCCATGGTGCGGTACACATTTCTTAGATCTTTAAGGCATTCAAGATCCTTTTGAAGATGTCCAATAGGGGTAGTCAGAGGTACAAATACATTTTAGTACGTGCTTACATTTTGCACATGTTACCATGCCTCACGTGACAGATTGCAAGCCCATCGCAGCTCATAATCTGCATATATCTTTTTGAAATGGAAAAATCCTTTGAGGCTGAGATCCGAACTCACGACCTTTGGCTTACAAGGCGAGCACTACTTTCCCACGGACACTGATATATTTGTTGCCTGAGTGTTTGAAGATCAGAATGCTCGTCTATTACTCTTGAGAATACTTGAATGTAGCATGACTTAAATAAACAACCACTACACATGAATTATTTGGGTTTAAAGTGTATTGGGTCTTCCTAAAATATTTAGTACACAACTAACCTACAGTAGGCTTAAGGGAATTGTTTTGGGTTGGTTGTCACTGATTTTTAATTTCGGTACAAATTAGTAAATGCTTAAATAAATCAACTTCAGTGGAGTGGAGACAAAGTCGGACTGGCCATAATTATAGCCGAGGTGGCGTTTGATCAGAGTTCTACTAGCTCATACAAGGGACAATGGGCGTTTTTGGGCTGACTTAGTGTTGAATGAAAGTACTAATAGTTAGGTATAACTAACTTTTTTTTTATGTATTAATTTATTTTTTTACTTTTTATTCACACTCGAGCTTAATCACAGTTTTCAATGACAAATAAGTACTTAATGAATCAACTCTTTAGATAAGCTAGTGCGGGTCTAAATGCAGGTTTAAGAGAGGCATGCGGGCCATATGTTTGACATACCCTGCTTCCTTCAAAGGAAAAAGTTTGCTTTAAGCGCTTGCATTCTAACGGGTGTTCTCAATGGTCTTTGAAATACTTATCGGGGTCGGTTTTTATTGCTCGTTAAATTGGCTTAATGCCTTGAATACGGGAGCGGTTTAGCCTTTTTCAAGGATTTTGAAATATAAATGTAATAAAAATGACTAATGAAGTAAAACTAAAATTATGACGGGGATGATGACGGCGATAGGTTTGGAACATCTCGCGTTTGGGACGCTAACAAAAGGTATGTCTAAGGAGGTAGTCAGGGCCATGTCCAAATATAAATAAACCATTTACAATGTTCTCATTTGGAGCTCCACGTTAAAACTAGTTACAGCTCCTTCAATGTATTTATAAAAAAAGTAAAACTTTGAATTTCAAAACGAATAAAAAAAAGATTTAGTTCGGTCAAAGACGATTAATATCTAGAAGACAGACAAAGGCCATACACAAAATCGTAACCCTAAAAAATAGCCTGAAAACTCTAAAACATCAATTTTATCCAAGAAATTTCAATTACTTTCTAGTTAAAAATGTTTAAATATTGAATATTGTTGCTACCTACTACTAAGTATTGAAATTTCTTGGATAAAATTGATGTTTTAAAGTTTTCAGGCTATCTGGTACTGCGGGATCGGGTTACGATTTTGTGTATGGCCTTTGTCTGTCTTCTAGATATTAATCGTCTTTGGTTCGGTAAAATTATTATTTTCCGCTGTAAATTATTAACTTCAGATCCACGGCATTAAAGTAACGCTACAAAGAGCTTACTCTAAGGCTGCGTTTCCATTGACGCGGAGCTGTGCGGAGATCAGCGGAGAATAGCGGTGAAAAGTAGTGAGTGTTTCCACTGAAGCGGAGCGGAGAGGAGCGGAGCGCTTCGTTCTCCTAGTTACCCTCCGCAACGCACCGCTCCGCTGTCCTCCGCTCCGCATCACCTCGCTTTTTATGAATTTTATATGAATATCCGTTCAGCTCTGCCCCGCTCCGCTCGTGTTGTTTCCATTGAAGCGGAGCAGAGATTTCGAGCATAGTGATTGGTCAATTCATGCACCGCTAAGCACCGCTCCACCCAACTCCGCGTCAATGGAAACGCAGCCTAAAGTAGCGCTACAAAAAGCTTACTCTAAGTTTAGTCAAAGGATGACGTAGTTCAAAGATACAAGAGTTCACCGCCTTTGGTATAACAAAGTAATATTAGTTGGACTGCCAATGTTTATGAAAGCCGTAGAGCAAGATTGCGTTGGCTTTCGATCTGAAAGTCGTGAGTTCAAATCCCAGCCGTACATTTTTTTTTCAGTTCAGAAAATATACGTACATCATGTACCTCTTCAACTCGGCTAATGGTGGTGGTGTAATCTGTTTTATTGAAACCGTAAAACCAAAGTTGTAATTATAGTTCGCTTAGATTAAGTCTTGCTAGAAGCATTTTGTAAGTCTAAGTGAAATCAATAAATAAAATAAAAGCAATCTCAGATATAATTCAATAAGTTGTTGTTACAATTTACATTACATTGTTGTTACAATGTGTTTCTACTGAAATAAATTTTGTCACTTAAGACAACAATCTTTACAAGATTGAAACATAATGTGAATAAAATTGTGTTACTTTCACATCCCATCATTCCAATCTAAATAGCTTACTAACTCTTTACTAAGTTAACCCTACCTTAGAATGTACAATAGATCAGTATTGTACCTTCTCTTCCCTGACCCGTATTCCTATATAAATAAAATATACAATCGCATGATCTTCGTACTATTCACTGCTGCATTACTTATTCATAGGATGTATCGAAAGCGCGTAAGTGTTATTTAGTTTTTCTAGTTTTAACAAACATGCTCACGGCAATATCGCCAAGTACTAAGAATAGTTAAGATTTTTACATTTATGTATTTATAGAGGTGTAGTCAGAGAAAAGTCTAAGCTTAAACATGCCCCATTTTGTACTTGTAGCGAAAATTTTAATATAATCTACAAAAATCTGACAGACAGAATTAATCAACAATAAGTAAGTAGGTATAGTTTAATTGTTGACGACCTCTGTGGCGCAGTGGATAAAAGCCCGTTTGAGACACAGAGGTTGATATTCGTCTAGAGTCTGGGAGTTTTCTATGTATATCATTTTGGCCAAATTTACTTATAAATGCAGTCCTACTAAATTTTTCACGCTCTATCGATTGGTACGAGTATATTTAGAATTTCGCTAAGAAAAAAAAAAAAATTTTGTAAAAAAGTGTGTAGGAGTGTATGTGGGAAGAATTAGTCGAAACTATTTTTGCTTTTGACTAGAACTCTTGTCTTTCCGCAAATCGCAAACTTTCCCAATAAATTCTTCGGTAGGTATGTACGTTATTTTAAAAGAGTTTATTTATCTTGACCTATTTTTTGATAATCTATTTACATAAATAACGTGTGTCTCTATTTATTCCAAAACTCTGTCACTACGGAAATGTCCAACTCATGAACTACGTTAGCTAAACTGGACAACTCGATCGGACAGGCGGAACTCAGTTTGTCCGCTATCGACAATGCATTAACCGATTTCCTCATAGCTTGGAAGCCTGACTTACGAAAACTTTTTACACTCACTTTATGTGATTAATCTGTAAAAAAAGTCTCTGCGATAGTCTACTCTATCTTAACAATGGCCGAGATAATAATTGTCAAAGTGTCAAAGTGGTCTCGTGACGTGTCAAATTGGTTTTTGACTAATTCTCGCCAAAATACCACCGTTGTCCCCAATGGAGAGGACCGTGGTCCACCGCTCGCAGCGTGGTGCACCCCAAGTGCGTCATTGGGCAGTGAACGCGTTAATATTGGATAAAGAATAGTTGACTTTTAATTTTTGACATTGCACAACCGCGTTTCAAGTTTTGGTACTAAGAAAGTGTAATGTCACAGAAAAAAAAATAGATCAAGTACAGAATACTCACTTCGCGAAAACATTCATTTAAATAGCGCTTACTACGACGCAACAAAGTGTAATAATAGTAAACCTATAGGTAATCAATTCTAAAAAGTTATTTTATAAGAAAGCTACTTGTTATGCATTGAATCTTTATTACAGACTGTAATCCTAAATCAGTCTCCATAGGATTACAAAAAAATTAGCTAGATATCCGTGGATAAATAAAAATCCTTGGACATTCCGCACAGCGTCATTTAGCCCTTAGCTAAGTAACAGCTGCCCTAGCCATGTTACATTTCGACAATCGCTTTTGATTAGAAATTTTAAAAATGTATAAGAATTGACATTCGATGACAGAAACTCGAGCGATTAGAAATGTCAAATCAAAGGTGTAGCGATAATAGAAAGATAATTCTGAGAATACGAAACATTTTGTCACTTGTTTACGCTTCCAGATTTTTGTAAATACAATAAATAGGTAAAAAAACACCCAGACTAGGAACATAAATCTACTGAACCCGCATTCATATAACAGTAGGTGGTAAATTTAAACAGCAAAAGTACGATTCAGTTATTTACGAGCAAATTACTCATTCCTGTTTGTTCTCCAATTAATAGGAGCTGTTGAAAACAAAGAGCCATACGGCTTCGCTGGCGTAAATAGTGCTTCTACATAACCTTGGTTTTATTAGAAACTGCCACTGTTAAATTACGGCCATCTTTTGTTTCAATCAACAATGGTATAGTATACAAAAAGCTCGTGGTAAAGCTTGCTAAGACGTTCTTGATAGATCGTCGAAGTTAAGCAACGTTCTGAGCGGTCACTACTTGGATGGGTGACCACAAGTGGCATTTTCATCTGAGCGCTTCCGTGCTTCGGAGGGCACGTTTGTCGGTCCCGGCTTTTAAAGTCGTTAAGCCATGACGGAGGCCTTTAGGCGGCCTAAAAACTCCGTCACCAGAGTTGGCCACTTGCTCATACGAACGAATAAACGAAGTATACAAAAAAACTGCATAATCAAACATAAATAGGTGTATCTTAGGCTTGGAAATAAGTTATGTCTTAAAGACATAACTTATTTCCAAGCCTAAACGAAACATTATGATTAAATTATTCAAATTCAAATTGTTTATTTGTTTAATTATAGGAGGAAAACCTAAATAAAAGGAACTAAGAACTTCCTAGTCTATGTTTTAAAACTGCGTTTAGTGCTCATGATGCACGTGTTCGCGCACAGAGCGCTCTTTTTCGGAAAACAAAACTAAGGCTGCGTTTCCATTGACGCGGAGCTGTGCGGAGCGGTGCTTAGCGGTGCATGAATTGACCAATCCCTATGCTCGAAATCTCTGCTCCGCTTCAATGGAAACAGCACGAGCGGAGCGGGGCAGAGCTGAACGGATATTCATATAAAATTCATAGAAAGCGAGGTGATGCGGAGCGGAGGACAGCGGGGCGGTGCGTTGCGGAGGGTAGCTAGGAGAGCGAAGCGGCTCCGTTCCGTTCCGCTCCGCTTCGGTGGAAACACTCACCACTTTTCACCGCTATTCTCCGCTCATCTCCGCACAGCTCCGCGTCAATGGAAACGCAGCCTCAGACATAACTTTTTCAGCTAAGTTTATCTCCCAAAAAAAGCAAATAAGTTCCTCTCATATAATGACGACTGTCATTTTACGATAATTACTAAAACCGTTATAGTTAGTTCTTGTCAGCTTACTTGAGAGATTGTCTTTATTTTAACTGTACCATTTTCTACACGATAAAATTTTATAGCTAAAATAAAATTGTAAAGGTACTAGAACCACTTGTCATTTTCTAAGTGAGAAACGTAGGTAAGTAGCTAAGGCTGTGTACACACCACCCTATTTCGATTGAACAAAGTTGGAGTTTTTCGAGCCAATTGGCGCGTTAAGGGCACAATAGATAAGATTTTTATCTCTTAGTGGCCCATCTAGACCGGGTATTATACAGCCAATCTGGAATATTCTTATTCAAACAAAAAAAAATCAAATATATGTCGGAATCGGAATCTCCCCAATCAGTCGGCACGGACAATCAACTGGCAACACGGAACGCAAGCGCCATCTACCCGCGCTAGACGGAGCCTACGAGCGAGTGGACAGCTCTGTCGGAGCACAGTCTTGTTGCATCGGTCGAGCTGAACAGTCGTAGGAACTGTCTCGCGTTTCGTAGAGTTAAGCCTTGTACCTAGATAGTGATAATTGTGTTCGTAATTTGATTAAAGTCGATTTAACTTCTATCCGTTGGTTCTTATTTGTACCGACACCTACCCTCCCTTTGCCCACAAGCTATGGCCGACGATGAAAATGATCTACAGACGTTATCAGATGTGGGATCAGTGCCGGTACAGACTCAAAGTGAAAGTGAAAGTGAGCGTTGGCGTAAAATGTTTGAATTGCAAAATTCAAACATGCGAGCTCTCATCGAAGCTCTTCAATCACCTCAGACGAGTAACCGGGTTGATTTACCCGAATTTAACCCGGACAAAGCTGACACGGACGCGAGAGCATGGTGCGCAACGGCGGATTTGTGCTTCGCCGAAAAACCTCTAATCGGCGGTCAACTTGTAGTCGCTATCAGCAAAGCGCTTAAAGGAGCTGCATCGACGTGGCTATCGCAGGTGGCATATCAAGGCATGACATGGAGCGAGTTCAAGGTACTGTTCACGGCCAGATTTGTTTCATCCGAGACTTTAGCGGGTACCCTCATAAACCTGAACGGCGATAAACCGAACGATAAGGAAACGCTAGCTGCATATGCGAGTCGTTTGATGACTTCACTGTGTAACTGTTGGAAGGATTCAACAAAAGAACAAATTGCGGTTGCTACCGTTCTAGCCCACATATCGCAATTTGATACGAGGTTGCAGCGATTGGCTTTTACGACCGACATAACGACGAGAGACAAATTACAACAAGAACTACATGCTTTTTCGCATTTGAAACGAAAAGCAACTACCCTCGGAGATTCATCAAGTGTGTCGGATGCAAAACGAAGCAAGATTTCTTCGATTAAATGCTATACGTGCGGAAAAATAGGCCACAAGCGGTCGGAATGTCGGAGTAAACCTGTTGACAACAGAGGCCGCGCGTTTTCAACATCGACTCAAGCAACCGAAAAGCCTACGGTGAAACCCCTCGTGTGCTTCAAGTGTGGCAAACCAGGCCACATTGCGGTACGATGCCTGAGTGGAGGCAGCGGCGCCAGCCAGGCGGGCGGCAGCGGCAGCACGGGTGCGGCGCACGCTGAGCGACGCGTGGACGTCTGCGTCGTGCAATCGCCATCGGGGACAATGGAGCATAAAGGTCAGCTGTATAGTTTTTCTTTTGATTCCGGTGCTGAGTGTTCGCTAGTAAAAGAAAATGTAGCAGCTAAATTGAGTGGCAAGCGATTTAACAATATAGTTTCAATGATTGGTATTGGTCAAACACGAGTACTCAGCACGGAACAAATCTCATGTTGTGTAACGATTAGCGATCACCCTCTTGAGCTTTTACTACATGTTTTGCCGGATAGTTGCCTACAGAGTGATGTGATGATTGGACGTGAGATTTTAGAGCTAGGCTTTTGCGCGAATATGTCTGCTACTGATTTTTCCTTGAGTAAAAATGTGAATTCGATTCGTAACATTAATAATCTTGAACCTGATTTGAACGCTATCCAAACTGATGTCGTAGGTCGTGATAAAACTGAGCTTTTGAAAACATTAAATCGATATTCGGAGTTTTTCATAACCGGTATGCCTACCACGCGAGTAAATACAGGTGAACTAAAAATTAGGTTGATCGAACCGAATCGTACCGTGCAAAGGCGACCGTATAGGATGTCTATCGAGGAACGTAGGGTAGTTCGCGATAGAGTTAGGGAATTGTTAGACGCGAACATCATACGACCTAGCTGTTCCCCTTTTGCGAGCCCTGCTCTCTTGGTCAAGAAGCAAGATGGTTCTGACCGTATGGTAATAGACTATCGTGAGCTCAACAACAACACTGTTGCCGATCGATATCCGTTGCCTTTGATATCAGACCAGATAGCTCGTCTCAATGGTGCGAATTATTTCTCTAAGCTAGATTGTGCAAGTGGCTTCCATTTGATCCCAGTTCATGAGGAGTCTATAGAACGTACTGCTTTCATAACAAATGAGGCTCAATACGAGTTTTTAGCCATGCCCTTCGGGCTCAAAAACGCAATATCAGTGTTTCAGAGAGCCATTGTGAATGCTCTGGGTGACCTAGCGAACGAATACGTCATAGTCTATGTTGACGACATACTCATCCTCTCACCTGATGTAGAGTTAGGAATTCAGAGGCTTAACACTGTGCTTGAGGTTCTGACTAAAGCTGGTTTCTCTTTAAATCTCAAGAAGTGCTCTTTCCTTAAAACGAAGGTAGTTTTCTTGGGTTTTGAAGTAGAGGCTGGACAAATCAGACCTAACCGCAGGAAATCCGAAGCACTCTCAGCACTTCCGCCTCCCAAGACAGTGACACAGCTAAGGCAGTTTATTGGGCTTAGTTCTTACTTTCGCCAATTTATCCAGAACTTTTCCCGGATCATGGCACCTCTCTATAAACTGACATCTCTTAAGGGCGATATGTCTTGGAAACCAGAACACGAAAATGTACGTCAAGAAATAATCTCGGTTTTGACAAGCGACCCTGTTCTAATGATTTTTGATCCTCAATATCCGGTAGAGCTCCACACGGACGCTAGCAGTTTAGGATATGGAGCTATTCTCTTTCAAGTTGTGGACGGCAAGCGTCATGTCGTAGCCTTTTTCAGCAAACGCACCTCACCAGCAGAGAGTAGATACCACTCTTATGAGTTGGAAACCCTAGCAGTCGTAAACTCTATCAAACACTTCAGACAGTTCCTTCATGGTAGGAAGTTCACCGTCGTAACTGACTGCAACTCGTTAAAGTCGTCTCAAACGAAAGTCGAGCTCTCTCCTCGAGTACACAGGTGGTGGGTTTTCCTTCAGTCATTCGATTTTGACGTGGTGTATAGGGAAGGCAAACGCATGTCTCATGTAGACTTTTTCTCACGCAACCCAATACCGTCCGATCTACCATCAGTTCCCTCAGTCCCGAAAGTAGAACAAAAACGCATTGATATTACCGAACTATCTCCGAACTGGCTTCAAGCTGAACAACAACGCGACGAAGAGATTATTAAACTTGTAGCGGATTTAGAAAGCGGTCAATTGAATGACGAACTAGCTCAAACCTATGTGTTACGTTCAGGTATTTTGCATCGCAAAATTCAACGAAATGGTCGAACTAAATGTTTACCATACTTACCGCGTGCATTAAGGTGGTCCGTAATTAACAACGTCCATGACTCCATATTTCATCTAGGTACCGATAAAACACGCGAAAAACTTTTTGAATCATATTGGTTTCCAGGGATGTCTCAATATGTCAAAAAGTTCGTAGATGGTTGTGTTACGTGTAAAGTTGCAAAATCCCACTCTGGGAAGATTCAAGCTGAATTACACCCTATACCAAAGGTGTCGATCCCTTGGCACACTGTTCATATAGACGCGACAGGCAAACTTAGCGGTAAAAATGATAACAAGGAGTACATTTTTGTCTTAATAGACGCTTTTACGAAGTATGTGCTACTGTACCATTCGACTAATATTGACAGTAAGAATAGTATCCGTGCGGTTAATCAAAGCGTTGCTCTGTTTGGTGCTCCTACTCGCATCATAGCCGACCAAGGTAGGTGCTTTGCTAGCAAAGAATTTAGTGACTTTTGTGATAGTAAAAACATTAAACTGCATCTCATAGCAACAGGCTCATCTCGGGCGAATGGACAGGTAGAGCGTGTAATGAGCGTCTTAAAATCAATGTTAACTGTAGCTGAAACTAGCGAAAATAAATCTTGGCAAGACTGTATAGGTGAAGTTCAACTCGCGATTAACTGTACTATGAACCGTGTTACTAAGGCCTCGCCACTTGAACTTTTAATCGGTAAAGTCGCGAGACCTTTGTCAATGATGTGTAGCGAACTTGAAACCGATGCAGACATCGACGAAATCCGTGAAATTGCAGCTAATAACATCCAGAAATCTGCGGAATACGAAAAGGAACGTTTTGATGGTACAAAAGCTGCCATTTCATTGTTTTCGGTCGGTGATTTCGTGTTGTTAGCGAACGAAGAACGTAATCAGACGAAGCTAGATCCGAAGTACAAAGGTCCGTTCAGGGTGATAGAGGTTTTGGACGGTGATCGTTATACGTTGAAAGCTATTAACTCCAGGCGTACTTACAAGTATGCTCATGATAGATTAAGAGCTATGCCAGTAGGTCATGTACCAGTCGAAGTTGAGAGTTGTGATAATAACGATGAGCAAGTTTAAGTTTTGGTTGCTCAGTGAGAGCGTAGCGTAAGGACTCCATCAGCCGTAGTAAAATCGACTATACTAGCAGCTATTTCGTAGTCGTAGCCCGGTAGAAATCGGTGTCTCTTGGGCCAAAGCTAAAACTTAACTCAAGTAGTCCGTGGGTGCGCGATGCGCGATTAGCTCTAGCGGAGGTCGGGGTCTGTTGAGACCGTAATGTGAGTCTGAGAGATCACATGTCAGCCATGGGCTGGTCGGCTAGTGAGAGCCGTGGTGATGGGAGTGGATACGCGATGTGTCTTGTGTTAACTAAAATTTTGATTGTAAAAACGATGGTACATGGCTCTGGCAGATGAGTGTTTCTCTATGATTGATGTCTTGTTTTAGAAAACCAGGTGGTTGATGTAAAATTTGGTTAAAAATTGTATCTACTAGATTAGATGGTAAAATGATTAAACGTTTGAGTTTTTAAAGTTTCTTTATTTTGAGAGTAGAGTCGTACATAGTAAGTAAGTCAGGAACGGCCGAGAAAGATACTGTGCTTGTCTACATTGTTTCAGGCTAGCACACTGGGACGTGTGACAGCAGGATGGCCGTGTCGGAATCGGAATCTCCCCAATCAGTCGGCACGGACAATCAACTGGCAACACGGAACGCAAGCGCCATCTACCCGCGCTAGACGGAGCCTACGAGCGAGTGGACAGCTCTGTCGGAGCACAGTCTTGTTGCATCGGTCGAGCTGAACAGTCGTAGGAACTGTCTCGCGTTTCGTAGAGTTAAGCCTTGTACCTAGATAGTGATAATTGTGTTCGTAATTTGATTAAAGTCGATTTAACTTCTATCCGTTGGTTCTTATTTGTACCGACACCTACCCTCCCTTTGCCCACAAGCTATGGCCGACGATGAAAATGATCTACAGACGTTATATAAATAAATATCCTTGGACATTCCACACGGCGTCATCTAGTCCCAAGCTAAGCAACTTAATGCTTGTGTTAGTGTAATCAGATGACTGTTATACTACATAGATACATTTTTTTTTTTGTAAATACATACATACTACCATTAAAGACTATGTATCTTTTGGAAATGCAATAAAACATTATTATTATTATTATTATTATACTATAGATAGAATAACATCCAGACCCGGAACAAATATTTGTAGAAGATACAAACATTTGTCCCGTGGCGGGGATCGAACCCGCAACCTCCGCGTCTCAGGCGGGCCTTCGTCCACTGCGCCACAGAGGTCGTCAATATTTTATTTAGCCGACTTCAATTTTGTAAAAAGAGAGTTTTTTTTTTTACTTTTTTTTTTTTTATGTTTATAACAGATATAAATACCAAGCATTTACATTACTTCTGTTCTTAACTCTGAAGATTCTCATAAGACCCTCGTTTTTTATGGG
Source organism: Xanthorhoe designata (assembly GCA_963582015.1). Classification (NCBI taxonomy): domain Eukaryota; kingdom Metazoa; phylum Arthropoda; class Insecta; order Lepidoptera; family Geometridae; genus Xanthorhoe; species Xanthorhoe designata. The sequence goes on from OY757038.1 coordinate 1,742,937, forward strand.
AAAAACTAGGGAGTAGTAGTACCCTTTAAAACAATACAATATATTTTAAAATCAATCCACTTTCGATGAAAAAATCGGTGAACATACATTAAAAAAACCATACTGTGGAACATAAAACCTTTTCCTTATGTAAAGTCGGTTAAAAACCGGCATTATTTGATATTCCAAGTTTATTTATTGTGAACAGATCCTACTTTGACGTCGCTGAAAATACAACCGTCCATTTTGTAGTTTAGAATCTTTCAAAGGCTACTTTGTGTCTGCGGTGAAGAATTTAAAATATCCAGAACATTTCAAACGTTGGTCAAGAATTTAAGCAGCTTTGGAGGTTGGAGTTCGGAATGCAATTTTAAAGTTAAACGTCATCTTACAAACTTAAAGTTTTTTTTCAAACATAAGGCCGTATACAGAAAGAAAGCTGGAAACTTATAAGCGCTTACCGGCGCTGGACAACGCTGGTCCGTTCTACACAAAGGAAGCAGGTTGAAGCTCAGTTGTATATAAATTTTAAATGGCAGCGCCCAGCGCTGACCAGCGCGTGTTGAAGCTTGTGGGAACTTGTCGGCACCGTTCAATGCTTATCGGCGCGTGTTCATATATTTTCCTGCGCGCTTACCAGAGCTGTCAAAAACTGGTAAGCGCTTATAAGTTTCCAGCTTTCTTTCTGTATAGGCCGTAACATTATAAATGTTTTGAGTTAAAAATATATATAATTAATACTGAAGAATACATTTTTTGTTGTCGGAATTTCTACCGTTCTTGGGAGATAAAGTCGTGATCTTATTTAATTTTTCCGTGCGTTAATAATTGAATAAAATAATATTGTAAGAGAATGTATTTTAGAATTCTATGCGTAAGTTGAAACCCACGTCGCGTCGCGTTAAAAAAATAAGTTTGTATGAGCTAGTTGCCAACTCTGGTGACGGAGGTTATAAAGCAGCCTACAGGCCTCCGTCATGGCTTAACGCCTAAAGCCGTGACTAACAATTACACGTACCCTTCGAAACACATGATAACATTTTCTGCACTAACTGGTATGGGACATTATAAAACATATACAAACGGGTATTTATCACGAATTTTACCTTTAATCTATACCGTCTTCCCGCGACCACGGCTGGTGCAATCCGGTCGAAACGTCGGGCGAATATTAAAGGTAAAATACGTGATAAATACCCGTTTGTATAAGTTTTATAATGTGTTCTGATCGCGAAAGTTTAAAAAAGACGGTATGGGACTTTATTGGAATACCGTAAAATTCCTTAAACCATAAATTCAAATTACTCCTTACCACATTGTCGGTAAATCACAAAGAAACTACTTCAGTACTCTCTACAATAGTGTTAGTTGGTACTAGACAAACTTGCGTGTTGGAGTTCCTTCGGGGCCATTTGCGGCACAACTTTTCTAGACCGCTGATAATAAAGCCTGTTGTACATTCAGTACCTACCTACAGGCTTTATAAATAAATAAATTCACATTCCACACAGCGTCATCTAGTCCCAAGCTAAGCATTTTAATGCTTGTGTTATGGTAACCAGATGACTGATATACTACATAGATACATTTTTTTTTTGTAAATACATACATATTATACATAGAAAACAACCAGACACGAAACAAATATTTGCAGATCATACAAACATTTGTCCGTTGTTTTCCTTCACAAAGTTATTTCGACTTGTAAGTTTAAAACTCGAATTTGCGATACATGTTTCCTGTTACAAACATACACTAACATAACGTACATAATTTTAATTACATATTGTTTTTGTGATGTTATAGGTAATGCAAGTACCTGCCTACTTATTAATTTTTTATTTTAAATATTACGGATATTCAAAGATTGATAATTTAGATTTAATACCATAATGTGGAGTAATAATTAAATGAAGTCAATGTAATTTAGATCAAAAATATACGTATTTTAAGGCGTTCATAATAATTAATCGTCTAAGCTATGCGGCGTTCAATACGATGAGTGACCAATTAGTGGCAACAACGAGTGCTTCCGTGTTTTGGAATACAAGTAAAAATCGATAAGTCAAAATGGGGTGGTATAAAAACTCCGTCACTAGAGTTGGCATACGAACTTACCTACTTTTTTAATTCATTATTTAGTCCTCATACGAAAGTAATAAATTTTCATTTCATACCTTTTTCCCTAAGCCAATTAGGCTGTGAGTAATTAGATTGTATGAAAAACTGGCGCTAATGAGGAAACAGGACAGCAGCATGTAATTATTTTACCGTAAATTGTCGGGCTTTAATAGCGTTTTTAAATGAAAAATCTTAAAGTATATGACTTTGACGGGATTCGAACCCGCGTGTAAGTGATAACCGGGTTGCCATTGAACACTCAGCCACGAAGCCTATGACGCCGAAGACTAAACTATAAGTAAGATGATATTTAAAATGCTAAGTGATTCTATGGCCGATTCCAGCCATACCACAAGGAAAAGAATCAGGCAAGAACACTAGGTGGGCCAAGCGTTTTTTACGGTGATTGCTCAACAATCCAAATAGTCAAGCTCAAAAAAGCCAGTCAAACAAAGTGAGGCTCGTCAAAATAAGTAATAGGTACTTGTAACATCAACCAACACAGATCCAACTTGAAAGACGTGAAACGTAATGTAATTGGACTCACTTTCATCAAACAGGAACGATCTCTTGTCTCGAATTGAAATGGTTTCTTGATGAGACATGTCAAAATGTCTGTCATGTGTCCTTTCCTGACTTGCTTTGGGCTTTTTGACGGGAATTTGAGATGGCATGTTGTCTTTTTGTTTTATTTTCCGAAATGTGTATTTAAGCGAATATTAATGTGTAATATTGGTGGAATATTAACTGTTGAGTGTTCGTGAACGTACATAAGTGTTGGCAAACGAAACAAAACTGCATATCATTGCATTTCGAGTTCTCTCAAAAAGTCCATGTAATGCTTCAGTCCCCCACATCTTTACTGACTCTGACTTTGACTTTGACTTGACTTTACTAACTTGAATTATAATGACATGGTAGTGGCTAAATGCGTGGCAAAAGCCGGCGAATCCAAAATAAAGAAGAAGAAGAAGTGACGTTTCCTGACGTGATAAATGTTATGTATGAGCGAGTAAATAGCCGATAGTCGCTTTCTAGCCGGCGGTGGGACAACTGCCTTAGGCTTCTATCAAATGGATAGCGAGGCGACAATTGAGCAAAATCTTTAGTTTTCTTTAACTGTTTCCTCAACCATTACTAAAGCACTTTCAAAACTATCGTGAGTTGTATTAGACATTATAATAGCACACGGGAAATTACTCACGTAAACTTATCGTCGATTTAGATACCGACAATGTTTCGATTCTTCCGGAGAATCTTCATCTGGGTATGAGTGTGGTCACTCCTCGATTCTCCGGAAGAATCGAAACATTGTCGGTATCTAAATCGACGATAAGTTTACGTGAGTAATTTCCCGTGTGCTATTATAATTACTAAAGCAGTTTTCTTCCGCTCAACGGTATATAAGTATTTTCTGAAATTGCAATTTCAGGTCATGGATGTTTAAAATGTGCCTCTGACCTTACTAGACATTTGTAAAAGAGTTCATTATAATTATAGATGACGATACTATAATATTATCTTCTACAAGCATTTATTTATCTCCAAGTGCCTAAAAACTAACTTTAAAGGTTTTATTTTCGATAAGACGAACTTCCTTACAAACTTTCATCTTCAAATTCCACCTATTGCAAATTGTATACAAATAAACTTTGTCTTATTAGTAACACAATACATATTTAAAGATCAATCAGCCCTAATCGGCCCCATAACTTGTAGAACTTATTGTAAAAATTATTCCAAGTTCCGGAGACCCGGGAACTTGTATAGTAGCATAGATATGTCCCTTCAATTTGCTTGCGGCTCAAAATAATCCTAAAAGTAATTTGAACAATTTGCAAAAGTTTAACTGATAAAGTAACTGTTCCATCCCGATACTTCTGAGAGATTCTGAAACTTTGATTTGTTTCGAAGTTTTAATTGTTCTATTTGTTCTTATTATTCGGATTGGATTTACTCGAAATTAAATAATGGATGGCTTGAACTGTATGCTACTTTTACATTCTATAGTGAAACATGAAAACTTATTCTGTACTAGCTTGCACATTTAGTTCTGTAAATCGCTTTATGTTAGCTTTTAGAAGAAATCGTTTCGCTTCGTTTACTCACAAGACTCAGACGTATCAAACTAGGCTTGAAAGGTCTCCATCATATTAGCAACCTACTTAGATTCTTTACTTAATTTTTGCGTCTTCCTTCTTTTATGTGGTATATATATATAAGCGTCACGGTAAAATTATTATAACGTTAGATTTGATACCGCGAAATTGTAAACTGTCGAAAAATTGTGATCCCTAACAAATTACTTATATTTTTCACCAATGCAATCCAATTTATTTGTTTGATAACACTCATCCTCTTAAACTAAGTACTACATTAACGGTATTTCCCTTCTTCAAGCTCAGTTAAGCTACAGAAAAGACAATTAACTTTAAAGGATAAAAAAAAATGCCAAAATGATCTCAAAGAATATGTCTACCGCTTCTTAGGAATACAGTCATGATCATTTTTTATTATTATTAAGCGGGTTTAAACGTTTATGTTTAAGCTCGTGTTAATTTTCAACGTAAAACAATGCGTTACCTGAACCCAAACGAGAAAATAGACTCTTCTGCCTGACACAGAACACTGAATTAAAATCGCTAACTTCTCTAAAATATAGACCTGTAACAAAACGCGTGTTTCGACTTATCTCTGACTATTCCATAGACATTTTAAAATAATTTTGAAAACATTAATTAAGGTATAAGAGGATGTATACCGCACTTTTTGAATACAGTTGTGATCCACAATCACTTATAAGTAATAACGCTACTCATACCGAACCTACTCGAAATTAACTAAAGGCTTCTCAATTAAATACGTACGAAAAAATCAATTTCTTGCTGAATCGACGACCTCTGTGGCGCAGTGGGCGAAAGCCCGCCTGAGACGCAGAGGTTGCGGGTTCGATCCCCGCTGCGAGACAAATGTTTGCATGATCTGCAAATATTTCATCGTGTCTGGGTGTTTTCTATGTATAATATGTATGTATTTACAAAAAAAAACGTATCTATGTAGTGTATCAGTCATCTGGTTACCATAACACAAGCATTAAATTGCTTAGCTTGGGACTAGATGACGCTGTGTGGAATGTCCAAGGATATTTATTTATTATTTATTTATAATTGACTAATTAATAAGGTATTATGAATAACAAGCTTACTTGCTTTACCTGAATGCCTATGTGTTATTTCAGGTCATAAACTATGTATATTTAAGTTTCAGCTAAATCCATTCAATAGTTTTTGCGTGAAAGAGTAACATCCATACAAACATTCGCAATCTATCCTTCTAAATCTAAGTTCTTAGCCAAAATAGCCTTGCCTTGGATATTTATAGAGCTGTTTATGTAAGCCTTGCTCAATTAGTTGATGGTCGTGTAAATGAGCCGATAATGGCTCACCCTTTGTACTCATTTGCAATTCGATACTACAGTGGAGGTGGGTACTTTGATGTTGTTGATTTTGTGAGCAAAAATGTGAGAGGTGCAAAGGTTTTTAGAGTGTAATGTGAGACGTTATTGGCATAGTTAGTGCCCTTTCGATCTCGAAAGTTGTGGGTTCATTTTCGTGGAGTTTTTTGTTTAAAACAGTTTAAAACTCTCGGAAGAAGTACCTAAATTAATCAATAATCTAATTAGTTTGCATTTGCCATCGTATGAGTTTCCAATGTATTATTATCACATCCTCTTAAAAGGTTTGTTAAACTACATAATTCCCATTGAGATGTACTAAAAAGTCACAATCTAATAGCTGACAACACTCAAAAAATGTGCAAGCAAATTCAATGTTCTACTATGACATTTGACATTTTAATGTAGACATTATGTCGTTTGTTTTAATGTTCAATGTCGCTTGTACGCAAAAAAGAAAAACTCGGCGCACTACGTAGTGTGCGCAGAGTTTTGTCGTTTACATTTTATTTGTCTGATTGCGGCTCTATAATACATCTCAATGATAATTCCACAATTATTCAGAACCTCTACCTACATATAATTGTAAATGTAAGTTTGTCAGGAAAGTTCATAAAAGGTTCAGCCCCTTTAGCCATATTTCTACAATGAAATCGCAGACATATCTATAACTGCGATAAATATAATAAATGTAAAAAAAATATGCATAGCAATTGACATTCGATGACGAAAAGCAACGTGGTTCAGGAAGTGTCAAATCAAAGGAATAGCGATGATAGAAAGAGAATAAAAACTAAGCGTTTATCACATGACTATAAGCTCTGAAATCGAAATACTTAACTCCCAAACTAGACAATGGTGGCGATTCTGTTGCAACACTGACTAGCTGAATTATGACTAAAACCGAAAGATTTTATTACGTTCATGCTAAAGACCAATCTAGCATAGCACTGAAAATAACATTTGAAGAACAAGGTACTTTTAACCTTGTTTTTCATCTTTGCGGGTAGTTTTAGTCAGAAGTAAAAATGGTCTTGATCAATTCTACCCACATTCACTTGAATTTTACTAAATTATAGTAATTTTAGAGATGTCACTCAGTCTGTTATTTTATTTTGAACTTTAACATGAACGAAATAAGAGCTTTCGGTTTTAGGAATAATTTAACTAGTCAGTGTTGCACAGAATCGCCACCAGTGTGTACTAGTTTGGGACTATTTCGATCACACGTGAAACTTTGCTTTCAAACTAACCGTCTCCAGCTGTATTGTTAAGTCTAGCTAGCACACTAGTTTACTCATTAAGGTACAGTTTTGTAATCCGCGATCAAGCTACTTACAATGAGTTTATAACTTCAAATCACTACCTGAGGGCCTAGCCAACCGGCATTCGCTATGAAGCGATTCGATTTCTATCATCGCTACACCTTTGATTTGACATTTCCGATCGCTCGAGTTTTCGTCATCGAATGTCAATTCCTATACATTTTTTTTAGTTTCTAATCGAAAGCGATTGCCGAAATGTAACATGGCTAGGGCCTCTGGTCGTCCATTGTTCTATGCACACGTTACACATTTCTTTCTTTTATCTTTCAGACTACAGCTTCACTTTCTCTAGTCAATATAATAATAATATCGTAAAATACGTGCAGTATTGTACGGAGGGGTTAACGCCAGTTTACCGTAGTATTGGATACTGTCCTCGATACCGAGTCAAGTATCACAAATGTATAAAAATCTAGCAGCGTCTGTCCCCCGGTAACTTGCATGAACTAAAAATTCCATTTATACTTGACACGTGAGCGAGGATAGATTACTATGCTACACAAAAACCGCCGGTAACCCTACTGGTCGCGCGACTTTGTCGCATTCATGAAAGTCTTTATAATGCTTGGATATCCGATGTAGTTTGTAAACTCGGGACACAGATTAGCTTTTTGGTCCAATTTGAGACCCAATGAACCGGAATAAGATGTTTGAGCAGCAAACTGTTTGATCTTTAATTGAATTATACAGATTGTTACACAATCGGTATTTAGAACAATAGGGGTACCTAGTTAATTTAATCCGGCACTCTCGAAACAACTTATGGGCACTGCTCAACGCAGTATATCAAATTTTCATAGGTTGAAAGAAAGAGAGAAAAAAAAATCATTTATATTGGTAGGACCTCAAGGATCACTTCAGTTTCGTCTTACGTGGTAGGTGATTATAATGCCTTTTCCAACGTGACTCCCTCCACCAGGGAGAGATACAGGCAAGAACCTGGTGGTGTGAGCTTAGCTTTTTTTTAAAATTGATCTCTTAACACACACACAAAAAAAAAACAAAGTGGATTAAAACTATTCACGTATTGTACTTACCTAAACAAAAGTAGCCTATGTCTTATTACAGGGCATAAACGATGTATAATCCAAGTTACAGCCAAATCCGTTTAATAGTTTTAGCGTCAAAGAGCAACATACAACAAACCTTCGCATTTATTTATTAGTACTCGTAGGATAAGTAGGATACAATGGTTTTCAAATCTACAACCTTCAAATCCCAAAGCACTTGGTAAACAAGGCTCTTTTAAAATGTGGTCTGTACGTAAATCCCGGATGCCCCCAGGCAGGGCTAGCCAACCGAGAGTCGAGTAAGGTTCTAAATTGGCAGACGAAATTAACTTTTCAGCAGTTGCTTGTTGGTAGAAACGATTGTACCTTCTACTTAATTTATTTTTTCGAGATCTTTGTTAAGTGAAAGTAAATACTTAGTAGTCTAGTCATCATTCTCCTGCCTCTATTCCCCTATTCCACCATTCTAAGTGACACTTATTTAAAGTGAATAGAATAAATAAATATCCTTGGACACACGGCGTCATCTAGTCCCAAGCTAAGAAACTTAATGCTTGTGTTATGGTAACCAGATGAATGATAATAATACTTAGATAATTATTTTTTTGTAAATATATACATATTATAGACAAACATCCAAAGTGTACTTACAGAGGAACATATAACTCCTTTTTTGAAGTCGGGTGATATTTTAACGAAAATATTTTATTTTATTTATTTAAGTATTTATTTCAATTTACAATGCCATGACAGTACAAGACCAAATCGACACTGGAAAGCACCTAAAAATAAATACATAACAATAAGCCAATACTAAAGTTTCTACCTAACATTGTTGTTCTGACAAACATTTAAAACCTATTTCTGTAAATTTCGTCAATGAAATTACGAAAATATCGCAATCATCCCTTTTGCACAATTTGTAAATGAGAGTTCCCAACAGCAATTGTGGTAGAAACTTGCAAAGTATGACGTCATCAATGCCATGTTTTATGCAAAGCCTGCAACGCACCATCAATCATCGACTGTCTCAACGTCGCTACTATAGATGATAGATTGTAAAACACATTATGGAGGTACACTCAGCTATAAAAATACTCATAGAAGCTTTAGAAAAATATTGTTAATCTAACTGTTTAATTGCACGTGTTTTATTACTATATTTATACATACCCCATTATTTAAACAAATGCAGACAAATGTTTGCATGTTCTGCAGATATTTGTTCCGGGTCAGGGTGTTTTTCTTGTATGTATTTACAAAAAAAAAATGTATCTAGTATTTCAGTCATAACGTTACTATAACATAATGCATTAAATTGCTTGGGGCTGGATGATGCTGTTTGGACTGGACATTCCACACAGCATCATCTAGCCCCAAGATATTTATTTATAATATTTTATACTACACAAAAACCGCCGGTAACCCTACTGAACCCAACTTCAAAGTTTAAATCTGGTTTCGCTCGCATCACATCGTTTTAGAGGTGGTGGGAGGTGAATTACCCATTATTGTGGTTTATTGCCTACAAAAATAAAGGACTTTTTCTGTGTAAAACAACTTTAACGGTATTGAAGTGAAGCACTTTTGCTTGGTCGTACTAAAAAATACGACCAAACCTTGACATTGTGTACCTGATACAGAATTAGGAATTTACGACTGTTCAGAACAAAGAAATAAAAATTTGAGAAAATATTCTTGGCTTTCACATTTCCCAAGCTAGCTTGTGTTATGATAACCAGATGACTATAAAGCCCGTCACACACGTAGCTATAATATATTTTACTATAAATTATAGCAAGGCATATTACCATAGCTGGTTAAATGCTAAACTACCACAATTCAAAATTTAACTTTTTTCAGTAGGGCCATTCAATTAAAGTTTTCGATAAGGTTTTTTTAATTTTTTTGAGTAAGTCTTATTTTTATATCTATGTATTACCTATCAATCGACGCGTAATTTTAATTAGAATTTAAGTGCATTTTTAGTTTCTCCGTAACTTTAACCCAACGTCATATAAAAGCAGATAAGTGACTTTAGCATATAAAAAAATGTATTATATACACAAAAAATATATCACCAAAATACCATATTTCATTAAAAAATAAGGTTAATTAAACTAAAACAAGTTATTTTGAAGGTTTGAATCACAATCTAGTAGTATTATGCAATTTAAATGTTACACGAACAACAAAGTTTTATAAAGATTCTAAAAAATACACTTTTTTAAATGAATATACACCGAAAAATAATATCCTATCAAAATAAATGCTTCTAAAACCATAAACATACTAACGTGACTAACATTTTGGCTAGGTAACGGCCTTATCAATGCTCGAAGGAGCATCGTACTAAGTTCCTCCATCGACTTTGCCCATGTGGCTCTAGTACCACCCATGTTTCGACCGAATCAAAGGCTTTCTCAGTGTCCACAAACGCTAGACAGCGGCAAGCAAGTTACACCCAATGATAAATAGTTAGTATGCCATTAAAAAGATAAAGTAATTTCAATATTGTTTTGAAGCAACTTAAAAGTTGATCTCATTATTTACATTATTTCTTACCGGATGGTTCAAGATTTATGATAACTCCCATAGCGTATGTTGTTGGTTACTCTCCTATTATTGTTGATCTTAGCGTAGAGATAGGTACTTATTTTGTGTAGGTATTTGAGGTTTTTAAAGCATTTATTTGTTTTATTAGTTTAAAAAAGGGATAAGATTTTAAGCTAATAAAACAAATAAATAAACACACAGAGGTGTGGTTTTATGTTGTTGATTACATTCTTTTATATTTTTAGACTGCTATTGTATTAAAATAGTTTTATTGTTCGACATTAAAATTAGACGTTTGACATTACTTTTAAAATGTTGTACCTACTTACAGGGAAAAATATTAATAAAACAGTGATTTTTGTATGATTTAAAACCCGTTTAAAGCAAATTAAAAACAAGCACACCTCAAAAAATATTCTTACGTCCTGAAAAATAATTTTTGATTTCTTATAAAAGTTATGTTCAAGACAAACGCATCTCAAAAAGGCACTTAATGCTTTAAAAAATTATAGTTAAGTTCACGTAAAAGTTATGTGCAAAACAAACGCATTTCAAAAATGATACTTTTGAACATATACACAACGTAATAACAATACAATAATCTTATACAAAGGTACCACATTTCGGAATGTGGTACCTTTGCCCAAAAATAATATTTGTTTTTGACTTTTATTTATATTCAATAGTACCACATTCCGAAATATGGCACTTTAGAATATAAATTTTAGTCAAATTAAGTGCGCTTCCGCCAATCACTCAACCACAACTGAAAAAATGGCTGTTTAGCTCTGAAATTTGGTGCCAAAGTGTATAAATGCTAAACAGACACTGTTTTTTGGTAGTTTTTAATGCGAAAATTAAAAATGTCTTTTACTCATACTATAAAACAACTATTTGTAATCTCATTTTTGTAATAAAAACGATTTTCACGATTTTTGATTTGTGGTACCTTAGCATTTAACCAGCGGGCACAATTAACCGCCCACCTTGATTTTTCACGTTTTTGGCATAAAAAAAAATTGTGGCCATATATTTGCATGTTATTTTATTACGTAGGTATTTTGTAATAAAATAGAAGATGATATTCTTTTTAATTATTACGTTTTTCATAAAAAAAATCTTAAAATACACTTCGACCTGTAATTACAGTTAATTAGCAAATGTGATGAAATGGAGTAAAAATAAAAAAACACATGAATTAATGAAGTCTAATAGTGCGTATTTCCACCTATACAAATATTCAAGTGACCGCACACGCAGCTAAAATATTATTACATTATATTTGTATAGAAAATATATCGTAATATGCCTTGCTTTAATTTATAGTAATATATTATAGCTACTTGTGTGACAGGCTTAATATTAAGAATTATATTTTCAAAAGTTTTTGCATTATTCGTTTTTCTAATTCTTGTTTTTTGAAGCAAAACATAACAAAAACCACATCTGCCTCACGAATTAGATAAGATAAGATAAAAATATATTTATTTTAAGCAAAAAACATAACACAGTACAAAAGTAAGTGAAGGATGTAAAAGTATTAATCTAGGTTAGTGTATGTACTTAAGTATATTATGTATGTTAGTGCTGAAAGGTTTTATCTTACGTAAGTTTGCGTTTACAACGGACCTTACACTAGGCCGAGCCTGTATCGTGAGGACCAAGAGAAACGATTACCAGTTAATGTAAGATTATCGTCTCGGAGGGACTAAAAAGAAGCAAACAACACGACAGTAATTATATAATATAAATTTACAGTATAATATAATTAATAGTATAATATAAATTTACAGTAGTGAAACGTTTTCGAATTCCAGAAAGCAAAATGGATTCCACCTGTTTACTCAGCAATACAAATATCTTATGGAAATAAGAGTGAAGAGAGATAGATGAAATTATTTTTGTCATTATGTTTTGAGTTTTAATGGTATTTATTTCTTTCCAAATGATAATTATCATTCTTATTATCATTTAAATCTAATTTAAAAATAAATTTTGATTGTTCTTATTCGTCAATTAAAGAAACATCGCAGGCTGTATATGCTAAGGCTCTCAATTAGAAGGCAAACCGCATAAGTACTTACTTGTACATAGCGTTTATTATTGAGTTCCGATCAATTACAAACATAATATAAAAACGTATTTTTACTTAAAAAAAGCTGAAAAATCACTGCATCTTCAAAGTGCAATAATTTATTTCATATCCTTACAATTTTTTTACATTTACATAAGCTTAAAGTGGCAGGAATGCCTCAGTCGTAGTTCAATTTCAGTAAATAAAAGTTTCCTAATTTCTTCAGTAGGTACTCTGTTAATGTTATTTAAAATTACATCCTTGCAAGAGCCTTATTATAATGTACATTACCCTTATAAGGAAAACTCATGACACGAGCTTATACTAAGTAAAATTGTTATTTACCAATGTAGCGAAATGGGCGCAAGTAAACGTTTTAATCTTGGAAATAAACAAGAAAGTTGAAAGCACAGGATAAAGCTTCAGGATTACAAGGGAAACATTTTCTTGTTGTATTAATAACCTCAAAAACATAATTATTTTTATGAAATGTATCTTCTTTCTTTCTTTCTTTCTCATTTGTTCGTTCGTGAGCAAATGGCCAACTCTGGGTACGGAGTTTTTAGGCCGCCGTCATGGCTTAACGACTTTAAAAGCCGGTACCGACAATTTAACGTGCTTTCCGAAACACGGAAGCGCTTAGCTGATAATGACACTTGCGATCACATCCAAGTTGTAACAGCTCAGAACGTTGCATAACATCAACGATCTATCAAGAACGTCTTAGCAAGCTTTGCCACGAGCGCTTCAAGTTATTCCTATGTTAAGATTTTAAGAAACAGTTATATAGGTACAATGTAAAATAATTAAAAGTAAATAAACTCTAGCTACGTCCCTGTCTCTTTGAGATGCATAATAAAACTAGACGACCCTTGTTAGTCTCAGGAAATCGAGATTAAACGGAATCGCTTTTTGTCGAGGATTGTCTTTGAAGCCTTTTGAATGAGAATCGAGAGATCTTGAGACGTAGCTCTTTCTTTAGAAAACAAAAGCAGAACTAATCAGAAGAGACACCTTTATTACTTGTAAGCTAGAAGGGTTAATATCGATGAGATTTATATGCTAGGCCCTCTTCGGTACGTACGATACCGGTAATGCGGAGCTACGCTGCAGAATCCAAATTACTATAAAATAAGATCGATTTTGGACGCGAAACAGTTATCATGAAATTACAGAAATGTTCAAATAAACGAAATATGTTTGTTCCTATAAAAATATTACTTATTGAAGAAAAAGTAAAAGGTCAATAATAATGCATTAGTTTGACTTTCTATAAATAGTCGGCTCGTATTCAGAATCTGCACTCAGACTTGAGTCTTCGCTCAAGTATCGATTTTTTGACAGTTCTTTATGAACATTGAATGATGAATCACCGCTTGAGATACCAATGACGCTTGAGGATGGACTTTGAATATGAGCCTTAAACCACCCAAAATACTTAAGTTCCAAAATTTGCTTCGATCGCGACTTATACTCGTACTTGATCGAGTGTGATTCAACCCCTACACGAACTACAGAATTGTGGGATAGTACTCGAATAACTATTGAGAGCGATTCAATTACGAAACGCACTCGCGTTTTGTTGATATTTGTATATGCACATGCACACCCTATACGCCAAACAAGCATTTCAAACATACATTGAATATTGCATTCATAAACTACAATTAGTATTATATGATGGTTATTTCAAGTGAATATTTGAAAGTGAACTGAAAATGTACCTGAACATCTTCATTTCTTTCTGGGTCCAAGGAAGGAAGAAAGAATAGTCCTGAGACTGTTTTTACATAGGTACTTTTTTTTGACGACCCCTGTGGCGCAGTGGGCGAAAGCCCGCCTGAGACGCGGAGGTTGCGGGTTCGATTCCCGCTGCGGGACAAATTTTGTCTCGAGTCTGGGTGTTTTTATGTATAATATTTATAAAAAAAAAATGTATCTATGTCTCTTATTTGTTTGGCTAAGGTAGGTACCACGCGAGCGTCATCAGTCACAGCGTCATCTAGTCCGAAGCTAAGCAATTTAATGCTTGTGTTATGGTAACCAAATGACTGATAAATAAACTACATAGATAAATTTTTTTTTGTAAATACATACATAATATTATACATAGAAAACATCCAGACACGAAACAAATATTTGCAGATCATGCAAACATTTGTCCCGCAGCGGGGATCGAACCCGCAACCTCTGCGTCTCAGGCGGGCTTCCGCCCACTGCGCCACAGAGGTCGTCAGAATGATAACCATATAACTGATATAATTTCATATTATGTACATTTTTTTTAATCGGTACATAATTATTATACACAGCAAACACCATCCTTTGATTCATTCCTAAGATTTATATCGTCGTTTGCACGTCGCCATTTACAAAATCACTCGTGATTATAAAAGCGTCGAAATGCTAAGGGTTTGAGTAAGGTAATAAAACTAACGATTGGTGATTACGGACCGGAAGGTATAGAGATATATCGCTAGCTGTTATAGCATTTGCAGTTTTATGGCTTGGATAATAGAGTATTTATTTGGAAAGTTTATTATCCAATATCCATCGGTGGGTTTGTTCACGTGAGACTTAACAGGATAGAAAATAGCCTAAGTGTGGCCAGGTCATAAAGTACCTATAATCCAAGTTTCAGTCATTCAGTACTTTTTGCGTAAATAGTAACAAATATTTATTTATTTATTTATTATTCGGAAAACCAACAGCTAAAGTAGACTGAAATAGATACAATAATGGGAACCCATTTCGTCTCCGAAAATCGATTGTCCGTAAATCACAATCAATAACAAGTGTCTCCGAAACATAGGAATCCATAATATTATGGTCCCATAACTATAGTTTGTAATAAGGTATTGTTCATCCTTATGCTCCTAATCCATAAATTTATGTTACCTAATATTATAATCCCTAACTTTAATCGTTATAAACATATGTGTCATAATAATAAAGAATCATAATACTTCCACTTCCGATTAATAATGTTTTCGAACGTTTATAAATTATGTAAAACAGAAACAACTTCGGTTGTATTCACCCAGATCGAAATCAGTTGGTTAGGTTAGGTTTGAACAGTGACCACTAACGCGCGAGGCGAGCGAGCGTAGCGAGCGTGCCGCGGTAGCTGCCGCCGGAGCGCCAATTAAATGTGGGATAAAAGTAATCAGCCACCCAGATCGAAATCAGTTGGTTAGGTTAGGTTTGAACAGTGACCACTAACGCGCGAGGCGAGCGAGCGTAGCGAGCGTGCCGCGGTAGCGGCCGCCGAAGCGCCAATAAAATGTGAAATAAAAGTAATCAGCCACCCAAATCGAAATTAGTTGGTTAGGTTAGGTTTGAACAGTGACCACTAACGCGCGAGGCGAGCGAGCGTAGCGAGCGTGCCGCGGTAGCGGCCGCCGAAGCGCCATTAAAATGTGGAATAAAAGAAATCAGCCACCCAGATCGAAATCAGTTGGTTAGGTTAGGTTTGAACAGTGACCACTAACACGCGAGGCGAGCGAGCGTAGCGAGCGTGCCGCGGTAGCGGCCGCCGAAGCGCCAATAAAATTTGGAATAAAAGTAATCAGCCACCCAAATCGAAATCAGTTACATTTCCTATGCTGCCTTGTGCTTGAGACACAATGCTCTTATGTTAAAATTATTCTCATAAACTATTATGAAAATAAAGTTATGAGTTAGTTACATTATGGATTATATTATTTATTGAGAATGATTTTATGTATTTTAAACATTAGGGATGTTGATATTAGCCGTAACTATATTAGGGATCCTTATATTATAGATCCTGATTATACGGGCAATCGATGATTATGAAAACCCAATTTATAGATTTTTATTTTAGGGGTATAAAATTTCGGAGACAAAATAGAGACCCTACAATAATAGCTCTAGAAAGCCAATTACAGGTTCTCACTGATAGAAACATAAAATTGTATATAATATAAATATGTGAACACTTGCTAAACTATAACCTAATATGAAATTTTGTAAATAAACTATACCATATACATAGCACCGACTATAAGATAATAAGATAAACATTATCTATTTATCCATGCATCCTGACAAAATCTCGCGTTTATAATACAAGCTTAATCTCAGGCTTCGATCGCGTGGTACCTTAGCCTATGTTAGGAGAGAGACACAAAAATTTAAATGTATTTACAGAAACTAAACTACAACATTTACATAACTGTACAAAATACAAATAGAATCAATTGAGCTAAGGATCGTTACAAACTATCTATAGGTAGCTCAACTGATCCAAACCGCAAAGTACAGTTATGGTCATAAACTTTGTATATTCCAAATTTCAGCCGAAGCTGTGCAGTAGATATGCGTGAAATTGTCACAAATATCCATCCATCAACAAAAATACTTTGTAAGCTCATCCCTCATTAAATGTCTACTGGTCTGTAAAAATCTCGAATGCCTTAAGATTGTGCGAGATATTTGAATTACGAATCCGAGAATTCCATTGTATTACGAGAAAATCTCAATCACGAAATGCCTTGGCTGTGCCCGCATTCCGGCAGAAATCCTTTGTGGGTCGTGAATTCACGAGTTACAAGATATTTACTAACAAACAATGTTAACAGTATCGATTGCGATTTTTTATAAGCACATGCAGAAATGCTGTCTTAAAAAGCTTAATTTTAAAGCAATTTCTCAAGTTTAGTTTGGAACCAAATCTTTATATTAAATCTATATAATTTATAAAAATGAATCTCATTTCGTTGTCACTCAATAGAGAATGGCTGGACCTTTTTGGTTATTTTTTTAATGTTTTCTAATAGTTCGTAGATGGAGCGTGCATTTAAAAAAAACTATGGTGGTATGAAGTGCGCCGGCTTGTGTGCTAAATAAGGCGTGGGGTAATAAACGTCTCGAAGTCAAGATGTCAATGGGTAACATGGTATGAGTGACAAAACGTACAAAAGTCTTTATGTATATTAATGCGCAAGTGTTAAAAAGTTAATAACTTAGAGGTAATTATTTTTTGCACCACAAGTTAAAAAAATAAACAAATTTTTTAGAGGAACGATGGTATAAGAACGTAAAATAATACAGAAAAGTTTAATTCCTAAAATAAGTGCATTCCTGTATCAAAAAGAAAAAGAAAACTCTTACAAATAGCACTAGTATTTTCTACCTTAAATTCAAAATAACAAAATGAAACTCACCGTTCAAGTTTGAAACAAAGCGCCAATCAAAACTTTCCAACGCGATTCGAATTTTAAAATTCTAGTAACTGAACTGATTTCAAAACCCGATTGATTTGAAATTTAAAAAGTTTTTATTCGAATAATCTAGACGTGAACCAACGAAAGCGCGGGAAGCTCGAAAACGTGTCGATTGCTCCGTAGCTTTTGCACGACTGAAACTAGGCACCTTCGAACAGGATTTTCTTATAAATCTTCTGTAATAGAAAAATGTTTGTTTGTGAAACCATGTTCGTCTGAGTGTTTTTAGTGGGTTAAACGTCTTGTTGCCAAATTGATTGAATATAAAACTGGCGTAAAGTGGAAAAGAAGATGAACGTGTAAACTAAAGCTTTTCTTGTTATACCTAAGTTTCAGAAATACTGTTCATGTATTAGGAAAAATGAGTTTGTTTTTGAAATTGTTTATTACGATCGTCTGAGTGTTTTTTAAATGGTTTCTTGTTGTTCTCCAATTGATTGGATAAAATCTGGTGTGATGTAAAAATAATGAAGATTAATGTGTTTTTGTTATAGTTTCTCTTTAAACAGCGCTTGCTATAGACGTTCTTGATAGATAGTTGAAGTTAAGGATGCGATGTTCTGAGCGGTCATATTTTGGATAGAGAGCAAGTTGTATTATCAGCTGTGCTTTACCGTACCGAGGGCAGGTTTAACTATAGTTTCCGGCTTTTAAAGTCATGACAGAGGCCTTTAGGCAGCCTAAAAACTCCGTCAGCAGAGTTATCCGAAATCAAACGAACTTACTTAGTTTTCATTTTTTCTTGTAACTTTTGTTTTATTGAAAAGCAGCCTTTTACAAAAAAGTAATCGAACGTTTAAAAATAAAATTCTGGTTTGACAAAATTGGACGACTCTAATTGTAATTTAATTCAGACGTCGAAATTCAGAGGTTTTCAATTTCAGAATATTTTATTCCCCGATTTGGTGATTCAGGGCACGCTTGGGAGCTATCCATCTTGGATTTATTGTATCTAGGGAACGTGGTGATTATGTCATTTTATAATTCATGTAACAAGCCGATTTAAGTCTTGCTATATTATTTACATCGTTCGAGTGTAAAGCCGTATACAGAAAGAAAGCTGGAAACTTATAAGCGCTTACCGGCGCTTGACAGCGCTGGTCCGTTCTACACAAAGGAAGCAGGTTGAAGCAGTTGTTTAGTAATAAGTGGCAGCGCCTAGCGCTAACAAGCACGTGTTGAAGCTTGTCGGAACTTGTCGGCACCGTTCAGTGCTTATCGGCGCGCGTTCATATACTATTTTCCTTTCTTTCTGTATACGGACTAACGTAAAGTAGCGAGTGATTCATCATGCTTCGTTTTGACATAAAAGGAAGCTTGGACATAATTGCTTTCATCGTAAAAACCTATATTTATTTTGTATTAATTGAAATTTAGGTCCCATTTACACGATGCACGTTTCTTGCCTGTTGCATACAATTAAATTGACTGTGATAATGACTTGCATGGTGTGAACAATGTTTAGGACATTGTTTAAACCATACAAGTCATATTATTGCTTCAATTGATGTGTGAATGTCCAAGAATATTTATTAAATTGAATTGAAACATTAAAGAAACTTCATCGTGTATAAGGGCTTTAACAAACAATTCAAGAAATCATTTTAAATAAACGATGTAAACATAGGTTTGAAAAGAGGAAGCGAAAATGTTGACAAGTCACATGCCATTGTGGTCATCAGACGGCATAAAACCTCTGTCACGAGGGTTTTTACAGGCGTCCACAAACGTACCTATCTACTCACTTTTGGCAAATAAACATTTAGCACATAATACAGAGACTTTTATAAATAAGCCAAGGACCCTTGTCATTGGCTAGACAAAATGATGGAAGAGTAGTAGGATACCCTAAGTTTTTTCCGGCCTAATACCAGAAGGCTAAATAAATTTCGATCACACGTGGTAAACTCAAGTTGGACAATAGATATATGCTAATTTTTGAATTTGAGTGACACAGACCAGGCTAAATTAAATTGAGCGGTCGATTTAATAAAGACAATTTCTGTTACATTCCCTTTCAATCCGACGAGACGAAACTAATAAGAAAGTTATTATGATATTTTGCCAAAAACTTGCCGTCCAACTTAATCATCTGAAGGCTTAGCCTAAGTGACATTTCGTGTACCTTTTTGTTGTTTTAAAAGTTCAAAAGTGCTTACCATTGTAGCCATTTTGGGAGTAATTCGGTGATTCAAACCACTAACGAAAAAGAGGGTAGTTGTACTTTTGTAGCGTGTAGGTATTTGTGTCTGGCTGAGTAAACGTTGCTTCGGTACTGAGGAACCGATTTTAATTATTTCTATTTGCTTTGAAAAATGCTTTTCATCGAAAATCGAAGCCAATAAACGAATACGGAAAATGAGAATAACTCGAACTAGGCTTTTGGAAACAATCCAACGTTCATAAGTTGGAACTGGCTGTGCTTTATATTGGGCCTTCAAGTTACTTAAAATTGTTAGAATTGTATTCAAATATGCTAAGATTACGACTACATTGTAACTGTAGACATGCGTAGGCTCAACTCACACCAAAAGAGCATCGAAGAGCAGCGAAGCGGAGCGCAGTTTCAGTGTCATACACATAGTTTAAAGTTTAAATCAAACACTCATCAAAAAAATAAATTTAAATGAATAATTGATTGATGCGCTTATTTATCTTTATCTCTGCTGCCGTTTACAACTTACTCCGCTGGAATGCCCCGCATGCCCCGCGGCACCCCGCACTCGTCTTCGTGCTATAGCATACCAAGCATACCATCACGATGACGTCACAGCGTGAAGTCTCAAGTCAACTCGCACGGGTTGTATGTCAAAGTGTGTTTTAGGAACGGAAAATTAATGATGCACGGCCGGGTTTCAAACTCATTATAATATATTAAAAAAATATTAACGGGACTTAATCGCGTATTGAAATCAATATTATTTATTTACAATAATATTTTTCATATTGAGAGTGAATGAGGCGAAAGAAGTGTGTCAGGATCGTAGCAAGTGGAGATCCGTGGTCTCTGCCTACCTCCTTATTACAGTAATGACGTCGTTCGTAACCACAACTCAATAGGGAGCGTGGGCATAACTTCGGTATAATGAGCAATCTTGGCATGCAGCCGCAGACCTCACGAATGCAGTAATGAGTTTAAGGCTGTTAGCAGCAGTTTTTATCTCATTCGATTGTAGTACTCGGGCCTTTACATCTTTACTAGATGATTTATACAGAGTCAGGAGGCAAAGCTCCTACACTTAACAGGACACTGTAGTGCCTGGGAAATTATTGAGATGGCATAGGCTTGCCCAGCACCTAAACCATCCTCTCAGCTTAGCCGGCCATATCCACAGGAAAGACAATACGTGTGGGGATGACCAGCCGCGGGTTTCCTCACGATGTTTTCCTTTATTTATTTATTTCAACACTTTACAAACTTACAGCTAGAGCCAAAACGTTTGCAAGCCACTTAAAGCATAACACACAATAACAAAATATAACAAATTCAATTAAAAAAACATACACAAAGAGAAACAAACACACGAAGCTTTATGTGTTCCTTCACGGTTAAAGCTCGTGTTAAAGTGCATATCAATTTTTCGACACGAAAAGTCCATTGATGCACGGCCGGATTCACGACCGTGCACCGACCTTCGGATCGTAAGTCGAAGTACTTATCCACTTGACCAACATGGCTGATTGTAGTAATTAATCACACAATTCCTAGTTTTATTAATAATACCTAGTTTTATTAATATTAAGCTTTATTAATCTGTAATACGATTATGTAGTTTACTCCAGAAATGCCCTGAGAGAATATACACTCAGATGGAAGTTGTAGTATTTTATTAGTATTTTAGTATTAGTGATTTGAGTTTGACAAGCACATAAACCATCCTTTGAGTGGCCTAAAAAGTTCTCATTTATCAAAACTTGTGCATACAATAAAAACTTTGTTAACTAGTGCTTAGTATTTTATTTTAGTATTTTAGTATTAGTGATTTGAGTTTGACAAGCACATAAACCATCCTTTGAGTGGCCTAAAAAGCTCTCATTTATCAAAACTTGTGCATACAATAAAAACTTTGATAACTAGTGCTTAGTATTTTATTTAAGTATTTTAGTATTAGTGATTTGAGTTTGACAAGCACATAAACCATCCTTTGAGTGGCCTAAAAAGCTCTCATTTATCAAAACTTGTGCATACAATAAAAACTTTGTTAACTAGTGCTTAGTATTTTATTTTAGTATTTTAGTATTAGTGATTTGAGTTTGACAACCACATAAACCATCCTTTGAGTGGCCTAAAAAGCTCTCATTTATCAAAACTTGTGCATACAATAAAAACTTTGATAACTAGTGCTTGCTTTATTATCTAAGAGGAGTGCATACGAGCGGTTGACAAATTCAAATTTTGATGTACTAGGAATATGTGGAATAGAGAAGCATCTAGAAAATAATTGGATTACGGGTGTCGATTCTGTTGTTCACCGACTAACAAATATAATTATCTATGTAAGTATGCATACATTCTTATTTTGCTTTATGCCTAAGTTCAAACAAAATGACTTTGATCAATGAAAGAAAGAAAGAATTTCTTTCTTTCATTCGTTCAATCGTTTATTTTGATAGGATCACATCAATTTCGTCTTACATGCTAGGTGATTCTAATGCCTGTTCCAACGCGATTCCCTATACCAGGAAAATAATCTGCAAGAACCTGATGGTGTGGGCCTAGCTTTTTTTTCAGAGATAGTCAAGCTTTAGTGGCAAAACAGTCAAACAAAGTAAGGCATGTCAAAAGCAAGTAAAAGTAATTACCTACTGACTCCATATGAAAAAAAACCTGATTGAGCATCTGTTCTTCAAATTCATTTAAAAAAAATCGCTTTTTTAGTAACCTACTATGTCCCACTGCTGGGCAAAGGTCACCCCCAAAATTAAAATCGTTTTATTAGTTCGCAAAAATAATAATAGAAGTCAGTTAAAATGTTGCGCTAGATGCTTAGTTTTAGATAACAAAAAAGTATCTTATCCGGCTTAAAAACCGTATGGCTGATAATTCACCGTTCTGTTCGAAGAATAGAACACAGCTTTTCGAGCAACAAGCCTTTTATTTTGGTCTTCAATCTATTAGCCTGTCCACACTCCCTCGTGGATCGCGCAAAACCATCACAGAAGTATGGATTCCATTCGTATATTCGAATTTAATAACATGTTCAATAAACGCATAAATTAACATATTAAACTCGTAATATTGTCATAAAGGGGAGGATATTATATGAATGGAATGAACTACATAGTTTGTAGGTTATAATAATTTGTCGGTATCGTACAAATTAGGGAAGTTTGGCACAAGCGAAGAGGATAAAGATTTTAATCAATGGTGGCAATTCTGAGTGTCGCAAAAGCTAAACTAAGCTAACTAAAATTGTTGCCGTCCCTTTCATAGCGATGGGAAATAAAAAGGATGGCAATAGTTTTAGTTAGGTTAGTTTAGCTTTTGCGACACTCCGAATGGCCCCCATTGTTTTACTATAATCTTTTCACCGGAGCGTGAAAATAAAAATAAAATGTTTTTATACATTTGCATTTATTAAGAAAATAGTAACTACAAATAATTTACAGACCACAATTAATAATTTATTATTATAATCTATTCAAATGCCGAGTATTTGACTATAAAATATGATCCTTAATTATTTATGAAGGCCTATTTCATATTTTAAGAGATTAAAAGCCGGTTTCTCGGACGCAGGTCATCTCCAAATTAACTAATCAAGATCACGTGACAAGTGTCAAGTTAGGAACAAATTCGACACAGTGGCAATTTTGGATGTCGCCTAAACACAACTTACTAATTTGACAGCACTAAAATTGATGCCATCCTTTTTATTTCGAACGTTATGAAAGGGACGCCAACATTTTTAGTGCTGTCAAAATGGTTTAGTTAAGTTTTGGCGACATCCAGAATTGCCACTATTGTCTCATTGATTAGTTAATTTTGGAGATGATCTGCGTTCGAGAAACTCGCAGTTAGAAAAAGCTCTTCCATACATCTTGTCTTTTACCTCAATAAAAAGAGATAGTAGACCAGCCCTAATTATAAAATCTTAAGCGAATTTTATGAATAAGGTTTATAATGCTGGGGCTACATCTGCGGGCTTCGGCGAATATTCGTGTTATCGCGATAAATGTGGCCGGGTACATCGTGTCATCGCGTTGTATTCGGGCGAAGACGATGTTGCGTGTCTATCGTTCTGCGCTTCTCACTCACGAGTAAAAACATTATTCGCTCTCCCGCTCATTCTTCGGCGGTATGGATGTAGACAAGGACATCGCCTATGCCCGAACACGATGTTTTTGTCGCGCCAACGCGACACGAATCTTCGCCCGCAGATGTAGCCCCAGCATTAGAAGCGCTTAAAATATGCATTGTACTAACTAATTAGTTACTAAAAGTCTAATTATTTGGCATCAGGCTACAGTCACTAATTGTATTTCATATAAAGTTTTGTACTATCTAAAAGCTGTAAAAATAACTAAGTAAAATAACTACATTAAAAATAAATTGATTCTTACAAAGCTGCTCATGTACCGAAGTAAACTTATATGTATAGAAAACAAAACAAGTTGTATACATTTAGATAAAATGGTTCAATGAATTAACGTTATATACAACAGAAATATACATAATACATTACATACATTTTAGAAACACTTTCCTTTAGCAGCTAAATGTAATATACAAATTATAAACGAAGTTTTACTTACATACATCAAAATAAGGCACTTTTAAATCAACGTCAGTAATATTTCCATAAAAATACAGTTCTTACGACATTTTCTAACATTACCTACCTCTATCCTTTCTTTTTATTTAGCAAGAGTATGAAAAATGTCAAAATTATGCATACAGTTTTGTCTGGAAAATATTCATAGTGGGTTTAGGTACTGCTTTTTATGTAACAGGTGTAAAAAACTACTAAGAAAAACAAAACAGGGCGTGCCTCCGCTCATCCACAGACAAAATCAGTAAGAAAATGATTAATGTTTTTTTTATCTTCTTTGGGTTACAGAAAATTGGGGTATTTCTGATATCTTTCTGATTATAATGTCATTTTCACACGTGGAAGGAGTTTCAAATAAAAATAAGTGTGTTGTCTATACTTTCAAAGAAATCTTATACCTAACGTTTCCAAGAAATCTTATAACAGTAATCAAACCTTTAATTAGCAAAAAGATGAAAGAACTAAAATAACAGTACCTAGGTATAACATAAAATTTTAAAAATGACAAAAATTCACGAATTTAATTATCATAGAATTCGTTTTATAAAACATAAAACTGATATAATAAAGTAAATTTAGCTTTATTTCGCTTTATGAAAATGAATATTTTAGGTTTGGAATTTTATAAAAAGTCTGACGTAATTTTAAGCTGATTGCGACCTAAACAAATATTGTCAGGTTTGTTTGAAATAACTTTCGAGTTTTTAAGGTAATATGAATATTTTTAGATAAAATTATAAACACAAAAAACCGTCGCAAATAAGCAATAATTTCGTGCGACACTTGCCTCTACATTGTCTAAAATTTAAGTAAATTTTGAGCGATTGTTAATGTATTTTAAAGTGAACTAAATTGAGCTATAGATTTAGACAAAAATTTAAAGATTTTCTTCCAAAACTCAACTCACTCACTCATTTTAAATTTTTAATTTTTTCAGTTTTATGACTAAGATCAAAAGTTATGGCTATATAAAGAGCATTACCATTCAGTACGGCAATGCTACCAGTGTCACGCTTCCGTTAGGAAGTGGCTTAGATCAGTTGAGCTACCTATAGATTGCTTTTAAGGATCCTTAGGTGGCCTAGCTGGTTATAATTGTATTTTGTACAGTTATATAAATATAGTAGTAAAGGCATGGACGAAAATAGATTTTTTTCGTCCATGGGATAGGTTCTCTAAAAAATGTAAAAAGTAAGTGTTTCTTCATTTAAGAATCGGAATTCAGGAAGTAATGTACCAGTGCTAAAGGCACTTATACATCCATTCAATTTCGTTCCGCATCGTCTATACGTGTTGTTGACACGTGCGCCTTAAGACTTCTTAATTCCAGACACGATTTTACATACATATTATTCTACATAGAAGTTGAGAATTTACGAACTAAAGCCTTACTTTCCAAAAAGCAGCTAAAGTCAAATAACGGTCGTAAAAGTCAGAAAGGAAATGATGTATTATACAATTTGATGTAAAAAAATTCCACATTTTTGATATTAATACGATCAAACTTCCAATATACATTTTAGGAAACTAGACTTAACAAAGCATCACTGGCATCTTAACTAAGTACTTACATTAGTGGCAATTCTGAGTGTCGCAAAAGCTAAACTAAGCTAACTAAAATTGTTGCCGTCCCTTTCATAGCGATGGGAATAAAAAAAATGGCAATAATTTTAGTTAGTTTAGTTTAGCTTTTGCGACACTCCGAATCGTACAAGATTGAGTCACCCTTGCTACCATTTTTTGCCAAAGTATTTCTAAATACGTTCATTGGTAATTGAAACTGACTGTGCAATGCCTTGATTTTGGTGCATTCGGATAGCGTGTTTTTTTTACTATTTATCAGAAAGACAGATCCCGCAAACGTTTGAGAAATAGGAAGCCTATTTACTCGTACTAAAGCCGTTTATGCGACAGACCATGTTCTGTATTATTGATAGCGTATATTTGCGTTTCTGATGAGCAAGTGTTGACTCCTGTTATTTTATTATACGCGCTAGTAAATAATGTGCTTAAGTACTACAATTACCAAGACAAATACTCAAACGTTCCTCTCCCTTTACTCCAACTTCTGAACCTTCTTAATCTCCAAAAGTTTCAGGCTATTAAGTGCCCAGAACATAGCGCTGGCCACGTAGAATGTTTGCAAAGCTGTGCCCAACCCTGGACTGGTGGCCAGACTTCTAGTCAGGAAGGCCAGAGCTGAACAACGGATGACTTCGAGGATCGGTGCGTATTTGGAGTTGTCGAAGAGCATACCAATGATGGTAAGAGATGCTATTATGTAGAATACGAAGATCAGAACTGAAATTGGAGTCATACCCTGGAAAGAAGGAAAAAATATATTAACAAAACGAAACAGAGGCCGTGCTCGGGATCAACGAAAACGAAGTTTCGTTGACAATTTTCGGGGTCAGCTTATGTTGGTGGATATTGAATTCGTAATAGTTCACCAACATAATTGGAACCCGAAAATTGTCACGAAACTTAGTAAGGCCTCAGCTAGTTAGCTAGCCCTAAATTTTTGCTAGCTGTCATTTATAAGTACCATTTACATGATGCCATTTTCTTGTACGTACCAGAGCAATATATAAAGGGTTTTTTTATTGTGGTTTAAACGTTTTTTAATGCCTATAACATTATCAGACAGTCATTAATCTCCAAAAAACATCGTAAATTATGTTTCAAACTTAGAATAACTTATGTAATAGTTTTATTTATTTAGGCACTACGGGAAAATAAACCCTAAAAAAGCCTAACTAAATAAATTCAGGTTTGAGAAATAGTATTTTACACCCAGTAGGTATAATAATAATTGAAACATTACTAAAAAATGAAGAGAACACTTTAAAAGAAATAAGAGGTAACAGAGACAAGTAGGCACTTCAGCAAATTAATTGAACAAATTAATAAAGTTAAGCGGGTGAAAAGGAAAATTATTTCCATTTGATACTTTTACAAAAAAGCTATTGTAAAAGCCCTTTTGGTGTTTATAAATTAGTTGGAATAATAACTTGATACTTTTACAAAAAAACTTGTGGTTTTGTAACAGCCCTTTTGGCTTTAAAACGTGTTTATAAATTAGTTGGAATAATAACTTATTTCTATGATTCTATCGTATGGATGTGTGTATGATGGATATTATGTTTGTTGTTATTTCACGCGTTTCAAGTTCAAAACTACTGAACGGATTTGCCTGATAAAACTTAGATTATACACAGTTTATGACTTGAAACATAAGCTACTTTATATCCAGGTAGGTATCACGGGGCGAAGCCGCGGCTGAGTAAGTTAGTTTTTTATATTTTTTAGAGAACAAATAAAGTAGACATTTAGAAAAAAAATCTAAAAAACTGAATGTACATGTCAATATTCAGTTTTTCCATTTAATTTAATTTTAAATGCATTTATTGTATGAACTGAAAGGATAGATTGAACCAACTTTGAATCCTTTCAACTTTTAACTAGCTATCAAAAGAAACATTTAACCCAGTTATGCGCTGTAAATTAGTGGTTTGAATAAGCAAATGTATTGTGTCTGTATAATGACGAGTAAATAATACCTACTAATAAAATAATTAGGTTCATTGTTGATCCATTCTAACTCTGGCAATGTTGATTTGTAATTAGTTTAGAAGAAAAATGATTTGTGTAAATCAAGTAGGTACCTTGAGGTACCTTGAGTAGTTGATAAATACTTAATAGTGTTTGTTATTCGTAGTTTTGTAGAAAAGGTTTAATGGTAATTTAAACAGTGAAGGAAAACATCGTGAGGAAACACTATTGGTAAAGTAAACTAAGCTGTGGGGAAGGTTTAGGTCCTGAGCAAGCCAACTCCATCTCAACAAATTCCCAAGTACAATAAAAATAATCTAGTTAATTTGTAAATATTTAAATTTAAAACCAAATTGACAGCATTATCACGTAATTAACACTCCCTTGTAAATAACGCTAACATAAGTGCACGAAAGGAGCGTTTTAGGTGCACTCAAAATCCTTTCTCCACACTAGTTTGAAAGAACTAGTGACATGTTCTTTCGAACTAGTGACACTACAAGAAGAAGAAGTAAAAATAATAGAGATATTAGTGGCGATTCTGAGTGTCGCAAAAGCTAAACTAAGCTAACTAAAATTATTGCCATCCTTTTTATTTCCATCGCTATGAAAGGGACGGCAACAATTTTAGTTAGCTTAGTTTAGCTTTTGCGACACTCAGAATTGCCACTATTACTTACCATATATTTTCCAGCCAGCTCAAAGAATCCGTACAGCACGATTGAATAATGAGACACCAGGTACAAGTTCCACCATGCTGGTAAGTGCACGTCATATTTATCTCTCACTTCGACCTGTAACAAAACGCTGGATTTTATTATCAAACTCAAAATTAACTGAAGAAAAACATGCTAAACTGATTTCCTCACAATATTTCGTGAGAAAAAGTAAAAATAACTCTAACTTGAATTGTTTAACAGTCAACAATTTTCTTAAATTTTAATGAAAGTGACAGTAACATAAATTAAATTGAGAGGCGAAATTGGATGAGGCTGGCACAAGACCGTGAGGAGTGGCATGAACAAATGGAGGCCTAATACCCAGCAGTGGGTGAAATCAAATGAAAGAACGATCGGTGTTGTCGCAATCCCAAATTTTTAACCAACTTTCAAATAGGAGGAGACGTTAATGAACCACTTTACCTATGTAATTTTTTTTTATGTGAGATATTAACTCCCCAAGTTAAGTAGTCCCATAAAAAAAATTAAGGGTCCGACAGGGATTACCTGAGTTATGCATTAAAATGCACCTCAAGAGTACAGGAAATTTCTCTCTATTTACAAAATTGAAGTCAGTTTCACATAAAAATTATTTGGCCACTTGTTAAAGATTAGGCAGTCAGACCAACAGTTACCCAAACTGGTACTTGTCAAAGGCACAAAACCATTTTATCTCAATACAAGCTTGTAGCGGGGGTGCGCGGGGGTACGCCAAATGAAAGAGGGCGAGTAGGGAAAAACGAATATATTCAGGATAACCAATTACTAAAGTACGTCTCGGCTTTCAGTACACTAGTCCAAGCAAAGGTTGAAGCTAGGTACATACCACCTTGACGGATTGATAGCTATGGTCGTGGTCGGTCTTGATCAATATTGCACAGTAAGGCCCGGAACCTGGTTATCTGAGTGAAACGCATCGATAGCGCGTTCTATTTTTTCCAGTAGCGCCATCTAGTTTGATTCGGGTGTAAACTCAAGGCTTGATATTGATTCCTTGAGTATTGTGGGAAGGCGGTGTTACAGTCTCCCCCTTCTGTCTTCAAAGACGCCTCGGCGAAGGAGACAGATCTTGGTTTTTTTTTTTAACCTGTCAACCGGCGGAACGACCCCGGGGTCGTTCTGCCGGTTTTTGACTAATTCTAACCTAATTCGCGAATTTTCGACATTTCGAATCTGATCGGTTATAAAAGAGATTACCTAAAACTTAAAAGTCACAAACAAAGTCATAGAAAGAATTAAAAACAAATATAATAACAAATATAATAATCTTGAATATTTACTTCCAATTTCTGTAAAAGGTACCAACGACCCCGGGGTCGTTCCGCCGGTTGACGGCGGTTCGACATAATTCGCCCGTTACTTGATGGGTTAATTAGGGTTTGCGGAGTCTTCCACGGGGTTGCATAACAGTCGTATCTAGGGCTGCTTGAAAACGGCACGAAGTGGAATGTGTCAAAAGTCGACTTGCATATTCGAGAGGGTGTACATTTTCACCCTCCCCCTGTTCCAAAACTGCTCCAGTGGCAAAATCGCAGGCATCAGTCGTCATCCCGATGCAATGCTCTTCATAATGGTATTTCTCGCGGCGTAGTTGACAGATCATACTGTAGGACACTATGCTGGACCTTGCATAGGTTTCGATGTACGCAGCTGAAGGGCAGTTACTCCTTACTACTCCAGGAGCATTCTTCAATGCTATGGCCAACTCAATCATAACGGGTAACGTACGTAGGGCTTAAGGATGAGGAACGTCGTCGCTGGTAGTCGCAGGTCTTCGTTGTTCATCCGATTGCGTAGTGACGAAGTGGCGAAGTGACGTAATCCTCCGTGACGAAATGACGTAGTCCGCTTCCGCTGACTGTGGGACGATAGCGTGATGACGCAATGCCCCACGTTGGGCGCCAGTTGTAGCGGGGGTGCGCGGGGGTACGCCAAATGAAAGAGGGCGAGTAGGGAAAAACGAATATATTCAGGATAACCAATTACTAAAGTACGTCTCGGCTTTCAGTACACTAGTCCAAGCAAAGGTTGAAGCTAGGTACATACCACCTTGACGGATTGATAGCTATGGTCGTGGTCGGTCTTGATCAATATTGCACAGTAAGGCCCGGAACCTGGTTATCTGAGTGAAACGCATCGATAGCGCGTTCTATTTTTTCCAGTAGCGCCATCTAGTTTGATTCGGGTGTAAACTCAAGGCTTGATATTGATTCCTTGAGTATTGTGGGAAGGCGGTGTTACAAGCTCTATTTTACAAAGTTACTATTGCCCAAGTCTGATTTTATATAGAAGGTATGTTACAAGGTTTTCTACTCAAGCCAACTATCTAACTAATTAATGAATCTACGCGGAGTCGGTGAACGCGAGTCTAATGAGAATGACAGTTGGATTCGTGACGTCATTACGCAAAAGCTCCCGAATTGTGTGACGTCATTAGTAAACTTTGTTTAAGTTTTAATTGAGTTGAAAAGTAACGGTAGATATTTTTGTTCTAGCTAAAGTGAAGCTCATATCACTTTAGCGAGGTGTCAATCAACTTTAAATGGGGTTTGCTGAAATAAAGGAACTAGGTATACCTACTACCAAAGACGAATATCTAGAAGACAGACAAAGGCCATACACAAAATCGTAACCCGTACCAGATATTCTTGGATAAAATTTCTTGGATAAAATTGATGTTTTAAAGTTTCCAGGCTATCTGGTACTGCGGGATCAGGGTTACGATTTTGTGTATGGCCTTTGTCTGTCTTCTAGATATTAATCTTTTTTGCTACTACCTAGGTACCTAGAATGACCTAGATATACTTATAATAAAATAATTATAAGTAGGTATACCTACGTAAGTTGTTTTGGTATGTAAATTACAAAATTATTTAGGTACCTATGTGTAATTGATTATGAAGCATGATTTGAGTTTTGGGAGAAGGAAAAAAGCACTTTAATATAATAATTATGTTGCTACGCCATTTTAATTATAAAAGACTTGATAGACACGTTAATGGAACTAGGACACGGTTCTTGCCGGCATTGAGGAATTGTGGTTAGCTCGGCACTTCCAATGGAAAATCTCGTACCTAGCGCCTTAGTAATTTCTGAGAGGTTGTGGTTACAAACCGTTCATGTAAATTGCTTTTATATTTTTGCAGGAGGTTTTAAATTATTGAAAATCGTCATTTAATTAAATATTGAATAGTGATAGGTGGTGTGTGGCTCATGTTTAAGAAGAAACTGATTTAGGTACCCGACCTATGTTCTACAATCCTTTACCAAAAACACAAGGGTTATAATAACCTAACTCTCTCGTATCGTCCTAATGCATCACCTATTCATAACAAATTCTAACCTCCTGTATAAGTATATTTACATCGACTTTGAGCTCCTCCTCTCCTAGTCTGGAAGTGCCCGGCTCCCAGCTTGGTCCCCAGAAGATGGCCCTGAACTTGTCCCCCCAGTTCTTGAAGCTTCGATACTTCTCAACCACGTAGCCGGTGTAGAACGCCTAAAAGAAAGTTCAGATTAGTTTTAATGTTTTGGAACTCTGAAATGAAGGTTAATTATAACGTATTATAACAATAATTACTGAATAGACTAACAACGCATAGGTAGGTAAGTACCTACAATTTTTTAAAATGATTTATCTTGTTTTCTCTACCAACCTGTCTGTAGGTATATATAGGTACCTATCCTAGTTTTATCCAGTCTAAATTATGGTCTTCCAGGACTCAAGCATTTTTTTTTTTTTTTTTTTTTTCAACCTACATTGTCCCACTGCTGGGCAAAGGTCTCCCCCAATTCTCTCCAACCATCTCTGTCCTTTGAGACCTCACACCAATCTTTCTCAAAAGTATCGAGATCGTCTCTCCAGCGCTTCCTTGGCCGACCGTGACCACGCATTCCTTCAGGCTGCCAGGTGGTAACGGCACTCAAGCATTAGTGGTTAAAAAAGAAACATCGGCAAACTAGCACTACCGTTCATCCTAGGAGTATCGGAAAAGTAGGTAAGTATCTATAGGTTGATTGTAGGTAACAATGGTAAAACAATGGTTATAATTTTTTCACAATAAAATGATCTAAAAACTTAAATCCTATTTCTGCTAAACCTACATTTGAGTATTCGACTCGTAATATATACGCTGAGGATAGAGAAAGGGTTCAATCAATTTCAATCCTGAACAATAAAACATGATGTTCTGAATGAGCGAAAAATCAATTTATATTGGATTGATTTTTTCCGGAAAGACACAAAGGGGGATCCGCACAAAAAACCCAATATTCAGACCTATAGGTACAATTGGTATTCGGACCTTTTCACATTCACACGGCTTTTAATATTTCTGATTTTGATTCTAATCAGGTGTCATCTAGATTATTAAAAATGTTTCAAAATGATTACTTAGGTAGGTACCTACAAAAAATATTTTGTTCAAATTATTTGGACTTGATTCATAGTCTTTCTTAAACTTTCGCGATCACAATTCATACTTTTAAATAGAAATTTACAGGATTTTATCGCGTAATTTACCTTTTATTATTTCCCGACGTTTCGGCTGTGTTGCAACAACCGTGGTCGCGGGCGAACTCAGGCGAGTAATAAAAGGTAATAAAAGGTAAATTACGCGATAAAATCCTGTAAATTTCTATTTAAAAGTTTGAATCAAAAAGTAATCAAAACGTAGTAAGCGAAACTACTGAACGAATTTTGCTGAAACTTGCAATATACTTAGTGTACGACCTGGAATAACACACAGCCTACTTTTTAACTAGGAAAGTACCACGTGAACGAAGCCGCGGCCGAGTAAAGGCCTATTCAAACCTACGCGGTATTCGCTGCCGCTGTGGGAATACCGCTCGGATTTCGCTCAGGTATTTTCTATGAAAATCCGCGGCTAGAGCGACTTGAGCGGTATTTGCTGCCGCTGTGGGTAGAAATAGAAGTAGCGAAACTTGAACGCGGTATTTTTACCCACTAGGATAGCGAATACCACGTAGGTTTAAAGAGGCCTTAAGCCTAGCAATTGTTACAATAAGATAATATTAATTGACATCGGCATACCTCTTATTTGTTTTGAGTATGGATTATAAACCATTTGAATAACGGTAGCATGTTATAAGGCGCGTATGGAAATGTCAATGTGTACAAAAGACGAGATCCCGTGACCCTAATTTCCTCTGGAGCTCGGAATGAGGACAAATTAATAACGAATGAGCAGGATGTCTCCAAAATGATTGTATATCCTTTACAATATACTACTAAATTATACTAATATAAAGACTACTAACATAAAGACAAATAAAATTATAGAAATTTAATAAGCATTTGATAAATATACATTTACGGGTATTTATCGCTATTTACCTAGGCAAACTGCCCGCGACCACGGTTGGTGCAATCTAGTCGAAACGTCGGGATAAAATTAACTAAAGGTAAATAGCGATAAATACCCGTAAGTAGGTAAATGTATGTTTTATCATAGGTATGTTCTGATCGCGAAAGTTTAAAAACGACTATTAATTATCATTTATAAATTATAATTCAAAGATCATTTCAAAGAGCAATGTGTACGCTTTTATGACAAGTTCCAAGCGATTTGCAAAAATTATCAATAAATAAATTCAAAAACCTCATTAAACGTAGGTAATCTTTTCAAAAAAGGGTAGGTATTATAAAATATCAGATTACCTTGATGACAAAAACGTGCTTCAACTCTATATTACTTATTATTAAGATTGGACCGCTGAAAAAAAAGCTAGGCCCACACCACCAGGTTCTTGCCTGATTCTTTCCCTGGTGTAGGGAGTCGCGTTGGAACAGGCAGTAGAATCACCTAGTTTTTAAAACGTGACATGTCAAAGTGGTCTATAAACGATCGTACTGAATAAATACATTTTGAATTGCAATATCAATGTTAGGTATGTTCAATCATTCAATTTCATGTTTCTTAGTATTTGTACTACCAAAACATACCTACTCAAATACTCTTATTATATTCACAACATTATTATTAGGTATATATGAAGTTCCAGACGTTTGTTTGAGTATGCCCTGGAGTCATCAAGTTAATAAATTGTTTGGTTCTCGAGTTTATCTTTAAGCTTCCTTTTTATTACACGTTTTTATTAGGCTACGTAGGAAGATACGTTTTATGATAAAGCTTCTGTAGGCATTGTCATTGTTCAGGATTAATGTGTTAAATTTATAAAAAGACGTGTGGCACTCGGAGACTGCCGCGGTAAAGCTATTGCATTGTTAGGTTATTTTCGTTACGGAATTTCTGGATTCGGTCTCCACGCTCAAGGCCCGCGATAGAAGCTATGCAATAGCTTAATGAACTTACGTCTTTTTCATATAGATTTGTAAATTTTACCTGTAAGTACAACGGGTTGAAAGAAGGCTGGTTGTAGATTAGTCCATAGACGATCTCGACCTTGTCCGTCTCAGGTCGGAAGGTCCCGAACAGACGATCCCAGATAATGAGCACACCTCCATAGTTCACGTCCAGACAGTATTTGTTGCTTCCTGTAGAAATAAAAAACAAAAACCATTCATATTTATAAATACATGAACACGAAGTTGATTTTTGTTTGAGTCGACCCGCGAGCACGGCTATTTCAACATAGCCTATAAATCTAATAGTCATAAATGACTATTTTCAAAATTTCATTAAATCTCCGTTGGTAACTGAATCTATTTTTGAAGATTTTATTAATACTTTATGGAAAGTTTCCGCTGGGAACAAAATTAAACAGTTACTTACCTACATAAAGGAATATTTTCAGGAATGTTTTTTTTTCTGTGTCTGTGGGAGGTTAGCCACCCACGGAGACTGAAAATATTCCTTTAGTTTAATTTACTAATAATTCGTTGGCCAAATATTTTATTATAAAAACAAAGCGTTCGAAAGAGCTTGTTTGCTTTGGGTTAAATTCATACTTTGCGTTGGTATTCGACGATTGAAATATCATATAAACAATCAAAACTGTTTTAACCGACTCCAAAAAAGGAGGAGGTTCTGTGCTTTACTTTTTTTTTATGTATCTTCATCGAATATTTTATGAAAAGGGCAGCTATTTTGAAAAATATTTTTTTAATTGAAGGAGCTTTCTCTCGGAGTGATCCCAATAGGCTTGATGACTAATTCTGATAAACTATTCTAAGACGTTCTTCTTTGTATAAAAAACTTTTTATCGAAAAGAAACGTTTTAAAGCCAATAAATTGATTTAAAAAAAAACTGTGTAAATTGTGAAAACAACATAAACAAATGTCCTTGCTGGCGTTTCTAAATATTTGATTTGTGTTTTTTTATTTATGCGTCCTTAGATACTCTGTTAACGATGTAAAGGATATTGCCGACTAGGTCGTTACCAATAAACAATAATGCAATAAACTGAACATTGACAATAAAAAAAAGCTTTATAAGTAGGTAAAAGCCCGCTTGAAACGCAATAGGGTGCGGATTCGATCCCCGCTGCGGGACAAATGTTTGTAAGATCTGCAAATATTCGTCTCGAGTCTGGGTGTTCTCTATGTACCTATGTATTAACCACTTGATTTGGCCTCATCTTCAACAAGTTAATTTCTGAAAATAGCAGTTGTGATAAAGTTATCAGATTAAAATAACCATTTCCCTTTAAATGCCATCGTGAAATTTTATGTGATTGTTTTTGTTGATCCAGATGGAAGTTATTTAAATACAACGATGATAGAACAAACTTTTGTTTGAAACGAGTGGTTATGATAAATATTGTTTTAAACTGCTTTCGCCTCTATGTAATATAACTAAGCATTATGACTTTTATGTCTAGTTTTTATTAAAATTAATGCAATTATTTTTGTTTAAACCAAATAATTTAATTTAAATAAAACAAAATAATAAAATTATGCATTTATTATTTTTTAAATCGAGCACGTAGATTATGAACATAATATTATTATAGGATACCCTAAACCGGAGAACGTGTATGAAGAATGTAATGAGATTGAATGAGGCTAGTGTGTCAGGATCGTAGCAAGTGGAGATCCGTGGTCTCTGCCTAACCTCATGGACAAGAGGCATGATTTTATGTATGTATGTATTATATTTAGGCCATATTTAATAATTAAATATAGGGTTCCTGTCATTCCATTCATAAAATACCAAATCTATTAATGCGAAGCCAGGGGTTTAAACTATGTAGTTTATTTACAAAGTACTCACCATGATGCACTCTATGATGGCTGGGGGTGTTCAGGATGTACTCCAGAGGTCCGAGGGTCTTGATGGCTTCCGTGTGGATCCAGAACATGTAGAGGTAGCTGAACTGGTGATGCATCACAAACTGAGATGGCGGAATGGCCACTGCGAGTGGGAGATAGAAGATCTGAAAATATCAACGGATTTTTAATATATCAGAGGGGTAGGTAGATCTGAAAGCTTATAAGGATATTATCAAGACATGTCAAATTGTAGCCCTTAAAGAGGTTAAGAATCAAGTACCTATCATCCAAGGTAAAAAACAAAAATTTCATCAAAACCAATCAAGCTGTTCAAATGAAGGTTTCATTGAACTAAATTAGTTCTTTGATAACATATAGGTAATACATTCTCCTATATCGGTTTTAATGCTACGATTTAAAGCGTTCGTGGCGAAGCTTGCTAAGACGTTCTTGATAGATCGTCGAAGTTAAGCAACGTTCTGAGCGGTCACAACTTGGATGGATGACCACAAGTGGCACTATCAGCTGAGCGCTTCCGTGCTTCGGAGGGCACGTTAAATTGTCGGTCCCGGCTTTAAAAGTCGTTAAGCCACGACGGCGGCCTAAAAACTCCGTCACCAGAGTTGGCCACTTGCTCGCTCATACGAACGAACGAATGCTACGGTAACATAAAATAATAGTATTTTCAATCCCAGCATTAATTATTAAAATTCACGTCATGTTGTTGAATATCAAACGATATTTATACCCACATTATATTCGTAGGCACGTATAGGAAGTCTGTCGGTTCTTGAATGTAAATTGTGTACCAACAAAATAATGTTTGCTTGAGAGTGAAGTGTTAAAGAGTTCATTTAGATATTTGAAATCAATATTTTGTCATATTGGAAATTTATAATAGAATATATTTAGATGATAATTATTTTCTTGACTTTTACTTATAGACTAACCCCCATATTCTTAGTCGTAACCTTAACTCCACCTCCACTCGACTCAGCCTTGAAATCGTGATTTGGTATCTATAGACATCGAAATTCACTCCACTCATCCTTCACTTGAAAATTCCTCAAGGAAATCCTCGCTCGAGGTTTTGTCAAATAGCTGTCAACGTAAGGTAGGTCGCGAGCTACCTTGAGTTTTCCTTAGGACATTAGTGTGAATAATTGAGTGTAAAAACGTGAATGTGCAAAGGAATTTACTAAATTTTTATACGACGACAACGCATCACGGGATATTGGGATGCAGAAAACCCATTGGAACTATTTGACGAGGTCGAATTTTCCAAATATCGGCTTATCAAGGATACCCTACCTACTGTACTGTAGTCCGTGGCTAATTCGTTCGTATGTAGTGGCTATATGGCCCTAAACCTATTATAATGTGACCTGACTTTTTAAAATAAACAATTTAATAGATTTTTTTGTCTTTTTCTATAACAAAAATCATTTCTTGTACTCTGTCATCAATATTATTATCCTTGGATAATAATATTGATGCAAGGATCAGGTAGGTACAGGGATGGTTTAATTAAAAAACTAAAATGACTTATGTTTATATTGAACACACCAGTATCCATTTATTTACAAAAACTAAACTAACTACTACATGATAGCTCTATTTCTGTTACTTTCCGCTTAGCTGGGTTGCACAAAAGTTCCTCAGCAACCTCTTTTTCTATTTTCCCTTTTTTGTTAGAATCTTCTGATGCAATCATCATGCATCCCCTTTCCCTTCTCTGAAGCTATGAAGCCTTTCTTCCTGTATTGTGTTTTAGTAGGAAAGAGCTCCATGTGTTTTTTGCCTGCTGTTTGTCAACGCCTTTGCTAATATAGCGTTGCAACAAAGCTCTTGTTGTTCAAAGGATCACCACAAGTCTTCATCCTTTGTAAACTTATATTTCAAGGTCCTAGCACGATAAACTATAAAATCTTTACTAAAGTTTTCTTTGTTTACATTTTGTGTTTACGAAATTTGACTGATTTTGACGTTTTTAATCACCACAGATTACACATTTCCTTAGGTTTGAAGAAAGTTTGATCAAATTTACCTTTGACTGATCTGATTTCTCCTTACTCGAGGTAGATTGATTTGACTCTAAAATAACGTCTAAAAATACCAAACATAAGGTAGTTTCTGAGGCACTTTCGAGGGACCTCGAATGAGTTTGAGTGAAGGTCGAGTGGAGTTAAAGGTAAAGTTACGACTAAGAATATGGGTGTTAAACCCCACAAGCATTCCTTTATGAGAAAGTGAAAAAAAGTGATTTTATCTATTTTATTAGTATATTTTAATAGGTATCTTGTGCACTATATCTAGGTTTCTATCGAAACTAAAAATCAAAATTTTGAGAAACAAGTTCAGTATAAGCTTCCAAAAACCTGCTTTTAGCATAAATTTTACCTGAACTTTGGCCGTTCATAATGTACTCATAAATTGTAAAAGTAAAGATAATATTGTGATGGAAACCTTGCAAATATTATGGAGATTCTAAATGACAAATATTTATTTTACAAACTTGTAAGGCTTACTGAAAAACACGTATTTCCTGGAACACTTTTTATGAAATTTCAGCACACTATTTTTCGAGTGAGCGAGTGAACGGCGAAAGTACCTACTGAATGCCGAGCGCTGAGGCGCTATCTCTCTCTTTTCGCTTTGCTTCTTTTTCTAGCATTGCGCTGGATGAAACAACAAGCTTTTCAGCTATGCCCGCGTCGATGATAGACGCACTGGGAAGGGCCACCTTAAAGAATGTTTTTTTCTTGTTACTCCTATGTCAATGAAAAGATATAGCAACAGATTTAATATCCGTTTTAGCTAAAGTAGGTTTATTAAACCAATATGCATAAGGGGGTTAGTCTTACTACTTTACTTGTCCCTGGTCCTACTGATTAAATGCTTAATGGAAATGATTACAAAAAAATTCACAGAAATGGACATTAACATATTATATTTATGCAACATTGGGGGCAATTCGGAGTGTCGCAAAAGCTAAACTAACCTAACTAAAACTATTGCCATCCTTTTTATTTTCCATCGCTATGAAAGGGACGGCAACAATTTTAGTTAGCTTAGTTTAGCTTTTGCGATACTCAGAATTGCCACCATTGTTATACTTACAAATCCACACCAGCCTTGCAGTGCAGACTGCCTGATGCCTACCCCCATGTTGAAGTCCTCAGAAGTGTGATGCACTTGATGTTGGGCCCAGAGGATGTGAACCTCTGCAAGAGATAACAAAATATAATGTTGAAAAATAAAGATTAATTATTTTTAAATACTTACACTCTCACATCGTTTTACTTTGGTGTTAACCGAGATAGTGAATTTTAAAACATCAATACTTTAGCTGAACTTTCAAAATCATTTAGCTAGTTATTATATGAATTGTTGTCTTAGCTTTGACGATATTATGTATAATTTACAATAGCAAACGCTACGATATCAAGTTTATAAAAACAGTTATTTCAGCCTGTAACACGTTCAAATCTTAGAACCAAACAGTACCTTACACCACGTGTAATAAGATATATCTTACCGTGACAAGCTCTGTGCATCCAATAGTAGCAAAAGTCGACCCCTAAAGCCGCTGCGTACCAAGTGAATGTGTTATTCCAGGGCAGGTCAATGACCCTGTAGTGGGTGTAGATCCAGGTGTAGAGGTATGATTCTGCTCCACGCCATACTATCCTGAAAATAAAATATATTTAAGTAATATGTTTTAAAGATCTAGGTTGGAACCCACAACTTGTGCCCAAATTACACCTCAAAACTGCCACAAACATTCCTTTCTTTTTTCTGGTAACTCTCCTTAATTATTACCAATATAACGTGGAAAAAAGTCACGTTGAAGGAATAAAAACGTTTGTAACAATTCTCATAGATTCAATGCTAATCTCTTACATTTAGAGCACCTCATTTGCACCCTGTTCGACTGTGTTCTTAGGATAAGCAAATCGAGCTCGTTGGAGCAGGTAAATTTGCATAAAACTACACTTTGACACTACGGCCAGCATGTAAGAGCACTAAGGTTTAACCTTAATTCTCAAATGAAAACCAGGTGTTTGTATTTTTCAGGTGCATTTTTCAAATCATATAGATTTTCAGATCATAAAGGTATCATGTATCTTACAAGCTAAAGTCAAAACATCATTCATTCAGTCGGATCTCTGAGATCACGTTAAATTCCTAAGGTGTCATAAACTATGCCGAATGTACGCGACCGAAGTTTGGCAGCTGATTTTACGTTCCAACGTAGTTGACTGATACTATGACACACCATAAGTGCCGAACTTAAGGCTTCTGCGCTGTACGACTTCCCCATACAAACGTAATACCATAACCATTTGAAATTTGAGCATATCTTTAGCATAGTATGCTATTATTCGTATTAGGATAGCATTTATCTAGGTTTCTGCCAGAAGCTTTTTTCAAAATACTTAGCTAAAGTGAAATTAAACCGAATCGCATTTTGCATATTTTTACATCATAGAAGACATGTTTTCTTAATATTTATATAGTATTAAACACTAGGATATTTTAAGTTTCCTTCTGTAAGAAACATAGCTTATATGGTCTAGTATCAGAAAAACAACACTGTGTGAAGAATAAAAACAATTTTCAGTCATAATTTTTGGGACTACGGGAGACAAGCAAATTCCTTGCAAAATAGCCATGCATTTACATTTAATACATTTTTAACCTTTTCTAACAGTGCGTTTGTGTGCGTGTGTCACGCACGCTCACGCACACAGATGCAAAATGACAATCACACCAAGATTTTGTCGTGTGTCGATGTTTGAACGCGCGAGTAATTGAATTTTGCCGAGCCACGTCGCCGGACTCTTAAGAAGCAAAAGTTCAGTTGCGCAACTTTGTGTGTTTTCAGTGGCTCGAGCGCCGCCGAATTACGGCTTACGCGCGATGAAGTTCCGCTGTACGCCATAACGCAACGTAATTTCGGTATAATGTGCCAGTAATTTAAATAGCATTGCAGGAATAATTGACCGAACGACGCGACCGAATTTCGGTCGCGTATCTTCGGTTTGTGTTTATAGTGTATATAGTGTGTATACAGAAGTGGTGAAACATCGTGAGGCGCATCACATCTGCACACCCCAGTACTGATTCTACATAGCGATCACGACCGCTCTGTCAAGAGCGTACCGGATAAGAAGAAGAAGTGTGTATACACGACGATAGAGCTAGGTTGTTGCTCTTCCTTCGTGATCTTCTTACCTGCCACATTCTTGAAGGAGTCCATGTGAGATGCTGGTTATACCATCGTTCAGTCTGATCCCGGGTTTGCCTTCTAGCCTCAGCACAATATGCTCTAGCACCATGAAGATGAAGAAATACGGCCATGACTGCAAAAATAATGATTGGTAATTTTTTTTACCTGAATGAAGAAAAGCACTGTGAACTGAGGATACCAGTCAGTTTTTTTCAATAGAGTCAATCACACCTACTTTCTATGTAATTGAAATAGGTAGTAAGTATTAAAAATATTCAAGAGGAAAATTATAGATATTGCATATTCAACAAGTAATTTGAATATATTATTTAGTTCGTATAACTAATGTTCAAATTCATTAATTGCAATAATTGCAACTTTGTAACACAATGTCAACAACAGTAATAATATTATTTAAACAGAATCTTAGCTTTATTAGATCAATTTGCTTTTGTCTTATTTTAGCATCACTTGCTATTTTTATCGAATCACTAGTAAATAAGACTCAAGTTACAAGTGATTTAAAAAAAAACCACGTTAAAAGTTTGCTCTATATTTTCGGAATTGTGTATTTAATTAACGTTTTATCTTCCTGTAACCTTTTTTCGTTGAGAGTCGAGACTCCAATGTGTTACAAAGACTGATCCAAGGATACAACAGATACTTGTAGGTTCAGTATAAACGCTAGGGCTACTTCAAAATCCTTTAAATGTTTGTAGGTGACTCTACTATTCGTGACCTAGATTGAGACGAATAGTAGGTAGTAGTATTAAAGACAAAAACACGAATTAAAACTAAACCTTTCTATGATCCAACAAATATTTATGCTCTTGTTAGATGACAATCCAAAAACATTGAACAATAGCGAAGCATTAGGATCTAGTTTCGTGTTACTGTTGCTACTGGACATAAAATACTTATACTGTGCTCATTACTCAAGACCTATAATATGAGGCAATGTTAAACCACTGTCATATGATAGTTCAAGTGAACGTATGTATGTAAACCGATATTATTGCGAATTCCGATAGGCTTTACTGTTAGGAAATCCATTTTACGATTATTGCTTAGGGTTTATTATTTAGTTAAATAAACAACGTGCGCAGTAGTGATTTTATACATTATATGCGAAATATTTTCAAGCTTTTTATAAAAAGGCGAGTAGGTGAAAAATACGATGTTGTATTTTTCACATAGGTGGTACCTACTCGTTTATTCATAGAAAATATATGGAAATGTTTTTTTTAATTTAGTATTGCAAAAACATACGATTTAATT
Source organism: Xanthorhoe designata (assembly GCA_963582015.1). Lineage (NCBI taxonomy): Eukaryota > Metazoa > Arthropoda > Insecta > Lepidoptera > Geometridae > Xanthorhoe > Xanthorhoe designata. The sequence goes on from OY757038.1 coordinate 1,786,455, forward strand.
TGGTAAATTACTAAAAATGTCTAAAAACATCTGAAATAATTTGGTAGACAAATTATTTCAGATGTTTTTAGACATTTTTTACCTCGGAAATACAGTTGAGAACATTATATCATTTTTTTACTTTTTAAAATTGCATTAATGTATGCTGGCTTTTGCCAAGAAATTGAAAACACTAAAATGTTTCAGTGCTGGCCAAAGCTGCTTTCCTTCAGATATAACGACGAGCCTGCTGTGTATTGTCATCAAATAGTATTCAGCTAGGCACAGTCATTATAGAAAATAATTTACAATAAAAAATAAACAATGATTGTTATTAAACATTCCATCTATATAAACATATTATTAAATTAATAAAAGTTATTTATAAATAATAATTATACGGTTGATTGACAAATTGACCTTCGCCGGCAAACGACAACCGGCTTTGAAAGAAATTACGACATAATTTGTGTATTTTTAAAAGGTGTTTAGTAACTATTTGTTATTTTATTCCATCGTTTGAATTTGTGTCTAATTCAAAAATTAAATGGACAACAGACTGGACTCTTAAGGTACTTAAAGTTTATGCGATTCTTATGAATAAGACCTATAAAAGTGATGATAAACCAAATCTCGTTATGATTGTTATAGCAAGTGAGATAGCCGACTGATCTGAATTTTAATTGACTTGAAAATTAGTTTCGATTTAGAATATCCGAGACGCCAATATTAAATGAGGCGTGATGAAATTATTAATTGAACTTGAGCCATTTCAACTGCCTTGTCGGTTTTGATTCGTTGTATCAATTATTTAATAATTTCCAAATGACAGACTTTATTTGTAAATGCTTACATTATCATACTTTGGGTTTAAGATAAGAGAGCATTTAAGAAGAGTGATCTTTAGATACCGATGTTGTTTCGATTCATCCGGATAGTCCTGATTTGGGTAAGAGTGGCGTTTCACACTCATGATAAAACATAATATTTACGAGTATTAATCGTAATTTAAATGTAAATAGCGATAAATACTCGTAAATGTATGTTAAATCACGTGTTCTGATCGCGAAAGTTTCACACTCACGTTGATAAAGATTCTACACATGAATCGAAACATTGTCGGTACTCTAAATACTTACATTTTTCTGAGTGTAATTTTAGAGTATGAGTGCATTTTTTGTTTACAAAGTGTTATTTACTTACTTGTTTAAAGAAATTAGGCACGTCCTCCTTCCTTTCATACATAGAATCCTGCGGAGAGTGGATGTAGAACATCCTGCCTACCCCCTTCAGGTGGTCGCTCAGCAGCTCCGAGAAGCCGCTGTCAGCGGTGGAGTTCATAAAGGAGTAATCCACCGCCATTTTACTGCTTCTGAAATGAAAGACTGGTAATGAGAAATTTAGGTATTATCCACTTTTTGTTTCAGATGAAGAAACTCAAAATTGTATCAAATGACGTATACGAGTGCTTTTCAGACATCTTTATGTAATTAGTATAATCCTCTTAGAATTTTATGCGAAACCAACTTGGAAGATTAAAGTTAATGCATTCGTTATGTTTATTCATAATAGTCAGGTAACATTGATCTAGTTTGAAATAATTATTCGTTAAATATTATACTTATTTTAGGTACTTTATGTAAACTTTTTGAAAGTTGTAAGATATCAGATAATATAAGTACGCTATTTTACCGAAAATTCGAATCACTTTCTTCGAATTGATTCTTTGATAACGATCTATAACGTCGACATTGAGTGGGGTTGACGTTTCCAGTCGATTGAGTGAAGTTTGCGGAAGTAACCGTCTATCGAATACAATAATTACAGAGGCACAAACTTATCTGGACAGGTGAAAGGGGCGCTGCTGTAGCATTTAGTACATAGAGAAAAAAAGATGATCCAATTAAAACAATTTTTTATTCAGCGCATAATATCTGAATAAAAAAAAACGAAAATGAAAAATGAATGAATAAAAAAAAGTAATAAAAATGTTTCAGGTTAATTGATACCTACACGATTGGCATTTGTTTGTACCCACAACAATCATACGATTGGAAGTTATGAAACCTTCCAATTTTCTTGTTTGTTTGATTGAGGAAAATGTTAAGAAAATATATATTTTGTACGAGAGTAGGCCAATTGATATTATTGTTATTGTATCGATTTATTTATAAACAAGTGATTGTAGGAAAGGATTTATATTTTGAAATACATGGACTGAGAATGTTTGCATACTGCAAATATTTGTCTCGAGTCTGGTTGTTTTCTGTGTAATTATGTATGTACCTACATAGGTATATACAAAAAAAAGGTATCTATGTAGTTTATCAGTCATCTGGTTACCATAACACAAGCAATCAATTGCTTAGCTTGGAATTCAATGACGTTGTGCGGAATGTCCAAGGATATTTTTTCATTTATTTATTTAAATATGATAAATACCTGAAGATCTAAGTAAATAACTTTTTTTGCCTTGGGGGAAGTTTATCTTGTTAGTTTTGTTTAAATTGATTCAAGAAGTTGGTCAATGAAACATTCTATTTCACAATTATATTAGATGTTGTAGTCATTTGTAACAGTAGAGCAAAGTTTATCATAATTTTCAGTGAACAATTTTACGATAAACCGAGTTGAAAAGACAGTGGTGGCGATTCTGTTGCAACACTGACTAGCTAAATTATGACTAAAACCGTAAGATTTTATTACGTTCATGCTAAAGACCAATCTAGCATAGCACTGAAAATAACATTTGAAGAACAAGGTACTTTTAACCTTGTTTTTCATCTTTGCGGGTAGTTTTAGTCAGAAGTAAAAATGGTCTTGATCAATTCTACCCAAATTCACTTTAATTTTACTAAATTATAGTAATTTTAGTGATGTCACTCAGTCTGTTATTTTATTTTGAACTTTAACGTGAACGAAATAAGAGCTTCGGATTTAGGAATAATTTAACTAGTCAGTGTTGCACAGAATCGCCACCAATATTAAAACTAATTGACGACCTTATGGTGTGATTGGGGCGTAAATGAGTTTGATTCTGGCAACGGGTCATGTGAATAATCTATAGATTATTATTTTGGGTCTAACACTGTTATTAAAAAACAATTTAAAGGTTTCATAATGGTCTAAAGGCTGGTAAATGCATAACCATATGGAACTACTTATTTATGTACTTTCTAAAAGTGAGTTTATGCCAAATGTATTTAGGAGTCCAAGTACGTATTAGGTACTTTTGGACATTTTATAAAGGATCTTGAATTTCTATAGGTCTTTGAATACTTATAATATTTCTAACCTTGAAGAAAGAGTATGTTTACTTATATTTTTTATTAACGGAAGAAGGAAACAATATAAAACACATAAATAAACCAAGCTATAAATATAAGCTATAAATAGGTGTTATTAGCTCACCTAGTTTTCCAGTCATTTCCGGAAGTCTAAGCTAATTATTGTAGATAAATCTTATACCTTTTTCACTTAAGACGAGCGTTTTAGTGACAAAATAACAATATTTTTTATGCTTTTAAAATAACATGACTAAAACACGCTGTTGGGCAAGCCTATTATTTTATAGAGCAAGCATTATACTCACAAGTAGAAAATAAAACCTCCTTACTTGAAGTCGATTAAGGTGCCTGTATGGGTGAAACTAGCGCCACCGCCTATTTTATTTTATTATTACGTTGAACAAAGGAATTTAAAAAAACTGATTGTCAGTTTGTGAAACCTATCATAAGTTTTTTTTAATACCTCTGTAATAGTTTCATTTTGTATAGTTTAGGAGGAGTAGCGAAGAGTGCACTTGGTGGCCACCAAACTCTGTTTTCGCTGCATGTCGATTAACAATGTTGGTTCTCGGAAGAAACGAAAATAAATCAATGAATATAAAGGAAGCGAAGCTGGCAGTGGAATTGTTATCTACTACATGATAGAGATTTACATAGCAACTGGAAATTTGACCTTATATGCTGTTTTAATTACTAATCTAAGAAAACATTGATAAGAATACACTTGACTGATACATAGAAATGTGATTCAAATTAATATTACATCGACTTCTAATTTTATCTCTAAAAGAGTTGTCTTTGCCAAATGGTATGAGATCGTTTTATGAACCAAAAGGGGATGTTGAAACTAACCCTGAGATAGGTAGATAAGCATTATACAAATACATTCATCTTTAGAATAAATAAATATCCTTGGACATTTTACACGGCGTCATCTAGTCCCAAGCTAATAAGCAATTTAATGCTTGTGTTACGGTAACCAGATGACTGATATAATATTTAGAACATTTTTTTTGTAAATAGGTACAATATTATAGATAGAACACATCCAGACCCGGAATAAAATATCTGCAGAACATACAATAAATTTTCCCGTGGCGGGGATCGAACCCGCAACCTCCGCGTCTCAGGCGAGCCTTCGCCCACTGCACCACAGGTCGTCAAGAAGATGAGACAGTGTGAGAAGCGACTGCGAGGACCATACCAATATAAAATTAGTGTTTGTTTTTTTTTGTTTAACCCTTTAACGCTTAAGATTGTTTTTCTTCGATTTTAATATTTTTCATAAATATTATGTTAATATGGTTCATAGAGATGTCAAAAATATAAATAAAAAAATTCTCATTATATTATTTTTTTAGTTATTGTATGTATCACATATGTTACATTGCGCAACATACAGCGAAGTAGCACGACAAAGGAGAGTATCATATTTGTTACATTGTCCTCATAGGGGGTCTAACTAAGCAATATATAATAATAAATAAATAAATATCCCTGGACATTCCACACAAAATAATACTATACTCGTACTAGTAACCATACTCATACCCAGATGAGATTTGAATCGAATCGAAACATTATAAACTATCCAAATCGACGATATTTTTACGTGAGTAATTTACCGTGTGTTTTTATAATATCTTTAAAAGATCTTGAATGTTTATGAATTCTTAGAGGATGTTTACTGTGAGTTACCTTGGAGATGCAGTCTTCGTTTGTTTTATATTATAGGAAGAAAGTATCTTCCGTCTTTCCATTTATATAAACATTGACAAGGAAGTAAACATTGTTACGTACTATGTAGTAATAATATAATGTGTTTTACTAGGAAGGCTCAAGTTATGTTTAAAGTAAAAGAATGAATGAGAGAAGATTGGATTGTTGACGAATGATAGAAGGAAATGGAAGATAAAAACATGTTGTGCCGACCCCACCCTAGCGTCAGATAAGGACAGAAGAATGACTAAAGCCCTGTTTGGACCTAATACGCAGTATTCGCTGCCGCTGCGAAAATACCGCTCTGCGAAACTTGATAGAAAATACCTGCGCGGTATTTGCGCTTTTCACAACGGCAGCAAATACCGCGTAGTTCCGAACATGCCTTATTTCACTGAAAAAAATACATGATGTGGCTTCAAATCTTTGCACACAAAACTTATGAGCGTACTATTTGTATAAATTTATTCAGAGCACATCCCAACTTCCGTCAATGTAGGCATAATTTCAACTTAATCAAAGTTTTCTCTTAACCTTTAACATCCCAAAATAGTAGTTCAAGAGATTAAATATTACACCATATTTTGGTTTTTTATTCATAACAGAAGTATGTAATGTAGGTAAATAAACTCTCTTATCCAAGTTAAAGGTCAAATAAATAATCTTTATTAAAGCCGCTATCGAAGTGATAAGTGAATTTATAGACATTTTTTTTGTCGCAAAAATGTTTCAAAATGAATTTCGTATCAAAATTTGATTACATTGCACCGGCATTGATCAAACTGATCCTTTGAATGCCGGAGTGCTTTAACCAGCCAAATAATTTCTATGACGTCGGCCCGAAGATCCGATTTTTTTAATTTTATCCGGACTGAAAATAAATTTCTTTGAGAGACTACTTATGACCATAGATAGGGACTATAACGGCTTAACTCATCCGAAACGTCCAAGTAAATATAATCATTTTAATTCGTCCGATGATAAAAAAAATGTGTACAACTCACGAAAGTCTACTTGAGAGATCATCAGTTATACGTCTTTATAAGACTATATTTGCACAGTTTTTTATCAGACCCTAGAAGATAAATAATTAAAAAATATATATATACCTAGATATTTTACACAGCGTAATCTAGTATCAAGGTAAGCAACTTAATAACTTACTGCTTGTGTTATGATAACCAGATGACTGTTAAACTACTAAATTTTTTTAATACATTCATATTATACATAGAAATATACCGAGACCCAGAACTAATATCTGCAGAACATACAAAAATTTGTACCGCGGCAACAATCTGATCTGCAGAGACGCAGATCAAACTGATCTGCGTCTCAGACGGACGTTCACTCACTGCGCCACAGGTCTCTGTGGAGCAGTGGGTGAAGGCCTAAGGTCAAATAAGTACTAAAGTCTGAATGAAGAGATTAACCACAGTGTAAAACACTTAAACTGTCTGTATAATTGACATACAAATTGATTTCAGGTCATTCACCCATAAATGCGCAATTGAATCTCACCACGTGTTCAATTTAAAGTCACTTTCAGACGATATGTTTCAATCGTTCGTTCGTTCGTATGAGCAAGTGGCCAACTCTGGTGACGGAGTTTTTATATGTTTCAATTAAGTACTAGAAAGTAAACTGCGGAATGGTCGAGAATAATACTGCTAAAGTTATTCACAACCAAAGTGCAGGGTCCACAAAGCGATAAACTGATGATATTAAAATATTGTGGTAGCAGCAACGTTGCCAGACGTTTCGATTATAACGGGACTAAAACAGAAATTTTATGTCAACAAAAATTGACAGAGCCTGTCTCGCGCAGTGCAGGTTCTGTGCCGCTTTTTGGGACTAGGAAAAACTCAATGAAACTAGTAAAACTTGTCCTCATGAAATATCTTCACGTATGACCCACTTTTTATCGAAAAGTTAGTTAATCCCGTTTTCACCAAAAACTGATAACGCTGTTGTACCAGCGTTATCAGTTTTTGGTGAAAACGGGATAAAACCATTTGTCTTGACAGGCCTAGTACAGTAGTGCATAATGATGATTTATTTGACTCAAAATAATAATAATAATAATTTGTCCACACTTTTAAAGACGAACGCAGGCGCGAACTAGACGAGAGACGAGATCTTAAAAACAAACCGCCTGCGAACGTTCGATACAACTATGTGAACGGAACTCTGACTTGCGCTCATTGCGCATGTAAGAGAGCCAAAATTGGCTACATAAGTCATCTCAGAGTCCATCCTCATAGTACATAGCAGAAATGAGGTCGCCGTAGCCGAAACCGGCTAGGATGATTATTATTATTTTCTTAATAATAATTTCATATTAAATAAATAAATAAATAAATAAATAAATATCCTTGGACATTTCACACGGCGTCATCTAGTCCCAAGCTAAGCGATTTAATGCTTGTGTTATGGTAACCAGATGACTGATAAACTACATAGATACATTTTTTTTTTGTAAATACATACATATTATACATAGAAAACACCCAGACACGAAACAAATATTTGCAGATCATGCAAACATTTGTCCCGCGGCGGGGATCGAACCCGCAACCTCTGCGTCTCAGGCGGGCTTTCGCCCACTGCGCCACAGAGGTCGTCTACAAACATTAATGAAAAAGACTGATGAAAGGAGAGTGCATGCTACTGAGATGCGAATGTTAAGATGGATGTGTGGCGTGACGCGTTTAGATAAAATAAGAAATGAGTATGTAAGGGGAAGTTTGAAAGTGGCACCTGTGGCTGAAAAGGTGAGCAAGATTAGCATGGTATGGTCATGTAATGAGGAGGGATGAAAGACAGATTACCAAAAGAGTTATGAGTATGAATGTGGATGGGTATACAAGTAGAGGAAGGCCGAAGAAGAAGTGGATAGATTGTGTGAAAGAGGATATGAATGTAAGAGGAGTGAGTTCAGAGTTGACGAGGGATAGAGGAGAGTGGAAGAGAAAAACATGTTGTGCCGACACCAATTAGCGTGGGATAAGGGCAGGAGAATGATAATATTATAATGTATGTCTTCGAAGCCTATATAATTTTAGCAGTGAGGTTAGCCAAATGGTAAACAATTAGCGACATCGTTCATCGCTCAGTCACGTGATCGCCAAATGAAAGGGATTTGATAAATGTCACTGTGAACGTGATTAACTCAAGGGAAATAACTTAGTTTAGTCACGTGACTAAGATCTTGTACACATAAGGCGTTTGAAACACGCGTATATATTATTAATAAATTTTAATATCCTTGGACAATACTATCAATAATAACATAATATGGAACAGAAAAGTTTAATACATCCGTACACGATTAAATGCGCGCTTTGAATGCGTTTCAAATGGAATGAGGTGAATATGTTTTATTTACAATGCAAAGTTTAAATATTTTTGAGTGAAATTGAGTATCGAGTCGTAGGTACTTGCTACATGACTTAATTAAATGATTTATATAGCCCTTCGTGTGAAATCTTCCAGCTAATTAATTACAAAGATGAATTCACATTACTTAGTATCATGTTTGTCTGTTTATTCATGTAAGTAAGTACACAAAGACCTTGGTAGCTATTGATTAAAACCGATGTTATATCTGCAAAAGATTACGATGTGAAAATTTTGTCTATATACTGTCAATGCAAATCAAAAAATAATAACACAAAAGTATTCAAATCGAAAAAAATATATATTAACCTAAATTACACAGATTTATAGTTTTTCTCGACATTTTAATGTTAATAAAAAAAATTATATCAATATCAGAGCCTCATAGAGGCTCCGGATTTTCCAGTTCAGGTTTTTTTCAAAATAAACTTTAAAAAAAAATTATAGGTACCTACTTTGACAAAGAATTTGAAATGTACAATGAATTTAATTTGGTGTAAACGGAGCTTAAGATTATTGTCGATTCGATAGAATAATTATTGTAATTTATACAGAAAGTGACCATGAACTTCTTGACACGAAGTCAGGAGTCCGAAGTATTTTATCAGTATAATTGTTCATATATAGCCGTATTCCATTAAGGTGCAGTTAATTGTCGGTCCCGGCTTTTAAAGTCGTTAAGCCATGACGGAGGCCATTAGGCGGCCTAGAGTCACCAGAGTTGGCCACTTGCTCATACGAACTTATACTTACTTATTAAGGTGCCTGTAAGCGTGAAACTAGCGCCGCTAATAGTGGTGTAATACTCGTAGTTAACCCATTTAGACCAACCGTAACGTACATGGTACACTTGTTGGGAAAAAATATTTGAAGGATACCTACAAATTTTTTATTTTACACTTTGGTGTCAACGCTAAGTCATAAAAAAATACGACAGTGCAATTGCGAGCTAATTTTAGTGTAGGTATTTGGATTGAATAATTTTAGTCAACTTGAATTTTCTGTTGAGAGATGACTTCTAAAAGGTAAATAAACTAAAAATATATACTTTTGTTCAAATATTTACAGCTAAAACTAAAACTAATTTTTTGTATACATAAAGTAGCGAAAACAGAGTTTGGTGGCCACCAAGTGCAATTTCGCTACTGCTCCCAACATCCTGTCCTAACAAAATTTACTACAGTAGGATACGTCGTGATCTTGTTTCATGAATTAATTAAATAACAAATCGTTTTTTCATTTATTCATCAATAAAAATATTAATAATTGTAATTGAGTAGAAAAATGCATGTAAAGATCGTCTATGCAAATCTGTTGTCACGTGTCTAGGTTTTTAAAAGTCACTTTTTTGTTAATTTTAGCCTGCAATCAAAATAATAATTATGATGATATGTTTTTCTTCATCTAATATTAGAAAAATAGTATAACCAGTTTTAAAAATTATATTTTGTAACCGGATCTGTTTGATTAGAAACGTTTTAGTGTCTTAGGCTATTAAAATAATGATTGACCAACTAGAATTGGTGGGTTTATATATAATTTTAGGCTAAAAACTCTTTCGGTTTTTATTTCTATATATAAATAAATTTGGATATAATAATATAGTTGGAGGGACGATCTCGACACCTTCGAGAGAGGTTGGTGTCAGTGGGACGATATAGGTTGAAGAAAAAAAAATATAAATAGATAAATAAATATTCTTTGACATTTCACTATCTAATCCCAAGCTAAGCAATTTAATATATTCTGCTATAAATATACTTTTAGAAACAATTGAAATAAAAATTTAATATGATCACGATTGTATTTCCAAGATACGGTAGGTACTAATAGATTTATTATTTCGTTTTTTTTTGATCTGATAATTAATAATCAATTGGTTGATCCTCCTTTGAATTAACATAAAACAACAGAAAAAAACATTATTAACCAACTTAAAAAAGGATTACTTATTATGTTCTGTGTTTCACTGTAGGTAAAAAATAAATAAATAAATATTCTTTGACATTTCACTATCTAATCCCAAGCTAAGCAATTTAATATAATATTCTGCTATGTAGTATGTTATATTATGTAGTTTTATTTTTTATGTACATGTTCACCGATTATTCCGTCAATTATGGACTGAGTTTATTATTTCTTTTTGTTTAAAGAATTTAAACCTGCTGCCCTAGCCATGTTACATTTCTACAATCGCTTTCGATTAGAAACTAAAAAAAATGTATAGGAATTGACATTCGATGACGAAAACTCGAGTGATCAGAAATGTCAAATCAAAGGTGTAGCGATGATAGAAAGAGAATAGATACGAAACATTTGTCACTTGTCTACGCGCCCTGAGGTGGTTTCAAAAACTTTTGGGAATCTAATGACGATCTTTAGAGCTAAGAACAGAAATGCAACTCGAGTGCTTGAAATTGCTTTCTTCCTACGAAATTGAAGTCAGCTAATTGAAGTAGTTTTCTATAACAAAATGTCAATTGCTTTTTTTTTAGTTTCTATTTTGAAGCATTTTTAGATTTAGAATGTAAATGCTACTCGGTTAGGGGGCTATTATTAGGATTATTTAGGATTATTAGGTTAAAGGTCAAATTAAAAAGTATAATAAAATAATTATATCGATAAGGTTTGCTGAAAACCCTTTTTTAGAGTTAAGCTCGCCTCTGTACATGCCCTTACAATTTATATTTTTATTGTATTATTTTATTGTACAATAAAGAATAATTAAGATGCTGGGGGAAAAATTAATACATTATTCATTAAGCGTATACACTTGTACCTGTACCGACTTTCAATGTTAATGTTTTGACGAGATGCCAAAAATGTAGTATTGTTTTTGCCAATTTACATAAATATTTAAGTAGGTATATATTATATACTATAGACTTACCTAATAATATAGGTAAGTATAGTATATTAAGAAGACTCAATAATAATTATCATTAGTATAGGTTATTTTATCTGTGGTATAGGTAGGTACCTACTTACATAATTTAATAGGTACCTACATCATCATAGATACATGCATAAAACAATAATAATTTTGTGTTTATTAAAAATATATTATTACTTATAGATCAATAGGTCAATGTTTTTTGAAAATACAAATTGAAAATCATCTTAATTTTTTTCGCGATTCATTTAGGTATTAGATTTATTTTTAGAAAAAAGTTTCACATATAGGTACCTAGTTGCCTACTCGTAGCATAAAACTAGTTTATTTTGTTTTATCATAGCAAAATATAGATTATAATGAAAATATTTTTTTGTTACTTACTAAAAAAGATTTTTAACAAATTGTAAATTTTTTGAAGGTTTTCAAAATATTTAAATACTTAAATATCATGATAAAATAATGTACGAAACCTTACCTCATAAAGTTTGATAGTTGGTTTTTACTGGTCGTATTTTTTTAAAACTTGTTTTGTCATTTGCCAATTATCGTCTTCAATAAAACTTCTAAAGCACTTGTTTTTTATGTTATCGAAAACCACATAAAACTTGTGCTAGCAACATGGTTCAATAAATTGTTTATTACAAAAACAATTAATAAAAAATAGTGAACATATTAATCAATATTTACTGGTCAGATTCCTAGTGTAAGTTTGTTAATTCTACGTATAACACAAATTCAAAGTATACCTACTCATAGGTATATAATTTTCTACATTGTGTGGAAGTCGAGTACCTACAGAAGTATTATGTTCCCGGAAATGTAAAATAAACATGTCACAACGGCTAAGAACTATGACATCAAAGTTATTGTAATAATTTATAGTAACACTTAGCTTACTCGCCCGTGGTACCTACCCTTGATAAAAAACAGCCTATGTTCGAAAATGATGAGTGGTTTCAGAGATTATCCTAAACATAATACAAACAAACCAACTTTACCTTATATTTTTTAGTATAGGTTGAAGAGTTTGTTGATCAGAATATTACTTATCTTAATGTTTATGAGGTTATTGCCAAAATATTTTATCATTTAGCATGCGTTTCAAAAGTGACAATAAAGAAATTAAAATGTTAGGTATTTTACTTTATTTCTTGACAAAATGTTTCTTGTAAAAGTACTTATTAGTTTTTCGATATATTAAATTATAATAATTGTATTATCATTTAGCATGCGTTACAAAAGTGTCAAAAAGTAAAGAAATTAAAATGTTATTTGACTTTACTTCTTGACAACATGTTTCTTGTAAAAGTACTTACTTATTAGTTTTTCATTTTAAATTATAATAATTGTATAAAACAAGACTAAAATATAAAAATTTACAATTACACAATTTCTTTATAAAATAAAAGTAAAAAATTAATGCAAAAAACAGATTATTCCAATTGAAACTTACTGAAATAATAACAAGAGATTGTTTTTTTTTGTAAACAATTAAAATATATGAAAGAATAATCTTATTTCTTGTTTTAATAAAATAAATGAAAATAACTCACAAAAAATGCAACTCAAATCAAACGTGCCGTCTCAACAAAGTTCATACACATTGTAACACAACACAAATCAAAATGTCTCGTAATCGGTAGTATTATTCGATTTTAAAATCGAGCGCGAACGTGCACTTCGTGTGGTGACGATAGTAAACAGTAGTGGTGAGCCACTTGTGATTGTATAAATAGACTTGCCACGGCGAAAAATCTTCAGCTTGCGGTTTAGTATAATGTATTATTTATATGATTATAACGACGATTTTGATGCGAGATTTGTTGATATTTTTTTTAAGTAGTTTATATACCTATTTTATTATACCTAGTGTTATACCACACTTAGGTATTTCATAAAGAAGTCGTAAAAACTTTTAGTTCGATTTTTTTTTTTTTTTTTAATAAGTAAGTGGAGGCAATTCGGAGTGTCGCAAAAGCTAAACTAATCTAACTAAAACTATTGCCATCCTTTTTATTCCCATCGCCTATGAAAGGGACGGCAACAATTTTAGTAAGCTTAATTTAGCTTTTGCGACACTCAGAATTGCCACTATTACTTACTTAATTTAACTAAAATTAAAATAAGTTTAGATTGGTTAATTTCGTTCAAACTTATTTACAGAAACTAAACTACTACATATTTACATAACTGTACAAAATACAAATTAGAAACAGTTGAGCCACCTAAGGATCTTTACAAAACGATCTATAAGTAGCTTAACTGATGTTATGTAAATATGTAGTAGTACCTATAGTTTTAATATATTTAATTTAAAATTACGAGGCATTCCTCGTAGCGCACCCGTATTTATAAATTAGAAAAAAAAGAAAGATATAAAAAAATATATAGGTACTTACCTCAAGAATCACATTGAAACCTTCTTATATGCTAGGCGATTCTATTATGGAATCAAAATATACCTTTATAAACAGCAAAGACGATGAATGTCTTTGAAAACAGTGAAAATGTTTATTTAATATTTGCAGTGATAGGTACCGGAGGTAACCATCTATGTATAAACGAACTTATATGGCACCCTCTCTTTGTTGTTGTAAAAAATAACTTTACTTATTACAATTTATGAAAAAATTGTAGGTATCTGTGAAAAAAGATAACAAATGTAATTTAAATTGAAAGGTCAATATAATAAGTCATTTAACTAGGGCCAATTTGCTATCGACCTGTTGAGTGATAAGTTCGTTTTTTCATGCAAATAAAGATTATACTACCTATACCTACTGATTAGGCTGTTATTTTTCACATTCGCAATCAAGACATTCTATTTGTAAGTAATTAATTAAAATGTTTACTGTAAAGAAGGGATTGTTTTGTTTTATATTACAAGAAGTTAATAATAAAAAACATGCGAAAATATCATTAAAATGTTGTTAATAAAACATTCGATTTCAAAATATGATAAATAATAAATCATGCAAAACCTATCAAAGTTTTTTTTGTATCGAATCATTCACAAATTTATTGGCGTATATAGTTGTTTTGAAATTCATAATAGATCGTTGAAGTTTAGCGACTTTCTGAGCGGTCACGATTTGGATAGGTGACCGTAAGTGTTGGCTACTTAGGTACTCATAAGAACTTGATACATAAAATATCCTTGGATAATTATTTATTCCCTAAGCGTCAACTAGTCCCAACTAGTCCCAAGCAAAGCAATTTATTACTGTTATGGTAACCAGATGACTGATATACTACATAGATACTTTTGTTTTTGTAAATACAACAGACCATAAAAACATTTGTCCCGTGGCAGGAATCGAACCCACAACCTCTGCGTCTCAGGCGGGTTTTTATCCACTGCGCCATAGAGGTCGTCAAACAAAGAAAAAGTATTAAATAATTTATTAGAATAGTATAGAAATAATTTGTAAAAAAATTAAGTACCTATTAAATAATTTATTACCCAACCCAGTCATTATTGTGTATTCCAAAAACTTAGTGTATCACTAACAAAACCACACCGTAACCTGATTACGTAGGTAGGTACCTACATGTTAACATTATTTATGACACCTCTTATACCTATTAGAGTAATTAATCTATTGACACTTGGTTGGTTACTCATCACTTCTATTTGTGGAACCATAATTTTATATTATTATCACCATTTATTTACAACGTCCACCTCTGTAGTGCCCTGGGCGAAAGCCCGCTTGAGACGCAGGTTGCGGGTTCGATCCCCACCGCGGAACAAATTTTTGTATGATCTGCAAGTATTTATCTCGGTGTATTTTATGTATTATAAGTAGGTAAGTACGTAGGTAATGAATGTAGGTAGTTGTATACAAAAACAATTTGTTTAAGTTGTATAATGCCTTTCGGTTACCATTAGCTTAGGTTTAGACGTTGCGTTAAATGTCTAATGATATTTAATTATTATATATTTTTTTTAACTATGGAAGAGCAGTAGGTACCTACCTATTCACTAATCCAAGTTTCATATTTATAAAAGGTCTCAAACCCACGAACTATCCGTTATAACTGTCCGTTCCAGAAAAAAAAATGCAGGTATTTCATTTTTTTACTAAATTCAACTGACAAATTGGCACGGCATTTTTTTTTTGACACATTTATTTTAATTTAGCCTTTGCCAAAGCACTGAGCAAATTACAGCATAGACACATTGCCAAAAAAGTTAATGAATATTATATCAATTGCTTGTTATATTTTTATAACTTAACTTAATCAAAATTAGAAATGCGATAGTTTGTATGGATGTTTGTTGCTCTTTCACTACTGAAAAAACTAAAACTTAATTAAACTAAACCAGCAAAAACTACTGAACGGATTGAGCTGAAACTTGGATTTTACCTACCTATATAGTTAATGACCTGGAATAACACATAGGCTACTTACTATTTATCCTTGTTAGTACCACGCGAGCGAAGCCGCGGGATGAAGCTTATGTTTTTATGATTCATAATTACTATTTATAATTTTCAATCGGTAACGCCTCGGAGGACCTCGTTTTGTAAATATTATAGTTTTTTAATAAACTCTAGATAATTATTTTCAATGTGCCCAAAAAAGTGTTTTGAGAATAAAATGTGTGAGAAAACATGTCAATCCAAAACAATAAATTGAACCATGAAAAACAATCTAAATAATATTTATTTTCCGTAACATTTTGATTCTTGTTGCTCTCTTTTCTATTGTTCAATGTAAAGTTTTAATACAACACAATGTTTTGATTAAACTTCAAAGGAATCGTGATCTACAATGATACATCTTGCTGATTTCAAGAAAATTTGTTACATCTAACCGCATCCTTGTTATCGTGAACAAAATTACATATAACCATGATCTGCGCAATACATTATCAGTACTTGGAGATCTTGACTTAATTAACCCATCGTTAAATGTTATAGTCCGCGCCACGTAAAAAGAGCGCTGAGAGAAAGTGGAGGGGGTATGTTTGCACATGGGTACACTCGCGCACGAAAGTACCAGGCCTATTATTTTATTTTTTAACTAGCATTTCGCTTTTTACTCGCGGCTTTGTAGATTATGATATATAATTTTTTATTGAAAGGTATCTTTATTAAAAAAGATACATACTTAATCATATAAATTTTCTTGCTTCTGTTGTTCATAATTGTTTTGAATTATCAACTAGGTACATTATTATGAGTCGCTTCCTAAAACAATATAGGTAGGTATTTACCTACATTATCAATATTTACATCATTATTTCTTACTTTTTTTATATAAAACCATTTCGCAATCTAAAACTTTTATGCGCGGCGCGATGCTACGTTCAATATAAATTGCCTACTGCGCACCTGTCAGCCAGCGCTCTTTTTACATGGCGCGATCTATACCATACTATTACAAGTTAACCGACCTCAAAAATGGAGGAGGTTCTATTTTAAACTATTATGTAATTTTGCTATGGTTAATTATGTAAGTACACACACCGATTATTGATTCAATTAGTGGACCGATTTTGAAAATAATTTTCATTTAAAAGAATATAAGTACTCCTGAGGTGATCCAATTAAAAACTTCGCGAAGCTGTCAACAATCTACACTCACAGAGATTTGACAATAATATTGTTTGCGTTCCTTTTAGCCCATCCACACGTAGCGGTTCAGCCACGATGGATTAAAGTTTCCAGGCTATCTGGTGCTGCCATCTACTTTAAACTCCCGTTTTGGGCCATTTGCAGGGTTACGATTTTGTATGGCCTTTTTCTGTCTTCTAGATATTAATCGTCTTTGCATGTAATGAATATTTTTTGCATGAAATTACGTTCCAAATCAATTTTTTTGCGGTGATTAGTTGAAATGGTTATTGACAGCTCAACTGGAATTTAGCAGCTGTCTCGAAACCACATTTTATACGAGACTGCACTGAATATTAATACAGCAAATACTTAGTTCTAAAATATTATTATTTTAATTTAAATCTTTTTTGGTTGAGCTACTCTGTATTAGTTCTGAAGTGTGATGGCCGATTGGGTTGGTGCCTCGACTTTCGGTTGTGGCTTTAAATCTGGCCGTGCATCAATGGATTTTTCGTTTCGAAAAATTTATTATGCGCTTGATCACGGGCTCTAAACCGTGAAGGAAAAAATCGTGAAACCAGTTACCTTTTTAGTAGCGTCGATGGGTTTGCAACCTGTCACGTTTGGAAGGTTAACTTCTGCAAAATGTGGGCATGTACCAGGTGTTTATTTGGACATGCCTGACTACCCCATTAGACATCTTCAAAGGATCTTAAAATAAACTCTAAAAGATCTGAAAGAATGGTCTCTTGGGAGTACAGTCGTGATCATACAATTTTTTTTTATTAGTTCATGTTCGTTTCTCCTAACAAAGATTAAGATAAAACTGTACTTTTCCTTATTAAATAAATAAATATAAATAAATATCCTTGGACATTCCACACAGCGTCATCGAGTCCCAAGCTAAGCAATTTAATGCTTGTGTTATGGTAACCAGATGACTGATATACTGACTACATAGATACATTTTTTTTGTAAATACATACATATTATACATAGAAAACACCCAGACTCGAGACAAATATTTGCAGATCATACAAACATTTGTACCGCAGTGGGAATCGAACCCGCAACCTCTGCGTCCTATTAGTTCATGTTCGTTTCTCCCAACAAAGATTAAGATAAAACTGTACTTTTCCTTATTGACACAGAAATAGATCAGCAAGGCTCAGCCTTTACCGAATCCTTCAAGACATTAGCCTAGTTACACTTCCTTGTCAAAACAGGTTCATACGTAATATTATTAAGTAAGTAAGTTCGTATGAGCAAGTGGCCAACTCTGGTGACGGAGTTTTAGGCCGCCTTAAGGCCTCCGTCATGGCTTAACGACTTTAAAAGCCGGGACCGACAATTTAACGTGCCCTCCGAAGCACGGAAGCGCTCAGATATAAATGCCACTTGCGGTCACCCATCCAAGTTGTGACCGCTCAGAACGTTGCTTAACTTCAACGATCTATTAAGAACGTCTTAGCAAGCTTCGCTACGAGCGCTTCGTAATATTATTAAAAAACATTACAACGGTGTTCAATAATTAAGAAAATCAGGTGATTTTTTCATACCTAGAACTTTAAGGCTAAGAATTATGCAATTTAAAAAAACATCGTTTATTTTAAAAAGCGCTTGTGGCGAAGCTTGCTATGTTCTTGATCGTTGAAGTTAAGCAACGTTCTGAGCGGTCACTACTTGGATTGATGACCGCAAGTGGCATTAATATAAGGATTTGCTCGTCTAGTCTAGAGTGGTATTTTAATATACTTAGTACCAGGTAGTGCCTGGTACACCAATGATTATGACAACATATTGATGATAAAAATAATTGGTCTTATTCATATAGATTTGTCAATTTAATATAGGTATAAATAATGTTTTTTTCTTGTTACTCTTATGTCAATGAAAAGAGATAGCAACAGATTTAATCAGTTTTAGCTAAAGTAGGTTTACTAAACCAATAATGCATAAATTAGTAGTATTGAAAAATAGTAATATAATAATATACATAATAATTAGGTATGTTATTTAATATTTTTTATATATATTAATATATTAGATGGATAAACAGTAGGTTATTAGGTTTTTTTTATTGAATTAGTACAACTGTAATGTTATATGCTATGTGTGTGTAAATAAACAAAGGGGTTAGTTTTCTTGTATTAAATTACTTAAGTCAGATTAATTTATTTTGCAATATAAAGGTTAGCATATTTTTTGTTAGCAACTAAAGCTATAAAATAATGTTTATGTCATTGTAATTAATTAAATAAACACGAACGCGACCTTGGGACATTGCAAAAGTAGTATCAGAAGCAAATAATAAGAGTAGGTTACGTCGAAGTTCCAAAGTTTTTAAACTAAAAAAAACTACGCAAAAACGTATTCAATACAACTTCAAGAAAACGTGTCTTTCAAAAATGTGAGTATGTATGACGTAACTAATTGAATGTTTAAAAAATAACAAATCAGTCAAATAAATCAATATCCTAGGACATTTTTACACAGCGCCATCTAGTCCCAAGCTTAATAATACCACAAACAAAAGGGCTAAAATAATCTCTGATAATACTAAGGCTAAGTTAGAGATTATAATATTAAGGTAAACTTAAGACACACTCAAGTGTGAATCGTGTATCAAGCACTGATTCATCATTAATTTTCCATAGAAAACTGTTAAAAATACTTGAGCGAAAACTCAAGTCTGAGACCCTGAATACAAGCTTTAAGCTCAAGGTTTGGCATATAAAAGGTATTTCAGGCCACATTATGGCATTTTTGCATTATTCAGTGACAAACATCCATATAAACATTCAAATTGATATATTAGCAAGACAATGAAGATATCTTGTAGGTAATTCAAAATAATGGGATATATGGATAAATCGAATCTACATTTCATGCATTGATACCTATGCAGTTTCTTTTCCTGTTTAAGAAAACAATAGCAAACAGGTTATGCTATTTTAAACTACAATAACAACCTTCTAAAATATTACAATTTTAGCATATTATTATTTTATATGGAATTGAGACTCACAGCTTGCAATTTGGGGTAATTGGGAGTTTGGGGTTTTTGACACCATACAATATACAATAGATGATGATTTTTTGTTAGAAATCTTGGGAAGAAGATACTCCAAGAACTTCGAAGTCATGCAGGAAATTGCTCTCATCTCACGTAATTGAAGACTGTTTTAATAAAAAAAAAAATTTGCCACTTGTTTATAAAAATCAACTTTTAGTGATGCATAAAATTAAATTTTATTGAGTACCTACACGTTGCCGTACCCAATACTATATGGTACCAAAATAATCTCAGACCCTAATTTATAGTCGTACGTAATAAAAACAGGATAAATAAAAAATACAATTATAAAAAGCAATGTTTTCCTACATACATGGTAATGAACTTGACTACACATGATGCAACATGTTACTCCACTTTCCTAAGAAACCGGTTAAGCCGTTAGAATAATATTAACATGATTAATAAAATCGTGATACTGCGACTTTACCTGCGAGAATGAATTTATATTATAATTTATTTATTTTTTAACCTATTTTGTCCCACAGCTGGGCAAAGGTCTCCCTCAAACTCTTCCAATCATCTCGATCTTTAGCTGCGTCCCACCATCCTCCATCGAAGGTGATTTGTATTATAATAATAACTAAAAATTGCCTAAAAAGATCTGAAAGAAACTAACCATAAAACATATATTATATAAATAACTTTTTCACCGATGGTGTGCTAACTACGGCCACAAGGATCACTTCAGTTTCGTTTTACATGCTAGGTGATTCTTATGCCTGTTCCAACGCGACTCCCTACACCAGGGAAAGAATCAAGCAAGAACCTGGTGGTGTGGGCCTAGCTTTTTTTTAAAAGCGATCCCTTAACAATCTAAATGGCCAAGCGGGAAAGCCAGTCAAACAAAGGAAAGCAAATGAGTAAGTAAAAGTACCTACCAAGTAGAGTTATAATTATAATAATACCTCTGACGGTAGTCAGAGGTATTATTATAAGGGGTACCTTTTAAGTATAAATTACAGGTTTATTTTCAAAATAGGTAATAATCGTAGAATAATGAATATTAAATTTCCATTGCAGTATTGTAATTTTAGAAATAAAGTGTTTTTAATGATTATCTTAAATTATCCCTTTACTACTTTTCGTCCATTGTTTCTATTTAGTGATAATAGCATTTTAGTTTAAACAATGTTTAAAAATCATACTTAATACATTTATAATATTTGGTTAAAACAGTTTAAACTTGCAGACAGGTTCATTATGTTATATTTTTAAAATATTCACTTTATCTTGTGGTTTTATTTATCTTATATAACACCATTTTAGTAGTTCACATCGTTAATAACAAATTAGTTAAGGTCAATGGCTCTGTTGGGGGTTTCGATAGGTACTCTACTTCTCTACTAGACTACTCTACTAGAAACTTCTTTGAAGTAAAATAAGATAGGTACCTACTTAATTTTCGTATGTGATCTCGACACAATTGCCGTGACTTGTATATATATTTATTTATAGGTATATATACACTTAGATATTACATAACAGAATAATGATTATTCTAAGGCGTAATAGCCTATTATAATATAACACATAAATAAAAAAAATAACATAGGTAATAAACAAGTAGGTACAATACACATAAGTAATCATAAACAAGATAATAACAACAATTTTAAACAAAACATAAAAATAGTAAAAGTGAAACAGTTAAACAGTATTTTCATAGGTTTAACAAAAACCTATGAAAATAACCATAGAAAATTTCTAATAAAAATAGAAAAACATGCTTTTGAGCAAGGATTGAAAAACCCTTGACCTTCTATCACCTTAGCATGATAAGGAAAGAAATTGAAAGTCTCGTGCAAATCTGGCTATAATAACTCAATATTTCTACCTAGATTATGTCCATGGCTTTCCTCAAACTCTATCCAAACAGAGTTTTATTTAAAAAAAGCGTAATGGTTTATATTATCAGCATAGTCCATTTTAAATGTCTATCTGTAGTTATGTACCTACCGGTGAAATTATGTTTTTTTTTCAATTAGGTATGGGCATTGGTTCCGAAGGAATTGGTTACCTGGACAAAAAGTTCACACTCATTATTTTGCTAGAATCTTCTCGCGACTTCGCTAGTATTCCAGGTCATAAACTTGGTACGTATGTATATTCCAAACCTGTGTGTTATGGATGGATGATACAGACAACAGAAAACCAGCGCCGGTTTTTTAAAATCTGCAAAAGCTAAGAACCATTTTGTAACGAATTGTTCTATTTTTGTTTTTGCTTGTTGTGTTTAATTCTAAGGTACAAATAAACCTTTTTGATTTGATTTGATTTGATGTTTGTAATAAACTAGCAAATATCCATCCTTCAATGCTCACAAACTTTCGCATTAGGTATAGGAAGGATAAATGATTGTGGTTATGAGAGATGCTATTTTAAAATTCTATTTAAATATATTGATAATTAGTATAAGTAGAATAGGATAATGAGATTCACTATTTGCCTATGACATTTTCCATAGAGCAACGACAGATATTATTGCATCATCGTGAATTAAATAGCTCATTCAATTTAATCGATTGTTGCATTTGTAGGGTTCCGTAAAGAAAATTAGAAACGGTTTTTAAAGTTAAGCGAATCAATTAAGAAAAAATAAACAGCAGTATTTAAGTTAGACGGTTTTTAAATATGACTATAAAATCTATCTTTTACTTCAATTTATTTTCATGTTCGTTTGTATAAGCAAAAGACCAACTATTGACAGATTTTGACGGTCACCCGCCATTTTATTTAAAAGCGTCCTCACGCCACCTTAAGCTTTTAAATGCTTATTATTTTTTAAATTCGGATGACTGCGTTTGTTTAAAAGATTAACGAGTACATACATGAAATTTAAAATGAATTTGTATTTCTAGCCAAATGTAGGTCTTTGTTTACAAAGGTCTCTAAAAATTAGTGCGTATATTTTGATGCTTGTGTTTCTATTACAAAGTTATGAATTTTGGTTGCATAGTTTCAGTTAATATAATTCAAGTATCAAGCCATGACGGAGGCCTCTAGGCGGCCTAAAAACTCCGTCACCTGAGTTGGCCACTTGCTTATACGAACGAACGAGTTAATATAATTCATAAAACAACAAAAATACACTTTTGAGCTGTTTTTGACAATGCTTTAATTTATTTAATAAAACATTCTTATTAAATCAATACGGAACACTCAACTCATTTATGCTATTTGTACTTGATCGCTTGTTCCATTTATACAGCAACAAAATCTATTATTAGCTAATTAATTGTAGATGATTAAGGCTAATAGAGTTTTAATTAAAGATGAAATATTACGTTTAGTATCTACATAATCCTAAAAAATAAATAATTTTTAAAATCTGTTCAGTAGGTTAGTTTGGTTAGTTAAGTTTAGCCTTTGCGACACTCCGAATTGCCACTATTGACGGACTAACCTAACCTAACCTAATTGATTAACATACATTAAAATACATACAATGGTATATAGAACCGAACGTGAAACAAGAAATGTTTCTAATGTTTTTTGACGACCTCTGTGGCGCAGTGGGTGAAAGCCCGCTTGAGACGCAGCGGTTGCGGGTTTGATCCCCGATGTGGGACAAATAAATAAATATCCTTGGACATTCCACACAGCGTCATCTAGTCCCCAAGCTAAGCAATTGAATGCTTGTGTTATGGTAACCAGATATGACTGAGATATACTACTTATAAACAGTTTTTTTTGTAAATACACATATTAGACATAGAAAACACCCAGACTCAAAATGTTTGTATGGCTGCAAATATTTGTCTCGTGTCTGGGTGATTTCTGTTTTTTGGTTACCCAAAATGTAATCATGCGTAGGTATTTTACAAATAGACTGCAACGTTTACAGGTTAATAATTATTCCCACGATATTAGATTAATATTACGAGTAGATACAATCTGCTTTAGATTGAAATGCTTGAGGTTGGTTATTAAGTGCTGTGGTTGGGAGGATGATTTAGGTTATAGGTTAGGGGTAATATAAACAACCCTTGGTTTATTAAAAAAATATTTATATGAGTAACATTAATTTAATTAGATTTAGAACCTTTATTACTTACATTTATAGAATAAATTGTGAGAAAGATTACTTTCTTCACGTTTAATGGTAGCAGGTATTTTATTATCTGACAAGAATCAGTGGAGACTTTTGGGAGAGACATTAACCAGCAGTGAGACACAACTTTAACTTTTATAATATTCTTTACTTATTTTAAAAGTCATCTGTAATAATATATCTTTATTTGATCAACTTTTCTAACTTTAGTGATAAATACTAAAAACAATCATTAGACTTACTCACTATAATTATCTACTAAGTAGGTACATATTTACTTCCAAATTTTTTTATGCCTTATACCTAACAGCCTTAATCTCATCACTCTTACAAACAAACAAAAGCCAAAATAATCCCGAAACTACGTAGAAGAGTTCAACAGTTGGTGTCAGAGTCAGCACTGGGGTCAACAACCTGACCAGCACTAATATGCTCATGCAGCGAAGAGTTTCGTAGAGAGGCGCTTTGGTTGACGCGTCTAAAATCATTCCGAAGGTCGTGAGGGATGCAAAGATGTAGACTACCAGAGGTATTACCGTGGTTTGTGAGAGGACCTGAAAGAAAATTAATTATTTTTATTTATTTTATTAGAGCAACACACAATATACTTACATCAAAGCGTGCAAAATAAAAACATAATATGCAAAAACAACGAGTTAAATGTTATTATAATTACCTATAGGTGACAGACTACAAGCTCTTATTACAACATCGAGCGAGTACCTACTTTATTAATACTTTTAATATTAATTAAGTAGTCTTATACAAATTTAAAAAAAAAAAAAAAAAAAATGTGAAACTAAATTTCAAGAAAAAATTACATTTTTAAATTAACATTAGGTAATCTTCATTCATAAAATAAATTAAAATAACTACAACATATTGTGGGTATCCTGACAGATTTCGAATATTTTCTTTTATGATTTCGGATATTTTCTTTATGCTTTTTCGCTGGTAATATTACCAGAATGAATGGAATTTATGTTGAAAGAGCAAAGATTTATATAATATTAGTCAAACAGTGAACAGTATACAAGTCGTACTTAAAGTGGTTCTCTCTTTTTGGGTATTGAAATGTATCAAATTAAATTCATTTATTTTGAGCATGGTAAGTTACAAACAGTTGTTAAAATCTTAGCTAGCTATCAATATTCAGATTTTTTGCATTTATTTAAAAAGTCTTACTGAATGTATAAGAAACAGCTGATAAAATCCGTACAGCACCAAGCTGTAATGAGATAGCAGGTAGATGGTACACCAGGTGGGAAGTACTACGTTATACTTCGGTCTTGTGTGAATCGCCGGCTGGAAAAAAAGGAACAATAATTATAAAACATGTTTAAAAAAATCGGTGTTGGCCAAGAGATGTCTCGACTTTTAATTTCGAGTTTGAAGCATCGATATGTGCATCGATCTTAAATTTTCTTCAAAAAATCGTATAAACTTACTCAATGACTAACTAGATCATTAGTATCCTTGGACATTTTACATGGCCCCGTCATCTAGTCCCAAGCTAAGCAACTTAATGCTTGTGTTATGGTAACCAGATGACTGATATAATGCTTAGATACATTTTTTTGTAATTACATACACACTAATAGAAAAACATCCAGACACGGTAAAAATATCTGCAGAACATACAAACATTTGTACCGTGACGGGGATCGAACCCGCAACCTCCGCGTCTCAGGCGAGCCTTCGCCCACTGCGCCACAGAGATTAGCAGAAGTTAAATGGTTGGAAAATCTTACGTCCTCTTCCATATCCTTGAAACGGATGGAGACGCCTGGCTTCCAGCTAGGCCGACTCAGCACAGCACGAGCTTTGTGGAACCAGTTGTCGTAGCTCTTGAACCTTTGGACCACGTATCCGGTGTAGAATGTCTAAATTAAATAAGCAGTAAAAAATTAAGAAAAACGTGGCATGGCATACGAGGAAATTCTAAAGGCTTCAAAAACCAAACAACAGCATTGATATAATTTATACAATAAAATTGCAAAAAATAAATGATATCAAATCTTGAAAACAAAAAATAACTTAGGAAAAGGTTGCTGCATATTTTTTTTATAACTGAAAGTAGTTTAAGAAGATTTTGCTTCAAAAATTCACAAGACAATGAGGGTTACACTAGCAGTAAAATAAAATTAAAATTATTAAGTCATTATCATGGTCACTATGTACACTTATCGCCAGTAATTAGAGAGAGATAGAAAAGTAAAATTGCCATACTCAACCGAAAAACAGACTGAAAATAAAGTGTCATTTACACGATGCAAGATTCTTGCCTGTTGCATACAAATAAATTGACTGTCATCATGACTTGCATGAGTTATGTGCGCGTAACTATTGCATTCAATTATTGCTCTGGTACGTAGTACAAGAAAATGGCATCATGTAAATGATACTTAAGGCGCGTAGGCTTTTAAGGAGAATACCTGTAAGTGAAGTGGGTTAAAAGAAGGCTGCTGATAGATCAATCCATACACAATGCGATCCTCTTTCCTCTCGGGTCGGAAGGTGCCGAAAAGTTTGTCCCAGATGATGAGAACTCCTCCGTAGTTCACGTCGATGCAGTATGGGTTGCTGCCTAAAATAGTGGAAATTTGTAAATAGAAGTACATATTTACCTACCTCTTGATATGCGTTACACAGGTATTTACAAATGTTTGTTTCACACTCAAACTTTCACCTTTTTAGGATAGTTATCCTTTACTCAGACTTGAGTCTTCGCTCAAGCATCGATTTTTGACAGTTTTCTATGGAAACTGAGTGATGATTCACCGCTTGACACACGATTCACGCTTGAGAATGGTGTCTGAATACGAGCCTAATTGTGTGTATCTCCAAAGTATCTTTAATGTAGGTAGGTACTAATATCAGTGATATATTAGCCTTAGAAATCTTACCATGGTGGATTCTATGATGGCTGGGGGTGTTTAGGATGTACTCCAGAGGTCCGAGGGTCTTGATGGTCTCCGTGTGGATCCAGAACATGTAGAGGTAGCTGAACTGGTGGTGCATGATGAACTGTGCTGGTGGGATGGCCACTGCGAGAGGGAGATAGAATATCTGGGAAAGGAAGGTAGATAATTGTTAATAGGTATAAAGATTTTAACAATTATCATCTACAATACAGATAAAAAAGATTTCTAAAATAACTATAAAATTGTAAGGCTGTATGTCCGTTTCATTTCTGTAAATCTTTCAATCAAGAGTATAAAGTACCATTCACATGATGCCATTTTCTTGTACGTACCAGAGCAATAATTGAATGCAATAACTACGCGCACCATACTGACGTTCAATAATTGTAAGTAACTGTTGTGTAGACCATGCAAGTCATGATGACAGTCAATTTAATTATTTGCGGCAAGAATCTTGCATCGTGTAAATGACACTTTAACGTATTTACGAGTATTACTTACCTACTTAATTGATATAATCACATTCTGAAGAAATCTCGATACTTAATAAACTGGGACTTCAGCTAGTTTTAATTATTTGCTCTATCGCTAACCATTTATTAATGACATTCATTACCATTTTGCTAAATTGATTAGTTTGCACAATTGGATTGCAAAGTTCAATGAACTCTTTCAGAAATCAATCAGTCTAGGAGTTCAATTTCAAAGCTATTCAGATGAATCACTCCCTAAGGTATTGGAAAGTGAGCTCAAACGAAGTGAAGCCAATGTCGATAGTTTGTGATACCTAATGACAAATGAGAAAATTTCTTGTAACGTAAGTGTAATCATGACGTTGTTGTAGCGACTTGTGAGTCAGTAATTGCATTGTACGTTCCCCCATTTTGGAAACATAGCTTTGAAACTTTAATTGGTTACTTAGCTCTATTGCTTCTATGTACCTTCCACTTTTTTTCGTTCTACGTTAGGATGTGTGGAATTTACACACATTGTTTCTGTTCTACACTTACTGACTAAATTATTGCTAGATTTCTAAGTGCTACTGAACGCTCCTAAATAATAAGCTTTAATTTAGTTTTTTTTAAAGTAATTTGAATGTCATTTCTAACATTCATGCTGTCATTTTATTTGATCTGTAATGTGAACAATAAATAGCTTTCGTATTCAGCAATATTCTAATTAGCCAGAATACAATGATATCACCATTATTCTAAGTGAATAAGCCAAACGAAGTCTAGACGCTAGTCTGTGACAAAGAGACAACAGCAGCTTAGGTATTAGGTACTTACAAAGCCACACCAGCCTTGTAGTACGGACTGCCTGATCCCAACTGCCATGTTGAAGTCTTCAGATGTGTGGTGGACCTGATGCTGAGCCCATAGGATGTGAACCTCTGAAAAACATTTTACATTAAATTACTTTAAAAAATGCGATATTGATGATTTTCATAATTTCAGGATCGAATATTTTTTTTTTGGTCTCTGCTCATGGGAAAGAGGCGTGATCTTATTTTTGTATGTATTAGAAACACAATCGGTTATATTTTTCCCTTCCGACAAACACAGCTCCAATTCGTCTCCAGTGACATAATAACTGGTATTCTCCTGAAAAACCTACAAGCCCTAAGTTCAGCCTGTTTTTCGATTGAACATGGCAACTATATCTTTGTATCTCTCTCTGCCTTATTACTGGACAATAAGTTTACATAGTGACCATGATTATGGCTTTAATTAGAAAGAAACAACTTTACACAAATTAGTTCGTATAAACAAATTATAATAAAATAAAATCCTGTATTTATGTGTTACAATACTGACTACAAAAATGAAACAAACACTGTACCATGACACGCTCTGTGCATCCAATAGTAAAAGAAGTCAACTCCAATCGCAGCTAACACCCAAGTCGACACGTTGTCCCACGGTAAGTCTACTAGCTTGTAATGTGAGTATACCCATGTGTAAGCGTAGGATTCTGCACCACGCCATATTAACCTGAGAAAAATCAAAGACGATTAAATACCAAGAAGACAGACAAAGGTCATACACATAGGTAATTTTAACTAGAAAGTAATTTAAATTTCTTAAATAAAATTGATGTTTTACAGTTTCCAGGCTATCTGGTGCTGGAACCTACTTTAAACTCCCGTTTTAGACCATTTTCAGGGTTACTATTTTGTGTATGGCCTTTGTCTGTCTACTTGGTATTAATCGTCTTTGGAAAAATATACAATCCATATCGAGGGAAGTGGCTATTATGGTGACTGATAAGTTGATGAGTGCAAGGTTGGTATGGGCTGTTAAGAGGAGGGATGAGGGGCATTGTTATGAGGAGAAATGAGAGGCATGTCACGGCGAGCAATTAATATGAATGTGGATGGATACACCGGCAGAGGCAAGTGTATTTGTGTGTGAGAGGAGTGTGTACTGAGATGACAAGTGTTATAGGAAACTGGAGGAAACTAAATGTAGAGCTGGCATCACTTAGCGGGATAAAGGCACGGAGATAATGATGTGTGCAGACAAAATGTAGAAATGGAAAAGTTATCATGGACTATAATAAAGCCGAAAATTAGACGACAGCGTGTTTTGTACCAATTAGTTTAGACCAATTAGTCATAATGTTTTATTAAAATTATAAATGATTGGCATTATATTCTCTTGCAAGTAATACCTAGGCGACAATTTTGTACATTTTGCATGGCTTGCTGTCGATTCAGGCAAAATATATTAGGACGCCATGTCCCAATTGACCCTTTGATTTTAGTATTTTTATTACTGTCGATTCAGACACCATAAATTAGCTTCGTGATGTCATCTTTTATTCTTATTTTTAACTTTTATTTTCTTCTAGGTATTTCGTATTTTGATAATAAAGTAAATGTAGGATTTACCTGCCGCTTTCTAGAAACAGTCCATTGGAGACGCTGGTTATCTGATCGTTTAGCCTCAATCCCTTCTTGCCTTCCAACTTCAACACAATATGCTCTAAGACCATGAACATGAAGAAGTAAGGCCATGACTGAAATAAAATACAGTTAATGAAATGGGAAAAATGTGAATAAGTTTTGAATCGAAACAAGTTATTTAAAAGCTGTTGTTCTGATCTCAATAAGTTGGGGGAAGGTAACTAATAATGATCATGACATTTCCTTCAAACGTAAAGATTCCAAGAACTTACGCTATTTTTTTACAAACTACAAAAGGAGATTCAGAATATTAGATAAAAATAAAAATAAATATTGCTCTCTTCTTCCGAAATTGAAGTAGGTTTAATAAAAAAGACGTGTGGCACTCGAAAACTGCCGCGGTAAAGCTATTGCTTGGGGGGTGTTAGGTTATTTTCGTTACGGAATTTCTGGATTCGGTCTCCACGCTCAAGGCCCGCGATAGAAGCTATGCAATAGCTTAAAAATCAATGTTGCCCCTTGTGTACCTAACAAGAATATCATAGTACCATATTTAGCTTGACGTTACAAGATTACGTTACTAATATATTCATTGGAATGTTTACCTTTCAGGTGTTATACATTAGGAACGCCAACCCTCATACCTACCACAAATATCTTCCATTATAACATGAATACTTAATTAAAAAAGTTTTAAATAACTTGCAAGGGGTTTGCAACAAGCAGGACCTAATAATAAACGCAATAAAACCCTGTGTAATATCAAACGCAGAAACAAGTTATATACATATTTATTAAAAAGATATAAATATTATTACGAGTATATTCTAAAGGTATAATTTGTAAACTTAAATTAACGATTTTTTTATATTATATAGTGTCGGTCCCCCGGCTTTTAAATTCTACGTTAGGACCAAAGACGATTAATATCTAGATCTTTGGTTAGGACACAGCACAATTTAAGCAAAGAACTCACTAAAATCATACCTGTACATAAAAATTTGGCACTTCTTCCTCTCTCTCAAACAAAGTATCCTTAGGATTTATCACATAAAACATTCTGCCTACACCTTTGAGAAACTGCATTGGTGTCACCGTGGACCTTGTCACATTATACACAAGCTCATTCATTCTAACCCTTCCTCTGATACCATGAGAAGACTCCAATACAAATGCATAGAGTAGAATTGGGACTGATATTTATAGAAATACTATTAAAAAGTTAATGGGTAAACTAATGATAATGTATAAACTAATGATCATTTAGTTATAAACAGTTTTTACCGAATATTATCATTGTGTAATATTGATGTTATTTTTTGTAATTGTTACGAAATTTGGTCTAGTTCTATGTACTTATTAAACATTGGATCAATTTAATTATATGTGTATGAAATGTTGGATGAATCGTCATAGAAGAAATGTAACAAGTTAAAATAAGTTTAGGTAAGGCCTAAGTAACTCATTGTTGACAGCTTCGGTGTCTCGGTTCACGTTTACTCCCACCAGGGGCCTTACTCTGGATCAACAAAAACGAAGTTTCGTGACAATTTTCGGGTTCCAATTATGTTGGTGAACTGTTACGAATTTAGCAGTATCCACCAATATACGCTGACCCCGAAAATTTACACGAAACTTCGTTTTCGTTGATCCAGAGTAAGGCCCCTGTTCTGTTGAGTAGTTCGTTCACGCCGCGAATGCGAGTGTGTATCGGTTATAACGAATCTAGGTTAATTCCTTTGGCAGATTTTCATGGTAGATACCTACCGTAAAATCTGCAACTAAAGCTTTTTACTAAAGCAACTTTGTTCGACTGGCTTCCCACTAAAGCTTGACTATTTAGATTATTTTAGATTGTTAAGGGATCGCTTTTAAAAAAAAGCTAGGCCCACACCACCAGGTTCTTGCCTGATTCTTTCCCTGGTGTAGGGAGTCGCGTTGGACAGGCATTAGTATCACCTAGCTTGTAAAACGAAACTTAAGTGATCCTTGAGGTCCTACAAGAATAAATGATTTTTTCTTTCTTTCTTTGTCCAGAAGAATCTAACTCATGCGTCTCAGTCGAGACTTGCCCACTGTGTTAAAAAGCAAAAGTTATAAACCCTCGTTAAACTATAGCAAATTATGTTTGTGAATGGAATGTTACTACACTAAATACGACCTTCAAATAATTAGTTTATAGGTTATCAATTAATTAATTACAATCTACCTACTAATTGAAATTAGACTGGTCTTCTCATAAGAGCAACTATTAGAGATATGAATAAAAAATAGTTGATCAATCAATCGTTTGAACCTGTCGCTAATATTATAGTAATCTGTACTGCCGTTTAAAATGAGTTTTCTTGCTTTATTTTTATTTAATAGCTCTTTTTTATGTATAAGTGCGAAAGTGAATGGAGCAGATGGAAGAGGAAGACCTAGACAAACATGCTTGGACCAATTTGGTGGCATTTTGGAGAAGGGAAAGGTCAAAAGATTATTAGTAATAAGCCTTACATTTTACCATGTTTAAAGATAATATCTTTAAGGTTGCCCTTCCCGGTGCGTCTATCATCGACGCGAGCATGGCTGAAAAGCTTGTTGTTTCATCCAGCGCAATGCTAGAAAAAGAAGCAAAGCGAAAAAAGAGAGATAGCGCCTCAGCGCTCGGCATTCAGTAGGTACTTTCGCCGCTCACTCGCTCACTCGAAAAATAGTGTGCGGAAATTTCATAAAAAGTGTTCGAGGAAATACGTTTTTTTTCAGTAAGCCTTACAAGTTTGTAAAATAAATATTAGTCATTTAGAATCTCCATAAGATTTGCAAGGTTTCTATGACAATATTTTCTTTACGTTTACAATTTATGAGTACATTATGAACGGCCAAAGTTCAGGTAAAATTTATGCTAAAAGCAGGTTTTTGGAAGCTTATACTGAATTTGTTTCTCAAAATTTTGATTTTTAGTTTCGATAGAAACCTAGATATAGTGCACAAGATACCTATTAGTCCAAAAGTTTAAAAGAAAGATCTGTTACAACGGCATAATCACGTACGAGCGTTTGTATGAAAAGTGAGCCGGGTTGACCGCTCTTAAACATGGTAAAATGTAAGAAGAAGAAAAAGAGAAAGAATTAGAGAATCTTGCTCTTGCATATTATGCAAGAGCA
This sequence comes from Xanthorhoe designata, assembly GCA_963582015.1. NCBI lineage: Eukaryota > Metazoa > Arthropoda > Insecta > Lepidoptera > Geometridae > Xanthorhoe > Xanthorhoe designata. The sequence goes on from OY757038.1 coordinate 1,819,413, forward strand.
AGATTCTCTAACACAAGTATTACAATACTTAAAGAGGGTCTTAACTTAACACTGATGTAATGTTAAAATTTAAGGTTACTGACAATGTCCCAGGCACTACAGTGTAACGTTAAGTGTAGGCAAAGCTTGCCTCCTGACTCTGTATAAATCATCTAGTAAAGATGTAAAGGCCTAAATGATTAAAAATACATTTTTTTATATATGTAAAAAAGTTGCAGCTACTTTAATCGCTCGTATGAAAATGTAGTTAACGTACATTGTAATCAACTAATCGATGTCGACACATTAACAAGTGAATTGCAATTAATTTGGCAGGTGGAATGACCTCTATGCGCAATTATGGTGCCAGTTCAATAAATAAAAATACAACCTACAGAATATTCACGATAATAATGTCAAAATTAAAAACTAAAAATGTACCTTATCAAATATATCATAAATAAATATATACTTAACCAAATTAAGTATATCAGCAATCGGAGCAATTCGTGTTTGCGCGGGATCCCCTCAAGAAGGTTCAATTCTGTTTTCCCGCGAAAGAGTAATGACCGAGAAAAAATTTCACAACAAATTATTAAAAACTTTGCTTCATAGAGCTGAGCGAGTTCATTTCATCACTTTCTGCTTGCTCAGTCTTTTCCGCTCGACTATTTGTTGGTGGAAATACAGGTACTTATGAATTTACGGAGAGCCGGCTTGCGGTGGCAACCAGCCTTTAGAACTAATCTTGTAAACTGCTTGTCTGATTTTCACTAAACTTGGTTGAGAACACTATTAACAAAGTCACCTTTTAATAAACAAAAAAATCTGTTAAGACACTTTTTGTTGAAAATTTTAGGGTAACATTTTCAACTAAAAAGTGTATTTAGCAGAGCGTGGTTTCGATCCACGGACCTCTGGGTTATGGGCCTAGCACGCTTCCACTGCGCCACTCTGCTCGTTACACAGGGGGTGAAATTAAGAAATAGGTTACTAAAGCTTTTTCAGAGGGACGTCATACAATCGTAAGAATGGTCTATGTGACGCCATCTATGACATTTTGTTAGAACTAACTTTATGACGTACCTACCTACAGTAACCTGCTGCTGCTGTGGAGTGGAGGCTTAGATTAGATGAACTATTTCACTCACTTGATTTTCCTAGTATGTACGTAGTGGTATAGATGGCGTTGGAAGTATTCAAGGGCCTTTATTACTGTTTTTGTCTACGTAGAAATTAAAAGTTACGTAAGTATAGAAAACCGGTTTTTATTCCCCACTTATCATTTAGTAAGCAGAATCCAGATTTGTAACAACCTAATAAAATAAGCAACCAACCCGTGGGAAAGAGGCGTGATTTATGTATCACTGAAAAATGGTGTCTGATTCTTTCCTATGGTCATTAGCTTTTAAGGAATTTCAATGTGATTCTGAATATCCTATTAAAATAAATTGAATTAGAGAATCGAGCCAACACAGCTTAAGCTATAAAAGAAAGAGAATCGAGATTGGTGAGAGAATCATACATCATCAGTGTTGTATAACAAAGATGATATTGGATAGTCTTTTTTAAACTTTCGCGATCAGAACACATGATTAAACATACATTTACGGGTATTTATCGCTATTTACCTTTATTTAATTTTAATTTTATCCCGACGTTTCGACTGGATTGCACCAGCCGTGGTCGCGGGCAGACTGAAGTGTTGGAGGTACACCACAGCAAAGCGAAGGCATTTATTTTTCTACCCTCACTTGATCTTCATAAATGTTAATTAGGGCCGGTTCGGCCGGCCGGTAAATAGCGATAAATACCAGTAAATGTATGTTTAATCAGATATTGGGATAGATCTGCGATCGTCGGATTGAATAGTTTCGGCCGTTAGTTATTCTGCAAGACTAACGATATCAAGTAAAGATGGAAAACTTTAAGTTAATAGTATAAGTTATATTACTAATGACTGTTGTGACCTACTCAGTTATTCAAGGAATAAGTACAGGTGCGCGGCGCCACTCCGCCATACCGAGAATTTATTTCTTCAACAAGTTTCAGGCCATTCAACTCATTTCTATAGAAAAAGTTGTTAGATTGAAACTAGTGACTAGGTTTTTGAAATAGCGGTGATTGTGAAAAAACGAAGAATATAGCGCTATAAACGAAATCATTTTAAAACTAAATACTACGACTTACACACCCATATTTTAATAAATAAAAATAAGCGCTTTCAGTGTTATTGATCACAATTATGAAGAAAATAGTAGGTATTGTGCCCATAAAATTATGCCAGGTTTTAGACAAAAACCAGCAAAAAATGTAATGTAATTTTTAACAGTGCCATTATTTAATACCTTCAAAAGATTTAAAATGACTGAAATTTGGAATGTTCACCACAGATAAAATAATACTATACTAAGATGTTCACTATATACGTCGACGTAGCATACCATGATTAGATATTAATTGTTGTGAAGGGAAGTTTTTACATCACAAAGTTTAGGTATTCATAAAATTTACATTAAATTATAACGGCGATCGCTTTTTAAAAAAATAAACTTAGTAAGTAAAAGTATGTGATGAATGTGTTTTTCATTGCAAGGTGAATTTAGTACTTTTAAATGTAAATCGATGTGGACATGTGCTAATTAAAAAAACTAAACAGACGTCATTCTTTTCAAAATTCCTAAAAGTAAAAGTTCCTAAAAGTATTTTTGTTCAGAAGTGTCGTGTAGGTTTCTCCACTATGAATTCTGGCTGTGCATTTGTAAATAATAAAAATTAATATTAAATGACACTTATTTGAACGAACACAAGATTGTAAATACAATAAAATGGTCTTAGAAATACTTATTATTAAATTAATTTATTCCAATCTATATCCTACCAAAATTTATCAATAAACAGTGAAAATACGTTTAGTTCGTTTTCCCAAGGTACCTACAGTAGACATTCTATCAGATTATTAAATATTTAAGTTTTTTAAAGATGTCATACGCACGTCGGAATTCCCATTTGCAAAATAAACAATTATTTCTCAAAATTAAGTGACTTTAGCTTATAATATTTACTTACTACCAGACCCAGCATACATTTTACATGTAATTCAGTCATAATAAAATCCTACCCTTCACCAACATTGCTTATTAGTAGTGCTCAACGGAGCGAGATTCGAACGCGTGACCCACGCCACTCGACTGTGATTAATAGCTAGGCTATCGAGCTGAGGGACCTAAGAACTCGGTCATAAAGTATATTATAAAGAGCTGTATAATTTTATAAAGGAATTGTTGAAAAAAAAAACGTTTTTGGCCTAGTCGTTCGTTTGTATGAGCAAGTGGCCAACTTTGGTGACAAAGTTTTTTTGCTGCACTGTTGGGATTGGCAACTTAGCTAATCTCCTCAGTAAAATAAAATAAAAAGTATTTCACAAACTACTTTCAGGTCAGCACGTTTTGAATGTTCATAAAATTATCTTCACAACTGCACTTTGAATAATGGAATAGGTAAACTCGATAATGCGCAACTACTGAAAAATTCCAGGAAAAGTGCATAAACAGCACTAAAACTTAAGCACTAGTTTGGACATTTCGAAACAGTAGTGAATGCTTCGAAAGCTAAATTATTTTAGATGTAGGTATGTATCATTGAGATGTATTAAAGAATCACAATCTAATAGCTGACAACACTAAAAAAATGTGCGCGCAAATTCAATGTTCTACAATGACATTTGACATTTGAATGTAGACGTTATGTCGTTTGTTTTAATGTTCAATGTCGCTTGTAAGCAAAAAAATAAAATTCGAGTTTTGGCGTGTATATTTTATTTGTTTGATTGTGGCTCTATTATACATCTCAATGGTATGTATGTATGTAACAGCTAATGCTAGCGCAGGACCGAAGTGAATGGCAGACACAAATGACGCAAAAACTTCATTCATCATAATAAATGCTTATTTGAGACATTTCTTATGAGAATGAATGAGGCGAATGAGGTGTGTAAGGATCGCAGCAAGTGGAGATCCGTGGTCTCTGCCTACCCCTATCATTATGATTATACATATATTATGTATGTATGTATGTTAACGAGAAATCTTTGCCACTGTCATGATACAAAAAAAAGACGTGTGGCACTCGGAGACTGCCCGGTAAAGCTATTGCATGGGGGGTGTTAGGTTATTTTCGTTACGGAATTTCTGGATTCGGTCTCCACGCTAAAGGCCCGCGATAGAAGCTATCCAATAGCTTAAAAATCAAACGAATACTATTAAGAACTTCATAATTATCGAATTAAAAGCAATGCAGAAAAACTTTTCAACTCCAGATCTAATTATAATTTTATAGGCTGGATCAATAGGAGTGAGTTCGTAGTTTCCACGGGAAAGCCTTAGTCAGTAAATAATTAGAGTGCTATATTCTTTTTTGACATATTCACGGTTTTTCACATGGTCCAAGTATGTCCACCTAGGTTATGTATGTCAATATTTCTCAATTCTTTTACCCATGTTTATGTTGATGGAAATTTTTTTTCTATTTTATTCTATTCTAATTATCGTTGTTGTTAGCCTGGTGTGTCCCACTGCTGGGCAAATGCCCCCTCGAGTTTTCCAGTCTTTTCGGTCTAACGCCATTGCCTGCCACTGAAATCATCGCTAAAGATTTCCATGTTCTAATTAAAACTCAAAATCATTTCTATCTATCTATCTATAACTTATCAGCCAGTAACACCCACTGCTGAGTAAAGACCTCTTCTCTATCACGCCACTCTTGGCGGTGTTGAACAAAATCATTTGTTCAGTAAAAAAACAAGTGCAAATTGTCACATCGAATTTGGCTGAAGTTTAGTCAGACAAAGTGAATCTCCATTTATCTTTGCCATGATAAATGCAAAGAATAAATAATAAAGAACTTAAATAAATGCAACAGCTTATATACCCACAACTAATTATATTTATAGGCACAGAATCAATAGTGAGTGCGCAGAGTGGGGTTCCCACGGGAAAGCCGATGTTGGGAAATAATAAACTATGGCGCTTATTTTTATAGCAAAATTATTGCATACCGTAGTATTGACGTTGAATAATTATTATGATAGATTCTAAGCGGTCACAACTTGGATGGGTGACCGCAAGTGGCATTTATATCTGAGCGCTTCCGTGCTTCGGAGGGCACGTTAAATTGTCGGTCCCCCGGCTTTTAAAGTCGTTAAGCCATGACGGAGGCCTTAAGGCGGCCTAAAAAACTCCGTCACCAGAGTTGGCCACTTGCTCATACGAACTTACTTACTTTATGATAGAATACTCTCTCTCAATTCTCAGTCTATAAATTTGAAAGTTTCAGTAGATTTTTTTAGCAAGCAGCATTGACATGAAATCACACTAATGATGTACAGATGAAAGTTTGTGTGTGTGTAAGTATGTAAGTGTGTTTGTTACTCTTTCACGCTCAAACAGCTGGATGAATGTGAATGAAATTTGGTTCCAGGACTGCTTATACCCTGGATTAAATAATAAGCTACTTTTAACCCCGGTATTCCCACGGGAACGGGAATTCTTCGGATATTCACCGCAGGTAACACCGCGGGGCGCAGTTAGTTTGTCTAAATCTAAAAGTTTTAATAGCATTTTTGAGAATTGTTCAGCAAGCAGCATTGACATGGAATACTTACCTACCTAATTATGATAGAGACAAACACCACCTTATTATTTTATTCAGAGTGAACGAAATATGTGCGGGTGAATTGCTATTTTGTACATAGATTGTTTTTTTTTCAGAGTCACATTTTCGTAAAATGCTTGGGTCAAACAAACCCCTTCGTAGTTGGTAAGAACAGTACTATTTATAAAGTTACTCGTAACATTCCCACTTGTATATCACTTCAAGCCATTTCCGGCTGAGGAGGCCATTTTCTATTTCTACCTAGTACCACAGATAAAATAATACTATACTAACTAGTATCTACATTATCACTTTCTATATGTAACGCAAACTGATAATGGATATGAGCTCAATTTATATAATAATTAATTTTATATAATAATAAAATTAATAGTAGAAAAAATAAAATATGAAAACATACTTACTATACTTACCTATTATAAAAAACTGTACAATTTAGCTGACAATATATTTTTATGCATATCGATTTAGGCATGTAGTAGAAAAGGCTATAAATAATGATAATACGATGCTGACTGAACTAACAGATCTCGAAATAAATATATATTTATTCTGCAACTAAAGTTATATACGTTACGTTGATATTTATTGTATTTGAACTCGTTCAAATACCGTTCGTACGAACGAACGAACGGTATTTGAACTGAATAACTTTGGCGGTTAGATAATTTAGGTTAGCTTAGATAAATACAAACTCAGTACATAAATGTCACAGCGATAGTTCAATAATGTGGCCCTAAAAAAAATGTAAGCTAAAATTTTCATTTCTCATTCCCGATGAGATTCAGATGAGATCACACCCTTGGCATTCATAAAGAAATAAGTCCACGCTGGTAAAACTCCACACAAATATTCTGAGGTGTTCTGCTACGCATTAAAATGTTGGAACATTCTGAGTTCTCAACGAGCTGAGACCGTGACGAGATGGAATGAATCGAAATTAAATTAAGGCTGGTGAAATTAATCTTTACACGCAGTTCCAAAATCGAACCATTAATGTATTTCCTAAGGCCGCGGCCGCACAACAGTTGGCACGCTCAGAGGCTAGCTAGGAGGCAAGCTTAGTTGTCGAGATTATAACGTCAAAGCCAAGCGACTCAGCGAGCGGTGGGGCCACGCATATAACGTGCCTTCTACACTAGGATGAGTCATCAAAGCGATCAGCTAACCTCTTGCCGCTAAGCGTGCCACCTGCGGTGCGGCCGCGGCCTAAGAGTTTTTTTCACAATATAATTATTCCTATTAAACTGTGTACTTTCCTCTATGCCATCAGTCATCAAAAAATCCAGTCCCGGAACAAATATCTGTAGAACATTGAAACATTTGTCGTGGTGGGCAGCGAACCTGCACCCTCCGCGTCTTAAGTGAGTCTTCGCTCACTGCGCCTCAGAGGTCGTCTAATTATAATAATATCAGAGTTAAATAATCCTTAATCGTTGTTTTCACGTCACGGAAAAACCCGAGTCCACCCGAACGACTAGAGCTGTAAACCGGCAGACTGCACGCTCATTGAATAAGCAATGATGTTTGAACCTCGCCCGTTTTGCCCTAAGGCTGTGTCCACAGTAAGCAAACTGTAAGCGGCCGACTGAGTTTGCGGCGTATTGATTCAGTACGCCCTTCCATATATTTGAAATGGAGTGTCCACAGTCCTGTTTGCTATAGTTTGAACTCACTTTACACAGTTTGCAGCGTTACGCACGCCAACTGTCTCAGTCGGCGGCGGCGATATGGCTGATAAGGCGAAAATTGATCTGAGTTTGCAGCTAACTTACATTTTAGTTTGCCACAAATTTGCTGCTCACTCAGTCGGACGCTAACAGTTTGCCTACTGGGGACATAGCCTTAAGCGTGTGGTTTGCAGCTATACGAGAGAAACCGCTTTTGAAATCGTAGGTTGGTAAATTTAGTGTGATAATAAGTGGCAATTCGGAGTATCGCAAAAGCAAAACTTAACTATAGTTTTTCTTAAACTTTCGCGATCACAATTCATATTTATAAATACATGTACACGGGGTTTTATCGCGTTATTTACCTTATTTCTTTACTTCCCGACGTTTCGGCTATGTTGCAATAGCCATGGTCGCGGGTGGACTGGAGTATGCTTCAATTTGAGTTTCGTTGTGTAGCGGGTGGGTAGTTTTGTATCACTGGTAAATAACGCGATAAAACCCCGTGTACATGAATTTATAAAAACTTAACTAACCAAAAATGTTGCCGTCCCTAATTATCATTAATTTTAGTTAGTTTAGTTTTAGCTTTTGCGACACTCCGAATTGCCACTATAATCTTACCTGTATCTTTGGCTAAGTCGGATGTATTGAAAGTCGTTTCGATGATTTGAATCCATAGATCAAACTGAATTTTAGTTTATATCAAGCCACTGCAAATTTGAACACTTGTATAGTCCGCGCCACGTAAAAAGAGCGCTGGAAAAAAGTGGAGGGGGTATGTTTGCGCATGGCTACACTCGCGCACGAAATTACTAATGATAATGTAGGTAGTATTGTAGCTGGGCGGCCGGCTCGGGCAGGCTAGTATACACCGTTTTAACACCTATTTTTTATTGTCAACAGTTGATCTGACTACTTTTGTCAACACAATAAATAATAAGTGTGTGTAATAAATATTTTACTCATTTCAAAATTTATGTCACTGTCTTTCATGAATAAAATAAATAAATTACTTAGATGAATATCATTAATGGAATTATTATTAAAAATATGTTTTATTTATTTATTTATTAGCCTTTATTACAGATAAAAATGTACATGGTTTTTATAATTAAGTATGACATCGACAATTATTCAGCACTGTTATCTGATTGCCCCGTCTTGGCAAAGGCCTCCTCCAACTTCTTCCAATTCTCCCTATCTCTTGAAATTCGAATCCATGTTTTTCCTGCAAACTCCTTTAATTCGTCTTCCAATCCCCTTCCCAAACATGTTTTAGTCAGTGTTAATTGATAAATTGAATTAAGTAGGTAAGTACCTACCTACAAAATTCAGGTACATTGTTTTATTATCATCAACAGGATTTTTAGCAGCCTCTCTCTTCATAAAACTATGTACCTACGTCATAAATCATTTTTCTGATATTTCTATGTAAAACCATTTCGTAAGCGAAAACTTTTGTACGCGATGATATTTTGCAAACGAATTTGACGTAGTGACAGCGCGGGAAGCTAAGGACTGCTGACGAACCAATAGCATGCGCCGAATCAATGACAGCGTTACCCCTTCACCCCGCGCCGCAGTCCACACCACCAATCGGACCTAAAAATCGACTCTGCGCAGCTTGTCAGCCAGCGCTCTTTTTACGTGGCGCGATTTATATCACTTATTGAAAATGTAGGTATTCATTTTTATTTTCGATGTTTCGACTTCGACGACATTACGCTATTATTATAAAACTTAAGAGCTCAGCTCTTGTCGGTGTAATGATGCAATTTCCTCCACATTACGCTAAGTCTCGTGAATTCGTTTAAATAATTAACTGATCTTGAGAAATAATTTAAATGAATTTATTGTATTAGTTTTAAAGTCAAAATATCGAAAAATATTAAAATAAGGTAAAAAATTCCGCGCTTATGTAAATTCGCTTAAATTTTCACCTTCTCGTTGCAAGAAACAGAAACAGATTTATTGACATCTTAGAAGGCAAAAGGATTTAAGACGCATTTTAGATCGATGTGATCCTTGAGGTCTTACCAAAATAAATTATTTATTTCTTACTAAATAAAAATATACTGTTAGATCACTTTCACAAAGAAAAATCTTTTGATCCTCTCAGTTCTTTATTCAACACAAAGAATCCTTAGTTTGTACGGAACTTGTCCCAGTTCGCGATAAAATGAAAACAGAATTTCCCGTTTTATATTCGAAACAGGTCGGGTGAGATATTTGTGATATTACAGAGCTGAATGGAATATGATGTTCTATTGTGTAAGTATTTTGTTAGTTCGTTCGTTCGTTCGTATGAGCAAGTGGCCAACTCTGGTGACGGAGTTTTTAGGCCGCCTAAAGGCCTCCGTCATGGCTTGACGACTTTAAAAGCCGGGACCGACAATTTAACGTGCCCTCCGAAACACGGAAGCGCTCAGATGAAAATGCCACTTGCGGTCACCCATCCAAGTAGTGACCGCTCAAAACGTTGCTTAACTTCGAATATATCTATCAAGAACGTCTTAGCAAGCTTCGCCACGAGCGCTTCAATTAAATTTTGTTAGTACTGATATAGGTTGCGACATGAGCTACAGGACTATTTAGAAATTGTTCTGAGGTCGTAGACAATGTAACAATCGATTAGCGAAAGCGATAGTAGAAAAGTCCAAATATGACAATGCCTTAGATATGTCACGTGATAGATATGTCATGTTGTGCAGACATTTGTTCCGGGTCTGGTTGTTTTTCTATTTACAAAAAAATAATATTAATAATAATAAATAAATAAATAAATATCCTTGGGCATTCCACACGGCGTAATATCTATGAAGTATAACATTCATCTGGTTACCATAACACAAGCATTAAATTGCTTAGCTTGGGACTAGATGACGCTGTGTGGGATATTTATTTATTTATTTAAAGAAATAAAAAACATTTATTTGACATACACACAAACTAAAACAATACACAAAAACATAATTTGTAAAAATACACATTTAGTCTCAAATAGGGGTTATCAATATAAAATTTTGGTACATACCCAGCTTATATGGTTATTTTTTATTATTTTTAAGGTATTTTTGATGATAGTAGACTTTGGTACGTCAATACCAAACGTCAAAGCCTGACCGATTCATTCTTATTCCAATTTTAATCTTTCTTCAAGCCACCACAATAAAATAAACTGGACAAACAGAAAACAACTTTAAACCCAAAGTTCAAGGTTGAGTTTAAATTACTGTAGAAACTTGATATCCTGCCAAATGTAAGCAATCGATAAGCTGGAAAGTCGTTTAGATTTTACGTGAGGAAGTACGATTTTCTTGAAATCTAAACCGAAGGGTGTTTCAATGGTGGCTGAGGGTGGTACTTGTAGCGAGTTTGTGTAATTAATTTCTGAGTGTAATTCTAAACTTTTCAAAAATTCCCAAAATAAATTGATTAAATAATATTTTCTACAAAGGCTTTCGATCATTGATCGAAGAAAAAGTCATTGAGGTTTAACTAATAACCAGTCATAGTCAAATTTGTAGAATATGATTCATGAAATAAGCCTACAGACTTCTTTCCTATGGTTAAAAGAAAAAACCTTCAAAGAGAATATTCTGTATTTAAATTATTTTTTCTGAGATTATCTAAGTAAGACTTTTAGTTTATATATTTAACAGTGTTAAACCACACTTAGGTATAAGGTAATAAGGTAATTCATTATAAATGAAAAATATTACGAAAAGCTAACAGCTCCGGCAGGATACAAGCAATCGCTCTTAAGCCGAGCTGCCTGACCACTAGGCTACGGAACCTTCACGCCGAGAGATATCCTTAAATATCCTTGCACATTCCACACAGCGTCATCTAGTCCCAAGCTAAGCAATTCAATGCTTGTGTCATGGTAACCAGATGACTGATATACTACATAATATACTTTTTTTTATGAAACTATTAGTAAGATGATTTCTCAAGCTTAGGTTACCCACTTGACCACTTTGTTCCGGAATGCTATACCTAGTGTAACTATTGTGCCATGGTATTTCGTATCGTGACAAATTCAAATAACCTAATTCAAGGTGTCAACTCCACGAAGCGTAAACTCAAAATGTTACCCAAGGCCAAGGTGCCAAGAAGCTTAGCTTGGTTACTATGCTACTTACGTCAATGAAAACTATTAATTCGAGCTTATTATACTATTACATGTCAACTGAAGAACATTGAAATAAAATTGTTTAAAGACAGGATCGCAACTTTTCTAGGATATTAGATTTAGAATAGAATAGAATAGAATAGAATATTACTTTATTGTATACCATAAAAGAAACAAAACAACTTAGATACACAAAACAAAAAAAAGTGTAACAATGATTTATGATGTTACGCAGTTTTGAAAAGTTGACAAAAACAAGTTCTCATGTACAAATAATTTAACGTCAATACAATATTAAATTAGCGTTCTACACAAAAAAAAAACATTGGCATACGGCATTGAGATGTATTATAGAGCCACAATCAGACAAATAAAATGTAAACGCCAAAACTCGGCGCACGCTACGTAGTGCGCAGAGTTTTTCTTTTTTGTGTACAAGTGACATTGAACATTAAAACAAACGTCATAACGTCTACATTCAAATGTCAAATGTCATTGTAGAACATTGAATTTGCACGCACATTTTTTGAGTGTTGTCAGCTGTTCGATTGTGACTCTACGGTTCAGATATTGTACATAACAACTGAAAAGTCTTTTAATTAATTAAAAATTAATTCAAAATATTGTAGGTCACATTTTAAGCCACCAAACAAAAATAAAGTGTCATAACAGTCTGTTTTTCCCAAGTTTTATTCAAATAAATCTAACATTAAAAACATTCGTCACAAAAATAACTAGTTTTAACTTTTTCAAAACCATGTACTTTCCAAACAGTACTGATACTCTGAATTTAAGCAAAAACCAAACATTGAAAGTGAACAAGAACAAAAAGCCTTTATAATTTTTCCCTCTTAACTTTAAGCGCCTTCAATCAAGAAGGGCCCTCTAAGTCGAGTTCTTGGCAAGCGTGCTCCAAACTTATTTAACCAATAATCTATGTTTGGCAACAGTAAGAATCATAAGGAGCAACATATTTCGGTGACATGTTTTATAATAAATGATCTCACTCAAAGTTTACGGCTCCGATGGGATTCGAACCCGCAAGATACAAGCGATCGCCTTTTAGCCGGGCTGCCATAACCACTCGGCCACGAAGCCTTATGAAGCGCCAACAAGTGAAACTTCGCTTCTCTTCTTAAACTCTACAAAATAAAACTATTACACAGGTATTAAAAAACGAAACGGAACAATCAATTTTTTAAAATTCCTTTGTTCAACGTAATAAATAAGATACAAGGCAAAGTTATCCGCGAACAGACATAAAAGTATATATAAATAGTCGAATTGAGAAACCTTCTTTTTTTGAAGTTTGTTATAAATAGGTGGCGGCACTAGTTTGACGCATAAAACCATAATGTTGAATTTTTAATTAACTTGTTGTATTTTCTCTTAAAGTTCTTTCTCTGACAGCTAATAGAAATCCTGCAGTGGATCAATACAGGCTAAAATTAATAAATAAAGTCTTTTTTTTTTCCTATTATTTTAGGCTTCGCACGGCTTGTGCATTTATTGTTACAAACCTTACATTATAACACTATTGAGTGAGGCGTGACTGATGGACTGTATCTTATCATGAATGACAGTGTGACCTCGACCTACGAACATAACTCATAACTGAGATATCTGCTCAGTGGCAAAACGTAATTAAAATTAAACTTTATTAATACAATTAAATAAAGTCTGTATCCATCTGCCTTATAAGATTATTTAAGGGGTCATGACAAAATTTATACATTAACTAGTTTTAACACCTGTGGCTTCACTCGCGTGGTACCTACCGGATAAAAAGTAACTTGTTTTTTATTAGGGTCACCAACACAATATACATCAAAGTGTGCAAAACTATTGTGTTATACCAACTACGTATATTACAAGTTTCAGCCGAATCCGTTCAGTAGTTTTCGCGTGAAAGAGAGGCAAACTTCCATACATCCATACATTCATACATCCATACCAACTTTCGCGTTTATAACACTTTATGAGTGGATTCCCTTTCATTTTGTTCAATACCTGAATTTTCAATTTAAACTAAATGAATTCTATGCCCATTTCTATTCAAAAAGGTCACGTAATCCGAACTTTTGACTCGCGTAAAACGTTTCCGATTTCAAGACAAAGGAAAGCCTACCTTTGCGTGACATAGAATACAATATTTCACCTGCGTCTTTGTTAGCGCAGTTCTTACCCGGATAAAAAGAAGCCTATGTGTTATTCCAGGTCATAAATCGGATATTCTAAGTTTCAACCAAATCCGTTTAGTTTAGTTTTTGCGTGAAAGAGTAAAAAACATCCATACATACATCCATACAAACTTTTGCGTTTATAACATTGGTTTACACATACTATGACCATTTTTATACCCATCCCAGGAAAAATGTAATTCTTTTACAAATTTAGTATTATAATTTGGGTTTTTAAGTTAAACATAATTATATTCATGATATTTTATTGCATTTTAAAATGTTTTCTTAGTCTGAATTTCAACCTCCTACCTCGACCCTTGTTATTTAATTTTTAGCTTCTTACAATCATAAGGCTAAATTTTATATCCATATTCAAAATTTTGAAAATGGTTTCTACAAAGAATAATTGTAAAAGGTATTTTCGTCTGAGTAAACTTCAGCTTTCAAAAAGGAATTGCTTCACTGGTCCAAAACCCATTTATTTCTAATTACGCGCCCAATCCTCGAACTTTCTTGTTATAAGTTTATTAAGAAAAGCCTACATACGAACAGGCTCTTGTTAAGCCTTTGTCTTCCAAAACAACTGGCCGGCTTACACCCACTGTGTCACAGAGTATCAATTTTGAAAAAGGATGTAGGTAGGTGCTAAGGAAACTCACAACGTTAGTTCCAAGAGTTGAGGCACAAAGATCGATTTTATTGTACTTAGTACAATTTAAACTGACACAATAATTGCTTAAGACATGTCATAACTTAAATGAAGTTACGGGACGTTATTGTGTAATTACGCAATTATGTCCCGTAAAATTCATTACTATGATTTAATGGTAATCCAATAGTTGCTGTTGGATAATTTCTAAATAATCTAAATAGCTTATTGCAAATAATCATTTGGTATTTACTGACTCTGTACGTAAATTCTTTGTTTTAAAATGATAAAAATAAAAAAAAACTTACTACGACAAAGGTCTTGCCCATAAAATTAAATCATGATAGACCAATTCTTCTTCTTGTTTCTCACTATGTTTTGGTGTTATATTTATTTAAGTACCTATTTATTTCAGAAAATACATTTTCAGGAACCCAGGCTTTAGTGATGTATTATTTATTTTACTACCACAAGCAACCTAGTGGGGCTACTGCGCATGTGCAGAACATTTAGTAGTGACGCAGTAAAACGTTTAATGATATCGATATAATTTTGTAAAGAGCTCTGAAAGATCAAATACTGGTAGCGACAAAAGAAATGTAAATGGACATACATTTTTCATACATGATGGTAGTTATTTTATATAAAAAACAGTGTTGAATATTTTGTTAAGTTGCTGATGTGTCAACAAAATATTAAGCAAATGCTTTTGCTTTTACTAAATTTTTAGCTAGTTTAATATTTTTTTAAATTTATTTATCCCAAATTAAATGCATGGAAAACACTGACTTATATTTAAACTGCTATTTTTAACTAGTTCCTTCTTCTCAGTATTGCTTGTGATTACAATTCACATTTAAAATAGCAAATTACGTTTTTAAATCAATATATTAACTCATCTTAACAATATTTTTCATTACACAAAAAATACGAATTGGACAACACAATCAATTAAACTTCGAAAACAACAACTCAACAATCGGCAACTACCGATATCGACAACACTTCGACAACATCGATATCGATAACATCGACATCGATAACCTATCCCATCACTATTCTCTCCCCTGGCAGTCCGCGGCCCAGCCAGTTGGCCGCGCCCGTCACTACCACCTCAATGCATTTCCTCTGAGTGTTGCAACGTGCTTTTGGATTCTAACACATGTGGCTAACGGGTGCAAGGTTTAATATCGCGTGGCACAAGCCGGGGTAGTCTGTTTTTGCAGCTTTTCGCCGGAATGATACGGTAAGTGATATTTCTTTGTTGTTTTTTCGGGTTTTTGTTTTAACATGAAAAATAAGATAATTTTTAAAACCAACAAATTTTTGATGTTGTTTCTTCATAATGTTTAATCAACTGTTATTCGATAAAGAGGTAACTAATAACAAGAGAACGACAGAAATACCTATAAGTTTATTTTAATTTTAGGCTAAAAGGGAAAAATATAGTTTTATTTATTATGGCTGTGTAGAACTAACAAAGGAAATAATTCTTTCGTTAGTATATAGAAGAAAATTGAATTTGGTAATATTAAAACATCGTAGAAGAACACAATGACTAAAGGACATGTTTATTTTAGTAAAAATTACGGATGAATGTAGCTAAAATAACAATTATTTGCTTATCGTCATTATTCACAATGATAATTGAAATAAAATAAACAAAATATCGAGTAGTGTATCGAGTTGTATCGAGATACCCGTTTTATCCCACCTGTTCTGTTGAGTCAACAAACGTTTAAACATTTCATTAATAAAATGCTCAATTAAATAAAGTAGAACATTTTAGAGTTAATTGTGGAGCTTGAGCTCCACAATTAACTCTAAAATGTTCTACTAAAGTGTCAACATACCTTTAAATTTCAAGCAACCTTAAAATAGTAAAAAGTAACTTATATAGAAATACCTCATTCTGACGATAATTCTACATAACACGTTTCATGACGCCCTGCAGTCTGAATTTGGAAACATACGGGCACATAATATATACTGCAACGCGACTTTTTATACATCTTAGTTTATCCACTTGATAATCTGTTTTACTTAGGAAGGAAAGCTGGATCAGATATTTTAGAGCTAGGTATTTATATTTTTAGAAAGCCAAATGTTACTGGCGTATGTTTATTATTCAACTTGATTTATTTAAATTTAATATGTGCAACGTTATTTATAAAAAAAAAACTTATGTAGGTACTTAAATATAAATATAAGAACCGTATTTTCCGAGTTAGATAGCACCTTGACTTTTACCCCACGCATAAAGGACCACCTTTGAGTCTAAATGCGGAAAAGGGAGTCCCCATACATACACCTGGACTTTTGATCTGAAAGTCAAGGGTTTATTTAACGACATGTTCTTGTCACCTGTGAACCTGTCATACCTTCAGCCAATGTGGATATGTACCAAATATTGGACTTAACAATGGCTACCCTCACACAAATTTGTAAAGGTTTGAAATGGCTAAAGATTTGATCTACAACGCCCTGGGAATGCGCGACGACACAAAAATGTTCTTTTTTAAAAAACAGTTCGGATTTAAATAACACAGTTTTCATAAATTATTTTGTTTTTTTTATAATACTGGGCTATATAAAACGATATACGTAAAGCCAACAAATCTTGGAAAGCATTCAAGGCAGTCGAGCCAAAATTATATTTTTGGCTCAAATGTGTAGGCACTTTGAACGGTATGCGTTTTAAGTCAGCAATTTACCACATGCACGCTACTTAATCTTTTTTGTTTCAAAAATTTGGACAATACATACATACATTTTTTTTCATTATTCTTATTATTGTCTGTGTTATGTACCTATAATATTTTTTGTATTCACTGTTATATTTATATACTTACGTGTTCTTGGGGCTTTATTCGCCCCAAGAACACGTAAGTATATAATTTTCTTTCTTCTTTCTTTCTTAAAACTGATACGCCCCTGAACACTGCGTGATCGCACACAATACCGCACCGTGCGTTCCACCACCCATGCGTTCACCCCTGGCTCGGTTCCAAGCTATGGCGAATAATGGGAATTAAACAGGAATAATTGGGTCAGTGGGCACCTGAGTTATCAAGTACATTGTAGGCTTCAATGCAGTGTAATGTGTGAAAATAGGCTTAAAATTTTGAGACTGCGCAATATGTATACCATTTAACTGGGTTTGAGCGTGCTGCTTTTTATGTCTACGAGCTTTTAGAACATGTACAGTGCATTTGAATCGTTCGAATTTTAAATAATATTTAAGTATGGAGGTTTAATGTAGCTAAAATCATAGCATATTCAGTGTAATTTAATATTTCTGCCTACCCCCATGGGAGAGGCGTGATTTTATGTATGTATGTATGACAAAAGAATTTGAAGAATGTGTGCAATTTGATAAAAAATCACGAAAGTAGAATCACTGTAGACCGAACTTCCTAAAAGTATATATTTTGCTAGACGAGAGAATAGATTTAGCAGGAAAAGTTAGTGAAATATTTCGCTGAGGGGCGTTCTCCCATTTCATAAGTTAGAAATACATTAGTAAATTGTAAAAAACTAAGAATCTCTACTGTATGTTTAGGAACGATAAACATTACCCTCATCTCCAAAAACAGTCAATTTAATTTAAAATATATTTCATCATTTTCTTGATCGTTCTAGAATTAGAAAATATATTGTTGCAGTGTTACTTCCAAGGGACATTGCAGTTAGACACAAAACTTTTAATAGCCCATTTGTTTTGTTAGTCAAAGCCTTTTCACATTTACACGGCTGTGAAACACGTTACCATGAAAAAGTTTATGTTGTAGTTTAAATTTATTCATTGTTTTTTTGATGATCTGACGAATGTATGGATGTGTCCTAAATCGAGAATGCTTTTATATATGCGAAACTTTTCTTACATAAAACATAAAACTTTGCGAAACTTTTCTTAATAAAGTCGCAAAATAAGAAAAGAAATCACGTTACCTTTCTGATAATATGACGCCCTTTCAGAATGTATTAAGTTACTTTTAAAGGAAATTTTTGTGAAAGTACCCATTTTATCACCACTATGTGGGGTCGGCACAATAACATTGTGTTCTTCTTCCATTTCCCTCTATCAGACGTCATCACAGCATTCACTCCTTTCTTGCTCATGTTATTCCTCACACAGTCCATCCATCTTTTCTCTGGCCTACTTCTACATCAAATAATCCTCTATCCATCCACATTTATATCCTATATTCTCCTAGTACCAATAATAATAAAAAAACTGTCCTAATAAAATCATTGATTTTTTATTATTTTCACTCTTTCGCCGATAAAACCGTAAAATCTGCCATCACTACGTCGAGAAAGGTCGTAATGTATTTTCTTAGGAGCTGATCCAATTTACGCTCCAATATCCGTCAGGCAATTTCAAATCAATCTTTCTGAAAAACATGGCGCATATTGAATCGATGATGATTTGCATTTCGCCTTTTGATCTTTATTTAATATTTATTTTCTTCATTTAGTTACTAACGTAATTCGCTTTTGATGTCCTTCAAATATTTGTGTTTATTAAAAGGGTGCTTAATTCAAAAAGAAGAAGGCGTTTCGAGGACATTGTTTCGAGTTTGAGATGAAGTGATGGGAGGTTGCCAAAGGCAGGCATAAGTGTAGAATGCTAGAGCTTTTGCCCAGCGGGACAAAATAATATAAAATAGAGTGATTCTCGATTATCTTAATTTCTCTAATGTGGGAAACGATCTTGGAAGGTTATTGGACACAAACGGAGCATTTCCATTGGCCATTTTATTCGTAGCGAATGTTGGAACCAAGTTGAAGCCGATGTGTGGTGCCCGCTTAAAGAATACGCAATTCATATCATGTCCATCATCATCATCATCATCATCCGCAGCCCGATCTCACCCACTGCTGGGTATAGGCCTCCATCTGTTTATGCCACTGCTCACGGTCCTGTGCCAGCCTCATCCAATTTAGCCCCACAATGCTCGTAATATCATGTCCATCATATTACTTATAATTCGGTTGCAAAATTGTAATCCCGATATAATTATTTGTTTATAGGAAACAGGATAAAATAAATGTTCGGTAAGCCGGTAAAACTCAATAGAACTTTCTTAACCCGAAAACATTTTACTTACAGATTAGCAGCAATGTCACGTTCGCGACAAAAGTTACTTGATTTATACAGTTCTATTTCTGCTACAATATCGGATAACGGCACTCGGAAATCCATTTCGGATAGAATTGATTTAGCGAAAACTTACTTATATTATTCTTTATTTAATATGTAGCTATTTTTAATAAAATTTAGGCCTTTTAATATTTTCATAAAATCACGTCTTTTTTCTGTAGGCAGAGATCTCCAGTTGCTACGATCCTTAAATATTTCTTTTACGTCATTCACTCTCATTACATTTTTCATAGCTCTCCGGTTTAGGGTACTTTTGACCTGGTTATATTCACCCCAATATGATAAAATGCTCGGAGTTTGGTTAAAAATAACCCCTTTTTGGGTTAAACACTAAAAATAGTGGCCTAGGGTTATAGTTTGGTCCACATTTTTTTAGATGCCACTTTTGTGTTTCCATTTTTTTTTATTTATACCACCGGAACAAAAAGTTGTTAATACTCATGTAGCAAAATTCACAAAACAGACCAAGTGCCAAGTTTTTTATTTATTTATCTGTGGTCACCCAACTTGGAACAAATTCAAATCCGTTTTTGAATTATTTTTTGCCTTCAAAGCCTCTCTTTTATGGTCCACATATTTTTATAAATAACGGAATCTTTTGTCTGATAAATTTAAAAGCTCTTCGACTTTCATTCCAAAGTAGTAATTATTATATAGTCGTTTAGAGTTGGCCACTTGCTCATACTTATTTACTCAGTCCAAATTTCTAATTTTTTCTAAGGTCTACTCTTTGGCAAAAACGAAATTGATAAAGACACTCGTACCTCTTTTGTTTTTAAAATTTACATGTTGTACATGTATTTAAATTAAAGCTTACATAACTAAGTAAATATAAAGTACCCAAAACCACCGTATCGTCTCATCAAAAGTTCAAGAACAATTAATAATTAACCGTCTTGCTTCACAATTAAAACTTTAACAGGGATTCTCGCTTTATCAGCAAACAAGTTTCGCTGTCAATATGCAAAGTTACTGACGAGTCTTGGGAAATATATCTTTGTGCAAACTTGGAGCACAGCTCAAAGAAAACAACTGAGTCAGTAAACGAGCTTTTAGACACTGCGTATTTTTGCGGCGCCTTTGAAAAAAAAATGAAATGAAATATGATCATGACTGTATCCCAGGAAGCACTCATGGTGAAGCTTGATGACGTTCTTGATAGATCGTCGAAGTTAAGCAACGTTCTGAGCGGTCACAACTTGGATGGGTGACCGCAAGTGGCATTTATATCTAAGCGCTTCCGTGCTTCGGAGGGCACGTTAAATTGTCAGTCCCGGCTTTTAAAGTCTTTAAGCCATGACGGAGGCCTTTAGGCGGCCTAAAACTCCGTCACCAGAGTTGGCCACACTTGCTCATACGAACATACTTTTAGGGAAAATGAAAAAGTGAAAAATCTTACGAAAAGTTACGACTTCGACGGGATTCGAACCCGCGTGATTCAAGCGATCATCCTTTAGCCGGATTGCCATCGACCACTCGGCCACGAAGCCATTAACGTCGACGACGAAACTATCAGTAAGATTATATTTTTCGGTTAGAGCACCGATTAGACTTTTAGGGAGCGGTAGACATTTCTTTCAGATCTTTTTATGCAATTTTTTGATCCATTTTGATGATATCTAAGGGGGTAGTCAGAGGCGCGGCGCCTTTGTATATGTAGATAGAAACACGATATAACCAAAAGGCGTTCGGCAAGCTGTAACCCACGCATACGATACTCGTATTTGTATCGATACAAACGCAAGTAATCCACCAAAAAGTGCTGCAAACAAGCATGTGCCGCGCTACACAAAAACGCGCAGTAACTACTCGTTCGCAAAGCGTCGTGTGCATTCGCTCGTTTTCCTCGCTTGTCTTAACTTTACCTTTGTGGCTACAAAAGTGTCAGGAACTAGGAATAACTTTGTTTGAAATGCTTGTGGCACCTCTTCCTACGTTCTTGATAGTTTAAAGCTGTATTTAGTGTTCAACTGCGACGTAGCATTTATAACTGTACGTAGCAATTACCTACCTACCTTTAATACCTGTCTTGTGTCCTCTGTTATTGTTTTTTCTATTGTATGTGTGTGTGCTGAACAAATGTTTATCTATCTATCTATCAATTCACCAGCGCATCATATATTTATTTAGGAACAACAAACATACTATTGATAGACCCCACCCCCACTTGTGAAGTTAAGTTATATGACAAGACTATAGCCAAAGTCTTCGTTCTTTAACTTAACTTCACTTGTGTAGCTATAAAAATGTCAGCAACTAAGAAGAACTTCTGTGGGCAATGCTTCTGGTGCTAAATGCCTAAACTGAAAGTAACGAGGGATCAAAGTGGGGGTGAAAAATCAAATCTTAAATATACACAAATATACCCAAAATTAAAGTAGAATGCAAAACTGAAAGTTCAATAATTAGAAAGCAGATTTTCTAATACTTTCTTATTGTGTTTTTTACTTAAAATATTTAATTTTACAAACTGTATCAAATTCAAAAATTATTTAACAGGAGTAAATTTATTTGGTGTGGTTTGTTCTGCGTGACCGTTATGTTGAGTAAACGATACCAAGAACAGGCAGCTAGTCATATAATATTGGAGTGTTCTAGCTGTTTTAAAAGGCTTAGGTCACGTGGGTGTCTTTGAAACTCCTTCATTTAACAACTGAATAGAAGTGTCAGAGTTTGCTGCATTCAAGTCTTGAATAGCACTGCCAATGAATATTATAAGAACCTAGCTGACTGCAAAGATATATTTCTTTAAGGCTGCATTTCCATTGAAGCGGTGCTGTGCGGAGCGGTCCTTAGCGGTGCATGAATTGACCAATCACTATGCTCGAAATCTCTGCTCCGCTTCAATGGAAACAGCACGAGCGGAGCGGGGCAGAGCTGAACGGATATTAATATAAAATTCATAGAAAGCGAGGTGATGCGGAGCGGAGGACAGCGGGGCGGCGCGTTGCGGAGGGTAGCTAGGAGAGCGAAGCGAACACTCACCACTTTTCACCGCTATTCTCCGCTCATCTCCGCACAGCTCCGCGTCAATGGAAACGCAGCCTTATACTTTAAAGTGCCATCTTGGTGCCGCGAGTTGTCAAATTTACTATGTGAAACATTGGGATCGGCTAGTTTGGGGAATAGCTGACGAACGATTTTTAAGTTTCAGCGCTTTGGTCATAAACTATGTATATTCCAAGTTTCAGCCAAATCCGTACAGTAGTTTTTGCGTGAAAAAGTATCAAACATCCATCCATCCATCCATACTTACAAACTTTCGCGTTTATAATGTCTCCTACATTATAAACGCGAAAGTTTGTAGGATGTTACATGACTAATGCTTTCTGGTTGAATAAACCTGATAAAACTCCTATCTATAACCGTCATTCTCTATCATGCAATGTTCATTTCTAGATCATCCAACACAACAATAGGGTCTACCCGTATTGTACGACTGTGATTGTGTCCACAATTCTGTAATGCCACTTCGTCAGAGATGGAGTAGATTAGATGTTTATTTAGGTCTATATTACCGTTGGCTGAATAATGGTCTTTGGTTTTGCTTACTGTGGGTAGGTAGATATTTGATATTACTTCAATACAAAAATTACAAATGTAATACATTTTGTATTTACAAAAAGAAAATGTATCTATGTAGTATATCAGTCATCTGGTTACCATAACACAAGCATTAAATTGCTTAGCTTGGGACTAGATAACGCTGTTATGGTATGTCCAAGGATTTATTTATTTATTTTACATCTTTTTTCGTTTTTTTTTATAAATCCATAATCTACTCCCTTAGTTAACGGTTATCGAAAACTTCACTTTTTCTAAAACAAATTTTATAAAAATCTCTGAGTTAGAAAGCGATACTGTTTCTAAATGGAAATGGCTTTGATCTCGCATGATGATTGGTTCATGTAAGTATGAGAAATGAAACCATCTGCTGAAGTTAGTCATAAATATCAGGTCATTAACCTCGTCGAGCGATCCTAAGCCGTTCAAGATGAGATTGATAGTGGTTCTGATCGTAAATTAAAGCTACTAGACCGTACAGGTTGACACAGAGTTGAAGTTACATCCGTAGACGATTTTTTCGCAAATGATTCATTATCATAATAATCATTATCTTTTTCGCAAATGATTGAATGCTATCTAAAGTTTTTGTTACTAACTGACAATGTACATTATTTTTGTTATAATATTCTTATGTCATTTATAAATTCAGAGAGCATGGTGATAGTTTATTTTAATAACTTTTGTTAAATATTTAACATAAGTGATATTAAAATAAAAGTTTAAGGCCTAATAGTTTTACGTAATGCAAGCTCCGGATTCGATCTCACGATGAAACTAATTTTATTTATGACTTTTTACATAAATCATAGTCTTTCATATACTTTAGTTATCAAGACTTTAGAATAAACTTTAATGACGCGGGTAAACTCAAGAAATAATAAGAATACATAAATAATTAACATTAAATTCTGTGATACAACAAAAATTAAAATAAGTGATTTGGAAATTCTAATGTGAATCATTTTACAGTGATTCATAATGCTATAAAAACTATTCTATTGTGTCGTACTGAAGTTTATTTTAATTTACAACCCCTCAAGTTTAAATTTGAATTATTAAATAAGAGTCGGTACCGTAAGTCGGTTGGTACGAACTTATGATAATGGGGGTAAGAAAGGGGGTAAATGGGGGTAATAGGGGGTATTAAAGACTAATGACTCGTAATCGCGTCGGGCTTTGTGAAGCTCGACATTTTAAATGCTTGGAAATTTAAAAAAGAAAAAATGAAATAATGATCATTTATCACGACAGTATCCCAGGGAGCGGTAGACATTTCTTTCAAATCTTAATGCAATTTTTAGATCCTTTTGAAGATGTCTAAGGGATTATTAAGAATTGTTTTAAAATAAATTAAAATAAATTAATTTTAAATTAATTCTGGCTGACAGAAGCCCTACACCGAGGCGAATGGAAAAAGGGATGGGAGGCCTTTGCCCAGCAGTGGGATCCACTGGGCTATTTAGATTAGATTAGATTTTTAAATAAATTGATGCAATATTTAAGACACAGAACTTATGTATTGTTTACAAATCATTATACAGAACTTACCCATTTTTTTTTTTTAATATTTAAAAGCAAACTTTTACTGTATACGCAAAGCAGATAAACATAATATATTTTAGTCCAATCTTTATCCTTTCAATCACGATGGGTTAAGAGCATCTTATTTCGTAACTCAACAAAAACCAATAAAGGTTTTCAATATGAAAGAGATTGTCGAGATTGAAAGCAAATTCACGGTTCGAATACTTTTGGTGTCAAAAAGCTAATTCAAAGGTTTGATTTGAAAGGGTCCGTTTGAAAAAGATCGGACAGGGGTATCTTTTTTTTTTCATCTGAACCCTTAAAAAATAAAAATAAGCCTGTTAATATACTTAGCCTGTAAAAGTACTAATTTTGTCCATTTAATATCAACAGGGAGTTTTTTCACATAAACTAAAAAATAATTATAGATGCAGAACTTAATTATTTAATTTTATTAAATTCGAGACCATAACCCATTCCCGGCTAGACGTCCATGTGCTGCTTAGAGGGCAGGGCCGTCTCCTCATTACTTTTCGATGTCATGGTTTCATGATAAAACATACATTTACGGATATTGATCGCTATTTACCTTTATTTAATTTTAACTTTTAATTATGTCTGCCCGCGACCACGGCTGGTGCAATCCAGTCGAAACGACGGGATAAAATTAAAATTAAATAAAGGTAAATAGCGATAAATACCCGTAAATGTATGTTTTATCATGTTCTGATCGCGGAAATGTCATGGTTTCATATCTGATACATTTCTTATCTAAATGATTTTCCATTGTCTGAGAGTAGATTTAGTACACCCTATACATAATTATAGACATGACATAAGTAACGGCTGATCAACCGGAAGCGCTGGATGGCCGCCGGATATGCCGTTATCTTCATCCGAAATTGACGAACCGTCGAGATAAGAACGCTAATAGCGCTATCATTTTGTTAACAGTTTTACGCCCAAATACTGGATCGCTAATTAAAGCCCGTCACACACGTAGCTATAATATAACTAACTAACTAATAACTACACTACTAAAAATAGCTAACTAATAACTAACATAACTGCTTTTTATTATAATTTTAGTTAAAATACTTACGGTACATTTTAAACTTTCGCTATCTGTAGACATTATTTATAATTAGCAGCGGTAGCTTCAGGGGGCGTATCATCAGTTTTTGAATGTTATAGTTAACTATCCTCGCTCACGTGTCAAGTATTCTAAATGTATGGAATGTTTAGTTCATGCAAGTTACCGGGGGCGGCGCTGCACTGAATTTTCATACATTTGTGATACTTGACTCGATAACGGGGACAGTATCCAATACTATGATAAACTCGTGATAGACACCCTGTACACACTATGACTGCCCACTTCACAAGAGCTACAACGCTTTAGAAACGTCGACAAATAATATAAATAAGGTCATTACGCGATAAATTCCCGTTTGATTTCGTTTTAAAGAAGTATCACTTTCACTTATCATTAAGGGAATATCTTCGCCTATCTTACGAAATGTTTCCGGAAAATTAACAAGTGATTCAGAAACGTGTTTCAACAGTTGTTTATGAAAAACACGACATCTTGTTTACGCAGTTCAACCCCGTGCCAGGCGTGTATCGAAATGCGAATTAACATCTCACTTTGCATGTCAAAACAAGAACTGATTAACTTTTGCTTACTGTTTTGAAAATAACGAACTTTTTGAAACAAAGGCCTTTGAGTTAGTTCGTTCGTTCGTTCGTATGAGCAAGTGGAGTTGAGTTAGTTGAATATATGAATGAGTTCCGTTGGACGATCTAACGATACACCTTTGCTACGATGACTTAAAACGAAACTTTTTAATTCACTATCAGTTTACATAGTCCCGTTATCATTTCTACCACATCCATTGCAAGCAAAAGCATGTTGGCAAATCAAAGACAAATTGATGGCAAAATTTAACAAGGATAGACATGTTTTTTCTTAGCGGGTCAATGGATAGTAACTCATTTTTGTTTGATAAGCAATTTATTAGGGTATTTAAAAAAAGGAGATAATAGTGGCAATTCGGAGTGTCGCAAAAGCTAAACTAAACTAACTAAAGATGTTGCCGTCCCTTTCATAGCGATGGGAATAAAAAGGATGGCATTCATTTTAGTTAGTTTAGTTTAGCTTTTGCGACACTCCGGATTGCCACTTATATGTGATTTAATTCAATCTTAAACTATCGTTTAAATATTACCAAATCTTAGTATTGACAAAAACAATAATCAATTATTTTGCATTTGAAATGATTATCACTGATTTTGCTACCACCAATGAAAACTCAAAATTACTTACAGCTGAGTATAATATTATTAAATATAATACTTAATAATCATAAGTGAATTTCCTAAAACATCGTAAAGTACCGTTATTCATATTTTTGTTACGAGTACCAATAGTAGAAGTTTTTGATAAAATTCTAAGCGGTGATAGAAAATGTTTTGTAGAAACTCGTGACTTGTCAGACCCACACAATGTTGACGACGACGCACGTAGATAAGGACAATCAAGCTGAAAGGATGGTTTATGTGCTTTGCAATCCTCCATCTCAACAATGCCCCAGACACATAATGGTAGATTTTATATTCACACTTATTTTTTGCTTTAAATTATTATTAAGAATCTTAAAACTTAGTTTGACCGCAAAGGGAATTTGCTGGAGCACCGCCGTTTTCTGTGAATATATAATATTCAGTTTCTTATAACTTAGATTAAGATATTCTAAAGCGAAACTGTTTGTTGAATTTTATAAGCATACCTAAGTTTATGGTTCGGTATAATTTCTTTATTAATAAAATAAAGCGGAAAGGTATGTTTTTTAAAACAACCAGTGTTATTAAAAAAAATGTTACTGCAATCGGTAACTTAATACTTCAGAAAGGTTTTTTTATTTTAAAATATTATGTTTTAAAATGGCCGGTAAACATGCTGCGTAATATATTTAGCTCCATCTAAATATATTAAAGATGTAAAGCATACGTTTTTTATTTATTTTTTCTTTCCCGCTTAGGTAGACAGAAATCTTACGTTTAATCTATTATAAATATATAAATTAATATACTTATACATCCTTGTACATTCCACACAGCGTTATCTAGTCCCTAGGCAATTTAATGCTTGTGTTATGGTAGATGATGATATCTGATATATTACATACTTATATGTTATTTTTTTGTAAATATTTAAACTTATATGTATAGTAAAATTGTCCCGCAGCGTAGACCGAACCCACAATCTTTGAGTTTCAGGCGAGCTTTCACGCACTGCGTCACAAAGGTCGTCAATATCACGACTCTTTCGTTGTATTGTATATCTCTCTATCGAGTAAGACGCCGATCTTTTTTTTGGCTCTCGATTCGAGGTCATTTCAGATCTTCAGCAATGTGATTACTTTATTACTAGTATAATGTCAAGGCAAGTCTATAGGTAGTCTAGCTTCTTACATTATTCCTGATTCGATTCTCACTCCGGCAGTGGCCTTGGTGAGTGAAGGTCGATATTTGACTACTCTTGATAGCTTATTGATTTGTCTAGCAATAGATATAAAGCTCAACAGGCGTTTCCATTGCTTTGATGAGTTCATTTATATTATAATCTCTTGCGAAACCAATTTCAGAGATCCTTTTTTTGCAAGCAGTCTCTATTTGTCTGTCTCTTTTGCACACTGTAGGCCGGTTGCAACCGCGCAACCGCACGTTCGAGCGGATTCGAGCATCTGAAGATTTTACAGTATGAAATGAAATTAAATAAAATGAAATTTATTAAAACAACCGACATTACAGTTACAAGATATTCCATGTACCTAAGGTTACAAAGAAAATATAAATTGTATTGTATTGTGTAAATATGAATATAAATTGTGTGTTGTTGTGTGTAGTATATAATTATGAATATTTAAAGGATCAACAAGCCTTACCAAATATGTTGTGTTATGTTATGTTAATGGTGTCCTTTTCTATCTATATTATATTATTTATATAGTATGAGAAACAGCTTATTATCTCTATTGCTCTCTGTCTATAAATCCGTGTAACAGCATGGTTGAAAGGTAATTTCGAATATCTCACAGTACCGTTATGAGTAGTTGTTATGTAATGAGTAGGAATCTAGGAAATATATCTATCGGTATCTATCGTACTGTCATATCCGTACATATGTATATAATCCGGCTTACCTATTCTCCTTCATCAGCACTCCTGAAACCTAGCATTTCACTCTATCCTACTCTCCCAGTCAGTCCAGTCTTTGCTCTCGACAAGAGCACATATTATAAAATATAATTTAGTAAAAGTTTAACAAAATCATTTATTAATTCAAAATTGTTTTATACTCGTAAAACAAGAATATTTACGTCCCGTACGTGGTCTGTAGGTCCAGGTAACCGTAAAGCCAAGAGGTAAGTTCATAAATGTTGCAATATATATTCACAGTGTAAGATAATAAAGATGACATTGCTTGAACTCAGTGCTGCAAAACGCAATTCAGTTTTTTTTAAATACATTCAAATTATTGTAAGAGTGAATATAATAATATAAAATTTCATCGTCAACTACGTAATAAACTGTATTTTCGCCACAAATTATGCACCTACTACTTACTATTAAAAGTACCTAGTAACTTTTTTAATATTTCAACAATGTCAAACTTTTATGAACGCTTCAAGTCTCTTTAAAAGTAAAGCTGACTTACTTGAAAGATTGGATCTCTGTTGAATATTAAAAATATATTATTTTTACATATAAAAGAATATGAAATCTTACGACTACTATTGTGTCTGCTCCCAATAAAACAAAACGTATTGTCTAGACTAAAATAGAGCGTATCCGTTACGTAAAACATGCTACGTATTGTCGTAGCAACTCGTAGCTTCGTAGCAGCCTCGTAGCGTCGTAGAAAAGATTATAATTATCTTCTTTCGGAAAAAGTCCACACTGTGCAACTTGGTATGCAATGAGAGGTCTTAGCGTACTTTTCAACCTAGTTCTAGTTTAGTTTTAGTAAATGGTCGTCTGGAAGAAATCCACCACTACTACTACCTACCACATAAGTTGTATTGCAATAAAGCTTTTTTCATTTCATTTCATTTTCATTTCTTTCGCAGCGCGTTTATTTTGATACTAGCTGCACCCCACGGTGTTACCCGCGGTGAATAGTTCCCGTTCCCGTGGGAATACTGGGATCAAAAGTAGCCTATTTAATCCAGGGCCAAAGCAATCCAATCGGTCGGGTGAATATTAAAGGTAAAATTCGTGATAAATACCCGTTTTCATATGTTTTATAATGTGTACTGATCGCGAAAGTTTAAAAAAGGCAATAAGCAATCCTGGTTACAAATTTCATTCATGTCCGTCCAGCTGTTTGAGCGTAAAAGAGTAACAAACACACTTACACACACACAAACCTTTATAACATTAGTGTGAAAAACTCGCGGTGAACAAGAGATAGTTTGCAAACTGTGGCTCATGCGCATGATCTTTGCATTTATAAAACGCTCTGCAAACTAGCAGGTGACGCTTTACACAAAAACGCTTAATAACTGCACGTCTGAAAAAATTCGTGTGCAAAATGGTCTTACAGCTGAGTATCCACCAACATAATAACATAATAATAATACATTGACCCGGAATATTGTCACGAAACTTTGTTTTCGTTGATCCCAAGTTCGTTAATCCAAGGCCTCCGATCAGATTTGTATAGACAAACAAGCACCACTTACATTAATGTTTCAGTATTCGGGCTGCTGTACAAAACAGATATTTACTTTATTCGAGTAAATAATTAAAACACGTTTTCTAGACTATCAAAGTAATTTATTACTTTCACAATGATTTTAAATTGTGATGTTACCCGGGAGAATGAATAATTGTTTGTTTATCGTGGTGAGAAAAATTGCTATTTAAAATTATGGCGCACACTACTAAATCGTGACTACAACGGAAGTGTCGAAGAGATTTGTCCATGGCATAACCATTCAAGATTCACTCATTCAGCTTTAGAACGCTACTGCAGTGTTGTAATT
Organism: Xanthorhoe designata; assembly: GCA_963582015.1. NCBI lineage: Eukaryota > Metazoa > Arthropoda > Insecta > Lepidoptera > Geometridae > Xanthorhoe > Xanthorhoe designata. The sequence goes on from OY757038.1 coordinate 1,850,013, forward strand.
TTTTTTTATGTTTTACTTATTTTTATCATAGTGTTTTTAAGGATACCATCGTTTCTCTGCCTTACCCTACTAATAAGGTAGTGTGCCTATAGAAGGCACACTACCTTATTAAAACGAGCAAATACTGCGTGATTTTGTGTAGTGCAACACCAGCTAGTTCGCAGCGCGCCTAGGCGTTTGTGTCGATACAAAGAAGTATTCTCAAGTGAGCACCCAAGCTATTCCCATTTGAGCACCCATCAAAATTTTGACGTGGTGCTCAAAATGGGAACAAGAAAAAAATGATTTCTTGTTCCCATACAAACGCGCGTGTTGTGTTGCGTTTGTGTTTGTGTTACTGCGCGTTTCATTTTTATTAGCTTTGAAAACGTGGTGTGCATATGCATAGGCTCTAGTGGATTTGGTACGAATTGTGGACTTCCTTTAAGAGGGTTTAATTTCTAATTAACATTACTGTTGAAAAGGGTGTATTTACTAGAATACCCGTTGGGTAAATCTTACTTCTGTTGTTTATACCTAAGTTACATTATGTTTGTTTGTTTATAAATGTATTCATAAACCCCTTTTAAATATTCGTGTTCCGTTTTTTTTTTTTTTGTTCGTGTTCCTTATTTAAAGGCGTTCTGGCGTCGTGGGATAACGTTTTAAGAGGAAAGGTACCCTGAGAGATGTTTAAATAGGTATTTCAATAAAATGTTCCTGTCTCACTGTGTAGTGTATGTGTAAAAAAAACGTAGGCAATTAAAAACATATTTCAATGCGTGTTATTCAATCAATCATTTATGTATTTCTCACAATTTGTATAAAAATATTTTTTTGTTTTTTGTTATTTGTATAAAAATAATTTTTACCTATATAAAACTACCAAAAAAACAAAATACACTGACAGTGATTTGATTCTATCAAAATACACTGACAGTCATATGCAATAAACAGGTTCTTATCTGTTTTGTAAAGTTATTTAATTTTAAGTGATTTTCCTTAATAAAACTTGATTAACTTCAATACCAATTAAATGAAAAATAAGTTGAATTGTACAAAATAAAAACAACTCTGTTGTCTGTACCAGCTTAAGTTTTATAATTAGTTAAAGCCTCTGAAGGTATTTTTGTCTGAATGATACACCTGAGCTTCCTTTAAAAAGATAATCAAAAGCCTAGTTGAAAGAAAGGAAATTTGCTTTAAGTTAAGTTGTAGGTTCCAAATTATTATAATTATTTTTATTAGTTCTAATAAACTAAATTAACTTTTGTAAATATTAATATAATTATAAAACGTAAATAGAATCAATTAAAATCTATGTTTAAGTTCAAAAGTAAACATTACTTTATTTAAAGCACAAATTTTGAATTATTTTTATGATAAATGTAAGTACCTCTAATACTTAATCGCGGTGTTTTTTTTAAATCCAATATCCTCTTTATAGACTACTAGCTGCGCCCCGCAGTGTTACCCGCTAATAGTTACCGTTCCCGTGAAAATACCGGGATCAAAAGTAGTCTTAATGTTAATCCAGTATATAGCTATCCTGGTACTAAATACCATTCAAATCCGTCTAGCCGTTTGAACGTGAAGGAGTAACAAACATTCACACTTACACACACATACTTTCACCATAACATTACACCTTTCATTTATTGGTGTGATATTACTCCCTAGAGACTATAATAAAATTATTCTTAAACACTTTATGATTCTCCTGATTACCTAACTATACTTACTCCTAAAAATATAATGAAACTTACAAGTTTACTAAAAATAGACTTCATTTTCACAAAAGCGGTCGGTAAAACCTCTAACGATGCAACAGTCTGAAACGTGTAGGCTTAGACGGAGCGAGAAATGGTGATATTATGCCGGAAAATAACCTACAGCCAAAATTGCCTTCGTTATTTTTAAGATCGATATCAGGGGTATGATCACACGGTTTTGATATCATATACTTAACAAAAACATCGTATAATAATCACAAACAAGTGGCAATTTTTTTTTTTATACTGACTTCAATTACGTGATAAGAGAGCAATTTTCTGCACTATAGAGGTGCATTTTTTTTGCATAACTCCAGAGATCCTCATCAGATCCTCAAAATTTTTTTATGATGGGACCTCTTTTGAAACATCTTCTTATTAACAAAAAAAAATCATCAAAATCAGTTCATAAACGACGAAGTTATCGATGACAAACATCAGAATTGATGCCAGTAATTAACAAAAATGCGCACGTAACTTTATAACATCCTTGATTCAATGTTCAATGTTTGAAGAATAGATTTTTATTTTATTTATTTATTTATAATATCACAATATAATTTTTTTCACAGTTTAACCTAATACGAGTACAATAGCGTAGTCAACTTAAACATTACAAAAAAGACAACAACATTTTTGATCCATCATTCCCCATTCAACTAAACGTTCAATTTAAATGAAATACAAAAAAAATCTAACTACAAACATCTACAAACAGCTTATTCATCTCTTAATACATAAATAAAAATTAATTTTTAATTTCATTATAAATTTTTCATTTAATGTAGGTAATATTATGAGCTTTAATTTGTATTAATTTTGGGTCTAATGTAATTTAAAATGTGTCTCTATCGATTGATTGTATGATCTATACAAATTTAATGATATTTTGATCGAGAGATCTATTAGTACAATTTATTTAGAGTAACCGATACTTGATCTATACCTTAAGGCGGCCTAAACTCCGTCACCAGAGTTAACCACAAGCTAATAGAAACTTATTTACTTATATTTTGATATATTTAAAACTTATCAGGTTCGTTAGTCAACGTAGACATGGCAAAAATATTAATTATAAATAATAATAATAAATAAATATCCTTGGACATTCCACACAGCGTCATCTAGTCCCAAGCTAAGCAATTTTATGCTTGTGTTATGGTAACCAGATGACTGTTATACTACATAGATACATTTTTTTTTTGTAAATACATACATATTATACATAGAAAACACCCAGACACGAAACAAATATCTGCAGATCATGCAAACATTTGTCCCGCAGCGGGGATCGAACCCGCAACCTCTGCGTCTCAGGCGGGCTTTCGCCCACTGCGCCACAGAGGTCGTCACAGAATTCCACAAACAAACAAATTGCATCGTGCGCAATTAAACAAAAAAGCTCTGACATTTTTAAGCGCTGAGCAAAACGGGCCAATGACATTATATGACACAGTTACTAGCAACAATATGCCATTCTCGCTCTTATATCAAAATACATTAATGTTTATTTGGTGTGGCAGTAAAAGCCGTTTGCGGAAATTGTAGCGTGTTCACATTTTATACACTCATTCTATTTACTTGACAAATATTGTGCTGGAGTACTTGGTATATGGATATTGTGTTTGTCGTATCTGCTACAGTAACGGTCTATGGTACAGTCAGCGTCAAATTGATATGTGCGTCTAGACTAGTCAAAATGATCTGAAACACTTAAAAGCAATTTGATATACGCAGTTCGAATCATCATATTGTTGCAAGCACCTATACCTGAGCAGCTTGCAACAATATGATGATTCCAACTGCTTATATCAATTGCTTTTATGTTTTTCAGATCATTTTGACTACTCTAGACGCACATATCAATTTGACGCTGACTGTACGTACTATGTGAGGATATTCTTAGTAGACTCAACTTGCATTTAGTTTTTCGGGAGCTGCCGAGTTGCAGGTTTCAAATTATGCATTGAGGCGACTCGAGGACATCGTTTCCATTTAGTCACATATACGTCTGAGATACCTCTCATAATAATCGTTCAGTGCCGCTGATTCTATTGTAACACTGACTAGCTAAATTGTAACTAAAACTGAGAGCTCTTATTACGATCCCGCTAAATACCAATAAAGAATAGCATACAATAAAATTTCAAAAACAAGGTACTTTTAACTGTTTTTTTGTATCTTTGTGGGTAGTTAAGTCAGCAATAATGATCTTGAATAATTCTTGTCAATTCTTCACATAAGTCAATACTGTCCTAGCCGGAAATCGAAACTGCGCCACTAAGCGAATAGTGCAGGCTACTTATCACTTACCTTGGCGGACAAACGTTTAAAAACACGCCAATGGTAACCATTATTTTTTTGTAATGGCAAACTCACACGAATTCTCTCGTCTTATTGGCGCCGCGCAATGCGGTGTACAAACCACGCATGCGTTGAATCCCACAGAGGAATAACAACCATGTAGTTTAGTTTATAAAGTGCATTTTGTTGTGGTGTTTTGTGTCACTGCAAACGTACGTTGTGATTGAAAAGCGTGGTGCCCGTTTTTCGTGGGAAATGTTTCCTGTAACGGTATTGCACATTCATGAAATCACTGGTATGTTTTTTTTGTGTTTTTACTCAAACATTTTAAGTGGAAACCTTTTTGCGTTCGTGATTTTGCTAGGCTGTTCAATTTGATATTTTCATAAGGTAATAAATTATTGCACATTGAACAAGTAACACAAACCAAAACTTAAAATTTTCATTTAGTTCTTAAGTTGTTTATAATAAATATGTATATTATATACCTATACAAAAACCAAGAAAAAATAATTATTTAAGTTAATATATTCAAGTAAAACTCAACTTACTAGTAGATGCTGTAATTTCAAATAAGAGATAATTATACATTTTGGTAACTATTAAAAACTGAAAGCAATATCGTAGATGTCTGCGTACATTGCGTAGTTATAATGAGGTTTGCTGATGGAGTTTCCTTGTTAACCACTAATGGACTAGCCACTTAGCGACACGACCATTCAATTCGGGATGTCGGTATCAGTCGCTAAATCAGTTTCGGAAAGTCGTAAAAGTTTTCGGGCTCTTGGCAAACTAATGGTTTTTTCAAGTTGCGTTAAAATTGTTTATTAGTTTTTGGAGATAATAATTATCATCAATCGATTAGTTAGAAAATCGTTTGATAAAACCTTTCAGTCTAAATTTTTTCAAAAAAACAAATCATCTAAAATGTTTTTTTTTTGTATTTTAATAAACAAGTACTTACTTACCCAAAAAAGTAATTTTCTTAAAGGACTATATTATTAACGACAGTGAAGCCACGGACAAAAGCTAGTAGGCACATTATAAAAGTATGTTTTGTTTCCTAATCCTAATAACACATAAAACCCGCCCATATACTGCACTGCATTGATTTCCCTCCACGACAAGTTTTGGCGACACCGTGCGTGTATCACGCACCTTAATTTCTTGTTCTACGCTCGTATAATACTAAAATTTCAGTTAACCCTTATAACTATAGAAATAGAGATGGAAGTTGTATAAGTATATCTCCAATTTAGCCATTAAATTCGGGATTGTATCGGTATTTATGGAAGGGTCAAGTAGCAAGTTTCTGTCGGATTGGTATGAATTATTTTGTTGGAAAATACCTGTAAGAAATTGAAGGAATTTGATAAGAAATAGAAGGGTAATAATTTAAGCTGTAGTTATTTTGTAAAGGTTTTTCGTCGACCCTTCAACATCTTTCGTATTTGTGTTATGTATTGTTCTATTTGAGTTTAGTTTATTGCTCTGCTTTTTATTATTTAATAATTGATTAGAATTCTAAATGTTGAAGGCAAACATATTGACTGTTAGTCTTTCTTAAACTTTCGCGATCACAATTCATACTTTTAAATTGACATTTACAGGATTTTATCGCGTTTTACCTTTTATTATTTCCCGACGTTTCGGCTGTGTTGCAAAAAAAAAGCATTATTGACTGTTCCTTAAACTTAGTTGCGATTCTGTACCAGTTATTTTGTTTCTGTTCTCGGTTGTTCCTTTTTATTATCTTACTGTTTATTTAACTTATCTATAACGCTAATTTAATTTATAACAAGGTCACTCCTGTACTCTAAGAACTGCTGTGTATAACATTTCATTAACGTATGCAAATTTTCATTAGTTTACAAGACTTAATAAACAAAAACAAAGTTTGTCCCAAACCAGTCCTATTAAGGGAAAGGACCTCATAATATTCATGTTTTAAAGTTCAAAATAATAGCGACTACAGTTTAACTTTTAATAACAAAACTTATTTGTTTGTAGAATGCTTTAAGTGACACAAGTATAAAAAATAAAGTTCATAAAAATAAAATATTTATTTCAAACTAGCTGCACCTGTTTCCGTGGGAATACCGGGATCCAAAGTAGCCTATTTTTTAATCCCGGGTATAAACATTTCTGATACCTACTAAATTTCATTTAACGTCCAGCTGTCTGAGCGTGAAAGAGAAACAAACAAACTTACATACTTACATATTTACACACACACAAACTTTCACCTTTATAATATTAGTAGGAAGTAGGATATCAATAAGTACTAGACAACTATCATCTGTAGAAAGTAATGGGCGCGTAGACAAGTGACAGATGTTTCGTATCTATTCTCTTTCTATCATCGCTGTACCTTTGGTTTGACATTTCTGAGGGCCTAGCCAACCGGCATTCGCTATGAAGCGATTCGATTTCTATCATCGCTACACCTTTGATTTGACATTTCTGATCGCTCGAGATTTCGTCATCGAATGTCAATTCCTATACATTTTTTTTAAGTTTCCACTCTAAAGCGATTGTAGAAATGTAACATGGCTATTATTTTTACTAACCGAATAACGTTATTTGGACAGTAACTAATGAAGTTTTTACCTGTAGATGGTGAAATAAGAACTTAGTTTGTTTGGCAAATTATAACTCACAAGCATCTACTTTACTATGATTTATGTAGCCAATCTACAAGCACCAAGCTCAAATTGAGCTCCAGGGATTACATTAAGAATCGCTTAGGCCTTGCTCTTCTAAAAAACGGTGACCGACTTTTAGCATGAATGAATAACTTTGTGAAATACTCAAAAATCTCTCGAAAATCCAAAATCTTAACATACATTTCAGATTTGTATTTATCAAGGGCTTGGGTGGTAAGGCAGCCCTTACCACTTCAGCCACGAAGGCAGGCTTAAGGATCGCTTGTATCTCGCGGGTTCTAATCCCGTCGAAGCCGTAAAACTTTTAGTAAGATTTTCCATTTAAAAATTAAATACCTAAGTGTGGTTGTTTAACACTATAATAATAAAAAATATCTATTTTCTAATATGATATTAATAGTTACAAATAGGAAATTTATTTATTTTCTGAATGTAGTATTAATTTTTGTAGTGGGTCGAAACACCGACATGTTTTGGGGTAAAACACAAATAAAATATCGAAGCAGCGAAGCCCCAAAATATAACATCTATTTATAAAAAAAAAAAAATTGTAACCCTTGGTTCGGTAAATAAAAAAAAGAACATTACAAGATTTGAAGGAGTTGCTCAAAAAAGTTGTGAAATTCTGTAAAAACTTAACATAATAATTTTAAAACTGATCATTTTCTGTAGGATCAACTAGTAATAGATTTTTATAATAAGTTTCGGTAACATTCATTTTTATCTGTTCCTGTGACGGTTTATTCCCTAAATACCCCGATCCCGCAAAAACCCGTCCCGAAGACCGGATTTCAATAAATTTCATTTGTCAGACAAAATTACACCGGTATTATGCCGTTTGTGTTTTTTCCAAGAACTGAGAGATTCGGCAGTATATTATACAAAGTCGACGCTTCTCAGAAGTTGACTAAGCTTTCAACTTCAGCTAATGGATATTCAATATTTATTCTGTAACCTTAGATCAAAGCTAAGCTATCTTAGACCGGATTTAGAAGGATGGATCAGCGAGAAAAAGCTACTTTTTTAACTGTATTATGATGATTCTACACACAAATATAACTAGAATAAAATAATTCTGAATAGATTTATGCAATAAATGTTCTGAATTTGAATCAATTGTAATTTGGATTTTTTTTTAAACATTTGAAAGGGGTCAGTTGCATTATGCATTTTATAATTAAACTATTTATGACCCATTTTCGTATTCATCCATCCGTAATTAGTATTAACCGTAACACAGTTGAATAAAAGGAGTAAAAGAACCGTAGACCGGATTTAGAAGGACGGATCAGCGAGAAAAAGCTACTTTTCAAACTGTTTTATGATGATTCTACACACAAATATAACTAAAATATAAAAATGTAGTCTGCAGATTTTCATATAAAAGCCCCGTGCAGCAAAATGTAGGTAATTATAAACCTGAAAGCCTTCAACAGGCTGTGAAATAGATGCGGCAGAAAATAGAGCTAAACTATTTTCACTCTAGGCCATCTCAAATTGCTCCGCCACGGAGATTTTGTAAACTGATATCGTATTTTAATGGCCGACTAACTTTTATTTAAATATCGAGCTTTAACACAACCTCAAAGGCTCGGGTTACAAATTGACACTCAGGAACAGTTTAAACTCTAATTAAACACCACACAACGTACAAAGTAGGTAGTCGACGTAATCTTAAAAATGTAAATTTTTTAAAGTCAATAATCACACGCAATAATAATAAATAAATAATAAATAAATATCCTTGGACATTCCACACAGCGTCATCTAGTCCCAAGCTAAGCAATTTAATGCTTGTGTTATGGTAACCAGATAACTGATACACTACACACACATAGATACATTTTTTTTCTAAATACATACATATTATACATAGAAAACACCCAGACAAGAAACAAATATTTGCAAATCATGCAAACATTTGTCCCGCAGCGGGGATCGAACCCGCAACCTCTGCGTCTCAGGCGGGCTTTCGCCCACTGCGCCACAGAGGTCGTCAATAGTATTATATTGAGTTCTTTTTGAACAATAATCAATTCATTGGGAAATCTTGAAAACAGGTCAATAAATATAAACGCCTAACAGGAATCCAGAAATAGTTTTAGATACATTTCACCAGCGAGATTAGGTTTAACGAATTCGGGCCAATATTACCTTTGCAGTGAAGCCTTGTGATTGGTATGGTTCCCGGGTTCCATCCTCGATTCAGGACTGTATGATTCGGTTAATGTTATTACGGACTGTAAGCAGCAAATAGTTACTCAAAAGTTCAGTAGGTAACTAATTTAATCATTTGTAGTAAAGTAGCAATGATTCATGACTGTTTGATTCGGTTAAGTTATTACGGACTGTAAGCAACAAATACTTATTTACTCACAAATTCAGTAACTAATTTATTTAACCATTTTTTACGCAACGAGCCTTCTTCTTCTTTATTTTGGCTTCGCACGGCTTGTGCCACGCATTTAGCCACTACCATGTCATTATAATGCAATCAATAAAGAAGTCAATTCAAAGTCAAAGTCAGAGTCTTCTTTTTCTTCTTTATTTTGGCTTCGCACGGCTTGTACCACGCATTTAGCCACAACCATGTCATTAAAATTCAAGTTAGTAAAGTCAAGTCAAAGTCAGAGTCAGTAAAGAAGTTATTGATTAGATAATACTTATTTTAATGAAGTTTATGGCATTGGATTTTTATCAACAGAATGACAGGCATGGCATTTTTTTCCAGTTGCTACAAGGGGAACAAAAAACTTTGACTTGGTCATCCCATTAGGAAAAATACTGGTCGTAAATCGATTAGCATTTACAAATAGCTTCACATTCGCTATTGAATTTAATAAATAATAAATTTAAAGAAATACTTTTTAATTAAATTAATATCTAGTAACACTGATGCAAATGGTAATCAGGCCCTTAGGGCAATACAATGGTACCACAAAGGGTTTCATTGAAAGCGTTATACATTATTGTGTGAAAAGTGACCGCAAGGAGTGACCATACTCATAGTATGAGTCTATGAAGAATAATGGTAGATTATTAACTGTTGAGTGTCCGTAAAACGTACATAAGTGTGGGCAAATGATACAAAACTGGATATCATTGCATTTCGAGTTCTCACAAAAAGTCCGTGTGATGATTCAGTAAATACCCACATCTTTATTTAAATTTATATAAATTGGCCCTTTCAATCTTAACTTTCTACAGGTACCTTCCATATTATTTAATCAAAGTTGCCGAATCAAGCGTATCCAAGCAATATCTGAAACTATTACTTATTCAGTGGCCGTTCTCTCATCTCGTTATTCTGAATGGCAAATGGACAGACACCGTCTTGGGACGCATGTTAAATATCAGCTTTGGTAGTATTGTATCAGAAATATTGCAGTTACCTGGAAAATATATTCCTGATTGGCTATTAGCTTACCAAGTCACGTATTGCAATTATTTGGAATGTAAGGTTTTTATTAAGCTGGGATTTTTGGGAGTAGGTAAATAAAGAGAGAGAGTAAATATGTATCTGTCTATTACCGATACATATACCGCTTCCGTGCTTCGGAGGGCACGTTAAATTGTCGGTCCCGGCTTTTAAAGTCGTTAAGCCATGACGGAGGCCTTAAGGCGGCCTAAAAACTCCGTCACCAGAGTTGGCCACTTGCTCATACGAACTTACTTACTTACCGATGTCATTTTAAAATAATTGTTGTTTGTAACCATCGCTGATGACCATGATAACCTTTTAATGACCAAGCTCAGTTTCAATGAGAACACTCTATCGATATAATTGGCCACTTCTCATACGAATTGGCTGAAAATTTAAATACTAAACATATTTTATGACCTGAAATAACACATAGGCTACGTTGTATTCGATTCAGTACCACGCGAGCGAAGCCGTAAGCCGAAGGCGGATATTTACAATATTATATTACCAAATTACAAAGTTAGTATTAGGGTGTAACGGTTAACATAGTTTGGGAATGATCGTGCAATATTGGTTATCGGTAAATCTGAAACTACTCAATTAGTAGTTAGGAACAGTGTAACTAATATCGTACGTTAAACTAATGTCGGTACAACTGCGTCGAACATTAATGTACTTAACTATACTCAATAGTATTATTGCACAAATTACAAGCAAATTAAACTGTGTCAGATACCCTATGGTTGAATAGTGCTTTATGGTTGGTTCCTATTCTATAACCGACCAACAGTCAGCGTCTCTATGAACACTGTAAACAAAATCAAGTGGAATTATGACGCCTTTTTGTCTTTTAAAAAATAGTCTAAAGTAAGAGGCTCGCTGCGCTCGTTTAGTTCGAAGCTTGCTTTGCTTAATACACTTATAAAGATTAACTTATGTTATAATGGCAAGTCAGTACGACCAGCGGTCTACTAGTATAAAACATTATCTAAGCAAATACCTGTTTGTATATATTTTATAATCTTGATAGAGGACAACAGAAGGGACAAAATTAAAAATATACCTTTATGAAGCCACCAGAAAAAAAAATGTTTGATGATGATGATTTGTCTACAATTATGAAGATTACAACTGTTAAATGTTGTATATTTTTTGTAATCTCTTTTTAATTGTGTTTTAGTAATGATTATGGGGCTTTGATCATAGCATTCATTTTATCAAATGATAAACAATCAGTCAATATTTGACAGTTTAGTCGTGATGGCGACAAAATGTCGATTTCGTGACAGGTTAAGGAAATAACTCAGCAGTTAAATCCTAGCACACTTAAATCCAATTCAAACTTAATTTGGTCTGTCACGAATTCACGATACTCTAACTAAATAATATGAAACAAAATGACAAATTCATAACTTCTTACCTCAATATTAAGCTAGATTAGCCACGTCTGACGCTTGTTATCCTCTATAATGCTAGGTCTAGGCTTTGACCTCTCTAAGTGTTAAACTACTAACTACTATACTATATTATTTACTCTACTATATTAGTAGAGTAGTTAACCCTCTAAAATATTTGTTAGAGGGTAACAGCGAACGCGCTAAACCTACGCGTCCCGTTCCACGCCAAAGGTGTTATAAAAGGGAAAACCGGGGCACCGAAATAATTCAGAGGCAATTTTATCAATCCCTATAGACCCATATCTCTCATCCCATAACGATACAAGAGAAGATTAACTGCTTTTTCCATGCACACGGACAATGTTTTGCTAAATATTTCATTTATATCCGTGCAAAAAAGGGGTAGCGTCAAAATTCGTACCCAAAAGTTAGCGTGAGATAGGGACTTTTTTGACCTGAAGCGGTTTTTAGCTTTATTAAAAGCAATATAACTTTCTGCTCTTTTTGTTTTTGTGGTTATGTTATACTTGGTGCAAAATCAAGTCATTTTTTACTTGTTTGATTTGATTGAGAATTCAGTTGTAACACTTTCTACAATAATACTGCCATACATGGGTACAAACTTATTCAATAATTTAATATTTGTTCGTTTTTTTCCTTAATATTCTTTGATATTATAATCGGATGGATTCTGGTGACTCTACTGGGTCTTACTAGCTTCATTTTGTAACTAAAAGTTTAAATTATTCCTCTACTCACACAACCATTCCTTTACCGTTTGACCCACAGCTAGTTTGTTGAAGCTTGTAACGACCAACTTTGCACAAACAAGCGGAAAGCCACCACTGTATTCACTTGACAATTAGAGTTACACTTTCCAATTGGATTTTGCTATTTTACTTCTACTTTGTTTTTGTTTTTTTTTAATTTATTTACCACTTACATTTTTTTACAATAAAACTTAAATAATTATAGCATCAAAAAACCACTAAGGTTTGACAATATGCTACAAGAAAGATGAGTCTTCTAAATTAAATACTTAGGTGTAGGTAAAAGAAAAATAACATTTATAAATTATCTAAAAAATATGATTTCAATTTTACTTTGATATTTTTTTGCGTAATACTATCGCATAATTCAGCGGGTAGATCATTAATTAGCCTAGGAACAATATGCCTACCAGTTCGCTCGCCGTACGAATTGTTGAAGTCGTTGACCTAACTCCCTTTAAAATGAATCCACCTTCTGTGTTGTGATTTGTTTAAATATGTCATACACCTTCAACTTTAGAGAGCTCTGTACAGAGAGAAAAGTTGTAGTGGCATCATAATTAAGTAGGTAGGTATACAATCTTGAAACCTGATCTATGCAGGGAGAGTTTTTCCAAGACGCCAGTGTCAATAACCTATCTATTTTTGGGTTAGCTTACTGTGTAGATATTTTGTGCATAACAGTAATGTCCAGCAGTACCTAAGCAAAAACCTAAGATAGATAGGTTATTGACACTGGCCGTTAGAGAAACCGTTAGACCGTAACCGTTAAGAGTTATCGAAAAGTCAGGTTCTTCTTTGCAATGGCTCTAGTACCTAACTACATTTTTGCTAGATATAAGACCAAATATATGGTATTAAAGTCACGTTAGGAACTAGAGAAGTCTTTCTTAGATGTCTAACTCAGATAAATTTTTATAAAAGTTTTTTTTTTCAGGCATTTCACTGGCATGTGACGTCACGCATCGGGCGGCATGCGAGGCGAGCGCTCCTACCGAGCGGCCTCGCTCGCCGCGCTCGCGACTTTACTAGTCGTGGTGCCGGCGCTCGGGGCCAGCGAGCAAGATACTGATGCCGCAGGTACAACTCACTGGCACGTGACGTCACACATCTCACACATCTTCTAGGCGAGGTGTCGGCGCTCGGGGCCATTAGCCGGCTTTGCTTTCTAGCTGATCGCTGGTACGTGACGTCACCCATCAGACCTCGCTCCAAGTGCGACGATTCTAGCCGTGGTGTCGGCACTCGGGGCCAGCTAACTAAACTCTGATGCCTTTTTGGTACGACTCACTAGCGCGTGAGGACACTGATGCCTCTGTTAAGACTCACTGGTTCGTTACGTCGCTCAGTAGAGCTCGCTAAACTCGCAACGGTTGCTGTGGAAGTTACGCTCGGAGCTAGCGAGCTAGATACTGACGCCTTAGGTTCGACTCACTGGCAAGTGACGACACTGAAGCCTCAGGTACGACTCACTGACACTGACGTCATTATAAAACATATGCAAACGGGTATTTATCACGAATTTTACCTTTAACACCGTTTTAATTTTAATTTTACCGTTTGCATATGTTTTATAATGTGTTCTGATCGCGAAAGTTTAAAAAAGACAACTGACGTCATTCATCAGACCTCGCTTGGCAACCTTTCTAGTGTCGACGATTGGTACAACAATGAACTGAATTTTAGAAGCAGGCACAAAACAGGGTTTGAAAAAAAAAAGCTTTTTTATCAATATTTTATAAGCATTAGATCGGTTACACAAATGATATTAATAGATTATTATGATCTAAATTTCATAGAGTTGTTTCGAGCTTCCCCTGCTACGCAATAAATTCATTTTAATACCAGCGAACAGGTGGCTGTTTGAGAATTAAAAGGATTATCCGCTGAGACCCCAATTATTTAATGAGCACTTCACACCGCTCAACATTTTTAATGTTATAATGGAATTAAATTAAATCAGTAAGTAATTGAATTTGAATATAATATATCTACGAGTAACCTATACCTACCACATTTTAGCTTCCTTTTGCAATAAAAACAAAACAATTGTACTTACTTATAGGAATTGGCATTCGATAACGATAAAAAGTCGTCAGAACTATCAAATCTAAGGATAGGCGATGAAAGAAAGATAATTGATAAGAAGCGTTTGTAACGTGGCTACAGATTCAGGCGTAGCTTGTTTGATTATTTTGATTCATCGTCGAAGTTTTGTGACGTTCTGTGAGACGTCGGTGAAACGTGAGATGGTTATATCCATCCACACGATCGCGTCGACGATCGGTTGACTGCGCGTTGATTCCCAAGCGCATCGCAACGCGATACTGTCAACAATCCACAGAGATTTGACAATATTGTTCGCGTTTATTTGTCGCGGGACCAAATACCGGCAAAAACGGGAACGATGCACGAATTGCGCGCGAAACCGTTAAAAATATGCGAATGCAATCTACACTCTCGTGACTTAAAATAACTGTCAGTCATGGAGGCCTTTATGTGTCTCAACATTTCTATCAAATAAATTGCTTTATATTCTCACGATCATTCCGACTCAATAAAAGATTTATAGCAAAAAATGACTACAGATTCATTCCAATTAATTTTACGATCCATAAAGCCTTAAATGGAATGGTTTTTATGATCCAACGCCTTAATTACGATGCGGCTCGTATGCGACAGACTGCGGCTTGCAACTTTATTGATTATACAAACCACAAAGGATCACTAAACTCATTTAGCGCTCCTGCACACGATGCCGTCACCGCGCCGTCACCGCGCCGTCCTCACGTAATTACACTGATGATACGAGTCGCGCGAAGCCCACCACCACGCCGCACCGCCGCACGCGTTCCCTCTGTTTGATTCATTCCATATATATATACCGGTAATAATGCATGTTCGTACGCGGCCGGTAATGGAATCGTTCGTTCGTTCATATGAGCAAGTAGCCAACTCTGCTGACGGAGTTTTTAGGCCGCCTAAAGGCCTCCGTCATGGCTTATCGACTTTAACTGTCGGTATTTTAAGCCGGTACCGACAATTTAACGTGCCCTCCGAAGCACGGAAGCGCTCAGCTGATAATGCCACTTGCGGTCACCCATCCAAGTTGTGACCGCTCAGAACGTTGCTTAACTTCGATGATCTATCAAGAACGTCTTAGCAAGCTTCGCCACGTGCGCTTCATGGAATGAATCTAACAGATGGAACGCGCGCGGCGGCGGCGCGGTGGCGGGCTTCGCGCGACTCGTATCTACAGTGTAATTGCGCGAGGACGGCGCGGCGACGGCGACAGCATCGTGTGCAGGAGCGCTTACTGACTGACTGATGTATAAAACTTCGAACGAAGTATTAACTTTTAAGCTATTGCATAGCTTCTATCGCGGGCCTTGAGCGTGGAGACCGAATCCAGAAATTCCGTAACGAAAATAACTAACACCCCCCCACTCCGAAAAAATGCTATGCAATAGCTTACCGCGGCAGTCTCCGAGTGCCACACGTCTTTCTTTGTAACACTTTGTAACTGGAATGCAACAGCGGTTACTTCTGTGATGTTATCATTTTTAAATAAATATCCTGGGACGTTTCACACAGCACCATCTAATCACAGGCTAAGCACTTAATGTGTATGGTTGCTAGAAGACTGAACTTATTTACATTTTTAAATACATTCATATTTTAGAAAACACCCAGACCCGGAACAGACATCTGCAGAACATGCAAACATTGTGTCTCTTTGCGGGGATCGAACCCGCAACCTCTTGCATCTCAGGCGGGCCTTCGCCCACTGCAAAGAGAATATAACCACTACGTTTAGCCCACTGAGCCAAAGGTCGTCAAATTTATATTTTTTTAATTTAATTCACTCTGAAATCGAAACCAACCTAATTTTGCACTTATTTGGCTCAAAAGATCAGCATTGCCATCCAGCGCGGCAATGCTGCAATGCCAGTGTCTTGGGCACGCTTCCGTCTGGCAGTGGTTTGGATCAGTTGAGCTACCTATAGATCGTTTGTAACGATCCCTAGGTGGCTCAACTGGTTCTAATTGTATTTTGTACAGTTATGTAAATATGTAGTAGACATTATAATAGCACACGGGAAATTACTCACGTAAAATTATCGTCGATTTACGAGTAGATACCGACAATGTTTCGATTCTTCCGGAGAATCTTCATCTGGGTATGAGTGTGGTCACTCCTCGCGGTCGCGTCTCACACTCATTATAATGTCTAATACAACTCACGATAGTTTTGAAAGTGAAATATGTAGTAGTTTAGTTTCTGTAAATAAATTACTCTCAAGTACTCTCAACTAATTGTATTCATTTGTTATATCCAGAGACATCCCACCAGCCAGGCCGCTACGGAGACCCGTGCTCGTTGACGTCCGAATGCAAGTTCCCGGACTCGATATGCCACGTGGTGCAGAAGACATGTCAGTGCCAGCCAGAAATGCCAGCCACCAACTATCTGGACAAATGTGGAAAACGTAAGTTTTATAAAAAACACTTTTAATTAAAATAAAATTGTAGAAAAAAACAAAAAAAATATTCTTGGAAATGTCACACAGCGTCATCTAATCCCAAACTAAACAATCTATAGTGGCAATTCGGAGTGTCGAAAAAGCTAAACTAAACTAAGTAAAATTAATGCCATACTTTTTATTCCCATCGCTATGAAAGGGACGGCAACATAACTAAGTAAAATTAATGCCATCCTTTTTATTCCCATCGCTATGAAAGGGACGGCAACATTTTTGGTTAGTTAAGTTTAGCTATTGCGATACTCCAAATTGCCACTATTATCGGTCTATATTATGCTTGTGTTATATCAGTCAAAAGGTGAAAATGATTAATTCAAATGTCGAAAAATGAGCATGGCTTGAAAAAGTAAAAGTACTTCAAAATTTCTGTAATCGATTAAGCAAAGTAGTTTCGGATATATACACCAAATTGCCAATAATTGTATTGGTACCGTTAACCTATCCACCAAACGTCCAACTTTGAAGATAGGATCAACACTTTAAAAGTAATCGTCGAACAAACATAAAAGAGACATAGTTCTTCTTCTTCTTCTTTATTTTGGCTTCGCCGGCTTTTGCCACGCATTTAGCCACTACCATGTGTATGTGTATATATTTTCGTTTCGTCAAGGTCGAGTCAAAGTCATCATAGTCAGCGTCAGTAAAGATGTGGGTTCTTTACTGCAGCTTTTTACATGGACTTTTTGAGAGAACTCGAAATGCAATGATATACAGTTTTGTTTCATTTGCCTACACTTATGTACGTTCACGAACACTTAACAGTTAATAATCCACCATTATTACATATTAACATTCGCCAAAACACAAATTTCGGAAAATAAAACAAAAGAGACAACACGCCATCTTGAATTCCCGTCAAAAAGCCAAGAGACATAGTTGAACCAATGACCTCGCTTTTGTGGGTTTACACTCGAATATTGACAATAATCACTGTCAATTACAATCAAAATGTTGATATTTTTAATTACAGAAACTAATAACCTAATTACATAACTGTAATACCCGTTGAGTTAAGGATCATTACAAAAAAAATCATGATTGAATTGATAAATAATTATTCCTCTTTTTTTTTTCTAAAATCAATCTGTAGAAGCGCGGTACACTGACAGGGTTTTTTGGGGGATAAATAAAAAAACATTGTACAAGTACTCGTAGTTGTAACTTGTTATCATTAACACCAATCTCTTTTACAGTGAATTAAAAAAAACTCGTTAGATACAATTAACCCTTACTTAACGAAAGAAAGAGATAGAAAATTTGCATTTCTTTCACCATTTCCCGCGAACCTTCTAATCGCGTCGCACTACAGATTAAAAATTACAAAAATAACTCGCCTATCTTAAATTCCGAAACGGTATTATCTCTACAGATACTATAAATATTGGTGTGTATTTAAGTAGATAAAAGTGGTTTTCAGCGTAGAAGTGTGATTATCAGATTACCTTAGTAGAGTCTAATAACTTGCTTTGATCTCAGTTGAACCTGATAATTACGCGTCTTTCTTCTATCACATCACAAAGCTTCATACATTTATTCCGGTCACTCACATTCCTATATACCTAGGACAGTAGAATTAGCTCAAAAATAGCTTTAAGACGTTTTAATGTGATTCTAGATGTTCCTCAATATATTATTTTGAATATGAATACCTACGTTTAATTTACGAAGGTTTGCGCTAACGTGACCGGGATTAAGCAAATACATAGTAACTGCTAATTCTGCGCTGAATAAACGCTTAGAAAAGACTATTTTAACCTTAGAAATGTAGGTGCAGATTGGGTAACTCATTATACGGTAAAATGGGAGGGTCAAGTTGAAGATAAGAAGCGTCCAAGGGCATTGCGACATTTTCCAGAAAATACTGTGTTCCGCGTAGATACCAGATCTTAGATGATAAAAGAACAAATGAAATTACTGAAACGGAAATTTCGTTTTGATGAAAACCAATTACCCAGAAGGTTTCACACAGTTTTATGTCACTAACGCTACTGTAGTTTACTGGTAGTTAACAGTTATTTTTATATCATAATAATTTCTTTTATTTTACTATTATGACTTAACCATTATTATAATATTACTACTGCATGGTTTTGCACAGACAATGGTGGCGATTCTGTGCAACACTGACTAGTTAAATTATTCCTAAATCCGAAAGCTCTTATTTCGTTCATGTTAAAGTTCAAAATAAAATAACAGACTGAGTGACATCTCTAAAATTACTATAATTTAGTAAAATTCGAGTGAATGTGGGTAGAATTGATCAAAACCATTTTTACTTCTGACTAAAACTACCCGCAAAGATGTAAAACAAGGTTAAAAGTACCTACCTTGTTCTTCAAATGTTATTTTCAGTGCTATGCTAGATTGGTCTTTAGCATGAACGTAATAAAATCTTTCGGTTTTAGTCATAATTTAGCTAGTCAGTGTTGCAACACAATCGCCACCAGTGGTAGCAATTCGGAGTATCGCAAAAGCTAAACTTAACTAACCAAAAATGTTGCCGTCCCTTTCATAGCGATGGGAATAAAAAGGATGGCATTCATTTTAGTTAGTTTAGTTAAGCTTTTGCGACACTTCGAATTGCCACTAGTAGCGACCAAAAAAGTCTAAAATACTCAGAAATTACGAGTAGTTTACTACATTATCGATTTATTCGTTTCGGTGATACCATCTTCATTCAAACTTTCAATCTCGCGGGCACGAAAATGTCAAATTAATTAATTAAAAGATTTAACAGCAACACATACCTGTGTTAAAAGCTTTACTTGTGATACTCAAAAATATATCTGTTCTCCAGGTATGTAACAATGAAATCAGAGCTTACGATATTATTTTTAGAACCTAAATTACAATGACCTCCACCCTTAATTTAGTTAAGTAAATGAGTGTAGATGTGCAAATTTTAGACACAAAACATAGTAAGTCGACAAATAGACTAAAGATTTGCGCAGTTTTAATGTAGTTATATTACACACACACGTAAACATAATTAAAATTATTTACAGTCTACAATGTTACAATGACGAGAGTTCAGAGAAATAATGGGATATTAATGTAATTTAAATGGAGCATTCGGACCAGGTAGGTTAATAATCACGTTTGTTGGTAGAGGTAATCACATTTGCATAATCCTACAATACCATTGAGAATTCTGAGTTTAACATAAACATTTCTGCTAATATCTCCGTCGGATAAGGAATTTTCAAAGTATTCTTGCGTAAGGAACGCGCGAACGGTAGCTCAAGCAATCTTTATGAGTAACATATTAACTTGAAAACGCGATATTAAATTCTCGTAACTTATTTTAAGCTGTGATTTTTATAACGAACTTTGTTGCTTGTGACTCATTCAGAAATTTTAAAATACAAAGGTCGCGTGGTATAGAGTAATTAAATTCGTATGAGCTAATAGCCAACTTTGGTGAATGCGCTTTAAGGCTGCTCAAAGCATTCATTAGGGAACTTGGCATGAAATAAGTATGCTTAATTTTAGGTTAATCGGTAATTAAATTGAAATCAATTTTAAAAAAGGAAACCAAACGCAAAGGTGAGAGATGATTCTTTTTCTTGAGGGAAAAGAGATAGCAGTTCGTCAGACTACACACATCACGATTCGTTTCTTTATTGAACCGAGACAAGCCATGCGTGGTGTTGCCAAATCATCTCTTTCTAAGCGTACGCGATAACCAAAAAAACCACTACTATCGACTTTCAAAATTTCGAGTATCGTGCTATATCAAATGAAATGAAATGAAAAAAAAAATGAAATATGATCACGACTGTATCCCGGGAGCGGTAGACATTTCTTTTAGATCATTAGAAAATTTTAGATCCTTTTGAAGATGTCTAAGGGGGTAGTCAGAGGTATGTCCAAATACATACATATTTGGTACATGCCCACTTTTTGCAGAAGTTAACTTTCCATACGTAACAGGTTGCAAGCCCATCGACGCTATTTGAGAGCTAACTGGTTTCCTCACGATGTTTTCCTTCACCGTTATAAGCTCGTGTATCTATATCAAAATACTGAAAAATATCAGTAATATTAGTAGTTTTCGTTTTTCAAGTATAAATGAGAATGTACGTACATGAGAATTGGTTTTAAACTGACCACAAAGGGACTTGATTAACAAAAGGGTTTTCTAATTCACTCAGCATTAGGTCCCATTTTCTCTTTGAATTTATTATCTAATCTGCTTATTACAAAGAACTCCTCGTCCCTTTGTGGTTTTTAATTATTCTTCTTTCATCTCATCTGACAAATGGGATTTGACTTTACAAATGTAACTCAATGTGAGAACACATCTAAGCTCTGAGATCTACAATAGTAATTAGAGCTCTGAGCATTTTGATAAGCTATATATATATAATCAGCAATTAGAATCACCTAGCATGTAAAACGAAACTTAAGCCTGCAGTCCTTGAGCGTGGGAATTTCTGATTAACACCTACATTGACACTTTCTACTCACACAAGTGCATCCCGAAATTAGCATTTACAACCTGAAGACGAATAAAACTACTTTCGAAGTTTCGCACTAGTTACACATCCATTACGCGTTTGTCGTTGTGAGATGTATATAAATATCACAATAAAACACGCAATGTATTAGCAACACGCGGCCTGCAATTAGTTACCAGCACGGAAAAGGGTTGGGTCACAGTGTATGCTTCTTGGTATCATTTTAAATATTGAGAAATTGAAGATAATTTGTCAAACCAATGTTCTGTGTTATAATAATAATATGAGAAATGTGCAATAATAGATAAAAAATCGTTTATCAAAATTATTTGTTTACTTATAAGACAATTTAGTACAAACATGGAATATAATGTACAGATTAGGACGGCTTCAACTTATTTACAGTAGGTACTCCGAAACATACCTATTTAATACTTCGATTAAATCCGTCTCGGATCGGAAATGAGACAAAAATACGAACACTCGATATCCACATAAAACTGTTACAACAATTATGTTAAAAATCGATCCCTGGTGTTGCAGGTTTTTTTTATTTATTTATATACTTAAAGTAAAAAAAAAAACTGTTAGTTATAAAAGGGGGGACGGGGACGATGACCATGAGTGACGGGCCTTCACACTGTAGTGGAATGTCGGTAGTAAGACTGGTTGAATAATCGTAATAAATCGGAAACCCGAACCTTAGATATTTTAGCTGTAATTAACTACGATGGATGCGAGCGAACGGCACAGGGCCGATTAGAGTGGCATTTGAGGGAGGAAGCTTATGCCGTTAGCAGTGGGTTATAATTTGAGCTGCCAATGATGATGATGACAATTACCTTGTTGAACCTGTTTTTATTTGTTAATTTTTTTGTTTTTCTCAGTGATAGTCGAGATACAATCAAGGTACTTAAATCATTTTTAACTTTTCTTCCATACCTAATTTTTGTATTTTTTTAAATATCCTTGGATATTCTACACAGCGCCATCTAGTCCTAACCTAAGCAATTTATTGCTTGTGTTATGGTAACCAGATGACTGATATCTACATAGATACATTTTTTTTTGTAAATACATACATATTATTGTACATAGAAAACACCCAATTTTATTGCATAAGGTTTATTATAGTGTAACTGAATATCTCTTAGACAAATTTTAGGAAATTCAAATATTTATCAATTTGACATTTAATTATGACATGTACCTATTGAGAATTGTTATTATCTATTTATTTATTTTTTACTGTAAATTAAAATGTGTAACTTAATCTACTATTTTTAAAGATTTAAATACCTGTACCACTTTATGTTCTATGTTTGCATGCTGACAAGCAGATCAAGGCTGTACATACTCTTCTCAATGTCATCTATTTAATTAACCCTTGTTTCGCAAAATAAATGATTTGATTTGATTTGATTTGATTTGATTTGACCCAAACTGGAGACAAAATATAATTTGCAAATCATACAAACATTTATCCCGCAGCGGGAATCGAACCCGCAACCTCTGCATCTCGGGCTTTCACCCACTGCGCCACAGAGGTCCGAGATAATAAATAAAAAAAGGTAAAACACAACAATGTTTTGTCTTTGCTACGGTCGGGTAAAAAGATGAGTAGGTGCATTATAATTGGGTGCTTATGCTTACTGCATTATTTTAATACTTCTTTAATTTCTTTGTGTTTAAAGTAATTTTCTATACGTTTTCCCATATCTCTCTGAAATAGGTAAAAAAATAAGTTACGACATAACTCGTACCTATATAGTTCATTGGTTAGGGTTTGATAATTTATTCAAAAGAAAAAATACTACAAAGTAAAAGTCACGTATCTACCTAGTTCCTCTACTTGCTCGATGAATAGGTACAGATAGTTTCCAACACTCGCAACCCACCCTTTTTCTAGTCCAAAGTAAACAAAAGAAGCTCGGCGAGATCTATGACGGACGTGCGGTCACTTTGGAAACCCAGCGGGTTCTGAATATTTCTGCAGCGTGTATTCTAATAAAAAGACAAATTACGTCAGGCACTGCTTCATACTAAAATGTATGGCGGCGGGAAAAAAATTCTGCAAAAAAAATTAATGATGTTTAAGCTCAGATTAATGCTTTTTGGTTTTAATTAGTAAAAAACATTCACGGTGAATGTATTGACTACTATTTTGACTCACGATTTATCAAAAAATATTATCAATAATAACAACAATAATATCATAAATAGTTCAAATAGAAAAGGTCGATTTCGATGTTTTTGATGGATTTTGACGATTTTTTTCTCAAAAATTAAGGATTATTTTAGAATTATCACACGGTGTTAGTGTAGACTCATCTATTGAGAACTCGATTCTTTTTTATTGTCATTCTATGAAGTGATTTCATTAGTTTATTTTTTAAAATGGTAAGTGCCTGTTCGCGCGTTTTTAGAGACGCGCCCCTTAAGTGATCCTTGAGGTCCTACAAGAATAAATGATTTTTCTTTCTTTCTTTCAGCTAAAGTATCTAAGGATCTTGGTGCATTGTATCATCAGAATTCGTACCATGAACTTTAGAAATATTATAGTTTAATGTCTGTAAAGCGGCCATAATAGTTTAATAAGGACTTACAAGCTCGTTAACATCAAAAGTCATGCCTACAAGCTTAAAGCAAAGTTGTTTAAGCGTTGGTTGTACACCCACTGAAACAAATTCTACTGCGTTTTGATGCTGCTGTCGTGTCGTTTATTTTGTTTATCTTACGGCCAGTCTCAATAACCTATCTAGCTTTGGTTTTGCTAACTGCGGGTAGATATTTGACATTTCTTCCATACAAAAAACGTCAAATAGCTACTGACAGTAAGCAAAACATTGTTTCTCAATTAAGTGCAGAACAGAATCCATCTATGTACAACATGTACCTATTTCAAGCAAAAAAATATTAAGTACTTAACTTTACTTTAAAAAAAAGAAAAAAAAGATAGGTTATTGAGACTGGATGTTAGTAGGACATTGAAATAAAGAACAAAGGCTGTAAGCCAAAGTTTTTATTAACAGGTTTTTAAAGAGTTACCACCGATCGATGCACCGAAACATGCACGTCACGTGTACCAAGCTATGTTTTGTGTTGTCCATGTAATGCAGTAAATTATAATAATACTGAACTTTTGTTCCGTCCTTGTGTCATAAAACTTGTTGGAGGACGGATGCTATCATTAGTTTCACTTGGAGACTACCTTGATTTTTGAAATGGAGTCATAATATAGTAATATGGGACATAGGACAGTAATATTGTTCAGTTGACCACTCTGGAGCTTTATATAAATTGTATTATTGCTGTTCTATATTTTTATGTAGAATAAAAAAAAATCACTTTGACTGACCACTTTCGTCCTGTCTAGATTAAAAAAAAACTTTTAGATATAATTAAATCTTAATTAAATTCTTAATTCTAGCTGCCGGTATAAACGAAACATGCGGCTTCAACGAGCAATGCGAGGACATGGTGTACATGACGGAGTGTCGGAACGATCGCTGCGTCTGCAAGTTCGAGATGGTGCCAGAAACCAACCCGGATGGCACGGTGGTATGCAAAGGTAACATAATTGTTTAAATGAATGAATAAATAATTACGTAAATTAAAAACGATTTATTGTGATCGGGAATCAGGTGGATAAGACTCGCAAGGGATCGGAGAGAGTGGCGTAATAAAGAGGATGCCCTATACCCAGCAGTGGGTGCAATCAAAATATAGATACAGAAAATGTATTATTTACAAGTTTTATATTTATTACAGCGGAGAAACGCGTAGAAGAATCCCTCAAAACCTTGGACCCGGCTATGATTGGTGTACTGGTCGGCATGGCGCTAATGTTCGTCATCATATGCGTCGTGCTTCGTCTTTTCAGCAGGTAAATATTGTTTTCGTGTCAATAGTTCACACAAGTAGTATTTTATAAACATAGTAGGTGTCGTTTCTATTTAACCGACTTCAAAAAGGAGGAGGTTTTATGTTGCACTGTATGTATTTTTTATAGGAATGTTCACCATCGAGTTACTATACTAAAGAGTCACAATCTAATAGCTGACAACACTCAAAAAATGTCTCAGCAAATTCAATGTTCTACAATGACATTTGAAATTTGAATGTAGACGTTATGTCGTATGTTTTAATGTTCAATGTTGCTTGAACGCAAAAAAGTAAAACTCTGCGCACTACGTAGAGTGCGCCGAGTTTTGGCGCGGACATTTTATTTGTCTGATTGTGGCTCTATAGATTGTACCTCAATGATGTTCACCTAGTCAATAGTGGACCGATTTTGAAAATACATTTTTTGTTACAAGAGTACCTATACATATTCTCGAGGTAGTTCTATTAAACAATTTTGAAGATGTGATGAGGATTCGGAGTTTTGAACAGAAATGCTATTTTCTTTAATTCTCCGATTATACCGTCAATAAAAGACCGATTTTGAAAATTCTTAAGAGACAATACCGATCACATTGACAGATTTTATCAAAGTTGTGGATAAATTAAGCTTCATTAGGAAGTTCATCGAATGCTTACAAAGTTTTATTTATACCAATAGCGTAAAATCTTTACAGAAACGATATAAAATTGTGATTATCAATTTTCAGGGCAAGATGGCGTGAAAATCGAACGATTTTCAATACTCCGAACCCGCGATTGATGAACGTATCACTTCTAAGGGATTCAAAGTTATTGCACTCTCAGGTATGTGAAAAAAGAAATGGCGGCCGCTCCCTGGTACAGTCGTGATCATATTTTATTTATTTTATTCTCTAACTACTAGCTGCGCCCCACGGTGTTACCCGCGATGAATGGTTCCCGTTCCCGTGGACTACAGCTATCCTGTTACCAACTTTATTCAAATCTGTCCAGCTGTTTGAGCGTGAAAGAGTAACAAACACACACACACACACACACAAACTTTCACCTTTACAATATTAGTGTGACGGGATCAAAAGTAGCCTATTTTTTAATGCAGGGTATAAGCAAGGTACCAAATTTCATTCAAATACGTCCAGCTGTTTGAGCGTGAAAGAGTAACAAACACACTTAATGTAGCGACACAGTTTGTACTAATAGTAACTACCTACCTATTCATATTTCGCTGGTTCAGCCGAATGCCGGTAGGTCAGCCAGTCACCATCCGCCGCTCAAGTCATTCATACAACTTTTACGTGTAGCATAGGTAGGAAATTAACCAGGCTCACGTAGTGATACTTGTTTTATGTATAGTGCATACCGGACATGTAACGTGATAAATAAATTTAAGTGTTCTGAACTGATAATTTTTATTTGAACTTCCATCTACAGATAGGACATTTGAATACCCGTCTATATAAAGAAAATACTTACATTTAGAGGCGGGAAACATACTTACACACACACAAACTTTCACCTTTATAATATTGTGATTGACAGGATCGCCGCGGCTCCCGCGTCAGCATGCGCCCGCCATCAAGGCAAGCCAGCCAACAGGAGCTGAGACCACACTCTCCGATCCCAGGTAAACTGTTCTCTTACACTATCAATCATTTTTAAACTCTTGGTGTTTAGTGAACGTGGAATATTAAAATCATTTGAACGAGTGTAGAGGTTGTTTCGATGTGTGGATGATTTCCTTAATTGCAGGACACGACTACTTTTTGTACAGATGATAGGTCTTTGTTATTACAATTGATGTCTGATTTATGTTGGAATGGCTAAAAGCTAGTGATGTAACTACAGAGAACACAGTAACGGGTCTTGCTACTTTCCCAAAAGACGAACATCAGTTAACAACGCGTTGCAAATGCAGCAAGCGTTAAAAAAGCGCGCAACGAAACGCGTTTGAAACGTTAAGGCCGTTTGTCCACCGCCGCCGTTACCGGGACGTCAACGAGAACGAGATGACGGCGCCGAAGTACTGATACATAGACTAACTATAGCCCCGTGTCCACCGCAAGTTCGTCATCTTAAACTCGGCCCGAAATAATCTCGTTCTTCCCGGTGACGGCGGCGGTGGACAAACGGCCTAAACGCTTATGGAGTAGCTTACTTTGACGTTGAAGGTAATCAACTTTGTGAACGGTCGGTCACAATTTGGACGGTGACCGCAAGTGGACTTATTGACGGGAATTTGAGATGTCATGTTGTCTTTTTGTTTTATTTTCCGAAATTTGCGTTCTAGCGAATGTTAATGTGTAAACAATGGTGGATTACGTAAACGTACATAAGTGTAGGCAAATGAAACAAAACTGAATATCATTGCATTTCGAGTTCTCACAAAAAGTCCATGTAATGCTTCAGTAAAGACCCCACATCTTTACTGACTCTGACTCTGACTTTGACTTGACTTTACTAACTTGATGCTATTGACATGGTAGTGGCTAAATGCGTGGCACAAGCCGTGCGAAGCCAAAATAAAGAAGAAGAAGACTGCAAGTGGCATTGAAAGATTAGCGCTTCGTGCACGTTTAATGTAACTGTTGGTCTCTGCTTTTCAGTCGTTAAGCCTTAAATAAGACCTTCAGGCTGCCTTAAAACTTTGTCACAACTAGCCACACAAACATATAAGTAACAAAAAGTAGTCGTGGACATTGAACAACCCTTACGACACAGTTAATGTTCAAGAACCCATTACAATTTTGTTTTCCTCACACCAAGCTAACACTCATGATGATTTCATCAGCAGCACGTCATCCAAGCCATCAGCTACACCGAAAGCCCTCAGGTTATATTTGGTTATAAGTTTGCCTGCTTCATAGAACGCACTATTAGCAAATGCATGATGGAATAGACACAACAATAATGTCAAGATTAATGCCGTAACTAGGATCTTAAGCGCCAAGTGGTTCTACGCCTTTTTAAAATACTCCAATCTTAGAGAAAAAAATAAAATATTTACTAAAATAGTTAAGTAAGTGGAGTTTTTTCGCTTGTATTTCCTAATCGATTAAACCATCAGTTGGATTTGAAAAAACGTATCTGCATTTTTTTTAAATAAAAGCTAACGTGCGAAACCACCCGGCATACGTCGTATAAAATAATCGAAAACTTCCTGACTTGACCACACGCAACACATTTTTTTCTTTTTCTTCAATAATATTCTTGTATGTAAGTAAGTCTTTTGTCTTACCTACCTAAAATATTATTATTATTATTTTTCTTTGTATTTACTGTTACATTTACATAATTATTACGTGTTCTTGGGGCGAATAAATGTCTTTTCTTTCTTTCTTTCTTTCTTGACTTTGTCATTTTCCTAGTTACGGCACTAAAATTACTGAAGTTTTCAAGTCTCTAGGACTTTGTAGGACACAAAACAAAAAAAAGATTCAAGATTCAAAAATTACTGACTTCCTAGACTTTTTCTACAATTAGAACAATTCAACACTCGGAAGACTATTTCCATTTCCGAATAGATACTTCTAGGTCACTTAGAATAATTAGATTTGTATTAAACTAACCAAAGTACAAAAGCATGATATTAATCGTATCATGTCGCATTTAAAATTAACCCTACAACTTACAATGATTTAGCTTTTAAAACCACAATTACTTCTTAGTCTATTAGTTTAGTTTAAGATAGATTGTACTGAGCCTAAACTTAAAAATATGTATAAAGTTCGAACAAAAGCATGTCTTCTAAAGACGCTATGACTTGAGCATGCTTCTGCTGTGCCATTATAACCCTTTTAATGACCGTTACAATCCAAAATACTAAAAAAAATATGCTTACTTTGTCTATGCGTTTCTACAAAAATATCATTTCAATTTTAACAATACGACCTAGTTCTGTAAACATGGCACATAAAAAAACAAAATCAATTTTTGAAACGTCTGATTTCCCCCAATGATACCAGTATCATACCATTGTACAAGATGCTAAATTGTAACGTTTTATTAAAAGGGTTCACAACTTGTTCTTTCTCATGCTTAAGTTTCTATTCTCAATTCCAGGGTCTCGACGAGGTTCTAGAGCGAGCAGTGGTCATTCCGCCACTTCGCTCAGGTCAGCGAACCTTCGCTCACCCACCGCTCCAGGACCCACATCTGTGACTGTAGAAATACGAGCTCCTGATTCATAAACTGACAATCACCTGCCCATGTTTCTGCCATGCTTTAGAATAGAAACAGAAATTGTATAGGAAGACATTCGATGACGAAAAGTCACTCAGAAATGTCAAAGGAATAGCGATGATAGAAGAAACGAAGCGTTTGTCACATGGCTAAGGGCTGTGTTTCACGACAGTAAACGAATGGTACAACTCAATGGTGAAATACCCTTTACTTTCGTCGTAAAGACGTATCCAGTCCAACATTTATAGAATTTGTGATAATATATTTACCAATCGTTGAACACTAGGCTTATATTCATATTTTATAGCAATAATACTGCACATTCGTAATCATTTAATCAGCCACTTAAAAAGTGCCTCTAAATAAAGACACGTAAAGTTTAATTCTCATATTTTCAGCAATAGGCTAACTGGTAAACATAGGGATAAAGCAGTTATATTTAATTAGAAAGTAATATCACGTTCACAAATCAAATAATATAAACACAAACTTAGATGTAGAGCACAGTTCAAAGATTATAGATCGTAAGGAAATAGGATAATATTTAGCTTTTATAGCGTTAGACGAATTCGCTTTTTGGCATTTTTTGTAGTTTGATAGTTTCAAAGTCGATTACTATAATAAGTCTAATTTCTCGATTACCTTCTTTTTGATGTTCTACTTAAGTGATTGCTAGGTTTTGTGATTTCCTGCCTTAGGAGTAATATAGCTTATCTAAATGTAGTATTAGTACTTATTTAAGGGGACCATCTCCTATCTGGAGTGATCTGAGTTTCGAAATAGGACGGGTTAGTAATGAGGGAGCTTCTCACTGCTTTCTATCTATAAGACTTTTAAAATTGACTATAATTTAAGATGTGGCTTTCTCAAACTTTCATGAGATACGGTAATTTCTTTAGAATAGTCTGTACTTCTTTTACTATAGTTTTGTGTAAATCGGGGAAATTTACACAAGAATACTTTAAGTGCACGACGCTTTGACCAATCGTAACTCAGCAACGCGCACAAACATACTAGCGAATTCTAAGTAGATATAAAACTGCGATTTCATTAGACTATATTTAATATAATCGTCATTGAATAGTATGGAATATACTTCAATAAAGGGGAAGATTGAGGTATAGTCGGTACAATCATTAACATTCCAATGCAAATTAAAAATAAGCTACTTATACGTTTTTTAAATGCTCACGTCGTGAATGTACTTCGAACACTGCTAGTTATACTATACATGTATCAAAATTAATGCTGTAATTAAATTATATAAACTTTTATTATAACTTATACTTCCGAAATGTTGTTTTATTAACCGACTTAAAAAAAGAGGAGGTTCTTTGTTCCATTGCATGTTTTATTATTTTAGTAGTTATTCTTATGTTTGTTCACCGATTACTCCGTCAATAGTGGAAATTCGTTGAAAATCCGATTTTGATTATTTTTTTATTTATTAAATTCACAAAATAGATGTAGTAATAAAAGTAAACTAGATTCGTAATCCTTTAAGTGAATATGACATTAACAATGTTGCATGTAATTATTATAAAATACCCTAAAACTAAAATTAAATTATATAACATAATTCAGATTTCCTAATTAAAAAAGTTATTTTTTTGTTTGAAAGAGTAAAAGTTCTCCCAAGGTTGTCCCATTTAATTATTTTGAGAATACAATCTTTGGAGCTACAGTAAAAAAAGCACCTCGAGACTTCGAGAGTGCAGGAAATTGGTCTCTCGACTCTCGAGAAATTGAAGGTGCCTGTAGTGTGCGTTATGCTAGCGTACCCATAATCGAATTCCCATTTTTTATGCTTAATAAATAGTGCATAAAATTAGTATAAAATGAAAAAAATAGTGCCTCTTTGATTCAAGAAATAATGACCCTGGTACAGTTGAGTGTCAATTAAAGATACTCCTGACGCCCAATAAACGATCTAAATTTGTTATTTTTGTCGTTAATTAAAAGAAGTATCAAAATGGAAAAATTTATAAAAATTACTTATAGTTTAGGAGAAATAGCGAAGTTGCACTTGGTGGCCACCAAACCTATTCCAAACATTGAATCAGTACAGTGTCGCCATCTCTGTGTCATTTAATCTACTAATATGTTTTGTTGCATGAACCGGAAAGGGGTATAATTTTATCTACGTAAGAACCGTAGCCAGTGGTAGGGTTTCCTTGCACCTCCAACGACGTAGTCGCTGTAGTTCATGTAAGTAATCAAAGAGGTCGTCGATCAATACAAACATGACATAATTAACTGTGTTAAGATTTTTTTTTGTTGTTAAAGTTTTCAACAATCATTTCATTGCCTTTCTTGAAAAAACAAAGTTTAGGAGGAGTAGCAAAGTTGCACTTGGTGGCCACCAAACTCTGTTTTCGCTACTCTTCCTATACTATAGAAAATAAAACTATTATGAAGGTATTAAAAAAAAGCATAATTTTATTATGATAGGTTTCACAAACGGAACAATCAGCTTTTTAAAATTCCTTTGTTCAACGTAATAATAAAATTAATTAGGCGGTGGCGCTAGTTTCATGCATACAGGCACCTTAAGAGTTTTTTTAGTCGAAATAAAACTTTTAAATAACTGTTATTTAATTTTGACAAATACCCAAATGATAACATTAAAAGCTTTCACCGCAAATTTACAGCTGCATTTCCGAAATTACAATTTGATATTCGTAATTTGAGAAAGCGAAATAAATAACAGTCATTAACGAATCACATCACGGTGACCATAAACTATGCATTAAATTGCATAACATTGCCAAATAAATCTCCCGGTGCTGTTTATTTGATACTAGCAGATTATCATTATCTTAAGCTAAAACATTTTGTATCGGAAATTATATAAAAATCTCCAAATTGATCTCTGCATAATTTGATGCACTACGGCGATCAAAATTGAAAAACTAAGAAGAGACTAAAATAGTGCAGTGCACAGGTGGTCAAGCCAGTCAGCGCGGGACCTGTAGCATATTTTGTCATGGGCCTTCGGTTTAAATAATTATCATGTTTTTAATTGTAAGAAATGCGAGCGAAGCAAGCCAGTTTTTTCTGGGTATAATTATATAGGTTATATTCATATACTATAGAATCCAATAAAAACTGTAAAAATTACATTTACTTGTTTTTTAATAAAACTTTAAATCATTAATAATTCAATAAATCATTTGTAACACATTAATAACAGTACCCAACAGACAAAAACTGAACCTAACATTGTTTTAAAAAAAAACAAAGTATTTAAATACGCACAAGTACCTACCTCAGCAAATATCCATAAATATCTTAACAGATCCGATAGTCTACCGTTTTCCGGTTACTCAAGAACATTCTCTCGTGGGACTAGTATTATTTGCTAATTGCCAAATCCCTACGGGGTCGTTAGCTTGTACAAATTTAGGGGCTACATAACTTACGAATATCGATGAAATTGATTTACCGCATGACCACAATTTGATTGTATATTAGAAGCAGAATCCTCAAAACTGTGACAGTAGTCAAAATAAGGTACATAAACGGAAATAATCTAATTAAAAAATTTAGAAAAACACTAGTTTCTCGAGCTCAATATGATTAATTTATTATGGTGTACCTAAGAGCGGTTTCAGATTAGCGTTTTATACGCGCGTATAAGCTCGTTTTTGGAAGCGTATGTAGGCGCGTATAGGCGCGCCTTTTGGCTCACGCGCAACTCGTACGAGCGTTGACGCGCTTCTAAGAGCCTGTCCAGATAGGGCGTTTTACGCGCGAGTGTCCTCGCGCGTAAAACATTCGCGCGTTCTCCGCGCTATAGGAATCGCACGGCAGCATCTGGACGGAATGTATAGCGCTCTAGTATCTGGAGAACGCGCGAATGTTTTACGCGCGAGGGCACTCGCGCGTAAAACGCCCCATCTGGACAGGCTCTAAGCTCGTATAAGCGCGAGCGATACTGACACGACACCACCGGTTCGAGCAAACACGCCGAAATATGCCCGTTTACGCGAGTATGGTTTTTAGAAGCGCGTAATGTAGCGCGCGTATAAGCGCGTATGCTGAAACGACCGTATACGAGCAAAAAAATACGCTATATAGTCTGAAACCGCTCTAAGTTCTGACATAAAAATAAAGGTATTTCAATATATTGACATAACGTTACAAAATACAATTAGAACCAGTTGAGCCACCTAAGGATCATTACAAACGATCTATATGTAGCTCAACTGATCCAAACCAATGCCAGACGGAAAGGTGCCCAAGAAACTGGCAGCATTGCCGCCTAGTTTTAATTTTGTTTTTTTATACTTGTAGGTAATTGAGGGTTTACATAATTATAAGTAGTTCAAGCTGTTCTTTTATTTTCACTAAAAGCAATATTTTGCCGTAAGTAATATATTCTGGCCCTTATAGTCATAATATTTTGATATACCTACCTACCGAGTTTGAGAAGGCTTTGTAGGTTGTTATTGTTATGATACTCAATGTTTTCTCATCTAGTTACTCTATTTTAGATCAAAGAATATATATAAATTACTATCTTTTCACTCATCTCGAATTGTTTTGAATACCTATGATTCATTTTTGTACTTCGATGATAATATCACGATATCTTTTTTCAGATAAATAGCTGTAGGTAAACAGCAAGTTAGTTAAAATTCCACAACAAGTCGCAAGCCTATTACCGCCCTAGAAGTTTGAAATAAAAAGTAAACAATATTATTACTGCAAACAAATTTATGATTTTAATTATTTTACTAAATTCATATTTGACAAATGAATATGGTTCTGACATGGCCAGTGCCTTGAATCTACAGGTACACAACAATCGCTTTACTATTTACGAACATGCAATAATATATGAGTAAATGCGCGGACCGACCACTGCGCACGAAGTGGCTACTCACGTGCGTCAAGCTTCGCTTTGAAAGAAATGTAAGTGATTATGTCCACTGCAACCCATGTACGCATGTTGCAAAACGTTGTCAAACAAATAAAATGCGTAGCGTACCCATGCATAGCATGCGCGGCGGTGGGTCTGCCCCTTTAGTATAAAAACACAGTAAAATATAAAACATGAATATCTGCACACACCCCAGTACCCACCTCGGCAAGCCTACCTCTATAATTTCCGATAGAACGCGCAAATCGACGTCAAAGCGGTATTATTCGAATATTCGCAGATATATCAATATTTTTGTGTCTTGTCTCGCCTCTGGCGTTTAGTTTATAGCTCTTTTATGTGAAAACGAACCTTTACTTCGGGTTTTCATTTTTTTACTACCAAAAGGATATTTTAACTACAGTAAAGGGCCTGTTTTTTTTGTCTCCCTGCTAATATTGGGATTGATAGTCGATAGTAGGGTATTTGTCAACATGACGTGTTCGAATCTCTACCATGCAAGTGACGTGTAATGTGTTAATGTGTTAGTACAAAATCTTAGTCCTTTACATCTTTATTAGATGATTTATACAGCGTAAGGAGGCAATCTTTACCTGCGCTTAACGGGACACTGTAGTGCCTGGGACATTGTTGAGATAGAATAGGTTTGCTCAGCACCTAAAAAATAAATGTTGTTTAATAAACCGACTTCAAAAAAGGAGGTTTCTCAATTCAACATATTTTTTTATGCGTGTTCGCGGATAACTTCGTCGTTTATGAACAGATTTTGATGATTTTTTTTTGTTGGAATAACTCTCTTTTCACGAAATGAAGTATGATTTCATATTTTTTAAATTTTGTCACTTGTAATACTAAAACTTTGGTTTATATATTTTGTCTTGATGCTCCGTAAATTTCAATTTTGTTTTAGTCCTTCTTGTTTTTCAACTAACTGAAAT
The DNA here is from genome assembly GCA_963582015.1 of Xanthorhoe designata. Taxonomy (NCBI): domain Eukaryota; kingdom Metazoa; phylum Arthropoda; class Insecta; order Lepidoptera; family Geometridae; genus Xanthorhoe; species Xanthorhoe designata. Next base: position 1,885,216 of record OY757038.1, read on the forward strand.
AAAAATAACTAAGCTCTCAAGAAATAAAACAACTTATAAGTACGTTCTCAAAAGCTTATTATTTTCTCTTAGATTTTTAAGTACCTTTACATACTTACAATATTACTTATGCTCAGTAATAAGTTCTGAGTCTGTAATTTTTAACGTTTATATTTCAATCTGTTTGATTTATTCACCATATAAATTGGCTTAACGTTTTAGACCGCATTAAGGTATTTTTTTACTACTTTTCATATAACTTTTCATATTATAATTTTATTTTTATATCATTATTTACTTAGCAGGTAAGTATTTTATTCACCAGCAATGTCCATTTATTTTTTATTTATTCAACCATTATTTACATTTCAATTATTTTCAAAGTACAAAAAATATTTTCAAAAAAGTCAATAACCAAACATTTTCTTGTGCACATTCAGAAATTCCTATTTCCAGATTTCAGGTATGCTAAAATATTCCTAGACGTGCTTCGTCTAAGCTCCTTGACTTGCATTCAATGCTAGCCACTAGATATACCTACCTGAGGTTTGCTCTCTCACTTTTGTTGTTTGAGGAAATGGACTAGAAAACGTCATAATCTATTTACTAATGGTATGGGAAATATAAACTTTTAAGTTCGATTTTCGAAATATACATTTTCAGAATAACTTAAGGAATTTTGGACCAGTTGAATAGTGAATCGACTTCCGGATGGTTTTAAATTACAATCGTGAATGAAATATTATTTCGTTAAAAACCAAATAAATATCAACGCACATCAACCAATACCTACACTACATCAATACTCAAAACGGTGTAAGAAAACCAGTTTTTAGTAATGTAATGGGCTTGCAACTACTTTTTACGTTTAGCATTCTATTTTATCTTCAGCATGTACCATATGTATTTATTCCCAAGAGGTGGTAGACTTTATTATTCAGATCGTTTAAGGCATTATAGATTCTTTGAAGTTATCTAATGGGGTAGTCAGAGACATTTTCAAATACATATTTGGAACTAACTAAATAATAGTTTTTGAAAGCACTTATTTCGTCCACATAAATCATCTAGTAAAGATGTAAAGGCCGAGTTTTTTAATAACATAAACAATGTTTTTTAATAAACCATTTTCTCTAGTTACCTACTATTATTTACCCGAATTTATGTGTACAAAAGGGTTATCTACGATGGCGCGTGCGAAATTTATATTTCCACTTCCGGATACCGACCGGCGGGTTCGATATCCTGAAGGAACTACAGGTGTTATTTAGTGTTTTATTTATCTTCAATATACTCTATATGACGACCTCTGGTGGCTGTGGGTGAAGGCTCGCCTAAGACGCGTAGGTTGTGGGTTCGATACCCGGAAGGGCGCAAATATTTGTGCCGTGTCTAGAACATAATAGAATAGAATATATTTTTATTGAAAAAAATACCCAAATAAACAAGTCTTGGTGTTTTTCTATCTATATGTATGTATTTACGATAAAATGTATCTAAGAAGTATAGGACGAAAGTTGATATTTTGAATAGCGTAATTATGCGTTTTGAACTTTGATTAAAAGTTTCCACGGAAATATCAGTTTTATCACACAATGGAAAACTTAGTTTTAAAGTTCAAGAATCAAACTTTAGCGCAATTTTTCATTATTGTACAGTGACGGTTTGAAAATGTTCGTCGGTTTTCAACTTGATTCGTTCAACGAGCACGAGCACATAATCCCTTTTGAAACTTGAAAAAGGAACGTCACTGGTAAATGTTGGTACAATAAAAATGTATTCTTGCAATATTGTGCAAGCGAAAACCGACTCTAAGGTGACGAACATTTTCAAACCGTCAGTGTACATGAAAAAAAATTTTTTTTTTTATTACTGTAAAATAAGGTAGAAGTTTACATAAGTACATCATCAATAGTACTGAATCAAATCACACTCAAATCATAGGCACTTGATCAATCTCCTTTTAATAAAATATCTTTAAACAAATAAAAGCTATTCACTGCACTTTCAATTTGTTTTGCCCCTATTAAAGTCTACTTACTGTGTATACAACCCCTTTATTACGTACAACTACTTTCAAACGCTTGCGAACACAAAAAACTTCGAACAAAGCTTATTTAATTACCTCTCGGAGATCAAAGTGAAAAGACGTAAGTTTACACCGAAATCTTGGAAAAATACAGTGTTTACTATGGGTTCTAACTAAAATAGACAAATATTTTTAAAAAAGATGAAGTTACATTTTAACATAACCTAAAAACAATAATATATATTACAAAGACTTTTTAAATAAAACTATATAACTAGTACGTTTATAAAAATATTTTTTTTTCTTAGATATAATAATAATTTATTTACAGAAACTAAACTACTACATATTTACATAACCGTACAAAATACAATTAGAACCAGTTGAGCCACCTAAAGATCGTTACAAACGATCTATAGGTAGCTCAACTGATCCAAACCACTGCCAGACGGATACGGTACGTTTATTGACCATAATTTATCTATTCAACAGCAATTTTTTTTGGTCTCATAGGTTAGTGAAAAAGAAACAGCAACGGAACAGATCTAGCAGTGGCTGTATTAAGCCTCTATATTTGTTAGAATTCCAGGATTCATTTTTAAGAATAATTTATTCATATTATGTTTATCTTTGATAATATAGTAAAATGATTTATTTTGAGTCGTTCGTTTTGCAAATTTCTTTTCATGGTTTCCAAATTCCCCCAAATCAAGTTCATTTACGAGATGAATTACATTAAGATATAATGCGTTTGGGACTGGGCTATAGGACCAGCAGTTGGTTAGTGACTTTCCTAATATTAATTGCAACTTATTGACCTGTCTTTGTTTCAACTGATGATGCGTACGAGAAATCATTACATAAATAATTATTGCGAATCGATGCTTGCAAACTATTTATTTCTAATCGAGTTTCTATAGTAAGTTTTAAAAGTCATGAGACACAAAGTATCCTTTGAAACACTACACATTGTGTTATTCACTTTGTGTAAAATTTTATTATGTTTGGATAACGGCTTTTTATTATTTTATACAATACAAAGAGGGTTAATGTTTTTGGGGTTAAAATATGTGTTTGAGTGAGTTACCGTGGCTGTTTTTTATATAGTTTTGATGAACGATGAAATAAATATAACAGTTGTCTCAGGATTTAATCTTTCGAATCATAAGCATGAAAAACAAAATGGCGGGTTTTTTTAAGACAGTTATAGAAAAAACAGTTTGTTTAAATTTATTCTAAAATTTTGCACATACAGTCATGTTCTTACATTTATATAACTGCGCTCGCGTCTACGTAGATTTTGTTATTCTTGTGGGTATCCCTCGCTACAAGTTTTTTTACTGGAAAGAATGAAAGAAGAAAGAAAAATAATATATTCTGGTAGGACCTCAAGGATCGCATCAGTATTGTCTTACATGCTAGGTGATTCTTATGCCTGTTCCAACGCGACTCCCTACACCAGGGAAAGAATCAGGCAAGAACCTGGTGGTGTGAGCCTAGCTTTTTTTAAAAGCGATCCCGAATTCGGTGACGTGGCTCGGCAAAGTCAATCCGCCGCGCGTTCCAAAGTTGTCATAGCTATTTTGCAAGAAATTTGGTTGTCTCCCGTAGTCCCAAAAATTATGAATGAAAATTGTTTTTATTCTTCACACAGTGTTGTTTTTCTGTTACTAGACCATATAAGCTATGTTTCTAACAGAAGGAAACTTAAAATATTCTAGTGTTTAATACTAAATAAATATAAAGAAAACATGTCTTCTATGATGTAAAAATATGCAAAATGCGATTCGGTTTAATTTCACTTTAGCTAAGTATTTTGAAAAAAGCTTTTGGCAGAGACCTAGATAAATGCTATCCTAATACGAATAATACCATACTATGCTGAAGATATGCACAAATTTCAAATGGTTATGGTATTACGTTTGTATGACTCGTACAGCTCCGAAGCCTTAACAATCTAAATAAGTAGTCAAGCTTCAGTGGGAAGCCACTGAAAGATAACCTAAGTTTTATGATATACCTGTAACGTAATGCAAAATTTTACAATGATTGGTTGAGTAAAAGGCGTGAAAGCGTAACAAACATCTATAAAACATTCTTTCATAAGTTTCACACTGCAGACTACGCAAGTGCACAAAGCAAAGAGACCATTAGCAAAGGACTGTCGTGAAAGGGTTCTCAACAACCTTAGGGAGGGTGCGGGTGAAGCCTTGTTTCTGAGTAAATGTCCTGTTTTGTGACGGCTAATCTAGACCTCTCGTTTTAAACACTTGAACAAAGAACTAAAGAATTGAATTATTCAGCTCAGCTGTTGTTGCACTTGGGTATAATAAAATTTATGTAAATCCCACTAATATTATAAAGGTGAAAGTTTGTGTGTGTGTAAGTATGTAAGTATGTAAGTGTGTAAGTGTGTAAGTATGTAAGTGTGTTTGTTACTCTTTCACGCTCAAACGGCTGAACGGATTTGAATGAAAATTGGTACCAGAATTGCTTATACCCTGGAATAACAAATAGGCTACTTTAAATTCCTGAAAAGTGCAGTGTTCCCGTGGGATTATTAACCAAATTATTCATTAAAATAGTTTCGGTAGTTTGGCAGTGCAAAAGGTAGCTGTCAGACAAAATAACTTCATAGATGGCAGCACAGGCAAAAATTTAACTCCTTCACGCTCGAACGGGTGGACGGATTTGAATGAAATTTGGTAGCTGGATTGCTTATACCCTGGATTAAAATATGCGCGACTTAAAATTCCTAAACAGTGCATTGATTCCGTGGGATTATTAATCAAATTCACTATAATAGTTTATACTAAATAGTTTGGCCATGAAAAAGTTACAAAATAATTTCAATAGATGGCAGCACAGGCAAAGTTATTATTCCTTCACGCTAAAACGGCTGGATGAATTTGAATTAAATTTGATAGCAGGATTGTTTATTTCCTGGATTAACAAATAGGCTACCTTAAATTCCCAAAAAAGGAATCGTTCCGTGGGATTGTTAACCAAATTATTCATCAAAATAGTTTGGCCGTGAAAATGTAACTGTTAGTCAAAATAATGTTAATAGATGGCAGCACAAGCAAAGTTATAACTCCTTCACGCTTAAACGGCTGGACGGATTTGAATGAAATTTGGTAGCAGGATTGCTTATACACAGAATTAAAAAATACGCTACTTAAAATTCCTGAAAAGTGCATTGACTCCGTGGGATTATTAATCAAATTCAAAATTAAAATAGTTTATACAAAATAGTTTGGCCGTGAAAAAGTAACAAAATAATTTCAATAGATGGCAGCACAGGCAAAGTTATTATTCCTTCACGCTCTAACGGCTGGAATTTGAATTAAATTTAGTAGCAGGATTGTTTATTCCCTGGATTAACAAATAAAAAAGGAATGGTTCCGTGGGATTATAAACCAAATTATTCATCAAAATAGTTTGGCCGTGAAAACGTAACTTTTAGTCAAAATAATGTTAATAGATGGCAGCACAAGCAAAGTTATAACTCCTTCACGCTCAAACGGCTAGACTGATTTGAATGAAATTTGGTACCAGGACAGTAACAGTTGATATCCTGGATTAACACATGTCATAGGCTACTTTAAATCCCTTAAAAGCGTATTGTTCCCGTGAGATTATCAAAATACTTAAATTATGCTTCTTCAAACTCAAACTTTACGAATTTCAAATACTTATTGTTTTTTTTTGTCCCCATGATCTCACGGAATTGGGACTTATGTACGTATATAAATCCCCGATAAAAAGATTTCTGGCTCCACATAAACCATTAGGACAAAGTTTATATTTGTGTCTTCAATTAAAATTCGGTCTTCAAAGCACCTCGTCATTGCTATTTTATTATATTTCCCACAGTTGCGGCTCGCTTCGAGTCTAACATCCTCGCTTTGCTCGCATGTAGCTTTTTTAATCTTTTGCAAGCAAATTGAATTATGTCAGGCCATAGAATAGGAACAGACCATCAGTCAGTCTTTTCTATGAGTACTATAAGCAAAATCAAGTGTCACATGACGCAATTTTCTTTAAAAATTCGGCTCGAGTTTAAAAGGCTCGCTACGCTCGCTAAGTTCGAAGCTTACTACGCTCGCTTGGTTCAAAACTCGCTTCGATCGCACGGTAGCTTCTTGAATATTTTGCTAGCAAATTGAACTATGTCAGACCATAGAATAGGAACCGACCAACAGTCAGCCTTTTCTATAAGCCCCATAAGCAAAATCAAGTGTCACGTCAGGCAGGACGCATTTGTTTTTGAAAATTTCGGCTCGCTTCGCTCGCACGGTAGCTTCTTGAATATTTTGCTGGAAAATTGATCTATGTCAGACTATAGAATAGGGACCGACCAACAGTCAGCCTTTTCTATGAGCACCTTAAGCAGAATCAAGTGTCACATGACGAATTTGTCTTAAAAATTTCGGCTCGCTGCGCTCGCTTGGTTCGAAGCTCGCTTCGCTCGCATGGTAGCGTCTAACTGTGTAAGACCATAGAATAGTAACCCACCAGCAGTCATCCTTTTCTATGAGCACCAAAATCAAGTAACACAATGACGCATTGGTCTTAAACAAGGAGCAAAATAAACAAAAATTATGAAAACTTTTTCAATTACTACGTAAGAAGAGAGTAATTTTTTCACTCTCGAGGTGCATTTTTATTCATATCTCTGACGATTCTCAACAGATCATAAAAATAATCATCAAAAACGGTTCACCCAGTCGACGAATTGAAAACCTCCTCCTTTTTTGAAGTCGTTAAAAAATTTATTAACTTAGGTATTCACCGCGGGTAACACCGCGGGGCACAGCTAGTAATTAATAAAACAATACTAATATTTCTACCAAAAAATGCCTAAATTCCCAAAAGGCCCTTTGAAGGGGATTTTGACACTAACTCAAAAAATAGAATGTGTTTACTAGTACCTATAGTCTTTCCAATCGTTTATTTAACTTTTGACAGATCACGCACATAAAGTTTTGTAATAATTTTTGATACAATGTACTACAGGGAATACTGTACTTCATGGACGGGTTCCGCCCACTTAGAGATGTGTCATTCGTAATTAATGACCACCGACTATAAACTGTTTTGAAATAAATCGATTATCGATTATAATAATAAAACATAGGTACAACATACAAACCTTTATTATTTTGCATTAAAATGCCTTATACCTAACGTCTCTGTTTTATTGCATAAATAATTTGCGTAATGAAAACAGTTCCATCGTACTCGTACCTAGTAATGGGATCAAATTTATTCGCTGAAAATTAATGAATCTAAAATAATCGTTTAGACTTACTATAGTTGGTTCAAATAAATAACATGTGAATGAACTGCGGTACCTACTTGTAATGAACAGGTGCAAAATGTTGAAATTCATAGTAAATAATGAGTGTGTTAAATCGATTAAAACTTCTTCATGAATAAAATCGATCGATAAAATAAATCGAATCGGTAACGGGTCAGGGTATCACTATTTGAGTCAGTATTACAGCTGTCAAAAGTTAAATAAACGGTTGGAACGAGTATAGTTGGGTTATGGGATCATTTCATTTTTTTAAATAGACAAGACACGTTATGCCAAACTGATGCAATCGTTTTTTTATGTATTTCTTCATAAAGCCACACTTTTTCTCTATGAATAAAGTGTGTATATTCATAGAGAAAAATTATTATTACGTTATTGAATAACATTTTTAATTAACGCAAGAAATGCACTAGTAGAAGTAAGAAATAGTTTCAATCGTTATGGAAATATTTTAATTGGCAAAACTTTGCACGTGCAATCAAAACGTGAACTTTAACTGGGTTTTAATAGATTTTAATTGGTTTCTCCACCTGTTTCATTGAAACACAAACTGCACAAACTGAAACAAAGTTTGACTAATAAATTAACATGTACATAATATTTCCAAAACTTTTCAGTAATATAACAGTAACAAGAACTATAAATATGTCTGTTACACCTTTTTTTATTTAATTTAGAATTTCGATTCGTTGTTTTCAAATATAGATATTATTATCTATCACATTGTATTATTACAATACAAGCTTACTTTACTTGCTCATGTGTCTATGGTAGTTACCTGGATTAAAATAGCCAGTATGTGTTATACTCCAGTTCATAAGTTTATGAACTGGAGTATAACACATACTGTATATGTTATATGTTTGTGTATATGTTTGTTATTCTTTCACGCGAAAACTACATAGTTAAGAATTTATAACTTGGAATATACCTACATAACTATGTTTCCAAGTTATAAATTCTAAACTATGTAGTTTTCGCGTGAAAGAATAACAAACATACATACAAACTTTCGCCTTAGGAAGCAAGATTCCTATTTTTGTAGTTGTTGCACAATCACATTTAATATTTTCTATTTTGATAAAATGATTAAACTATTTGTGCATGAATGCATTACTTAGTCTTAGACCTTCAAACTAATCTCTCAAATAAGGCCTGAAGATCTGTGAGAGTGTTCTCAAAATCTCAAATTGTGGTTTTGGTGGTTCAAAGTATTACTACAGGATCGTAGTACAGGGCCCATAACCTGCAGTGGGTAAAATCAGGATGCGGATGATCATGGTGAATAATTAATTCAATAAGACCACTGTTTGATCTTAAATGATGATTTTTAATTGATGACTTTTCAATCAATGAATCAATGGATACCGTAAAGTATAAAAATAACTAAAAAGTTATTTCAAGACAAATAAGATACAAAAATGCTTGCGGAACGCTTATACCGTCCTATCTACTTAATGGACCTAATAAAATAAATAAATAAATATCCCTGGACATTCCACACAGCGTCATCTAATCCCAAGCTAAATAAAAATAATACATAAAAACATATGGTCAATACGTGCAATAGTTGACTAAACCGTTTTCCCTGTTTTCAAATATTTGACAATAACTTTCTACATTATTCTAATGTTTTGTTTTGGGCTATAGTTCTGCTAGTCACGGAATGGCTGTAAATTATAATGTTTCAAATAAGCATGGCGTAACCATGGAATAGTTATGTAAATGTGGATATTTCTGTATTGCCTGTATTGTCTTTTTGTGGTTTTCTGTGCCATATAGAAATCGTTAATATGTATTACAAAGTAAGTACTTCGTTTAAAAGAATTAAAATGTATATAAAGTAATATAAAGTAGGATTATGACTGGTCTTTTACCGCACAGACCACCGTACCGTACATCCACTCATACAATTTTTGATGTCTAATTTTAGTTAGATTTTATAAGGGTAACTCGACATTTAAGTAATCGTTTTAAATTTGTTGATTATCAAAAAGCAACTGAACTCGAAAATGATTTATGCCGGGTTGCAATATTCAACTTTCTAATAACCGTGGATCTGTCGCCATAGTAATATTGTTATCTGTCAAAAAGTGTCCTACATTTTTTGTTATCTAAACAAAGTTGCTATGGCGATCAATCTACGATCATTCCTAAGTTTAATATTGAAACCGGCCGTTAAACTTTAGCGATGCAATCACACTGTCTCACTAATATTATAAAGGTAAAAGTTTGTGTGTGTAAGTTGCAGGACCCTGGATTAAAAAATACGCTACTTTTTAACCCGGAATTCCCACGGCAACAGGAACTATTCACCGCGGGTAACACCGCGGGGCGCAGCTAGTAAAGATATAAACACCATATTTACAAAACAACGTTTAATAATTTCATAAAAATTTCATGTCCTTCCAATTCGAGTTGGAAGAAAAATAAAGCAACTTCACCCGCCTTCATTCCTTAATTGGATTCCCCTTGTTATGTGACCAATTACGCTATAATTATACCTTTTGGCCTTATTTACACAGAAAGCAGAGTGGATAGGGCAAGACGCAATTACAATGAAGAGGATTTTTACTCGGCTTATCGCATTTTTACGAGCACAATCAAGTCATAAGAGTGGACGTAATTTGTGTAAAAAATACATAGGAGCTATTATGTAACAATATAAATAAATAGTCATAATCTACACTGTAGATGCTGGAGAGCCATGATAGATAATTGTTCAATTATTCAGATACTTAAGTATTTATGACATTTTGTTGTGATCAGCGGTGTTGGCAGAGATCGTTCTTTTTTTTCTTTGTCGAAGGATATGGATGTTGTGTATGAATACAGTGTATGGTTTTTTACTCAAAAACACTAAAAAACTCATATTATGAAAAGGTTAAAAATAAATAAATATATTAATTGAACTAAATTAATGGAAAGGATCTAAAAATGTCTAAAAGATCTGAAAGAATATATCTACCGTCTCTCGGGAATACAGTCGTGATCATATTTCTTTTTTTTTATTTATGAACCTGAGTGGATTTTTTCCTCTGTTTTTAAGAAATATAGTTTTTTTTAAGATAATTTATCAACACAATAGTGGCAATTCTGGATATCGCCAAAACTTAACTAAACCAATTTGACAGCATTTAAATTGAAGCCATCCTTTTTATTTCGATCGTTATGAAAGGAACGGCAACATTTTTAGTGCTGTCAAATATGTTTAGTTAAGTTTTGGCGACATCCAGAAATACCACTAATGTTAAAGTTAGATTCTTCTTGAATTTTTTGACAAAATGAAACAAGTTTTCTGTGCAACACAGTCTTAGCCGTCCCTAACCATTTACGTTACAGGGAAATTATGTCAACATAACTTTACATCCCTTTTTTCTAACTTGATTAGCTGAAATTGGTTTTGTGAAGGACATTTAGAACGTGCTTTATTATCTACACGTAATTCATTTTTTGTACTACGAGTATTTCAATTTAGAGAGATTTTAATTTATTAACATCTTTCAAGTTTGTATAAATGTTTGTTGTTCTGTCTCGCGAAAACTACTGAACAGATTTGGAATATAATATGATCTGGATTAAAATAGATACTATATTTTATTCTGGTTTATACCAGAGGCCCTAGCCATGTTACATTTCGACAATCGCTTTCGATTAGAAACTAAAAAAAATGTATAGGAATTGACGTTCGATGACGAAAACTCGAGCGATCAGAAATGTCAAATCAAAGGTGTAGCGATGATAGAAATCGAATCGCTTCATAGCGAATGCCGGTTGGCTAGGCCCTCAGGCTCGCTTGTAAGTAGAAAACAGTAAAATTTAAACCATTTAAGTCTATAGTCAATCTATAGAGCCACAATCAGACAAATAAAATGTCCGCGCTAATACTTGGCGCACGCTAAGTAGTGCGCCGAGTTTTAGTTTTTGCGTACAAGCGACATTTAACATTAAATCAAACGCCATAACGTCTACATTCAAATATCAAAATGTCTTTGTAGAAAATTAAATTTGCTTGCAAATTTTTTTAGTGTTGTCAGCTATGAGATTGTGACTCTTTAGTTTAGTTACTCAATGATTTAAACGCATCTTTTGTTATACATATCCGTTGAAGTTACAGAACAAAAGTAATTGGATTCCCAGTATCAATTTAATAAAACGTGCATCGGGTTGGAGCTCGGTAACTAACTGAACTTTTTGTTTAGCCAGTTATTTTGGTTTGTGCGTTTTTTCGTTGCGCTCGCGGGTTTCAATCTAAATTTCATATCGTTTGTTACCTTGTATTTGAAATGTAGTCTATGAATAAATAGTTTTGCAAAAGGTATAACTAAATGAATGCCATAAAACAATAGTAGAGATTATTTTTTTAAACCAAATATGTATTTGGACATTCCTCTGACTATCCCTTAGACATCTTTAAAGACCTAAAATGTCTAAAAAATCTAAAAGATTTTGCCTACCGCACCTGGGAATACAGTCGTGATCATATCTAATTTTTCATTTGTAATTGTATTTAACTTCTTCGAAAAAAGAAAAGGTTCTATGCGCAACTTCGGGTTTCTTCGCCGATTTAGAAAAAAAAATTTACTTTATATATTTTTAACTTAAATTTTAAAAAGTTTACTTCTTAGAAATAGAATTAGAAAACTATTGGTGAGAATCTGACGAGAATCTTCAGAGTGCAGTAATTGCTGTCCTTACATTGAATTAAGTTTTAAATATTTTATATTTTGCATTTTCTATCTTACCATAAATGAAATATGAATGATAATAAAATTAACGCAACTCGACTTTTCATACTATCAAATCACACTGCAGATTAGTCGTAAAATTGAATTTGCGTCCATTCGTTCCAAAGCAATTTTATTAACGAGTGAAACTATTACCTAAACTAGATCATTACTCTTATTAGCTTGCAAATGAAGCGCTACGAAATCTAAATTGCGACGAGTTGTATTTTGATGCGTTTATTATCTGTTTAGTATATACAGGGTGGAGCATATGTTTGGCCCCTTAAGGGTACCTTTTTTTTGTAGTAAGAAGGTTTTATTCTTAGGCAAAAATATTGCCATTTTTTTTATTTATAAATAAATTGAACGTTATAATAATTCATTATTTAACACATCGGGAAATTACTCAAGTAAAAATTTCGTCTATTTAGATTTCCTATTCATAGTAATTTTCGGTGTTTAATATTATATAATATATAGTAAGATAATACTGAACATACTGATATTAGACAGCTATTAAAAGATACTATAGATACTGATTAATACTATTCCACTACCTTTAAGCATATATTGCTATTGACTGTCAACCATAACGCTTTAATCATAATATAATTTGCATTGACAAAATGCAATTTAAACTGCATAACTGGTGTAATCTGTTGAAATTGCTACGTTGACCTCCTGAACAGATTGGATTTTAGATGAAGTCATCTCCCCATTAAAAGTTGAACGGACTTTGTTGGTTATACCTCAAATTAGGCGCAAAAGAGAGAGCATTGAACAAAATAATTAGATTAAACAACTAATGTTATGCGTGTTTCATACAATTTGATAAATCTTTTTGTAACCGGTCTCCCGCGACATAGGCTAGCCTAGTGGGACCACCAGTTTATACCTTGTTTGTAATTTTGAATCTTATTTCTGGTAAATTTAATATTTGTTCCGTGTCTGGGTGTATTCTATGTAAGTATAATATTATGTATGTTTTACAAAAAAAAAGTATTTATGTAGTTTATCAGTCATCTGGTTACCATAACACAAGCATTCAATTGCTTAGCTTGGGACTAGATGACGCCGTGTGGAATGTCCAAAGATATTTATTTATTAAATAAATCATTTGTATTTGTTTGATATTGTGAGTGATAAATTGAGGAGTGCATGCTTGGCGTGGTATGGGTATGTCATGAGGAGGGATGAGAGGCATGTTACAGGGCGAACGATGAATATGTATGTGGATGAATACACTGGGAGGGGAAGACTTAACGAAAGATGGATGGACTGTGTACATGAGTGTGTGAAAAGGGTGAGTACTGAGATGACGAGTGATATTCTTCGAGAATTTCAAAGTGTTGCGACTATTACTTTTTTATAAATTATGTGTCTTCTGTTTCGTCTTTGAATTCAACACGACTTGATGGAAAATACATTCACATATATTATATAAAGTGGATAGGCTATAAAGTGAAGCTGACTAAGTCTTATTATTTTTAGAGTTGAAAAACCTACTGAAGTACGATCCTGATTCAATATTTTAACTAAACTAAACTTTAATAGAATGTAGTTAAATTAAATTGGTACTATTAAATTCTGATTATTATGGTAATTAAAATAAGACAGAAAACAGTACAATTTCACAACGTAGCTAGTGGATTTCATTTACTCAAGGATACATTTATCAATAAAATCAGTTCTTTTTATAAAAAGCTTCGACATTTTTGGTTTATTCAATATGAGAGATATCCAATTACAGCTAACGAGGAATCGTAGCAACAAGCTACGCCGCTACGCTGCTACGTAGCACGTAGCAATTATAATGCTACGAATCTGTTGAACTAGGGGCGAAAAAACATTAAACAACTTTGCTATCGAATTTGATTATCTGCATTATAAACTCTTATTATACTGATTGGACAACGATCTTTTTAGATGCCTGCGGCCTTTTTAGATGATTTAGACTAGAGAGTGCCAGGAGGCAATCTATGCCTACACTTTACGTGCTGCAGTGCCCGTACCGGTTCAGATGCCAGCATCCATATAATTATCTGAGCTCAACCGGCCATATCCACAGTACCTAATGAACATCAATACAAGTAGCGCTGACTAAGCCGCTCTTAAATCATTCAAATGAAGATGTCATTTGTAGTATGTCCTTCACTGTCTTCAGCATCGTCATCATCATTATCATCATTTGTCTGTAGCAGTTCTCTGCTGCTGAAGTCTCTCATTTGTTCAATCTGAGATAATACAATGCTAATAGATTTCCTCGTCAATTGATGATTCTTACTAAAACGCGTAAATAAGGCTGAGGTCACATAAAATATTTACAAGAGCATAATATCGGCAATATTACGTACATCGTGTATTCGGTGCGCGTATGTCGAATACACTTGAGAAACGGGCAGGAGCGAAGTCGAAAACTGTTCAGTTACTAGACAAAAATGTTGAAATGCCAATATGTAGAGTTGTAACATTTGTATAAAAAGTAAGTTCGGATGAGCAAGCGGCCAAGACTTGCGACGGAGTTTTTAGACCGCCTAAAGGCCATCAGGGCTTAACGACTGTATGATAGACATAAACGATTTCGATGTCTGAGTGTTGTAAAGTATTGTTATGACTAAATTCATAAAAGAACATAATTATGTATCATGAACAGTTACTTAAATCTAACCAAAGACGATTAATATCTAGAAGACAGACAAAGGCCATACACAAAATCGTAACCCTGATCCCGCTGTACCAGATAGCCTGGAAACTTTAAAACATCAATTTTATCCAAGAAATTTCAATACTTAGTTACTACTAACCTACTGGTAACAACAATATTCAATATAAAAAAAAAAAATTACGTAATTTTAACTAGAAAGTAATTGAAATTTCTTGGATAAAATTGACGTTTTAAAGTTTCCAGGCTATCTGGTACGGGTTACGATTTTGTGTATGGCCTTTGTCTGTCTTCTAGATATAAATCGTCTTTGATCTAACTAATCAATAAGCAAAGATTTATTTATTTATTTTATTTTATAGATAGTTGTCTAAAATGTATAATATGTATATTTTGTTTATGTTTGATCTACAATTGGCCTAAAATAGGATTAAGTACAAAACCTTATATTAATAACAAAATACCTACTCGTATTTTGTTCGATATAAACTCGAACATCTAATTAAACTTCTGTTAATTCGAAAATAAACACTAATTGTTATGATAAATTATACAACGATTCAGAATCTGTCACTTTTTTATTTTCAGAAATATTAGGAGCTAAAATTTTGCGTCTAAAACATTTATATCTCAAGGTAAACCCCGATACTTACAGAATAAAGTGCTTCGTCCATTGAGGTATCAATTTTCTAATGCGTGTTTGCGTCATATTTTATTGCCATTATCGTGGGTTTGAGTGGGCTTACTGCTCAGGCATGTTTTTATTGTGGCAACCCCGAATATTGTGTTTCAGTCCTACGCAGTTTGTTAAGGTAAGCTTAATAAAATTGAGAGTAAAAAAATAATGCAGAGTTTCTTTATAAATAGGTAGGTACAGGCTTACAATAATAATTTTGATTATTATTGTACTAAACTTAGGCCTTTACATCTTTACTAGATGATTTATGCAGAGTCAGGAGGCAAGCTTTGCCTACACTTAATGGGACACTGTAGTGCCGGGGACATTGTTGAGCATATAAATTTTTCAACAAGAAAAGTCCATTGATGCACGGCCGGATTCGAACTCACGACCTTCGATCGAAAGTCGAAGTACTTATCCACTTAGCCAACACAGCTTTTTATATTGTAATAATACTGATGATAAATTATAGCACGTTATTTGTAAATCTGTAATTGCTATTTTTATGATTTTGAATTAAAACTCTTTAATTTGATTAATGTTTCAATGGAATTCATAAATCGAAATATGAATTTATAATTAAACTTTACTTTATAAAAAATACTTTTTAAAGTTTCACTCGGTTGTCCGTCTGTCTGTCTGCCTGATGCCACAACCCTTTTTCTCAGAAACGGGAAGAGATAGAGAGTTAAAAACTTATACCATTAAATTATTTTTTTTATCTTATCACTGTACTCTAGATGTTTTTAAACCTGCTGTCCTAGAATTATGAAATTTGTATAAACTGTTATTATTCTGTTCTTGTGTTATTTATAAAGCTATTTTGTGTATACGGAACCCTCTGTGCGAGTCTGCCACGCACTTGATCAGAATTTTTTTCAGATAAATTTCATTCATAATTTTTTTACATTACAAAATGATTGCAAATATACTTCTACAAGGACTGTACCAACAAATTTCATTCCTACAATAACGTGTTCACATTGACGAATGAACCCGAAGATTGATCGGCAGGTTTGACAAACGACGGGACGCGACGAATTGGTTACGTGTCGACTGTAATGTGTTTTGGAAGCCCGATGCCAAACCCGGATCTTTTAGGAAATAGGAATTGTTTTACGAGTACAAGTAAGTCAAGATTAACATGAAAATGTACTTCATTTGAAATTTTAACCACAAAAATTACCTAAAATAATATTATGTACCTATGCATATTTTCGTAAAAATAATTCTTTATGAATAAGACCATCATTTCTTATTCATAAAGATTTGTCAATTATACCTAGATTTAAAAAATATTTTTATCTTGTTACTCTTATGTCAATGAAAAGAGATATCAACATATTTAGTATCCGTTTTAGCTAAAGTAGGTTTACTTAACCAATATGCATAAAGGGGTTTGGCGAAAAATACATAATTTTAAGCAGGCTCTTCAAAATCGCGAGTTAGTAATGGGATCTTGTCATAAAATAGAGTTTTTTCTCCGTATTTTTGTGATATTACAAATCAGATGTGAATAGTTAAGGAAACTATCGCGAAGAATGTTAAAATCTTCAAAGGATCATGAGCGTTTGAAGCCTTGAAATAATTTCATTTCATTTTCATTTATTTATTCCATTTAAAACAACTAAATTGTATGTACTTATAAAATACAACAACTTATATTTAATAATTTAACAGAAATCTCAAAAGTAAAAATAAGAATAATACAAAATTCATTAATAAAAAATAATTAGAATACACATTTAAACATTCAATTTCATTAATTTCTTCCTTATGGATACAGTCGTATATTTACGTTCATTTTTTTATGAAAGAAACTGCATTTTATGAACTCTCTTATACTTTATGAAGGCTCTCTATAAAAAAGTTTTTTATTATCAAACTGTCGTTATAATACTGAAAGACTTGAATTAACGATCCAATATGGCAACATTAGAATCAGAGTAACATTAAGGTAACAGTTATTACCTCATAAATTACTTGCGTGCTTAGCTACGGCACAGTGGGAAAGAAACGGCTTGTTCATTTAACTCACAAAAATCTCAACACCCATCCTATTCAACATTACTCAAAGAAAGTCCAAATATAAAAAAAACATAACTTATAAAACATTGGATACACACATTATGTGAGTATTACATTATCACTGCTAGTTTTTTTTATCGTTAATTGATTTCAAAAAGAAATTGAGAAATATTGGCTAAAAAAAATGTAGTGCATACAAAATAATATTTGATGCAAAACGTGTTAACTATATGGGCGCATTTGTTTTAAGAACACACGGTAGGATTTGACAGAAAGAAATAGAATAAGTTAAAAGTGCTACTCAATACTCATCCTATGAGTACGGAAGTGCTAAATCCTATCCTACTCATTAGGAGTCGACTTTTCGTTGGTCACTTGCTCATACAAACGAACGAACGAACTGAGTCTTTTTGATCTATTTAGTGTAGTTCGAATGTTGTAAGCCCCATAATTTGTTTACTTCATATGTTAGTTAAATTAATTGCATAAAACCACCACCTCCTGGTTTCGATATTCAACTTAGGAATGATCATAGATCTATATAGCCATAGCATTTTTTTTTATACAACAGCAAATGTATGAAACTTTTTGACACAACAATAATTATAATGGCGAAAGACTTACGGTCATTTGTAAGTTGGATATTGAGACCGGGCAAAAGAAGCATCGTCCCCCGACCACACACTGTTTTTTCTTTGCTCCACAATATTTGAAGTATGTGGTTACTAACCTAGCTAATTGAGCAATGGGCTATGATGCTTTGCTCTGTCGCAGAGCAAGGAAAGGATTAACGTGGGCGGAGGAGATAGATTTATAGATTGCCAAGGCTCCGATTTTCAGTATGTTTGAACAAAGTTGCATTTCACAATGCTTCTGAAATAAATAAAATTCTATGAAAGTTAACAAGTTTAGGTATAATAAAACGGGAAGAATCATCTTAGATGTTCAGACAATAGTGGCAATTCGGAGTATCGCAAAAGCTATACTCACTAACTAAAAATGTTGCCGTCCCTTTCATAGCGATGAAAATAAAAAGGATAGCATTAATTTTAGTTAGTTTAATTTAGCTTTTGCGACACTCCAAATTGCCACTAATGTGTAAGTACACTTATCTTTTGAAGAAGTCATAGAGATACGAAACATTTTAAGAAAAATTGTTAAGTTAATCATAAAAAAGGGCTCTCAGCATATTTGTTTAGTTACAGTGGATCTTCAAAGTCAGCAGACTTTATTGCAATTTCAATCGTTATGGTACTTTTTAAACTTTTGTTGCGTTATATCTTGTTAATTTTACAATTAATTTTACTTATATTAACGAGCCTTACGTTGTTTGACTGGTTTCCCACTGAAGCTCGACTATTTAAATTGTTAAGAGATCACTGAAAAAGACATCCCTCTAGACCTGACCTTGTGTTTTTACCTGATTTCCTTCACCGTTTAAAGCTCGTGTTAATGCGCATATATATATATGGATAATGGATGTAAAAGTCTGAAATAAAGAAATTTTTATTTTTATTTTTTTATTTTTATTTATATAAATATTTCGTAAGAAAAAATCCATTGATACACGGCCGGAATTCAAACCCACGACCTTCGGATCGAAAGTCGAGGTACAATTATCAAAGTTGCATAGTTATTAGTTAAATAAGTTTGATTGATAATAGGACATAACCTTAAATTCTCAACCTTTATTAATGTTAGAGATAAAAAACTACACAGCCTAGATTTTTTTTTTAAATCAATTACTTACTTTGTAATCATGTATATAGTATATGAAACGAAATCCACAATAAAGTCAAAAACCTTATACCTAGTCCGAACACGTTAATTCGATAATGAACGCAAGGGAAGCATAAAACCATGACTGAGCTAATACAAAAATCATCCACACGTAATTCCCGCCAGTAATCAGGCGATCAGATCGCGTGCTCGCGTGCCTGATTACGTTGCGTGCACTGTTTTCACTTCAACTCAGTCTTTCTTGAGTGCTCAATAAAGCTTCGGTCTCGTGTGTTCCGGAAGCCGGCAGTTGACGGACGACATATCCCAATCAATCTGGATGTATCATCGAAAAGATAGATAGGCCCTTAACCTTTTTTGTTTTCCTAGTTCTTATCAGAGTTAACCAATTGCTCATATGAGCTTAGTTTTTTAGTTCTTAGAGGTGTTGATTACGATCGTTATCGATAAATTTTACTAAGACATTATTTGAGTGAACTTGTCTAGTTTACGGCCCAAGAAATATATTAATCTTCAACATCGGTGAAGAAATTCAATGCCAAAAAGTAGACCAGTCCAGCTTTATAATAATATATCCATACCTACCAATTCATGTCACAAAAAATTTTACAATACTTTTAAGTCACCCAAGTCAGCACAAAAATAAAACATTTTTGCATAGTCACAAATTAAACCGACGCTCACGTTTTGCGAACGTATAGTGGTTCATAATTGCATATTAATTTCATACAATTCTACTAAGATCTACGCTATATTGTGGTTACCGTTTTTTAGCAAACAAAGGCTTGAAAGGGCACGGTACCTTAGAGTTAGAGAATTGTTGACTACCTCTGGGAATTATGATCGATTGTGTACCGGAAGGGGTCAGTCCCCCACTCGATGGGACGATGTATTTCTGATACAATACGGGTGAATTGATCAAAATGGTCACCCATTTTTTAGAAAAAACCCTAAAAAAATATGTTAGAACCCTATTTTTTTAGGTTCAAAGTGTTATTATTATATTAACTTTACAAACTTCTTAATAAAATACTATGCTGATAATGATTATTTAGATTGTTGAAAGCTAGCGGCGGAGCTTACGATTTAATTTAATGCTTTTTATAGTTTGTACGAGGGGAACCCATTTCGTCTCCGAAAATCGATTGTCCGTAAATGACAATCAATAACAAGTGTCTCCGAAACATAGGAATCCATAATATTATGGTCCCATAACTATAGTTTATAATAAGATATTGTTCATCCTTATGCTCCTAATGCATAAATTGATGTTACCTAATACTCGTATTATAATCCCAAATTTTAATCGTTATAAACATACGTGTCATAATAATAAAGAATCATAATACTTCCACTTCTGAATAATCATGACATGTTTTCGAACGTTTATAATTATGTAAAACAGAAATTACTTAGGTTGTATCCACCCAGATCGAAATCAGTTGGTTAGGTTAGGTTTGAACAGTGACCACTAACGCGCGAGGCGAGCGAGCGTAGTGAGCGTGTCGTGGCAGCGGCCGCCGAAATGCCAATAAAATGTGGAATAAAAGTAATCAGCCACCAAGATCGAAATCAGTTGGTTAGGTTAGGTTGAAACAGTGACCACTAACGCGCGAGGCGAGCGAGCGTAGCGAGCGTGCCGCGGCAGCGGCCGCCGAAGCGCCAATAAAATGTGGATTAAAAGTAATCAGCCACCAAGATCAGTTACATTCCCTATGCTGCCTTGTGCTTGAGACACAATGCTCTTATTCAAAATAAAGTGTTCAAATATTTATGAATACTTACATTATCCTCATAAACTATTATGAAAATAAAGTTATGAGTTAGTTACATTATGGATTATGTTATTTATTGAGAATGATTTTACTATTTTAAACATTAGGGATGCCGATACTAGCCATAACTATATTAGGGATCCTTATATTATAGATCCTGATTATACGGGCAATCGATGATTATGAAAACCCAATTTATAGAGATTTATTTTAGGAGGATAAAATTTCGGAGACAAAATAGAGACCCTTGTACGAGATATCGTGTTAAAAAGTAGACATAAAAAAACTCAAAAGGAAATGGTGAGTTAGCTCGGGCAACCGTTTGGTACACAAAATTGTATAAAACACATTTAACTTTATCATTTACTTTTGTTTTGTAGGTTTTACGCTAATAAACACGAGACTAGCTCAATAGGTAGGTACATAAAGAAACGTCGGGATAAAATTAAAATTAAATAAAGGTAAATAGCGATAAATACCCGTAAATATATGTTTAATCAGGTACATAAAGCACGGTAAACGATCTGTCAGATCATAAAGGTTTTAAATTAACAGATTATAGATACTATATTTCACGCCGCCCATTGTACAGTGACGGTTTGAAAATGTTCATCGGTTTGCAACTTGATTCGTTCAACGAGCACGAGCACATAATCCCTTTTGAAACTTGAAAAAGGAACGTCACGACACTGCTTAATGTTGGTACAATAAAAATTGATTCTTGCAATCTGGTGCAAGCGGAAACAGACTTTAAGGTCACAAACATTTTCAAACCGTCGGTGTACATTGTTTGGTACTTACTTAGTTTTTTCACAAGTTGTTAATTGTATCTTATTTGAGTGTACAATAAAGAATTTTCATTCATTCATTCATTCATTTCAGAATGATAACTAACACTTGAATTACTTTTAAACGTTTAAGAATCAATATAATTCTTCGCCGGTTCTTTGTGATTAATGTCGTAAAAATCATACAAAAACCAGTGAGCTACGTACCTTTTATAACCGTTCTTCTGGTAAGTACAAAGCCACATTTAGGCCTGTATTCAGAGACCTTACTCAAGCGTCGATCTGTGCTTGAGCGTCGATTTAAGTATCGTTTCTTATTCAAGAACGTTACTTGAGAGTAGTTTTGCTGAACAGAGTTCAGCTGAGTCGAGTTCAGCTGAGTCGAGTTCACCTGAGTAATTCCTTATTCAAAAACCTCAATCAAATGAAATCGATGCTTGAGTTTGACATTTTTCAAAGGAATCTGAGTAAATGCTTGAGAGTGGTCTGGACCACGCTTGAGCATTTACTCAGATAGCATTTTTGTTTTGTTTTCAGTAAAAATGGATAATATATTCGATTCGTTGTATTTTCGAGGTCATCTAAGCATGCTAGAATAACGGACACACAAGACAAGACTTCAAAATATGCATGGGGACCTTGTTTCTGTTTCATACAGACAAATGTTATAAGGACTTGTGAATTTATAGTTAGTATTAGCACAGATAAAGAATACTATTAGTTTAGTCTTGGTAGGTAGGTACTCATAAGGATTACTTACCTACTTTATTTATGTCGAAAATTCTACCTACGTACATAACCTAAACACATTTGGTTTGGCTGGGGTAAAATAAAAAATATATTGACAAAACTACCATAATGTTTTTATTTAATATTTTACACACACTTATTTAAAACGTATTAAATAAAGTTTATAGGAGTCACGGGAAACAGCTAATCGTTAGATCATGTCCAGGCTAAGCTTGTTGAGAGAGATCCTTCGTGCGTGTCTCGTCATCTTCAACGAGTGCTGGTGCTATCTTCCACAACGTTTGTGTCTACAAACACTACATAATGCATCAGACCAGGGCAAGAAGCACTACCGCCGATAACCAAGCAGTATTACCTGTCTTTGGTCAAAACGTAAAAATAAATTCATTGATTTCACATTTTCATCCCGCGATTTGGCGATTGTTGAAATTTGATTGACTTGCTTGACGACTGACGTATGAATGAATGAATTTGTCAGTTTTGTAAAGTCGTTCCGTTACACGTTATTTTTACTTAACTTTCGAGAGTCGCCATAAATTTTTCATCCAGGCATTTTGAATTTCTGCGTATAACGGAATGGAAGTACAAAATAAATTAAAAATGTAAATGAGAACAGACTGAATTCATAAACAAAAAGGAATCGACACTTGAGACTCGATTTAGCTGAGCATTTACTCAAGCAACGTTCTTGAATACAAACGATACGTAAGCAACGAATTTTTTTATTTATTTATTTAATACTTTATTGCACACTTATATATAAATACAGAGTACAATTGGCGAGCATAATGCCAAAGGCATTTTCTACCTGCTAACCAACCAACAGGAAAAGTTTAAAGGCGTGCTAATTAAAAAAAAAAAAAGACATAGCTTAAAAACTAACATAACCTAAATATAACACATAGGAGGGCAAGTGTATACACATTTAAATATGATACATGAAATAAAATATTTATATAAATTACACTATAATAAAATATATTAAGTTCTTATATGCATTTATACTTACATTAAAAATGGATTAATGTGTTGAAAGTGATTTCAACAGAAATTCACGAGTCTTAGCTTTAAAATTTGCTCTTGAGTCAATTTTCCTTAAGTCGACAGGGAGGTTGTTCCAGAGTCTAGCTGCTTCGATAGAGAAAGACTTATCACGAAAGGAAGAGCTGTGGGCCGGAATTTTAAGGAGCAGATTATCGGATGATCTCAGAGGTCTCTCATGTAAATCTGCCAGGAAACTAAACCGATTTTTGAGATAGTCTGGAGAAAAAGGATCTTTCAGTACCGAGAAAAGAAAACAGAGGACTCTCAGATTCCTACGTTCACGAATGGGGAGCCACTTCAGCTTGGCGCGATATTCGCTGATGTGATCATATTTGCGCAAGCAATAGATGAAACGTATACCAGCATTCATGAGACGGTCTAGTTTATTCACTAACTCCTGATTGAGATCTATAAAAGCAACATCTGCATAATCAATTATCGGTAACAACAAAATCAATGCTTAAGCAGAGTTCCGCTGAACCGAGTTCAAATCGACGCTTGAGTCAGGTCTCTGAATACCGGCCTTAGACCTCATTAGTGATTCAAACGTAAACTAGTGCTCAGGTTAGCCAGTAAAGCAGGTGCATAGAGCATAAACAGAGATAGCGGCAAACTGCACTAATATACGAGTCAGCGCAGGTGGGAATGTGGTTATGGATATTCCTCGATTTCTATGTTTATTTAGAGTATACACATAATTTCGACGAATATGAATCTTTGATGTGACGTTATTCTTAAAACAAATGCACTTATCATTTGTATTGTCACAAGTGCCATGCTTTGTCTGGGAATCGAACTAATTTACTTTTAATAAAAAACTCAGGCCTTTACTAATAAAATCATCTAGTAATAGTATAAGTAGTAATAGTATAGTAGTAGTATAATCATCTAGTAGTATCGATAATTGCCTTTGACGCTGTAGCGTCAAAGGCAATTATCGCCTACACTTAACGAGACAACTGTAAGCTAAGAGGATGGTTTAGATGCTGGGCCTATTCCATCAATGTCCCAGGCACTACAGTGTCAGAAGCGCTCGTGGCGAAGCTTGCTAAGACGTTCGATCGTTGAAGTTAAGCAGCGTTCGCAGCGGCCACTACTTAGATGGGTGACCGCAAATGGCATTATCAGCTGAGCGCTTCCGTGCTTCGGAGGGCACGTTACATTGTCGGTCCCGGCTTTTAAAGTCGTTAAGCAAGAGGCCTTCAGGTGGCCACTTGCTCATACGAACTTACTACAGTGTCCCGTTGCTTTTTTTATTACTAAATACAAAATGTTTAATTTGTTTTCAACTACGATACACAAAAGCAAAGCTATTTCTAATCATATCCACAATTGGTTCCACGGATGAAGAGACGACTTGAACTATTCAAATCACGGGCATGCGGCTATTAATATCGGAAGTCTGTACTGTTTGAACAAGTGGACTTAGAATGAAATATAATGCCGACATAGAGACGGTCATTTATTGTTGCGACTTGCAAAATAGCACAATACCTGAATTGAAATAATAATCCAATTCGAACTAGTTTTGTGTTCGGCCGCCAATTAACTTTAACATCCTATCTCAAAAATATTATTTGAAAGTATTTGATAAATTTTGTATCGTAATTTATACACTGTTTTATTTACTAATAGCTTACTCGCCTGCGGCTTTACTCACGTGGTACTAACCCGGGTATTTCACGCAAAAACTACTGAACGGATTTGGCTGGAACTTGGAATGTACATCGTTTATGACATGAGATTACACATAGGCTTCTTTTTGCTTGAGTAAAAAACATCCATCTATACATTCATACAAATTTTCACGTTTATTATATTAGTAGGATACTTTTTAATATTTTATTAAAACCAAAGTTAACCAACTCTTTAAAAAATCAATTTTAATTATTTTCTTGACTATATAAAAACGATTATCGCATAAAATATTATTAGTGTTTATTATACTACCTAATTTAAGTAATATCACAGATAAAATAATGTAATATTAAATACTCCAAAATAGTATAATTGTAGTATTTTACTCGATGACGACAGAAACTAGTGTTCACTTCCCAAAATCCCACAATTTATGCCATGCAACACCAATTTTAAACAATAAAAAAGGTCTGTATTTTCATTCAATGCCATGAAAGCGGAAATGTCTGTAGATTTGTATTGTTTTGGTATTTGAATGGAGTTTGAAAACTAGAAGGTAACTTTCCCAAAGTTTTAATACTGCTTCAGCGTTTACAACAAACCATTAAAATAAAAATAACTTTTGTAAAAGATGACTTAAAAATAATGTACGCAATTAATGAAAGTAAGCTTTGAGAAGTAGGGCTTGCAGTGAATAATACTCACTAGAAACAATGTTTTCTTTAAGCTGCAATAAAAAAACAAGATAATGAAAATAAAAATTTTAGAGAAAAATCATTAATTATACATTTTGTATGGAACAAGATGGAATTTGTGAATTTTTCGCCAAAGCTGACCTTGGCCTTAAATCTTAACCTTGGTGATAAATACCCTTAAATATATGTTTTTTTTGTGTTCTGTTCTGACCGTGACAGTTCGTTCGTTCGTTCGTATGAGCAAGTGGCCAACTCTGGTGATGGAGTTTTTAGGCCGCCTGAAGGCCTCCGTCATGGCTTAACGACTTTAAAAGCCGGGACCGACAATTTAACCCTCCGAAGCACGGAAGCGCTCAGATGAAAATGCCACTTGCGGTCACCCATCCAAGTAGTGACCGTGACAGTATAAAAAAAGACAATCTTATAACTGTTTAGTTCAATTCTGAGTCGGTATTATCGCTCGTTATAGCATTTAAATCTTTTAAAGTTCTAAGCATTTAATGACAACTCAGCTTACCCAACAAGAAACTCAACATCAAGTAACCCTACACAAAACAATGGTAAAAGCTAATTTAATATTTGCCCAACTTAGGTTCGCAAGGGTCTGTCAATAGGGTATTGTAACAATGAACGAGTGGGGTACACAAGTGTCTCGGTTTCCCGAACAAACATTGATCTTGTATTTGTCTTGAAGTAGGAGGAAATGCAGACCGACTTCTTATCCAATAGACTTGCTACCACGCCACAGCTTAAGGCCGTTTGTCCACCGCCGCCGTCACCGGGACGTCAACGAGAACGAGATGACGGCGCCAAAGTACTGATACATAGACTACTATAGCCGCGTGTCCACCGCAAGTCCGTCACGTCATCTTAAACTCGGCCCGAAATAATCTCGTTCTCGTTGACGTCCCGGTGACGGCGGCGGTGGACAAACGGCCTAATGGCCTTATTCATAAAGATTTTAAAATTGGCTTTTTGACGGGAATTCAAGATGGCATGTTGTCTCTTTTGTTTTATTTTCCGAAATTTGTGTTTTGGCGAATGTTAATATGTAATAATGGTGGATTATTAACTGTTAAGTGTTCGTGAACGTACATAAGTGTAGGCAAATGAAACAAAACTGTATATCATTGCATTTCGAGTTCTCTCAAGAAGTCCATGTAAAAAGCTGCAGTAAAGAACCCACATCTTTACTGACGCTGACTATGACTTTGACTTGACCTTGACTGACTAAAACATTTAAACACATGGTAGTGGCTAAATGCGTGGCACAAGCCGTGCGAAAGCCAAATCTAAGAAGTGAAGTGAAGTGATTTTAAAATTTAATATTGATTTAAAGAATGCTTTTTTCTTGTTAGTCCTATGTCAATGAAAAGAGATAGCAACAGATTCAATATCCGTTTTAGCTAAAGTAGGTTTACTTAACCAATATACATGAGGGGGTAAGCTTTTTAAGCTCAATCGTGAGACTGTGATTTTTTTGTTTTATCGTGTGTAATGTCTAAGGATATCTTTAGGCTCTTTTGTACATTGTGATTGATCTTGTATTCAACTGATTATGATGGGAAAAGTCGCCGGCAAGAGGCGTGTTGGTCGGAGGAAGAAATCCTGGTTGAGGAACATCAGGGAGTGGACGGGGATAGCGAGCGCTGCCGAACTATTTCACCTCGCTAAGGACCGTGAACAATGCCATATTGACTGCCAACCTTCGCTAGTCGGAGAGGCACCATAAGAAGAAGAAGATTGATCTTGTAGATAAAAGTGTGTTTATATACAATGTATTTTAAGATCGTCATAAAAATGTTGTTGTTTAACAAGCATTACATAGGCAATATCAGTAAGACCTCACACTGCCTCTAATATATTCTTGACGAACAA
This sequence comes from Xanthorhoe designata, assembly GCA_963582015.1. Lineage (NCBI taxonomy): Eukaryota > Metazoa > Arthropoda > Insecta > Lepidoptera > Geometridae > Xanthorhoe > Xanthorhoe designata. Next base: position 1,912,951 of record OY757038.1, read on the forward strand.
CCGATGAAATGATAACTCATTCAATTGAATTACTAATGCATTAAGACCGCGTCTGAATCAAAGATCAGATAGCGTAACATTGATTGTTTGTTTTTGAGATTAAACATACTGTGATGAAAAAAACTTCGCCCGAAAACTGAAATGCTACATAATGTAGTTGGCGCTTAACATTGACGTTTGCCTATACAAATCTGAATGGTAAAAACGTCTCAAATGGTTAAAACTAATTTTCTTCTTCTTCTTATGGTGCCTCTCCGACTAGCGAAGGTTGGCAGTGAATATGGCATATTGTTCACGGCCTTTAGTGAGGCGAAATAGTTCGGCAGCGCTCGCTATCCCCGTCCACTCCCTGATGTTCCTCAACCAGGATTTCTTCCTCCGACCAACACGCCTCTTGCCGGCGACTTCTCCCATCATAATCAGTTGAAGTAGGACATATCTCTCGTGTCTTATGATATGTCCAAAGTAACTAACTTTTCTTAGTTTGATGGTGTGCAAAAGTTAGCGTTTCTGATGTGCTACAAACTAATCTCCAGTAAGTTAAAACCTAGACAACGTAAGCAAAACAACGACAGAATATTTTAACTGGCTGTTAGTAGTTAAAGTGAGTAAAGAAACAGATAATCTACCTATACCATCCCGTCTACAGAGCTCAAGTGGTACACAAGAACTCGTTTTCCAGTCAATCTGCTCAACAATCAACGCGGACAAATACTTTGTGCACCCTTTGTGAGTGAATTCTAAATAAACATCTTATATCCGGGTAGGTTAAAGACAAATTTCTTTATTTTTAATCTTAGTGAACGACTTTGACTAACCCTAAAGACATTTTAAATAAACTAGTCTAAACAAAGAATTGAAATGAATAAAAAGTTATTGAACAATGATATAATTTCAACATACTGGATAAATAAAATCCACATAAGAATAAAATCCACAGTTTGACTTAGATCACTCCTGAACAAAGACCTCTTTTTAAATAATTTATTTGTACTACATAAAACCTTGTTGAATCTAGATATTTCTTTATAAGACAAATAAATAACACACATACTTTATATCAGACTCAGAACAAATATCTAACTTTATCAACCAAATGTTTTTCTAAGTAAGAGTCTAAGTAAGTTGATCGACCCGAGGCACGGAAGGCACAACTACCAACAGAGCTTCTGGCGAGACGAATTTTCAATAACTTGAAACATAATATTTTCTGGAATTTACATATTGAGTATCATATAACTGGATTGTCGCTTATCCATCGGCCGAAGTCCTGTCATCTCGTCTGACAGACATTGAGATGCAGTATAATTAGCTTAGGAATGCAAAACCACTGATCTGTTACGTATGGATGTGATTATTGTCTTTTGTATAATGCTCTTTGATTCGGTGATGAAATTTTGACAGAAAAAATTTGAAAAGATTATTTGTTTCTTGTATGGATATTTTAACGTATCTAGATATCATTTCTATAAAAATTTGTTATGCAAACACAAATACATAAAAATATCTAATTTCCATAGCGTTTGGTATAGACCACAGATTTTTACTTTTATCCATTCTTTCATTTAAAAAAAACGAAGTTTAAAGTTAAGTAAAAGTCGTTTTTACCAGAGTTGGCCTCCGTTTTTACCACTTGCTCATACAAATGAACGAACGAACGAACAGGTAATGTTTTTTAGTACAATTAAACTTAAGTTCTTAAAGTTACTCAAATTTAATTAAATGTAGAACCTGAACAGCATATGCATGTTGGGTCCACTCCATTTTAACCAGACTTTATCTATGCCAAATTTTAGTAGGTATATGAAATAGTAATTTAAAAGCCAAAATACATTTCCCAAAGCATTATAATTCACGTTTCCTATTACAACTACCCAAGGTTCAACTTCCAACTTCAAACAAATGATGTATCTCTATGATATGTCCATTGACAAATCAAGGTCTCAAAGCGTCTATGAATAATTAAAGCCTATCTCTGCATCATGATGGGTTTGATTAGCTGAGATGATGGTTTCATTGTGTGGACGTAATTGTAGTAGGTATATACACTTTGCTTTGTTTGTTCTACTTGGATAGTAACTTTCAGTTTTCAGTTTCTGTTTACATATATACTTACCAAGTATCATGTAGATTGGATTAACGGTTCGACAGATGTGCCGGGACGTACAAACTACAACGCAAAATTGCCCAAGTTGCCACTAAGATCTTGGTTCGCTTCGCTCACTCGATCGATAAATTATTATAAGCTTTTTGCATATTTTTGTCATAAAACATATCTGTTCAAAGCAATATCTAAATATTGAAACCTAACATTTTTAACAACAAGTCTCAACATTCATATTTCACATCAAAATTGTGCAGAAGCCACTGAAATACGCGTTTATTGGACGTCGCGTCGTCAGAACAAACATAGATAATCCTGGTTTATGAGTCCGAAACTTTGACCACTGGTAAATCTTTGAGTAAATAAAGTAAAAACGAATATTTCGTCAAAGATATCTCCAAAAAAGTCTGGATGAAGCATGATGTTAAAACTTACGGGATATTTTGCTACGGAATTTATGAAATATCTGGATTTGAACTTTGAAATAAAAACGTGTCCATTTAGCTTTTTACTAAAAAAAGACTGATAAAATGAAGCTCTGATTCAGAATCACTTTCGCATTCAATTATATGAAACATCCATCCAAAAATATCATCTATTTTAAAAAATGTTATGTATCGTCAATTTCAAAAAGCGAACGAGTTAATCCGATTCGGGATTTGAAATTGGTACGTTTGGTTTCGTTAGGTTGTCAGCTTGTCTGCACCGGATATTAGCAGGCTTGCGGCAGACGCGAGGCAAAACCAACAGGGGTTCGATACAAAAAGAACCTATTTTTAGATTTATGCATCCTCGGTATCATTTATCTAACTTCCTGTGACGTAAAAAACAACCATATATTTTTCAAGATATCTATTTATTGATAACTTGAGCCTTGTCATTTATAATGCACTTAGAGGCTACTGAACTCAAATGGTTAAAATTCAGTAGTTGTTTCACTCGGCCAGCGAGCCTCTAATATGCATACATCTATACTAATCATTTAGATGCGATAGTAGTTCTGTCTGTTTGTTACCATTTCACGCCTAAATCACTGAAGTTTTGACTAGTTTTTGATATATTGGACCTTAAAGAAAGACATTAGCTACTTTTTGTGACCAAAATACTTGAAGGGGGTGAAAGAGGAGTTGAAAATTGTATATATATCAATTATTAATCTAGTAAATTTATTTATCTTAGAACTCATAATTATCATTGTTTGATCAAAATTGGGAATTATTTAATTTCGATTTGATTTGACTGATATTAAAAGCTAATTATTTCTAAGAGGAAGGGAGGTTTGGGCTTCTGAAGTACTTATTCTAAGCAGACAAAGTCACGGGCATCAGCTGTCAATAATTTCAGGAAACAGACACAACCGCCCCAGTACATAAATATAATTATGTATTATAAATAGGTAGGTATACAAGTTAATGAGTAGTCCTCTGACACGTTTCCAATAATGGATATTACTTCGAGTCAATGACGCGGAATGTAGAGTGTAGTGGAGCGAGAGCACGTTTAGAATACAGGAGTATTAAGCACTAGTTCGAACGTGTTCAAATTGTAATTAAGTAACGAACTCTGTTTAGAAATTTCATTTCATTTTTTAATTTTTCAGCCATTACTGTCCCACTGCAGGGCAGAGGCCTCCCTTCCATTTCTCCACTCTTCGCGATTTAAGTGGACATCCAACTCGTCACGCCATCTCCTTCTAGGCCTACCAAGTCTCCGTTTGGCGTTGGGTGGGATCCATTCTGTGGTTCTTCTTGCCCACAAGTCGCGTGACATGCGGCAGACATGTCCTGCCCAGTTCCATTTGAGGCTGCTTTATGACCAACGTCAAATAAATATAGCATTCTTAAAATTATAAAAAATTACTTATTTTATAAAGGTGGAAGTATAACACCCATATTCTTAGTCGTAACTTTACCTTTAACTCCACTCGACCTTCACTCAAACTCATTCGAGGTTTAAGTGTAAGTGTGAATGTTTGTTACTCCTTCACGCTCATACGACTGGACGGATTTGTATTAAATTTGGTACCAGAGGGCCTAGCCAACCGGCATTCGCTATGAAGCGATTCGATTTCTATCATCGCTACCCCTTTGATTTGACATTTCTGATCGCTCGAGTTTTCGTCATCGAATGTCAATTCCCATATATTTTTTTAGTTTCTAATCGAAAGCGATTATCGAAATGTAACATGGCTAGGGCCTCAGGATAGCTTATATCCTGGATTAACACATAGGCTACTTTTGCTCCCGGTATTCCCACGAGGATGGGAATTAGTCACCGCTGGTAACATCGTGGGGCGCAGCTAGTTATGTATATCTCAAAATATTTCATAAATTGAAGAAAATTCTGCACAAATTGTTTGTATAAATTTTATAATAAGATCTTACAGTTTTAGATAATTGAATAGGCAGAAAATGGTGCTAACTCCCTGAATGTATTAATCACTGGATCGCTGGGTAAGCGATACACTTTTAATATCGAAGATTGACGATAAATACCGAGATCTACGTGCGCTTAACATGTTAAACGGAAAACATTCTATGCATTTTAGATTTTACTCGTATCGAAAATGTAAACATAAACTACTAATAAATAAAAAGAGATGTGGTGACTGTGTGGAATGATTTTGATTTTGACTTTTAACCTAGTTGATGTGAGTGTTGAGAAAATGTCGTATGGAAATCACCGTAATTCAGCTCAGAGGCGAATTTTATCTACATCTTACACGATGCAAGATTCTTGCCGCTTGCATATAATTAAATTGACTGTCATCATGACTTGCATGATCTAAACATCAGTTGCAATTATTGAACGTCAATAAGATGCGCGTAATTATTGCATTCAATTATTGCTCTGGTAGGTACAAGAAAAAGGGCATCAGGTAAATGGTACTTACCGTGCTTCGGAGGGCACGTTAAATTGTCGGTCCGGCTTTCAAAGTTGTTAACCCATGACGGAGGCCTTTAGGCAGCCTAAAAACTCCGTCACCAGAGTTGGCCACTTGCTCATACGAACGAACGAACGAGCGTCGAACCGCTCGACAAGGTGGCGTGTATCTTTTCTACCATTGCAAATCTGTGTGTATTTTAATTGTCTAAAGTCTAACTAAACAGTTAATAAATATTAAAATAAATTGAAAATTTAAAATGATAAGTAAGTAAGTAAGTTCGTATGAGCAAGTGGCCAACTCTGGTGACGGAGTTTTTAGGCTGCCTAAAGGCCAGTTAACACCAGTTTACCGTAGTATTGGATACTGTCCTCGATACCGAGTCAAGTATCACAAATGTATGAAAATCCAGTGCAGCGCCGCCCCCGGTAACTAGCATGAACTAAAAATTCCATACATTTGGAATACTTGACACGTGAGCGAGGATAGTTAACTACACCACTCGAAAACTGATGAAAGGCCCCCTGGTGACGGAGTTTTTTAGGTTTTTTGAAATTATTTTAATAAAGATAGACCTTGACATACAAAATAATATCAATAAATATCCTTGGAGATTTATACAGGGTGTTACCAGACCACTACCGAAAACTTTAGGGGGTGAAAGTACCCATCAATATGAACAACTTTTTCTAAGAAACCAACACTGTGAACGCGATAAAAAAACAGCAGTTCCATACATAAGTTCAATACCTACTTGGCTAAAGTGTATGAAACAGCTGTTTTTTTTTTCGCGTTCACAGTGTTGGTTTCTTAGAAAAAGTTGTTCATATTGATGGGTACTTTCATCCCCTTAAGTTTTCGGTAGTGGTCTGGTAACACCCTGTATACTTATAATAGTCCCAAGCTAAGCAATTTAATGCACTGATGTCTGATATACAGTCTTCTGGTTACCATAACACATAAGTATTTAAGTACAAAAATATTATGACAAAAAAAACAAACAAAACCGATGGAGGTAACTAGTGAGGGTTTCAAATAAGGCGTGGGTGCCTCGTGTGCACGTGACTAATTACGAAGGATATCCTGAATACCCGTGTGTTGTATTGAAATATATGTAAATGGACCGATTGGTCTTTTGTGAGACTATGAATAAACCAGACTGGTTGATCAGGGAGCAACTTATTGAAATTCATGTTGGGTTTTTTATTACTGAGTAACACAAGTAGGGGCTTTCAAAAGTTAGCTTTGATAAATATATACGTAAGTATCATAGTAATTTTCTAAGTACAAATTTTTATTACGTGCTTTTAATTTTGTTAATTAGTAAAAAAGTATTTATGGCGAAATACTTTTAATTTTGTTATTAACATTTGTAAGTGTTTGTGTTATTGTGACAAAAATAAGCTCTCGTGGCGAAGCTTGCTGTGACGTTCTTGATAGATCGACGAAGTTAAGCAACGTTCTGAGCGGTTAATACTTGGATGGGTGACCGCAAGTGGAACTAATATCTGAGCGCGTCCTTGCTTCGGATGGCACGTTAAATTGTCGGTCCCGGCTTTTAAAAGTCGATAAGCCATGACGGCTTCGTTCGATAAGTTCGATAAGCCATGGAGCGGAGTGTTCTTGGGATCAAACGAACAGACAGGGTCCGAAACACTGAAATCCGATCGAAAACGGGCATAGCGGATGTAGGTACGAGGACTGCGCGCTTGAAATGGGATTGGGCAGGTCATGTGGCTCGAATGCATCCAGAACGTTGGGCGAGACTCGTCACTCAGTGGGTGCCCGAAGACAGTCGGAGACGACGCGGCAGACCCAGGAAAAGATGGCGAGACGACCTGGATGCATTCGAATCAAACTGGCAAACTGTTGCCTTGGAGCGCAAAGAGTGGAAGTTGAAGGGGGAGACCTTTGCCCAGCAGTGGGACATGATAGGTTAAATAAAAAAAAATAAAAAAAAAAAGCCATGACGGACGCCTTAAGGCGGCCTAAAAACTCCGTCACCAGAGTTGGCCACTTGATCAGAACTTAGTGACAAAAATCGAATATGATACTTAGAATAGGTTCAGAGATCTCATGATCGATTAGCGTAAACAAAATAAAAACTTTCGAATTTAATTTATTAAAACCTTGGAATGGTCAAAGAATAAGCACCAACAGTAATTTTTCGTTAAAAAAAATGATACTGTAAAGCCAGTCTGAGAAACCAGGACATTTCATTATAAATGAAAAATCTTACTAAAAGTTAAAGGCTCCGGCAGGATTCGAACCTGCGTAGATACAAGCGATCGCTCTTAAGCCGAGCTGGCCTGACCACTAGGCTACGGACCCTCTAAGCCGAGGCCCGAAACTATTAGTAATACCTAAGTGTGGTTTAACACTGTAAAATAATAAATAAACCAGGACATTGTCGATTAACTATTAATTCATACTCACCCTTTTCACTATCAGACCGATGATAAAAGATTCACGTTACTTTATGGCTTTGAACTATGTAGTTCAACATTATATTTGTGGATAGCCATTTACCACGCCTTGATATCTATATTTTAACAAAAAAATCGACTACAATGGGTAGCTATATTATTTGCAATGTTACGAGTACATTAAGATTTTTTTTATTTTTCTTAACCATTATTGTCCCAACTGCTGAGCAAAGTTCTCACCTTTTTCCTTCCAAGTCTCCCAGTCCATTTGTAACAGCCAGGTTGTGGCAGCCAGGTAGAGTCAAATGCATCCAGGTCGTCTCGCCATCTTTTTCAACCTGCAAAATTAAATTACTTACCAAAGTTTTACATTATTCAATCTCATTCAAAATATTATAAAAAATATAACTGAAGAATTTCTAATATAATAACACAAACTTGGTACTTACGTCACTCTCACTTAAACTCATTTTCAACAAAACTCGCACAGGAATCTGAAATTAAACCACTCGGATATTAAGTAAATTAAATTAAGGTACTAAAACACAAGTACAATTTCTCGTATTTTGCGAGCACCTAAAGAAAACATACGTACGGATTTGTTGTTGTATGAAGAAGGGAGAAGATACTGCAACTCAAATTGGTTTATGTCTCCCCTTTGTAATTTACCTTTATAGAATTACTTTGAGAATATTGTTTGAAAAAGTCCGTAGAAAATGCAATTCAATTTTGCCACTCTTTCAAAATACGAAGCGAACTCTTGTTTGATACGTCTTCCATCTTACATTGTAATGAGTTTATTTTCAGAAGATAAAAGCCTTTTTTAGTCTTGAAAAGAAAATTGCGTTCGTGAAAATATGTGACGAAATTCGTGTGATGAATTTCTCGGACCATTGACGGAAGGATGGGATAGCTTTATTTACGATCTCATTTCCACGTATTGCTTAGGTGCATGGACATAAAATTTAAAGGTTTTGTCCATATTTCAATATTATTCCGCTGATACAGTTTGTTATCTGACTTTACTGGTTTCTAATCGCGAGCTGAGTAACATTACTACTGAATTTTTCTGAACACAAATAATATAAAATAATTAGTAGAAATGAATATCTCGTAAAAGTTATATTTCAAATATTAACAATGCGTAGGTATTTAGTGTAATATTGTAAAAAAAATTTAAACCTGTGACTATGTCACTGTCAGACGGAAGCGTGCCCAACGCTTCCGTCTGGCAGTGGTTTGGATCAGTTGAGCTACCTATAGATCGTTTCTAACGATCCTTAGGTAGCTCAACTGGTTCTAATTGTATTTTGTACATTTATGTAAATATGTAGTAGTTTATTTTCTGTAAATAAATGTCTTTGTAAAAAAAGTGTAAGTAATAAGTTTTAAAACCTGAAATTTGAAAAGTTTTATTATTATAATAATTGGAGACGTAGTTGTGTTTTTGTTTTATACCACAATTAATTGTTGAATTTGCTTTTCAATTTGTTGTTTCAATACTGACGAATCAAATTCATAAATTACAACAGTCAATACTTTATATGGTCAAATATCAACATTAGTCTGGGCAATAAAATGCGTGGTGCCGTGAAATTATTAAATCCATTACACTCTTGCCTTTTTTCTGTTTAAATTACCACGTCCGTCAGCACTGCAGGTGTCCATAAATGTGACATTTTATATAGGTACTTTGGTCTTGTATTTGGACGTAAACCTCGTAGAAACTTCATTTTAATCGGGTTTAATTCCTTGATGCTCGTTACAGCAAAAATTTAATTTCACACTGAAAAAAGTAAACAGTTAATTTAGTGTAAATTACAAGATCATTTTCGGTTATTATAAAAAATATTCTATTTTATTCCAATTTGTAAAAACTAAACAATTGATTGGATTTAGTTACAGTAGTGTTAGTGAAAAATATTTTGCATTATTCTCAGAAAAACTTTAGAATTCATGCTTCTATTAAAAGCCTCCAAAATCTAGTGCAATTTAGTGTTTTAAATGTTCATAACCAATTTCAAAGTTTCTAGTATCCAACCGCGGCTTTGCTTGTCTGGATATCTTCGATATTGTAAACTGTGTGATGTACGGTCTTTGTAGTTTTTTTGTGAAAGAGTACCAAACCTCTAATGCAATTAGTACAGATTGTAATAGTTTTATATTTTTGCTCCTTTATTTAACCGGGACATATAGTCCTGATTTCCATGAGTTATCGCGATAGGCCTGACCGCTCGTACGTACCACGGACATACAATGCCCTTCTTTCTGATTTGATTAAATTCTTTGGTGATTTGAAAGGGTTTGAACTGATTTGAATATAAATTGTCGTCAATTTAATGGATTAACGTTTTTAATTGGGTAAAATATTTTTTGAAGCACAACATTATGTAAAAAACTTGTTTTTTTATAATCTTCTTTTATAATCGCAATCAAAATTATGTAAAATGCAATATTGTTTTTACTGTTGCAGGTTTTTTACTAAAGTAGCTTGTTCCGACTTAGTAAAACTTCAGTTATTTAAAACGGCATCAAAGGCGAATTTATGCTTTTCGTTTTAAGTGAAACCTGGCTAGTTTTCACACTATCCGGAACAGAATCCTTTATTTAGGTGTTGTCCCATTAAGGCTTATAATAAGCGGCTGTCTGCTGACTGACTCTGAGCGACGTATCGGAAGTCGAACGAGCGGCGAACTGTTAGCTGCGAAGTGCTTGTTCCCTTGGGATGGGGTAGTATATTATCAGTCTTCAGAGAGAGTGGTTGTGTTTGCCGCTATGAATATTCTCCAAATAAAAATTATAGTCATAAATGCAGATAGATATAAAAAAATACACTGGGTAACAACAACACAAACACACTGACCGAGCCACCGACCGCGAGTACACTGCGAACAGTATGCGCTGTACGGACATTGAACACTTTATTTAAATTCAAAATAAAAGGGAGGTAAAGTAGAGTTAACCAGTCAGACACTCACTGTGAGCCTAATGGGGACAAGGACTAGCTAGCGTCATAATGGCACCTGAAAGTGGACGGGTAAATCCAAAGGAAATCCAATTTGGTTCGTTCGTTCGTTTGAATGCAGGAACAGATTGAAAATTTAATGGAATGCCAATTATGACGCGTCTTACGACGGTGATCAGGTTTCTGAACGTTTTAGAACGTTTTATCGAAAAAATATGACAGGGAGGTGGATATTGGATCATCAAGAAATGTGTTTACTTTTGTAAAATAATGTGAGATTAAAATTTTTCTTTTTTTGTTTATATTATTGTGAATGACAAAATTGTGCATAAATTAAAGAGGTACTGCATATTTATGTACAAATTAGATTGTTCCCTATATTTTTTTGTTTATTTTAAGACCCCACTATAGGCTCTCAATATGATCTGCTTTTCCTATCTTTTTAATGTCTTATTAGCAGTGGTACGAGATGATAAACGAAAATAATTATTAATTTTAATTACAAAATGAAAAATCTTACGAAAAGTTACGACTTCGACGGGATTCGAACCCGCGTGATTCAAGCATTCATCCTTTAGCCGGATTGCCATCGACCACTCGGCCACGAAGCCTTAAGGCTTAAGGCGAAGTCGTAACTTGTCGTAAGATTTTTCATTTTCTAATGAAATACCTAAGTGTGGTAAACACTACAATAAAAATATATAAAACTATAATTTTAATTTCCCAACTCGAACCACCTGATAACTCGCACTAAGAAAACTGGTTTCTTAGTACGAGTTGGGAACTGCTCCATCTATAAAATGTATGTTTTTATAATGCCGTAATTGTATACTTGTACTAAAAAATATTTTCGTTTAAGCAAAATTTTATGTCACCCTTTGAAATCCATTTTGGAATATCTGCTGCAGCACATTTACAAAAACGCGTGTGCAGTTAATTTTGACCAATTTACCCTAAAATTGGGTTAAACTGCCTATTTTTATGGTAATCAGACAGAGGACCTTTTAGATAAGCAAAATTTGCTTTTAGATATTTTTTTGCAAGGGCCTAACGATCGTAATAAAAAACGATTTAGCGCGGTTTAGAAGGGTTAAATGCTGTTTAATAGTAAGTACATGAGTTGTAATGATTTATGAATACAAAAAATGAAATGTTTAAAATGTTTGCGAGGACTGACAATTCCTTCCAAAATATGTCCCCCTAATCATCAGTAATCAGATATTTCACGAAGAGAAATTCGATAAAAGGGTTAATCCCTACAGATTTGCAGATCGCAACAAATTTTAATAAAAACAACATTTTACGTTCTGGGAATCAGTTGGACCGAAAGGTGTCTGTGGGTAGGAAGCACTATTTTATTTATATAAAAATAAATAATACAGCGAGTAGAAATATGTGTACCAAGTGATATTTATTAGGGTCATATTACATAAATACGCGTGACTCGGGCAGTAAATGACAGGGATGAATCAAGTCAAGAGAGGGGTCTGAAAGATGAAATAAACATGAAGCGCTCGCGGCCAAGCTTGCTAAGACGTTCATGATAGATCGTTGAAGTTAAGCAACGTTCTGAGCGGTCACAACTTGGATGGGTGGTCACCCATCCATAATATAATATATATGCCACTTGCGATCGCAAGTGGCATTATCAGCTGAGCGCTTCCGTGCTTCGGAGGGCACGTTAAATTGTCGGTCCCGGCTTTTAAAGTCGTCAAGCCATGACGGAGGCCTTTAGGCGGCCCTCTGGTGACGGAGTTGGCCACTTGCTCATACGAACGAACGTACGAACGAACACATATTTTTTGATGACCACTGTGGCGCAGTGGGCGAAGGGCCGCCTGAGACGCGGAGGTTGCGGGTTCGATCCCCGCCACGGGACAAATGTTTGTATCTTCTACATATATTTGTTCCGGTACTGGATGTTTTTCTATCTATAGTATGTATGTATTTACAAAAAAAAATGTAAGTATCTATGTTGTATATCAGTCATCTGGTTACCATAAAACAAGCATTAAGTTGCTTAGCTTGAGACTAGATGACGCCGTGTGGAATGTCCAAAGATATTTATATTTATATGTTTTTCTTTTAATCTGTGGCCGTTATATCCTACAATATCCTATCTATACCATATTATAAAGTGGTACATTTGGTTTGTTCGTTTGTTTGTATGTTTGGTTTGTAATCTCCGAAACTAATCATTCAATTTTAAAAATTCTTTCATTGATGTGTAGAATAGACTTTCCGAATTAACATAGGTAATATTTTATCAAGGTTGATACCACGCGAGCGAAGCCGCGGGCGAGTAAGCTAGTCATATTTAAATTCAGTCAATCAATCATTGAATACAGTTATATGACAGTAAAAGCATCTCTTGACAATACAAATGTCATTCGACGCAAATACAACCGACGCACACCAACCTCCCATAGAGACCGACTGTCACTGTCATCTCAGTTTCTCCCATTTTCAGTTATTTCTCACAAACATAATTGAGTTTGTTCCTTATTCCATCCCCTCTCAGCTCCTATTTGTATTCGTTGAACGCGGCAGGGCCGCCCCAAATACGTAGAACGTTTATACCCTTACCTTAACATGTGACCCCTATCTCAATAATGCTCTCTCAAAATATAGAACAACAAGCATATTGCAATGGGATTTCGGAGGCTTTGAAGCGTTTTGGTTGTTGTGGGTTTAACCCATTCCTGACACAGCGACCACGTGTCCGAAGAAGAGGTCCTAGCTTGTAAGACGATTTTATGTGATCCTTGAGGCCCTACTTAATAAATGATTTTTTTTTTTTTTTAATGTAGGTACTTCAACCATCTATCAAGAACGTCGAAGCAAGCTACGCTACGCTTCATGGAAAAATGTGACAACTTTGTGACAATGACAAATGTACAATCATCATCATCATCATCAGCCACTTTTAACCAATTGCTGGGCATAGGCCTCCCTTCGTGAATGCCATTCGCCTCTATCCTGCGCTAGTCTTAGCCACGTGCAACACACATCCGCAAAACAGTGGGTTGCACTTGGCTAAAGTACAATTATAGTGGCAATAATTATTTCATTTCGTTTTTTAACAATCTTAATTTTTTTACTTAAGAGATATACGAGTTTAATTCCCATTAAAACATGACCATATTACGAAAAATTAAAATTTAAGTTCAACCCTAAGTCTACAGGCGTATCAGAACTTAGAAATACCTAAAATTATATGTATGTATTGATAAACGAGACTGGCACGAGAAACGGCATAATTGAACACGTAAGATGTACCAGTTAGTGCGATCAAATCACAGCGAATCAAAGTGTATCGGAAAACAAAACTGTGATTTGTTGAAAGCTTACTATATCAGTGAGTGCTTTTATTAAAATATTTAAATTAATCTTGATGAACTGTTTGTTATGCAGTACCTAACATCTTTTTTTTTTTTCATATTGTTATTTGTGTATGTTTCATGTGTGTTTGTTATTGTTTTTCTTTCTCATTGCCAAATCATTGTAATATGTCTTCTGTAGGTGTATCTGAGTATAGTATAGAAATAATTATTGATTGCAACCAACCTTCAAATTGTCGGTTAATGACCTTAACGTCACAGATCCATGACTGATCGGGGTGTTATGAAAATGTCTGTAATTGTATTATGCCTACGAAATAATAATGTAATATCTAAAGTGGAATATAATAATAATAATAATAAAAACGTTTATTTCTTTCAAATAGAAACATTTACAAAAAGCTTAAAATTGTATCACGTTCGTTCGGTCGTTCGTATGAGCAAGTGGCCAACTCTGGTGACGGAGTTTTTAGGCCGCCTAAAGGCCCCCGTTATGGCTTAACGACTTTTAAAAGCCGGGACCGACAATTTAACGTGCCCTCCGAAGCACGGAAGCGCTCAGATGATAATGCCACTTGGCATGCCACTTGGCACAAGACGCTCTTGATCGATCGTCGAAGTTAAGCTACGTTCTGAGCGGTCACTACTTGGATGGGTGACCGCAAATGACATATATACGATTATCCTTCATTTGGTCATTATTTTTTTTTTATATTATTTGTTAGTTTTTGTATAATACACCAGCTTAGGTACATATAAATTAATTTTTGTACAGATAATCACTTCAAGGTATATTTTACTCCAAATTTCATGTAAGTACATTATTTCCTAAATCAGGCTTTGTGTTTTCATTTCATTCAAATTCGATCTGCCGTTTCGCATAATGCTTTGATTAATATCTAGTTATTAATCATCTGTGGAGCAGAACTATTCAAGCCGTTGGGAATTGCCTTCCAAATTTGAAATTTGAAATAGCATTACCATTGGTTGCGGTGTGTTGTGTTACCTGCCAAACTGTGGACCTAAGAGGAATTGGAATGAAACAAAGAAAATTCTCTGACTTGTTTATTTCCTACACAATCAGTCTAAACAGGCAATAAAATGTTAAATAAAAGTAATGCGACGGCTTAGCTACAGATATACTTAGAGCATAAATACAGGGGTAAATGGTATTAAGTTCCTTGGGTTCCCCTTGAGATGAAATTGCAATTATGTGGTGTTGTAGTTTAAAATTTAATAAGTAATTTTGTAAAATTAAGTAGAAGTTAGGTACGTTGAAATTGTGATTTTGTAAATTAAATTTAGAGTAATTTATGGTACTAAATAAGAGTAAATAAGAGGGCGCCAACCATAGAATACAGCTACGGTACTGGTTAAATAAAATAAAATATAGGGGCCGTCGACACAGAACACAGAAGTGTCTGTCCTACGGTTACAGAAGCCACCTCGGCTTCATCGACTAACCCCTAAAGTTACCGGATAGCCTCCAGGCTTGGTATGCCTGCTCCCAACGATTCGAACGAACCGTGAGCACAGCAGTCCAAAGTTGTAAGTATGAATGCAGATATGTTCCAACGGAACACTCCAACATCCAAGTAGAAGAGTAGTTAGGTAGTAAATTAGTTAAGTAGTTATGTAAGTAAACTGGAAAACCAGGAGACCGAAGAATAAAAACCGAAGACCAGGAAAAACCCCCTGTAATTGAGAGAAAACTTCAATTACAGACTAATATTTAAAAATTGTTCAACGGGACGTTGTATGACATGTGGTTTTTTAGAGAAAAATCAAGATTTACTGAATAATAAGGCTTGAAATTAATAGGATAAGTAGGTTGCACCTTTGTGAACGTTTTACAGTAGCAAGATACAGGTTTAGAAAAGGAAATTTATTGATTTTGTATGAAATTAAGTTTTTGAATGAAATATTTTATTTTACAAAAAGTATGTTATTGTTTAAGTGGATTCCTACAAAGTAGTTGAGGATATGCATACCTGAGTTTTAATTCAGAGGGCTTGATAAATAGTAGAACATGTAGAATATCAAAAACACGTGCGCCCACGCACTAGGATATTAGGTAGAAAGTCGCCGACCTGGAAGATTCACCGTGTTAAGGAATTGAACAGATGCACAGGCACGAAATATGATCTTTTCACAGCAGACTTACCAAATTTTATGTATAATAACTCAAAATGATATTTGAGCAGCTTCCTCGTAAAAGTAGGTAAAGATGTAAAAATGGCCGCTTACAACCGGTGTTGCCAAACACGAAAAAGTGTTGTCAACTAAAAGCGAAAACTACCATAACGTTTCGTACGTAATTGGAACAAACTTAGAAGAAAATTAAAAAAATAGAATATCCCATATTTTAACGTTACAATGACCCCCCCACTTAGAAGAATTTTGCGAGCAAAATCGCGAAATTCAAGCTGGTCCTCCAGCTTAGGAAGCATGGAGTTGGAGCTTGAGAATAAAAAATTTAGTCAAGAAACTCAAAAGTTAAAACGCAAGTCAGAGAATTAAATATCACTAACATGCATCAAAAATGCAAGCCAAAGGCAGCAGTCAAAACGTACAATCAAAGTACCACCTTGGTACTCATACAAAAAACAGAGATCAGAACCCAAAGGGTTAAATCACAAACACTTGACGAGATAACTCCGCTATCAACGCGTCGCACTCTAACACTGAGAACATCCTACAAGACAAACAAAATTTTGACAAGCATTTTGGAATAAGGCTTTTTGTATGGGTTTCCAAAAAACCGCCCTGGCATTGGCTTATTTTTTTGTAGGAGTTACCGCAACCGCTCCCCTTTGCTTAGAAACAGAAATCCGAAACACATAAACAATTTATGTAGGTCAAGCATACAAAGTACAGTCGACTACAAAAATCGGTAGACAAACAAAGTACAAAGCGACACCTCCAATTAATACTACGCTAACTCGAAAATCGTAGGTTTACAGGAGAAGCATTTAAAGGAAAAAAGCCGATAATTCCTGTGTTATTGAAGCTATTTCAATGAAATTTGCAGAGCGTGTAGTTCAATTAATCGTGGTTAAAGCTGCATATTCATATATTTTTTTATTTTGTTAGTTTTCATTTTAAGCTGAGTTAGCGGAGTATACTACGGAATAAGCTTATTTTTTGTCGAAATATACTCCGCTAAGTAAAGTTAGCTGTGTATATTCTGGAATATGACAGTAGGAAAATATAGTCATTAAATCGCTAACCAAAGCACAATAATAAATAATTTCGCCATATATCGGAAACAAGACATTCGTTTTATGTTTTTAGATAAAATTATTTGATAATTTCTATCAAATTTAACGTATTTAAAAAGTTAGCGCTCTGTAATTGGAATAACAATCAAAGCAACTATCGTGTTGCACGCCGCTAACAAATACATAGCGGTTTATTTCTTTACAAGTGCAGTTACTTAGCGTTTTGTTTCACTGAAAATTATTATTAAAATGTTAATTAATGTTACAAAATTAAAAATTTGGATTCCCTGATTAGTGGCAATACCTATTTAATCAAAACTATCATACAATTCAATTTGTAAAAATCTTATTGAAATTCTTATTATGGGCGGAATTTAAAACAAAAAGGAGTTATGTAGGTAATGTATGTTTAAAATAAATAGGTACTATCATTATAAATTGTATCGTTTATATTATATTATGTATGTAGGTAGGTACCTACTTGGAAAACAATAACTATATAATGAAACTATCAGGACTGGAATGGTAGTGCCTTTGAGGTATTAAGATAGGTAGTAATAAGTAGGTATAAGATAGAAAACAAATCAATACTAATCAATCACAGTCATATTCAGCACATAGGTAGGACCTTTACACTAATTAGAGATCAATGATGCATGTAGATACTTACTAAAGATTATAAAAAGTGGAAAAATTATAAACAACTACTAAGATTAACTACTACTGTTAATTAAACATTTTCTTAAAATGCACTATCATCAACCTGGTATAAAACAGTAGGAAGGTACCGTAATGGTAGGTATTTATGTCCCTAATGTAAGTACCTTAATGTTTTTACAAAATATTTAGTTAGTACATACTTGAATTTACAAGTTAAATTTTTAAGTAGGTACCTACAATATTATGAGATCAATGGGTTAATCTTCGTCGATTTCATGTTGGTTGTCAATGACTGCGGTCATTGGCAAACTTTTATAAAAAACTAAGATATTTGGAGTAAATATACTAAAAATATATATTATACTAATGTCACAAAAATAAACTAGGTATGTCGTAGGTACTTGGCTTTGTTTTGATTTTCAATAAATGTTTAATAATTATGCTTTATCTGGTAATTGTCGCGCGAGATTATCGTTTACTTACCTGATTTTCTAACACGTTGTAAGTACCTATATTTTGACTGTCCACATACCTAAGCTGTATTTATTAAGTACCTACATGACATTCCTTCATGTTTTGGAGATGCTACTATTTTCTTGATTTAATTCACAATGTATTTTTAGATTCAGACAACTATCAGACCAAAGATATACTTCACTGAATTTACTTTAATGACTCCCTTTACTACCGATTTCATACAAAAAGTCATACAGGCAACTAGCTATTTCTGTAATATATTTGTATAAGCGAAATATTAACAAATCTTTGGAGCTCTGCCCCCGCACGCTACCCTATCTTCTCCTATTGGCGGAGTGTGCTCCTCTGTTTATCAGGTGCGGTGCCGGCATAGAACCGGCTAACTCATAATGGCGGAATATATACCGCACGATTTTTGAAAGTACATTATCTTAGCGTTTTGTAAATCTAAAAACTTTTTTGTTTTTCAATATTTTTTTATAAAATTTTGGGAACATAAAGATACGTCATTAGTGAGTGTTTTTCTGTAAAAAAAGAAAAAACGCTAAAATGAAGTTGGCGTAGTGTTCCTAGGAGGTATCGAAGGTAAACTAAATATTGTACGTTATGATACAAAACCATAAATAAGTTATTATCTTTCTTATATACGCGACGCAAACCATAAAATATAACCAACCGCCAGGACCTGATGAAACAAACCTAGTAAAACCTCTCCCGTCCGGGCTTTACCAATACATACAAACGCATGCATCGTATTAACTTTCTTACAGCAAACCACACCAAAAAAATGTATCCAACCGCCAGGACATGATATTACAAACTATTTATTCCCTTCCCGTCCGGGCTTTACCAATAAAAATATAAATGTCACTAAGACAAAAAACAGATCGTACGCACGGGGTAGACGTGGTACAATCAAAAATAGAACGCCAACGGCGTAAAACCGTAATGCAAAAAAAGGTAGTAATTCTCAATCACGGGGCTCAGTCCATGATTGAGAGTAAAAAAACACGCCTCGTCAAAAATCGAACCCACACAAGACTCAATACGAAACGAGAACAATAAAAAAAAACAAAACTAAGTTTAACTAGTAGGTAGGTAGAACGCCATCCAAACCATCACCCTTCAAATACTGAATGTGCCAAGCACCCAAGTGCTTGCCAGTACTGCAACTTTCCAACTCGTACACCAAAGGCGAACGCTTAGCAACTACACGACACTTCTCATACTTAGGAGCAAGCTTAGCCATAAAGAACTTACTGGCGTCGCTTTGAGGAAAGGTCTTTTTCCAAACAATGTCACCGACATTGTACTCACACGCGCGACGTCCTTTATCATAATAAACGGCGCTTTTGAGATGAGCCTTAGCGATAGCTTCTTCTACCTTTACGAAAATGTCACGTAGAACACCTAACTTAGAAATATAGTCTTCACGCGAAGCACAGACAAGGTCTCCTTGAGACGCGCGGGCCGAACCATAGAATTTACCACTAGGAATGGCTTCACGGCCATGAACAAGGGAAAAAGGTGTAAAACGTGTTGTTTCATTGACAGCTGTATTCAAAGCAAACTGAACGTTAGATAAAGTGGTATCCCACGAGCGATGGTCATTCTTAACAAGAATAGAGATAGCAACAACAATCGTTTTATTATAGCGTTCGACTGTGTTGACCTGCGGACAATAACGAGGGGTAAAATGTATTTGAGGAATATTGTACTTCAGAAACAAGGATTTGATCTCACTACCAGTGAATTGCGTACCATTATCCGCAACCACTGTACGAGGTACTCCATGAGTCAGAAACACACCATTCTCCAAACATTGGGCAATAGACTTGCCAATTGCTCTCCGAAGGGGAAACAATAAACAATATTTGGAAAAACAACAGACGACTACTAATAAAAATGTGAAACCTAATCTAGAACGTGGCAATGGCCCAACTAGATCAATACTAATGGTTTCAAAAGGACGAGAACAAACCTTCGGATCTCCCATGAGACCTTTAGGTGGCTCCTGAGAATGTTTATAAGCAGAGCAAGTATCGCACGCATTAACAAAGTTAATCACGTCCTGATACATCCTCGGCCAATAGTAACGCAAGGAAACTTGTTTAAAAGTTTTAAAAATACCAAAATGTGGTGCCGTATCCCTACAATGACAAAACTCAAGAACTTCGGAACGCTTATATGAAGGAACAACTTCCTTCCAGTCAAACTCACTTGATAAACCAAATTTATTTTTAGAAAACCTACATAATTTACCATCAATAATAGAATAATTAGGACAAGCTTTAGAAGATTTAGTACACTTGGCCAATAATCTGTCAAACCAAAAGTCACGGGGTATGGGGTCAGGAGGAGGATCAATAGTAAGAATGGGAACTGCACGCGAAAGCGCGTCAGGAACCACATTATCCTTGCCTTTACGGTGTTCGATGATAAAATCATACGGCGACAAGCGACATCCCCACCTAGCGAGACGTCCGGTTGGATTTGACAAATTGAAAAACCACTTAAGACTTGAATGGTCTGTAATAATTTTAAATTGAGGACCTCCTTCCAAATAAGGGCGAAAATGTTCAACAGAAAAAACTACTGCGAGCGCTTCTCTCTCAGTGGCGGAATAGTTTCGTTCAGCCCTATTCAAAGACCGACTAGCATACGCGATGGGGTGTTCTAGACCGTCCTCAAGAACTTGAGTTAAGGTTCCACCAACGCCGTAACCAGAAGCATCGCAATGAACAGAGAAAGACCTAGAAAAGTCTGGGCACGCCAAGATCGGAGCCGACACTAAAGCTGTCTTCAACTCGGTAAACGACTGCTCAGCCTCTTGAGTCCAAAGGAACGGAGGAGCATTCTTACGAGTGGAAGTAAGTTGATTTAGTGGAGCCGCGATAGAACTGAAGTCACGGATGAACCGACGATAGTACGACGCGGTACCCAAGAAAGATTTAACTTCTCTCCGGTTGGAAGGTGTTGGGAAGTCAACAATAGCCTGAACCTTACTAGGATCAGTTCGAAGTCCTCGTTCGTCGACGACGTAACCGAGGTACTTCAACTCCCTACGAAAAAATTTACACTTCGACAAGTTAATAGTTAAATTACCAAAATTCAAACGTTCCAAAACTTGAGACAATAACTTAATATGCTCATCAAAATCGCTACTAACAATAATGATATCGTCTAAATAAACGAAAACCCTATCACCAAATTCGGGACCGAACAACTTATCCATGAGCCTTTGCTGCGTAGCTGGAGCGGAAGTCAAGCCATAGCACATGACCTTGTACTGAAATAAGCCACGCCCAGGTACTGTAAAAGCAGTCTTCTCACGCGACGCAGGATCCAACGGAATCTGCCAAAAAGCGCTCTTGAGATCAATAGAGCTCAGAAACTTAGCGTCCCTAAGTTGATCAAGGATTCTAGAAATATAGGGTAGTGGGTACGCATCATGTTTACTCACAGAGTTTAATTTGCGACTATCGATACAAAAGCGGAGCTCACCGTTTGACTTGGGAGTGAACAGGGTAGGGTTGTTCCACGCACTACTGCTACGCTCGACGACGTCTTGCTCTAGCATCTCGTCCAACTGTCTGTTCAGCTCTTTCAACCTTTCGGGAGACATCGGGTAGTAACGCTGTTTGATCGGAGGAGAATCTCCAGTATCAATAGTATGAGTAAGAAGAAGCGTACGGCCTAAACCTTTCTTTTCAAAAGAAATAGACTCGAAACGTTTTAGCATGTTTTCAGCAACAAGACGTTGATCAGCAGGCAACTGATCAAACGGATGTAAAAAACGAATTTCAGATACGACGTTATTATCTGAGGAATTAACAAAAAAATCTTTATTATTGAAGATTTTTGGAGCAAGATTAAAAGCTCTCCAAAAATCTACACCTAAAACAAGAGAAGGAGATACGTCAGGCACCACATACAGTTTAATAACACGGGTTAAATTATCAAATTTGATCGGCAACATAAAAAAACCTACAACAGAAGCACGGGAATTCGTCGCAGAGGTGATGTGGGCGATATCATCACTGCGATGAAGGGTAGCTCCCGCCTCCAAGAACAAATTACATGCGTTGGCCCCCAGAATGGATATGGTAGCACCAGAATCCAAAAGGCCACGCAAAGTATGGTTGAGAATCTCAACAGGAAGAAAAGGTCGATTATCATGACAATCACGAACCGTCGAGACAGTTCTATACGTAGAAAAGAAAAAATTTAACTGTTTTAAGTAGTTCTGCCAATCGGCTTTATCAAAATTAGAAGAATTATCTCGATGGTTCAGGCCAATTAGTTTTTTGTATTATTTGATTTTGCTTGAGGTGAAATCGGTGATGAAGGTTTGCAGATTGGACACTTAGCCGCAGTAAAACCTTGCTTACCGCAACGGAAACAAACAATTGCAGTGGACGTGCATTCGGAGAGACTGTGAGAGTCGACACGACAACGGGGACAATACTGATTAACAGCAGACACAGCCTGGACTTTAGGCTTAGTAGTTTTACATGCTAAGTCAGGTGCTAAGCATCCATTGGATATTTTAGGAGGCTCGACAAAAGTCTGCGCACGGTGCTTCCCACATTCTAACATCCTACACAACTCCTTTAGTTGTTTCAACGACGTGATTACAGTGGTACACAGAGGAACTGAGTACTCCGGCCTAATATTTTGAAAGACAATATCAAACCTTTCTTTTTCCGATACTTTATACGATAGGCGGCTAAAATAATTCAGCATTATAGCAACGTATGCCACGATGTTCTCGTTAGGACCCTGCGTACGCAAACGAATTTCCTGCATGAGACGGCGATCAAAGTCGTAAGGCAAGTATTCGTCAAGCAAGCTTTGCTTGAGCTCCGACCAACTGTTTACCTCTGAGCGGATGCTACGATACCAACATAAGACGTCGCCTTCAAAAAGTTCTACGGCGGAAGTCAGTAACAACTGCTCGGTTATACCACGCGAGGCGCACAACTCATCTAAACGCTGAAGGAAAACACGCACACATGAGGAACCATTATATTTTAAGTTCAGTGATGATAACATTTGATATTTCTTGATTGGGGTCGCAGAAGCGGGAGAAACATTCGCGGGTTCTTCCATTGTGAAAGAACAACCAAAAAAAAAAATTTGTTCGAAAAAAAAAAAATTAAGTTTGAAAAAGTTTTTCAAAAAATTCGTAAGTTCGAAAGTGTAAAGTTGATCCAAAAAGTAACAATGAACACGTGAGTATGAAAAGATACTTAACACTGAACAAGATATTTAGAAAAAAAATTTAGGTTAGTAATTTTTGTGACTGACTGTACCAAAAATTTTTATGTTTTATTTTTGTTTAAAAAGTTGAAAATAGTGTAGGCAAACACTTTTAAAAGTAGTTTGAATAAGTTTGAATAAGTTATAACACCAATTTTGCAAATCACCTCAAGTTTACAACAAAAATAACTTGTAAACAACTTCTATAAATAGAACCATCAAGTTTAGTTATATAAGTAAAACAGTGAGCAATTGCTCATAAAGGCACACAGTATTACACAGTTAAATAATAGCAGGTAGAATATGTAAAACACTTGCAACAGTTTACACAGTTATGTAAAATACAGTAAAATAAAACCACAATTTCAATCGGGTAAAATAATGCAATTTTTTGTCACAGCTAAAACGACATGACAACCATCTCAAGGAAAGCCCCACACGTTGGGTAGCTACTGTTACCTGCCAAACTGTGGACCTAAGAGGAATTGGAATGAAACAAAGAAAATTCTCTGACTTGTTTATTTCCTACACAATCAGTCTAAACAGGCAATAAAATGTTAAATAAAAGTAATGCGACGGCTTAGCTACAGATATACTTAGAGCATAAATACAGGGGTAAATGGTATTAAGTTCCTTGGGTTCCCCTTGAGATGAAATTGCAATTATGTGGTGTTGTAGTTTAAAATTTAATAAGTAATTTTGTAAAATTAAGTAGAAGTTAGGTACGTTGAAATTGTGATTTTGTAAATTAAATTTAGAGTAATTTATGGTACTAAATAAGAGTAAATAAGAGGGCGCCAACCATAGAATACAGCTACGGTACTGGTTAAATAAAATAAAATATAGGGGCCGTCGACACAGAACACAGAAGTGTCTGTCCTACGGTTACAGAAGCCACCTCGGCTTCATCGACTAACCCCTAAAGTTACCGGATAGCCTCCAGGCTTGGTATGCCTGCTCCCAACGATTCGAACGAACCGTGAGCACAGCAGTCCAAAGTTGTAAGTATGAATGCAGATATGTTCCAACGGAACACTCCAACATCCAAGTAGAAGAGTAGTTAGGTAGTAAATTAGTTAAGTAGTTATGTAAGTAAACTGGAAAACCAGGAGACCGAAGAATAAAAACCGAAGACCAGGAAAAACCCCCTGTAATTGAGAGAAAACTTCAATTACAGACTAATATTTAAAAATTGTTCAACGGGACGTTGTATGACATGTGGTTTTTTAGAGAAAAATCAAGATTTACTGAATAATAAGGCTTGAAATTAATAGGATAAGTAGGTTGCACCTTTGTGAACGTTTTACAGTAGCAAGATACAGGTTTAGAAAAGGAAATTTATTGATTTTGTATGAAATTAAGTTTTTGAATGAAATATTTTATTTTACAAAAAGTATGTTATTGTTTAAGTGGATTCCTACAAAGTAGTTGAGGATATGCATACCTGAGTTTTAATTCAGAGGGCTTGATTAGGATAGCATTTATCTAGGTTTCTGTCAGAAGCTTTTTTCAAAATACTTAGCTAAAGTGAAATTAAACCGAATCGCGTTTTGCATATTTTTACATCATAGAAGACATTGGTCTAGTAACAGAAAAACAACACTGTGTGAAGAATAAAAACAATTTTCAGTCATCATTTTTGGGACTACGGGAGACAAGCAAATTCCTTGCAAAATAGCCATGCATTTACATTTCATACATTTTTAACCTTTTCTAACAGTGCGTCTGTGTGCGTGTGTCACGCACGCTCACGCACACAGATGCAAAATGACAAGCAAACCAAGACTTTTTCGTGTGTCGATGTTTGAACGCGCAGGGTATTGAATTTTGCCGAGCTACGTCGCCGGACCCTTAAGAGTGAGGATAGGCTTAATGTGGATTGTTGACAGATTGCTCCGCGGCGTGAACCGCGACCCGAAGTGTGGCTATGCTTAAGCTTTGAGAATGCTATGAATAACAGAAATGTATCAATGAAAATGATGACAATGAGTTTGAGTGGTAGATTGAAGCTGGGAGGTCAATGTCAAACATTAAGGCTTCGGAGCTGTACGAGTGCCCCATACAAACGTAATACCATAACCATTTGAAATTTGTGCATATCTTCAGCATAGTATGGTATTATTCGTATTAGGATAGCATTTATCTAGGTCTCTGCCAGAAGCTTTTTTCAAAATACTTAGCTAAAGTGAAATTAAACCGAATCGCATTTTGCATATTTTTACATCATAGAAGACATGTTTTCTTTATATTTATTTAGTATTAAACACTAGAATATTTTAAGTTTCCTTCTGTTAGAAACATAGCTTATATGGTCTAGTAACAGAAAAACAACACTGTGTGAAGAATAAAAACAATTTTCAGTCATAATTTTTGGGACTACGGGAGACAACCAAATTTCTTGCAAAATAGCTATGACAACCAGTCTGGCGAATGTACTATTCAAACAGACGATTATATGAAACGCCCCGGAGTTTTAATGGCTGCTACAACCACAGAACTATATACTCTGACGAGGCTTCAACCCGTTCGAATAACGAAGAGCACTGACAACTCTGTAGAGCTATACTAAAATAGGACACTCCGACATAGACGGATTATAGTAAGAATGAACGAACGAGCGTAAGAACGAAGAAGAAGAAGAAGTACACCATCATCCATCATTAGTCTGTGGCTACATCAAGGAAGATGTATTTTCTCTATGGGCTACATTCTACATTCTCTTTGGTCTGTCCACTGTCTGTGGTGTCATGTCAATTCACGAAGTCTTTCGAATTTTAGTTTGTTGACAATTTGAC
This sequence comes from Xanthorhoe designata, assembly GCA_963582015.1. Lineage (NCBI taxonomy): Eukaryota > Metazoa > Arthropoda > Insecta > Lepidoptera > Geometridae > Xanthorhoe > Xanthorhoe designata. Next base: position 1,939,086 of record OY757038.1, read on the forward strand.
AATTATTTATTTGTTACAGAAAATTTAATCTAAGGCGTGAAATCATAAATAAAGATACGTGTAAAACATTGTTATTCAATAGTTTTCTGTAGTGTAATAGTGTGTTTAAGTAATATGAGTAAAATCAATGTGAAATTTACAAAAACATGCCGCGAAGGAGTGCAAAAACGCATTTTTATGGCTCAATTTCCTCTATATGTAGATGGGTAAGCAATTTTATGCCATTTATTTCCAAAATTTGGTAAAATAATGATACAATTCGTAAAAGTTTTTGCAAGAAAATTTTCTCATACCGTATGTAGGTAAACAATTATAGTGCTTGACTAGATTTATCGATATCGATAGTTTGTTTTACGAAACTGGAATGATTAATTTGTTTGTTTGCTATGTTTATAAAGTTTTATTTTGTTTGGATTACCATAATTTATATGTAACTTAGATTTTATTTTATACCTATTAGGTTTTTAATTGAATCATGTACATTTTTAGGAGTAGGTAAACATGGATGTCACTACTTGGATGGGTGATCGCAAGTGGCACTATTACCATTATGTTTAGGTATAATATATTTTATATTGTTTTATTGTATAATAATACAACAATATTTGTTGCAGACAACCTACCAGAAAATCGAAGCAGCATGACGAAGCATAAACAAAAGCTTGATGATCATCGTCACTATATGAAAGTACCTGGATGGCAAACATTACATGAAAACACGGATATAAACGTCATTTTCTAAAAATTAATCCTAGCAAGATCGATTTATCGCCCCCAAAACACCCTATGTAGATGTTCAAATAAATGTATACTTACTTAAATTAATTATTAATTCTTTTATTTATGAAAAAAAAACCTACTAATAATTTAATGGAATCCAAAAATCCTAGCTACTGCTGATAGGTATCGATATCGATAAATTTTCGATAGTCACTAGGTACATCCCTAGATACTGCCAACATAGAGAATATAACATTTTTAAAAGACGCTGGCGTGACGACATAGATGCCTTCCATGAGGAGTGGTGGGAGGCGGCTGGTGATCGAAAGAAGTGGAAAGAGATGGGGGAAACCTTTGCCCAGCAGTGGGACACATTATAGGTTATTAAAAAAAAAAAAAAATGTTGGCAGTATGTCGTGGTCAATATGTTCTGTGGTCGTGGTTTGGTTTTGTTACGTTGGTCTTATTGTTCACTGGGTGATTAATACATCGTCTAGTGTTCGTTTTGTTTGTATGGCACTTCCGTCTCTTACTATTACACGCTCTTTGGAACGCGCGGCGGATTGACTTTGCCGAGCCACGTCACCGAATTCTTAACATCAGATGGTTGCGTATCTTTCTCCTCAATCCATTTTTGCTGAGGATCGTGACTCTGCCGACGTAGCGTAGCCAGTATTCTCTTCCAGGAGTTTCGGTAGGTTGCCTGTTGGAGCTGCATTCACCGGCATCTGCTGATATTCCGACACCTGGTTGACTCATCGTTTAGGGCTACGTCCTCTTGGTCTTTTACCTTCCACTGTGCCGGTTATCACCAGTTTCTCCAGGTTCTCCGTGTCTCTACGAGCTACGGTTGCGTATAACGAGTAAAAAACGTATTCATAACCATTCAAAATTTCATATCACGATTTTAATTTAAAAAATAAACTACTCAGTTTGAGTGCACACATCTGAAATATTAATTTGCCTGCTACATTTTGAACCGTTAAATATTTATGAGATTGCTTCGCATCAAATCTCCATGGGAACTCGTTTACTCAGTATGTGACAGCTGTTGACCTGTATCTTGCTGGCTATTGGAGTACTGTGCTCTAGTTTTCAATATTGTACCTATTGGCGTGCTTTCACCGATTTCTAGATAATGCCTTCTTCGACATTCGATCCGAAGGTCGTGAGTTCGAATCCGGCCGTGCATCAATGGACTTTTCGTGTCGAAAACTTTATATGCACACGAGCTTTAAACGGTGAAGGAAAACATCGTGAGGAAACCGCGCCTAGTCAGCCCTACACGTATTGACCATTGTCTTTCCTGTGGATATGGCCGACTTAGCTGAGAGGATGGTTTAGGTGCTGGGCAAGCCTATTCCATCTCAACAATGTGCCGGGCACAACAGTGTCCCGTTAAGTGTAGGCAAAGATTGCCTCCTGACGCTGTATAAATCATCTAGTAAAGATGTAAAGGCCTGAGTTACACAGCCGTATTGACCGAGTGGAATGTACCTCGACTTGCGATCCGAAGGTCGTGGGTTCGAATCCCGGCCATGCATCAATGGATTATTCGTTTTGAAAAAATTATAAATGCGCATTAACTCGAGCTCGGAACGGTGAACGAAAACATTGTGAGGAAACCTGTTAGCTTTCTTATGGCGTCGATGGGCTTTCAACCTGTGTATGGAAAGTTAACTTCTGCAAAATGTGTGTATTTGGACATACCTCTGACCACCCCCTTAGACATCTTCAAAGGATCTAAAATTATCTAAAATTGCCTAAAGATCTGAAAAAAGAAATGTCTACCGCTACAGGGAATACAGTGTGATCTTAATTTTTTTTTTACAAGTTTTTTATCGAATTTTAGATTATTTTATACAGAGTTAGAATCTTCACTAAGATTGTGTTGCTGTGATGTTTTTGAGATAAGAAACTGTATTTTCAGAATTTTCACATTAATTGTAATAATATTTGCCTTCGGTGTATCAAACTGAAAAATAGTGAATTTATCCAATTAAAAGAATTTAACATTTTATGTCCTGGTTTTTGCAAGTTGTAATTGCAAAACTGTTATAATAATACTATGATCAAATCGATAAAAAGTTATTACACAAATATTCGAGCATGCTAACAAATCGGATTTATTTGTCAAATTTGAATACTCATAATTCACAAAATCAGACATTTCCGAGCTCCTAATATTTTCCAGAGCATAAAATGCTTATTGCAAAAATTACGCGTATTACGATCGTAAAGAACCCCTCGCTTGGCACACCTGACACACCCTTGGCACATTTAATTTTTGAATGACATTGCGAACGGTACTTTGTGTAATTGTTGACATTTTCGTTTAAGTTGATCTCGCTCGGAAACTGATTATTTAAATATGAATAGGTACATGTTTAATTATAGTTCATAGTGACAGCCATGCGGTGTCATAAACGCTTTTTAACCGATTTAAAAAAAGGATAGGGTTCTATGTTATACTGCATGGATTTTTTTGTTTTTTGACGGAGTCGTGACTTTATAAAAAAAAAAGATTATAACTTCAAAAATATGTGTTTATTATTTTTTAAGAATGATGCTTGTTTTGGGAACTTTTGACAGTCAAATGAACGTGATGTAATGTCACCCATCTAACCACGCTGGACATCGCTTATATCAACCGATTATCATGAACAACTAATCTACATGAGCATTTCTAGCAGTATCATCATTCTCCTGCCCTTATCCCACGCTAAGTGGGGTCGGCACAACATGTTTTTCTCTTCCACTCTCCTCTATCGCTCGTCAACTCTGAACTCACTCCTCTTACATTCATATCATCTTTCACACAATCTATCCACTTCTTCGGCCTTCCTCTACTTGTATACCCATCTACATTCATACTCATAACTCTTTTGGTAATATGTCTTTCATCCCTCTTCATTACATGACCATACCATGCTAATCTGGCACTCCTCACCTTTTCAGCCACAGGTGCCACTTTCAAACTTCCCCTTATTGAGCATGTCTAGCAGTAAGGGAAGGTTCATATCTGACGTAAAATACGCCGAGCGTATCATCTAGCGTACTAACGTATCATCGGTTGAGTGTGAACGGTCTAGTGTTTTTCTATACATTTGTCTGTTCTGGCGTATAATACGTGACGCATGTTCCGTCAAATATGAACCTTCCCTAAAGCTTAACAAATCTTGATCTATGTAAAAAACGTTCTCTGCCCCCAAGCGGAAACCGGCTTCCGCATGAACATGAACTAAAAAAATCCGTATTTTCACCCTGTTACAGACTACTTTTGTTTGAACAACTTGTGTTTATTCGAATGAATGATAAATATTCTACTCATTTCAACCTTTATGTCAGTGTCAATAATGAAAGATTATAAAGAAAATCACATTACAATCTGTGGGCGCCATTTTTCGTATAAATAGCTATAGTAGTATTAGTCTATACGTCACTCCAATAAGGTTCATAGTAGATTGGCAAACGCGTAATATCAAGGTCGCGTGTTTTTATCTATGTTTTTCTTTCTTTTATTAGGTTTTTCGTAATAATAGCTTAAACCAATAATACAAACATGTAAATAAATTATTTATGGAGATATTTACCGAACGGAATGTGAAAAAAAGTTCGAATTATTTTTTGCTAATCATTTTTCTGAAGGTCGCGTCATTAGAAAGCATTAGAAAGTTCGCGGAAAAATAGTACTCAAGATCGAAGGGTTAAAAGATAATAAAGGCTGTGAACTGACAGTTGACAGCTGCGAGCCAGACAGCAATTATCACAGCAATTAATCACTCGTCTTGATGACTGTTGTTTTAAATGTTGAATCAATGGATTTTGTTTTAGTTTCTCTGACTTTTATATGGTTAGGTTAGGTTAGCAGTGGGTGAAGTCGGGCAGTTAATGATGATGATGGGAGAATCGGCAAGCTGTGACGGAGGCCTAGAAACTCCGTTACAAGAGTTGTGTGGTCACTTGCGCTTTTAAACTTACTTACATTAATTATAATTCTTATGAATATATTTTGTAAACTTATAGTGCTAAGATACTTAATTATACTCAACCTTCATGATATCCTTATAATTGCGGTTCTAATTGGAACTACCGCGGTCGCTCGTTAAATGTGTTTATTTTTAGAAAATGTTTAGGGCAGAGTTTCTACTGAATTAGGAACATGGCCTTGTATTGCTAGTGCTGTGACTAAGTTTATTCCACAACAAAGATTATAATAGGTAGCTAAATTCTTATAATCACTTAAAATCCTTTAAAAATTACTAAAATACAATAAAAAAATAAAAAAAAATATCCGAATTAATACACTGAAATAAACAAATGAATTGAATAATTACTATGTTAACACAGCAAATACGAGCATATTTACTAACCAATTAATTATTGAAGCAATTTTGTTATTGTCTCCGTAATATCAATTTGCAAAGCGCCGATAATCCATGAAGTTTAAATGAAAACCTCTACACAAACTTTTAAACCGGTAAACCCGGAGAGCAATTCACCACGAAGCACTTCCGCATGAACTCACCAGTTTCTTAAAAGACAATGCACGTCAATTAACAACCATAATACGAGTACATACCTCTGGTTACCATAACACAAGCATTAAATTGCTTAGCTTGGGACTAGATGACGCTGTGTGGAATGTCCAAGGATATTTATTATTATTATTACTTAGTCTTCACTTTACCTGGGTACATTTCTTAGTTCAATTATTTCAACTCCTAAATTTCAAAAGCTGGGAAAACAATGCCTTGCAATATTATCTTACTCTTACGGACCGTTCGAAAAGTAATTTCACGTAAGCTGATTATAAAAGGGTTTTTATCCCGAGCGATACTTCTAATTTATTTTCATTTAGTATAACTATAATACTAAAATATAACTCAATATTTATTTATTTAATCGTCGATTTAAATTTAAATTCTTCTTAGGAATCAAGAAGATTGAGATAAAAATCAACTGACATTATAAACTTACTAAAAACACAAAAAACGGCCGTCATAATACGGTAAAAACATTGAGAAGAAATAAAGATCTAGCGGTTCCAATCGGAGACGGTTACAAATCCGATTACTGCCTCTACTTTTCCCGGGATTATGGTCTGTGTTTATTTTATGTAGCAGCCTGAGAATGTCGCTCTAACTTGAGATAGAGAACGCAGTTTTATTCACACTAAACACAAAGAAATATATTATGTTGAACTAGTTGACTGCACTACGTTCCATTACAATAGTTATGTGTATGTAGCCTTATAAAAAATGATAAAAAAATGTAGGTGCATACAGATTGATTACGTTTATTTATTTTTAAAGTCGTTAAGCCATGACGGAGGCCTTTAGGCGGCCTAAAAACTCCGTCACCAGAGTTGGTCACGAACGATCAATCGATCGATGGGCAAAATAAATATTAAAATTCTCATACTTATCTCCCTGGCATGTTACTATACTGAGTTGGGACAACACAACAATCACTTTTTAACCGATTTTAAAAAAGAGGAGGTTCTATGTTCCACTGTGTGTAAGTATTTTTTTATATTTTTGAGTATAGTTTTTATATATTTTTATTATAGTGTTAAACCACACTTAGGTATTTCATTAGAAAATGAAAAATCTTAGGTACTCGGTGCTCTAACCGAAAAATATAATCTTACTGATAGTTTCGTCGTCGACGTCATTGGCTTCGTGGCCGAGTGGTCGATGGCAATCCGGCTAAAGGATGATCGCTTGAATCACGCGGGTTCGAATCCCGTCGAAGTCGTAACTTTTCGTAAGATTTTTCATTTTCAAATTTTTGAGTATGTTCAGATGTTCACCGATTATTTCGTAAAAGTGGACCTCTTTTGAAAAGATCATCAGTCGAGGACCTAGGAGCTATGAACAGAAAATGTAAATTAATCTTTTTACTTTTGACGACCTCTGTGCCGCAGTGGGCGAAGGCTCGCCTGAGACGCGGAGGTTGCGGGTTCAATCCCCGCCGCGGGAAAAATGTTTGCATGATCTGCAAATATTTGTCTCGAGTCTGGGTGTTTTTTATGTATTATAAGATTCACAAAAATAAATTTATCTATGGTAGTATATCCAGTCATCTAGTTACCATAACACAAGCATTCATTTGCTTAGCTTGGAACTAGATGACGCTGTGTGAAATGTCCAAAGATATTTATTATTATTATTACTTAGTTTTCACTTTACCTGGGTACATTTCTTAGTTCAATTATTTCAACTCCTAAATTTCAAAAGCTGGGAAAACAATGCCTTGCAATATTATCTTACTCTTACGGACCGTTCGAAAAGTAATTTCACGTAAGCTGATTATAAAAGGGTTTTTATCCCGAGCGATACTTCGTCAACCATTTCACTTAATTTCGTTTGAAATAAGAACCCCACACAATTTTCTTATAATATCGGTATTTTAATAACCAACAATAATGTTTACGATACAATAGCGCGCAATGCGGGCAAAAGTTTATTCCTAGCACTTTTAGATTTGTTTTACTATTCCTAATCTAAAAATTGTTTTAATGCCAATAATCCGACTATTCCGACTTCCGATCTCTACTCTCTCTGTCAGGTGCTATCGGTTAGAAAACTTTTCATTCTAAACACCCTATTACGTAAGCATCCTCAAGTGCCCTTTAACCCAGACCTTTATGACAATAGGAGACGCACTAACAAAGTATGTCTGATAGATGCACGCAGGACAGCGATCACTAGCAGACACTATGAACACATTAGCTCCATGCTTTATAATAAGATCAATAAACAACTTAACATTTATCCATTAACATTACGCAAATGTAAGAGTACAGTGTTCGCCTGGCTGGAGACACTCTCATATGAGGATGTTGAACGTTTGATAAATGATGAGTAAAATTGGCCTACATATTTCTCTTCCAAATTAGAACATTACATACAAAAACACACATACACACACACACATACACACAACTACCCATAAACTGTCTTATTACACAATCCCAACATTAAAGTAATTTCTAAATTTAACTCGTACTTATTTATTACTATATATTTTAAAAAAATAATAATAACATTAGGTATTTTTTAATTCGATTTGGATAACTCTTGTCAAGAGGAGGGCGTTACTGATAGCGACACAGTTTTATACTTTTGCTGTCAGTATCGTTTAAATTAGCATTAAGTTTACATTGTTACTGGTTCCAAAATAAAATTATTTGTATTTGTATTTGTATCATTGAACCTGACCTTACTTAGCCTAGCTTACCAACCCCTCTTCTCTCCTTCAATAGCCAAAAACACTTACTTTGAAAACCTGCATATAAACAAAAAGATCTTCACCTGTCCATAAAAAAAATAAGTTCCTCAGAGTGTATTTCAATTCGTAAAAAATTTTATCAATAGATTGATCCGTTCTTATCAATTTCATTCTAAAACTCGCATCTAGTCAAAAGGAAATCTCTAGTTGCATTATTTGCAATAAAATCGCTGACCAGCAAAAGTAACAAAATTGTATGTCCTTGCAACTTTGTTCATTGTAAGTTACTTTGCTGTGTGAGCGAAATTCGGGTGAAATTTCAATGAACAAGTACATTTTGCTTGTTAACTTAAAATATATTTAAAGTAAATAACAAAAGTAGGGCAATATTATTTACTAAATAATTATTATACAGCGTCAGGAGGCAATATTTGCGGCCTAATGCTTAACGTAACACTGTAGTGCCTGGGTCATTTTGAGATGGAATAGGCTTGCCCAGCACCTAAACCATCCTCTCAGCTTAGCCGGCCATATTCACAGGAAAGACAGTGGTCAATACGTGCCCGGCTAAGATTATTTACTGCTTGAAGTTACTGTCCAGCAGCTGTTTAGGAAATAATAAATAAGCTAGACTCTAGCTTATTTATTATAATAATGAAAATAAAGTTGAAATTCGTATGACACTGACACTGTGCTCCGCTTCGCTGCTTTTCGATGCTCTTTTGGTGCGAGTTGAGCCTTACGTGCTCAGAAGCTGAGAAGCACTAACTACAAAATATAGCACTATCGTTCACTATAGGTAAGTGTATTTATTATAAGTTATACCATAGATAAAGGAAACCCGTTATACATAACTAATTTATTTAAATCAATTAGCGTATAGATAAGAAGAGCGTTACATCTTAATGCAGGTATTTTATAAAAGGAGGCTTCGGCTGTTAAATTTCTTGTACTTACCTACTTTAAGTTACTAAAACCAATAAAGAATTTGTATTTTTATTTGTTTTTCTTGACAAGGGTCCCGTCAGCAATATTAAAAAAAGCTTAACTTAAGGAACTGGTTGAAAACAAAACATTCCGCTTTGGTATTCATTTATCTCAAACATAATTCAGGAAACTCGTTTAAAAACAAATCGAAAAGCGACAGAAAAGCCCTCCAAATATTGTTCCTTAAACCTTCATATTCATATCGGCGAATTCGCAAAAAATACCTATGCAAATCCCGTGACATACAATTTACATTTTATTGCTAACCTTTCTCGTTAGGGCGTAGCTAGGTTTCTCAAAGGGGCTAGATTGAAATATCACCTTGTTAGATTCCTTCTGTATCTCCAGAGTTTCGCTTTTTCAGCCACGAAAAAACGGGCCCTGTAATAATTGTATTTTGACAGTTTGTATAAATGTATGTATTGTGACATTTACGAGTGAACCGATATAGAAAAACTTGAAATAGTATGTATTTCATTCCAATAAAAGCAGGCAAAGACCACAGATTTTTACTTGCTACGAGCACCCAAAACAAATGTTTTGACTTAAATTAAGTCAAAACTGTCTCGTTGTCATAGTCTTCATATTCTATACCTAAATATAGCTCGTAGGTCAAGCTTACTTATACATTTTCCAAAGTGAAATATGATCGTAAAATATTTGTATATTTTTAGAACCATAAAGTACGTATTACATTATAACATTCATAGCAGTTATGAATGTAATAAGCGATAGTAATATACATTTTTGGGCACCAAGCTTAAAATTTATCCAATGTGTGTTAAACTTTACCTACAGTTTAAAATCTATCACAAACGCCTCAAGTACACCCCATGCGCCCCGCGTAGCATTTCAAACTCATTACATTTGAATTCTTTGAAAACGGTTCAACGGAACTTGCGATTTTTCGTACCGCTTTATTCGACCACTATTTACCTCGCAACTTTTGTTTCGTGACGATGGAGACTTTTTTCCGTTTTAGTGTACGGGCGTGCTGGTACATTGTAAATAAAGTTTTGTAGACATTCTCTCACAATATATTTGTTCGTTTCGTCTTTTGTCTGTTGTATTATGAACCTGCCCCTGTAGCCATACTATTTTATACGATCAATTTATATAAAGAAACAGAAAAGAGTATGGAATTAGCATTCCTTGTTTAAACAAAGAAAACAAAGAACTAGCGATAGCGATAGCGATAAAATTCAACAGCGTAATTCACACACACAAACAACAATGGCCTTGCAACCTGTCACGTATAGAAAGTTAACTTCTGGAAGATGTGGGCAGGGCATGTACCAAAATGTGTTTGGACATACTTTTGACTACCCCCTTAGACATCTTCAAAAGGATCTAAAAACTGCCTTAAAGATCTGAAAGAAAGTTTAACACTCCCTGGGATACAGTCGTGATCGTATTTTTTTTCAAACAACAATCTTTGAGCTATGTTAACGGAATAAGATAAAATATGTAGGTACACAAAGTTTTAGCTCTCATCAATTCTTACATTCTTTTTAGTACACAAAACAGATACCTAAAACAAACAAAACAGAGGCAATATACAAAGGCGAGCTTAACCCTAAAAGAGTTTTCTTATAGCAAACCAATTCAATATTAGTTGACCAATTTTTTTAACCAGCTGACTCAGTGTTCAGATTTTTACTGAACTAAAAAAAATATGTATCATCAATCAATCATCAATCATTTATATATTTTCTCTCACAAACAATACATACAGTTAAATAAGTATAAATACAGGAAAATAAAATGAATTAAAAATAAATAAATAAATGCAGTAAAAAATAATCCAAAAATAAGGTGTCGGTTCTAACTTATTGACAAAGAAATGTTGTGAGAGACTGGTGCCTAAAATAGGTATTTGGACATACCTCTGATTACCCCCTTAGACATCTTCAAAAGGATCTAAAAATTGCATTAAGATCTGAAAGAAATGTCTACCGCTCCCTGGGATACAGTTGTGATCATATTTCATTTTTCATAAAAAAAAAACACTAATTGTATTAACGTCTCATCAACTGGACACAAAATTTTATCCGAAGCGTAAAGAACTCCGAAGTAAAAACAATTCGTCCATTCGTTACCGACTGAATGTTATTCGAGCGTGCGTTCCGTCCAGCCATTCCTGTTGTGGAATAGCAGAAATGGTGAAAATCCCGATGCAATCGTTTTGCAGCGCCGATCAAGGATTATTGAACGCTGGACACAACTTGTTTAGTTAAATATAATATTTAAACAAAGTCGGTTCCACCATAACTCAGGAAAGGTTTGTTTGTAAACAAGTGCTTAAACGAATTTGATTATATCTTTTCATTACTTATCTATAAAAAAGATAAAGACTTTTATAAATTAATATAGCTGAAGCAAGATCAAACAAAAACATCCTCTCCATCAAAATCGGTTCACCCGTATCGGATGCGTGCCTCAAATAGACATACAGATACAAGGTACACACTTCAAATATAAAACACCCTTTATTTTCGATGAGGGTTAATAATACCAAGGACGATAATATACCATTCCATCTGGATTGTTGTCCAGTAAATAACAGTCCAAGACCCTGAGCGATCCCAAACGTGTTGCGGTGATTGCGTTTTTTGACCGGAAAAAGGCTACTTTTTACTCAAAAAAGTAGCTCCGATTTGACAGATGGACTCTGAGCTACCCGCCTTTGGTAAAAACTGGCTCAGTTACAAGTTCAGCTTTTCGCTTTTTCCGAATTTCGTATCGCAATTTGATGGTTTCGTCATTGTCCTGTTTTTTCCTAGTCTTCTCACTGACCGGAATTTAAGGCATGTTAAAACGTTACTTTTACTTTCTCTTACAATTTTACGGTGAACTTTGGAGTTAATACCTAATCAAGATAGTCACAGTCAGGCAGAAAGCAATTATGAATAACACCATTTCTACGAAAATCCAGTCTTAAAACTAACTATGAGGTAGAATATCAGTCTGTACTAGATACAAATAAGTTGAGTCACGCTACATAACTAACGACCGGTTTCAATATTAAACTTACGAATGATCGTAGATTGATCGCCATAGCAACTTTGTTTAGACAACAAAAAATGTAGGACACTTTTTGACAGATAACAATATTACTATGGCGACAGATCCACGATTATTAGTAAGTTGAATATTGCAACCCGGCATTAGTAACATTATGCAATTTCACAAATATCTGGACCTAACGCCTCAGTGCTGCCACCTAGTGCACGTCAGTTTAGAAATTCCTCAATGTTTCAATGTTTTTTTCTGACTATTTTCATTTTCACTGGCCATACATGCCTAATTAACCACTTTTCAGACTACATAGATAGCCCCGGGCAAACGCCCTTATTCCAATAACAAAAGGGTTAATAATTCGAAAACATATAATTAGGATACATGTAATTAAACAGATGGTTATGTTCCGAATACGTTTCCTTAATTGAACTTTTGTGTTTGATGTTGTTCTGTTTATACTTTGGTTTTAATTACCTGTTGAGAATATTTGTAATCCTTTGTAATATTGCTACGATCATTTAATTTGATATTTAGCTAATGGTAGCAGGTTTTTCTTTTGGATAAGGGCGATTGAACCTTAATAAATATCCTGACATTCTACACAGTGTCATCTATATAGTCCCAAGTTAAGCAATTTATTGCTTGTGTTATGGTAACTAGATGACTGATATACTACTAAAATATATTTTTTTGTAATTTTATTATTGTATAGGTATAGAAAACACCCAGACTAGAGACAAATATTTGCAGATCATACAAACATTTGTCCCGCGGCGGGGATCTAACCCGCAACCATAATGACAATTATATTACCAGGAACTTAACTTCGATTGTAAAACAAGTTATTGGAACCATAATACACATATCCAGAACGCATGGCTCAATATAAAATACATTTCAGGAATTCTTTCACAATAAACTTCCAATACATTTCCTTCATTCATTGGAATGAACAGGATAACATGGTGGGTAGTGAATTATATACGGCATTATGCCGCGCCGTAAAAAATGCGCTCTTTTTACGATCTTGTTTGGTTCTTTATATTTTGGGTACAGTTAAGACTATCTGCCGAAGATACTTTTATTTTTGATCACGTGAAATTAAGGCCAAGTGAGTCTAAAATGCCTTAAAACAGTTGGGCTAAGAGATCGTCACTCAGTGAGTGCTTGAGGATTGGCGACGTGAGCAGGCCTACGATACGCCGGGGCAGGCGACAAAATGTAATATGATTTTAATTACTTACCTATCTGTTAGGACATGATGTTCTAATCAATCTATACACAGTGCACTACCGTATACTTATTTGACAGATAATGCAAAATTTGTCAAACTTGTCACAGACTAGCAGATAGTTGAAGTACGTAACGTAATGTAAGTAGTTTAAGTAGTAAAATTGTACATAATCTATAAGATCTAAAGAAATTGAAGCCTATTTCATTGTCACAAAATCGAGAATGGCTCGACCGATTTGTTTCTTTTTTATGTTTTCTAATAGTTTGTAGATGGTTAGTGCATTAAAAAAAAAGTGGTGGTACGAAGTGCGCCGGGGAGGCTTGTATACAATAAACTATAACAGCTATAAGCTCGAGTGCACGTATGAGTAGTTTTTAAGTAATAGTTGTGGTACAGTAAGCGCATTTACGGCTAGTCTCAATAACCCATCTATCTTTTGTTTTGCTTACTGCGGGTAGATATTTGACATTTCTTCCATACAAAAAACGTCAAACAGCTACTGATAGTAAGCAAAACCAAAGATAGTTTTTTGAGATTGGCTGTTAGATAGGATGTTGACACTGGACGGACGTTAAACCAAAACTTGAGGTTGACTGTAATATCTCGCATTCGGTATTCTGGCTTGTTTCTAACTTTCCGTTCTTAAATTATTTACTACGCAAGCAGTATCTACAATGTTAGCACCAGTTTCGGAAGTAATCGAATTACTTGTGACTATTGTGATAATGTTATCAATTGCTGCAAATTATCATGATGGGGAAGATGCAAGGTAAAAGATCTGTTGGTAGGAGAAAACTATCCTGGCTGCGTCATATAAGACAGTAGGCAACAGCAGGCATAAACAAGGCCGAAGAACTATTTGGGTTACCCCAAATGTAAAATGTACAACTACAAACGCTGTCCACTATTTAACCCATTCCCGGCTCCCACGGTGCTGCCTGCAGGACAAGGCCGTTGTTGCTGACATGCGTTATGGGCAGTGAACGTGATAGCAGCCATTAAGCTGAGAGGGTGGTGTGGGACACGCCAAAACCATCTCAACAATGTTTCAGGCATTATAAGGTCGACAAAATTTGACTCCTGACCGTGTATTAATCATACATACACACATAAAATCACGCCTCTTTCCCATGGGGGTAGGCAGAGACCACGGATCTCAAGTTGCTACGATCCTGACACCCCTGTCTAATTCACTCTCATTACATTCTTCATACACTCACTCCGGTTTAGGGTACTTTTGACCTGGCCTTTCTCCAAAATGGTCCACCAATCGTGTATAACGGGACAAGAAAAAACGAAGCGGGTCAAACGGGTACTTTTTTAAAGATAGGGTCAGAACATGCGGGTCAGAAGGGTCTGAGACCGTATAAATCATCTAGAAAATAATGTTTTATTTGGTGTGCAGCCGTTAGATTGTTTATTACTCTTCTAAAGTGTATTTTAATTAGCTGTTAATGCAAAAGTAATTAACTTCTCGCGTCCATAGCTTAAACGGTCTATCTAGAGGATTAGAGCCCAAGCCCTTTGCTGATAAATTTAAAATTTCGTAATATATTGTCTTAATTTCGTCGGAATCGCGATAGTAAAACAAAGCCGGGGTGTTTATTAAAAATTTAATTAAAACACGATGTTTCTCTTTTATCTTCGTTGCTTTCATGTTTATTTATGACAAGAATACCGCGGAATTAAAGTAAGACTTTTATTATATTTGCAATGTAAACCTGGATAATGTTTAAAAAAAAAAATAAGGCTAACAACTAAATAGAATGTCATCATCTCTCTGTCCTTTTTCTACTAAGTGGAGTCGGCATAATTTCTAAATTTTTCTTTATCTCAAGTCTTCGTGTTTTTTTCGGTTTAAAAAAAACACGAAGTTCGTTTGAATCCCGGCTGCGCATCAATTAATTTTAAATTTCGAAAAATGTAATATATGCGCATAAACACAAGCTCTTAACTGTGAAGAAAATAATTGTAAAAAAACCCGCGGCTTAGTCAGACCCACACGTATTGACCATTGTCTTTCCTGTGGATATGGCCGGCTAAGCTGAGAGGATGGTGTAGGTTTAGGTGCTAGGCAAGCCTATTCCATCTCTACAATGTCCCGGGCACTACAGTGTCCCGTTAAGCGTAGGCAAAGATTGTCTCCTGACTCTGTATAAATTATCTAGTAAATATGTAACGGCCTGAGTTTTTATTGAATAAGAAAATTGTTTTGTCCAGCTGAGTTTTTCTCGAAATTGAGTAAGTAAGTAATTTAGTAAGTAAGTAAAAAAAGTGTTTACAAAATATTGTTAATTCAGTAACTAGATGGTCCAGAGTAACCTAGTCCATCTGTATTCAGATTTTAATTACGTCCAATGTTTTCTCTCTTTTGATGTCCATTTATTTGGAAAGGTCACGACCTGTTCCAAAATTTGTGTTTACATGACCCAAATTAATGGAATAGAATAGAATAACATTTATTTGGCAACAGAAGCACAGACATACATTTAAACAGGTAGGTACAGAAAGAAAGACACAAAGCAATAGGTAGGTACTTATGTAACAGAGGTAGGTAAGTAGGTAAGTAGGTACATACTTAGGTAGGTACAGTACTTAGGTCTAGATGTAAACAAACATAAAAACATAGGTAGGTACCTACATGGGCGTCGAACGTCTGTGCTGGTGTTCACCAAAAAGGATCAGTCTCAGCTTTAGGTCGCCCTGCACTGGGTAAATTAATGGAATTATTTTGGCTTCCTATCCGTGCCAAGTTATGGAAAAAATATTGCGAGGAATCTTTTAGAAAATTTGTGTTCATTATTCAAATTATTTACTAAGTAAAAATATAATATAACATGTGTATTTTTTTTTCTTCAACCTATATCGTCCTACTGCTGGGCAAAGGTCTCCCCCATATCCCTCCAACCATCTCTGTCCTTCGAGATTCCTTATGTGTATTTTATAATAAATTATTTACTAAATGTCTTTAGTTCAAGTTAACAATCGTGAAACACTGCTTCTTCGAATCTTCTCGCTTCCGTGCTTCGGAGGTAAAATTTTTGGTTCCGTCTTTTAAGGCCACTTGTTCCGAATCGCATCCGCGTTACGCGGGAGCCGACTTGATATGAACTCCGATGAACTCCGGTTTGTAGGTATTTAGGCATAATTAATAGGAAAATAACACTACAATATCCACCTCAGCGATTTTTACTAGAAAAATGATTTATCTAAAGATTGGTTTAAAAATAAGGTCAATAAGTTTATTATTTTAGGCACAGTATTGAAAATGTTTATTAAAAAGAGGCAACTTTAGTATTTTTTTATATCGAGCGAAGTTCTGATTGTGTAAATGAAAGCGAATTGTACTCTTTAAGATCCTCAACTGAAACATATATTTTTTTCAGAAATGTACGTCAATTTTTGACTGATTCGTATTGATTTTAAAAACAGCATTTGCGGTATAAGGAGCCCTTAAGTCCCAACATCATAACGTATAGTAGTCCTTCGGGCGGTCTTCAAACTATGTCAGTAGAATTACCCACAAGCGCATACAAACTTTGAGACTTACACCTTGACGATCTCTATGGCGCAGTGGGCGAAAGCCTACTTAGGACGCAGCCGGTTGCGGGTTCGATCCCCCGGCACGGGATACATGGTTTGTAATTGTATGATCTGCAAATATTTTTCTCGAGTCTAGGTGTTTTCTATGATGTTTAAAAATATAATAATTATACAAGTATCAATCATCCGGTTACTATAACAGCTGAAGTGTTAAATGTCCAAGGATATTTATTATTGGTTTAAAAATAAGCTATTTAATAAAGCTAGCCATTGGCTATTAACTGTAAGCAAGTTGGCCGCGCCAATTATACGCAAAAATTTACGACCTCCGACGGCGATAACTTGCACCATTTTAATTTTCTGTAGTAAAAGTTCGAAACAGAGATTTGTTGCTTAGGATAAGCAACTAAATTGCAATTTATAAAGTCATGAATTAAAAACAAACAAGCGTTTAATTGAAATCAAGACTTTCATCCTGGTCATACATAAGACTCATTTATACGTCTTTAAAGAAAATTCTTGAAAGAAAGAAAGAAAGAAAGAAAAATCATTTATTCTTGTAGGACCTCAAGGATCACTTAAGTATCGTTTTACATGCTAGGTGATTCTAATGCCTGTTCCAACGCGACTCCCTACACCAGGGAAAGAATCAGGCAAGAACCTGGTGGTGTGGGCCTAGCTTTTTTTTAAAAGCGATCCCTTAACAATCTAAAATAATCTTTATGATACGTTCCTTACACGAATTTCTGACAAGCAGATACGACAGGAGCTCCAACGGGGCTCTTGTTGCGGCCAAACCTACTTTTTAAGACCATATGTACCAACTTGAAGCAATAAATGAATATGAATATGAATATGAATATAACCTGCCGAAACTCATGGAGGTAGCACAGTTTATTTTAGAAAAGTATGTACTTACCTTGATTATTGTTTATTTAATCATTATCTATTTATTGTTAGGCTAGCTTATGACGTTAAGTTAAGTCCTTATTTACTAGCACTGCTTTGGTTTCGTGCTGTTATGGTGTTGTAATTGTTTCTAATAAATAAATAAAAATATGAGCTTGACCGGAAAAAGTAGCGGGTCAACGAGAATGCACAGGTAATAGTAGTTATGGGTGCATGTGAGCTGAAATAGGATTCTAACGAAGGTTTATAAGGTACTGACATTCCTTATTCGCCTCATTCACTCTCATTACATTCTTCATACACGCTCTCCGGTTTAGGCGAAAGAGGTCAGGATCATAGCAAGTGGAGATCCGTGGTCTCTTTCCCTATGGGAAAGAGACGTGATTTTATGTATGTATGCATGGTTATAAGGTACTTTGTTCGTTCGTATGAGCAAGTGGCCAACTCTGGTGACGGAGTTTTTAGGCCGCCTAAAGGCCTCCGTCATGGCTTAACGACTTTAAAAGCCGGGACTGACAATTTAACGTGCCCTCCGAAGCACGGAAGCGCTCAGATGAAAATGCCACTTGCGGTCACCCATCCAAGGTGACCGCTCAGTATATAAGGTACTTTTCACGATGATCATCATCATTTCATTATAAATGAAAAATCTTACTAAAAGTTAAAGGCTCCGGCAGGATTCGAAACTCGAAACTCGAATTCGAAACTTCAATCAATGAGCAGGTGATATTCTAATATCCCTGTAGATGGCGCTCATCGGTGCTTTAACCGATACAAAAATCATCTTACTAATAGTTTCAGGCCTCGGCTTAGAGGGTCCGTAGCCTAGTGGTCAGGCAGCTCGGCTTAAGAGCGATCGCTTGTATCTACGCAGGTTCGAATCCTGCCGGAGCCTTTAACTTTTAGTAAGATTTTTCATTTATAATGAAATTTCCAATACCTAAGTGTGGTTTAACACTGTAAAATAATAAATAATTTATAGAATTAGCGTAGCGACATCTCTGGTCATTTGTGTTGAATGCAACTTCAATCAATGAGCAGGTGATATTCTAATATCCCTGTAGATGGCGCTCATCGGTGCTTTAACCGATACAAAAATCATCTTACTAATAGTTTCAGGCCTCGGCTTAGAGGGTCCGTAGCCTAGTGGTCAGGCAGCTCGGCTTAAGAGCGATCGCTTGTATCTACGCAGGTTCGAATCCTGCCGGAGCCTTTAACTTTTAGTAAGATTTTTCATTTATAATGAAATTTCCAATACCTAAGTGTGGTTTAACACTGTAAAATAATAAATAATTTATAGAATTAGCGTAGCGACATCTCTGGTCATTTGTGTTGAATGCAACTTCAATCAATGAGCAGGTGATATTCTAATATCCCTGTAGATGGCGCTCATCGGTGCTTTAACCGATACAAAAATCATCTTACTAATAGTTTCAGGCCTCGGCTTAGAGGGTCCGTAGCCTAGTGGTCAGGCAGCTCGGCTTAAGAGCGATCGCTTGTATCTACGCAGGTTCGAATCCTGCCGGAGCCTTTAGTAAGATTACTTTTAGTGAGATTACTTTTAGTAAGATTTTTCATTTATAATGAAATTTCCAATACCTAAGTGTGGTTTAACACTGTAAAATAATAAATAATAGATCATCATCATACCAATATTACGCAAGTAATGCGAGGGGGCAGAAAGCTTATTCATAAAGTTCATATACAATGTTTGTTTTACGTCTTTCTCTCACGCACATGCGTTGAATTATTATTACTTCGCACGTTACAATTGCAACAACTTGGTTTGTAATTAGGGCTTTTTTCCTTTTACCTTGTTTTATTTGAACAACTTACTCGTATAACAATAACACTATGTGACGACCTCTGTGGCGCAGTGGGCGAAAGCCCACCTGAGACGCAGAGGTTGCGGGTTCGATCCCCGCTGCGGGTCAAAATGTTTGCATGATTTTTTTTTATCTATGTAGTGTATTAAATATATAAATAAATATAAATAAATAATTGGACTTACAAGAACCTCTGGAGATATCCATAAAATTTTGAGTGCTAGAAAATCATCAGGCAGGATTTGGCCCACTGCGCCACAGAGGTCGTAAATAACATAATTAACTAGTAACTATATAGTGCTCACGTTATGAACTAAGCATATCCACACACAAGCATATAAGCTTATCCACAGTTTTCGAAAGGTTACAGCCAACAAAACAGTCCAGTTTAACACTCCATTCGTTTATTGTTCGGCATTCTGCTCTAACGCTAAGGATTAATTTATATCGACACGGGCAGATCAAATGAACACAGCTAATTTAAATATAGCTAATTCAGTTTACTTTGCCGCTTGTTTTACACCACGAAACAGAGTCTCACTCAGAGGCACGATAGTTTTTAGAACGAGCAGTGATTGCGCGTTTTTGTGTAGCGCGTCACCTGATAGTTTGCAGCGCGTTTTATTAAGCAGATTGTTTGCGTTTGTATCGAAACAAACGCACATGCGTTCGCTGCACGTTCGTATCACATTTGTGTTGATGCAGAGGCTCCGCAAAAACACGCCGTGTGTATATACTTATTCAAATGAACGTCCAAATTAATATTTTGTAAATGCTCATTTTTTTTTAGTTTTTGTTACCATCATAATAATATCTATCCTTGAATTATTTCTCAGTTTATAATTCATTTATCAATACAAATTGAACAACATAATTAATTATCCCTACTGGTATGGGAGAACGGATTTATTTAACCACCTTTTTTTAACCAGCATTTTTTGGGGATACTTCTGTAGTTCCATCAATTTAAGGTAGTCTCTATATCGGGTGTAAATAAGGCTGAAAATCATAAAATCTACGAGAATCACTAAGTTATAATCAAAAACCTCGTTTTTTTTTAATTATACTTAGCTACCTTACAAAAAAAAATTTTGGAACGAAATTATGAACAAAATACCATTAAATGAATATCTATGTAATTCAGTAATTCATTTATTTAACCATATAGTTACATTTCATAACATAGGCATGTCAAATTGTAGATACCTACATAATTTTCACTTAGTTAATAAAATAAATTAATTAAAAAACCATCATAAATATAAATTTGTATAGTACCTAGCTTATGTTAGTCTTACCTAGCTGTTGACAGGTTAAGCTACATTATTAATACTGTGCAGTTTATTCACGATCTTTAAAAAAGTATTGCTGGCAGATTTTGTGATTTTGTAAATGAATGAACAGTGTATGTAGGTGGAGATCTATTCTGTCGTCTTCAAGAAGGCAATTGAGCACCACTAACCTTTCTCAACTTCCGCTGGCTGAGGATGAAGATGCACGGCACAAGCACAGCTCTCAGCAGAGAGGTCCACGTAAAGAACAACAGAGTCAGAGTTTAGAAGTTCCACTCACTAAACGTTAGTGATCACACACACAAGGAAATTGTCAAGAAATAGAGAAATGTAGCACGCTTAAAAAGGGCGAGAAGGAACGTCCATCCAGCTCAATGCGTCACGACTATCTGTCATCTTGCTGGCATCCGTTGATTGGCAGAATCAGTGGTGACTTACCAAAATACCCTCAATTTGACAACAGAAATCGAACATACCCCCTACCGAAATCAATACGATTGATTTCCCTAATTGCATGTAGAGTATGTGAATAATATATATAATACATAACAATATGGAAGTATGGTTATGAATAAGAATACCTACTTAAGAAATAAAAACATAATGTAAAGTGTGTTGAAATGTGAAGTGAACAATGTTATGTGTACCTAACTTATAAAAGTACCTACACAACATTATAATTATTTGTAGATGTGATTAATTTACATAGGGCAAAGGCGAGACTTTATTCGTAGGCCTCTGAATAAGTCCATTTTTACTGCGTAAAGTTAAAACGCGGTTAACTTTATCAATGCCACTGTGTACTTGTTCAACTCTTGCTAAGTTCCATTGAAGAGGTTTGGTCAAATTAGACTTGATAAGAACTAAATCTCCCACTTTTACATTGGGAGGTGAAGAAAACCACTTCGCTCTCTGCTGGAGAGTGTGAAGGTAGTCATCTGACCAACGCCTCCAAAATGACTGTGACGCCTTCTGAATTGATTGCCAACGTGACAATCTGTTCAAAGGAGTATCTAACAAATCATATTCCGGGACAGCTATTAAACTTTGGCCTATAAGGAAATGGCCCGGAGTTAAAATATCAAACTCGTTTGGATTATCCGATAGTGAACACAAGGGGCGCGAATTCAATACTGCTTCAATTCTACAAAATACAGTACTAAGCTCTTCAAACGTTAACGAGCGATCACCCACTACACGTTGGAGGTGATATTTTGTAGATTTGATTCCCGCCTCCCAAAGTCCACCCATATTAGGTGCATTAGGCGGATTATTGCGCCACTCAACCTTTCGTGACGTCATACCGTTGGTAATCTTATCTAGATTATCCTTACTACTAAGAAAGTTAACGACTTCTTTTAAATGTTTAGCTGCCGCTATGAAATTCGTGCCGCAATCAGAATATAAGCAACTGCAGAGTCCGCGACGTGCTGTAAAGCGATCGAATGCAGCTAAAAAACAATCAGAACTTAAATCAGTTAACACCTCTAAGTGCACCGCTTTTGTTGAGAAGCAAACAAACAGACACAAGTACGACTTGTAAACTTTCGCATTACGTCTCAAACTTTCCTTAACAAAAAAAGGTCCACCCAAATCACAACCAACGTGGTTGAAAACCTTATCTGGTTTTAGCCTAGGTGCAGGTAACGGACCCATAGCTGGCTGAATTGAGCTTGGTCGACACCGAAAACAAATTTTGCACTTAGACAACACTGAGCGGATAATGCTACGAGCATTAACAATCCAATAACTTTTACACATTATACCTTGCAACGTACGAGGTCCTACATGTAAATATAATTTGTGAAAGTATTCAACAATTAAATTAATTGTGTGACACTTAGGTAAAAGCAAAGGGTGCTTTGTATTGTATGGAAGGTCGGCTTGCACGAGCCTACCCCCCACCCTGAGGAATTCATGAGAATCTACGAAGGGTGAAAGCTTACGCAATGAAGCTACGTATCTTTTTTGTTGTAATAATTTTATTTCATCATTAAAATGATTTAATTGTATCACTCGTATGATAGAATCATGAGATTTCTTTAGTTCAGAAGACTTGAGAGGTCCAACTGAACGCATTGATTTATTTTTTATATTGTTTATAAACCTGTGGCACCAAGCCATAACGCGTTGTAATTTATTAAAAGACGAAAATCTGTTAAAGTTTAATTCTAAGTCGTTTTTTAAAATATTTTTATCGTCACATGAGCTTAAAACAAATGTATCACAATTTGATTTTAATTCAGAAATTTTTGAATGATCCTTTATATAAAATGATTTAATAGGCCATTTTCGTTCGTCATCGTAAAGCCATGCTGGACCTTGAACCCACTCCACAGCACCTTCTACAAAGGACGCCGGCATCGCACCACGCGAGCATATATCGGCAGCGTTATCCTTGCTGTTTACATGGAACCAACAATTGGACGGAACTACAGCGGTTACTTGGCTAACACGGTTAGCCACAAACGTTTTTAATTTATAAGGTGGTGTTTGAAGCCACGCTAGAACATTATTTGAATCACCCAAAGCAGTGACTGAAACTTCAAAATCATTTAAATTTTGTACGACAAAATTAACTAGCTTTGAAAGAAGCAAAGCTGCCTCAAGTTCAAGTCTAGGTATTGACAAAATTGGATTGAGAGGTGCTACTTTCGATTTACTTGTCAACAACCTAACCTTTACATGATCATTCTTATCTACGCTGCGTAGGTATACACATGCTGCATAGCCACGCGATGACGCATCGCAGAATGCGATTAACTGCACTTTAGTGAAATCAGAAATTAAAACATGACGCTCAATTCGTAAATTACCCAATGCTGATAACTCGCAAATAAATCTATTCCAATGAGATGCCAGTTCAAATGGTAACTGGTCATTCCAACCAAGCCCGAGTTTCCAAAGATCTTGCATTATACACTTCGCGACGAAAGTGCATGGTGAGATAAAACCTACAGGGTCGAATATACTCGCGAGTAGTTTTAAAACAGATCGTTTTGTTTGTTTTGCGTCAGTTAGATTATAATTAAAGGAGAATGAGTCACAAGAAGGTAGCCATGTCAAACCTAGTACCTTGAGCGAAGATAGTAAAGTATCATCTTGAAAGTTGATTGCAGAAACTTGATCTGATTGCATTCTATTTAATAAATCAGGACAATTACTCGCCCATTTTCTTAAATCAAACCCACCACTTTTAAGCAGAGAGGTTAAATCATCCTGCAATGTGCATGCTTCGACTTTAGTTTGACAAGACCATAAAAGATCATCAACGTAGAAACCTTTTTTAAGAACTTCTGCCGCCTTAATTCGAGGCTCGTTATTAGTCGACAATTCATCCGACGCCAACTGGTGCAAAGTTCTTACCGCGACGAATGGTGCACTACGGAGACCATACGTATTTCGTGTTAGTTCATAAATACGGACCGGTTCCGATGGATGGTTTCGCCAAAGAATGTGTTGGTACTTCCTTTCTGCTGGATTAATTATCACAGCTCTGTACATTTTTGACACATCGGCCGTAAAGCAAACATCGTAAAGTCGAAAGTTCATAATTATTTTAAGAATGTCCTGATGAAGCTTTTTTCCGGTCAAGAGCGCATCGTTGAGGGAGGTACCAGAACTAGTCTTAGCAGAACCATCATAAACTACGCGCAAGGGTGTCGTAGTACTCGACGGGCGTAATACACAGTGGTGCGGAATAAAATAACCTGATGGCTCAGTAGCCTGATACGGCTCCATGTGACCGAGGGATTCATATTCATACATAAAGTCAACGTAAGCCTTACGAAGGTCTGGAGACTGAGCGAGACGTCGCTCAACCTGAATGAGTCGCTTGAATGCAGTATCATATGAATCTCCAAGTGGTTTATGATCAGGGTTCAATAAGATTGGGGAAACGTATCGGCCTATTTCATCACGATAATGTTTATCGACATAAATTTTTTCTGCTAGTTCTTCTAAAGGATTCATAGGAACTTCGCACGGCAAAGATTCTACTTCCCAAAAACGTTTGAGAGTCTCATTTAAAGAACTTTCTTCAACGGTGTACGACACCAGCGATGTTGTAGACGCTACAACATGGCAATTGCTAGAGGATTGCATCTCTAGTCTTCCCGTAACAACATAACCAAATACGCTACTTAACGCAACTGGTTGGTCAGGATTAAAAGTTATTTTCTGTCCATCGTAAATCTCTGGGAAAATGTCACCGGCTAAAATGATATCAATCGGAGACTTTTGAAAGAAACACGGATCAGCTAATTGTAAGTTTTTAAAATTATTAACTACATTGTTTGGAATCTGCACCGTAGGTAAGTCAGCGGTCAGGCGAGATAAAATTACTGCATCTAAATCAAAGGTAGGCGCGGTACTGTGACGCGGTTTGACTGTAACAGAAACCATTCCATTGTTTTTAACATGTTCACCACTCAAGCCATAAATATTGTATGGGCATTTTTTTGCAGATAATCCTAATCGTTGAAAGCAATCAAGTGTAATAAAGTTCGATTGCGCCCCAGAATCAATTAAAACACGACACGATTGATACTTGTCAAACGAATCCAAAACATGAACAACAGCTGTGCCGAGTATAACTGCATAGTTATGTGTAGATGATACATAGCTGCTACGAGCAGCGTGCGTCTGAGCCTCGCACGGCGAAGGTTCGAATGAAGTGGGCACAGAATAAGAAACCGGTTTTGTAACATTATCATCTCTTATCTCTCGGTGCAACAGTATATGATGCGCTTGTTTACAAACGTAACATTTAAATTCGCTTTTACAAGTACTAGACGTGTGATTCATTTTAAGGCAATTGTGGCATAACTTTAATTCATTTGCACGATCAATGCGTTGAACATTAGTGAGATTACGAAATTTATCACAACGGAATATCATATGATTTTCTCCACAATGTAAACATAATAATTTTGATTTTGTAGAAGTTACATGAGTATAATTTTTACCTTGCTTAGGCACTGCTATTTTTCGTTGAAAACTAGTCTGCTGAGTACTAGAACTAGGCAAAGACGACGCCGAATGATTAAGTATTTTGATTTGATTTTGCACAAAAGTCATTAATTCAGCGAAAGTTGGGATCGACTTCTGATCAAGTTTTTGCTCAAAGCTTTTACGTGTTGAAGGATCTAATGCTTTTAAGGCAATATGACACATGATGTAACTACTTAAATTCTCAATGTTCATTGCTTCTATGGCCTTGTATGAGTGGTCAAAGTTTTCTATGAACGAGTTCAAGTGATCAGCTGATTCCTTTTGTAGCGGTGTGAAACTAAGCATTTTATCTAAATACCTACCGACTAACATTCTGTTATCTTGATATTTTTCAAGAAGACTTTGCCAAACGAGTTCGTAGTTATTTGCAGAAATAGGTACGCTTTTTACAATATTTAGTGCAGCACCTTTTGTGCATGACAGAAGGTAGTGAAATTTATCTATCTTCGGAATACTCGTCTGATTATGAACGAGAGAACAGAATGTCTCGAAAAATGTATTAAAATTTTCAATATTTCCATCAAATGCAAATAGTTCTAACTTTGGAAGTCTTGGTCGAGATTCTACCGGGCGCGAGGAACTTTCAACCTTAGTACAGGCTGGTAAGGGCTCGCATTTTGAAGCACGAAGTTTGACTCGAAAGAACAAGTCATCAAAACTTTTTAATTCATGACTACGAAGAGAGGCTTTAGGGTCATCTTCAAGTTCCTTTTCTAAAATTTCAAATATTAAATTCTCGAATTGACTACGCAGTTCATCAATTTCGTACATGTGCATCAAAAATAAATCTTTCGATTCAGACTCAGAAATATCATTACTCAAGTCATACACAACTTGCAGTTTAGAAAACATTCGTTGCTTACGTTGAATTAACACGGTTAATTCTTGATTGTACACCTCAACGTTGCCTTTTTTTGAAGATGGCGGTTTGCTAGACAGCGCCATTTTGTTTTACTAAACGTTACTACGCAGTTAGCAAGAACAAAGGAATGCTATAAATTATCGCAATATTTCTATGTAAAATAATCACAAATACACCGAAATTATGATACGATATAAATAAACGTTATAATGTGAGATGTGTAGGTATAATATTGTAAGCTATAAGCTGTAAAGAAATGTATTTGTCTGACACGGTCAGACTTCTACTCTAATTACGAATTAGATTGGGAAATTCTAGCACGGCTAGAACAGAATTACGAATTCTAGAATTCACAAAACCTATCCTGGCTAACGAAGGACCATTTAGATTGTGCAGTTTATTCACGATCTTTAAAAAAGTATTGCTGGCAGATTTTGTGATTTTGTAAATGAATGAACAGTGTATGTAGGTGGAGATCTATTCTGTCGTCTTCAAGAAGGCAATTGAGCACCACTAACCTTTCTCAACTTCCGCTGGCTGAGGATGAAGATGCACGGCACAAGCACAGCTCTCAGCAGAGAGGTCCACGTAAAGAACAACAGAGTCAGAGTTTAGAAGTTCCACTCACTAAACGTTAGTGATCACACACACAAGGAAATTGTCAAGAAATAGAGAAATGTAGCACGCTTAAAAAGGGCGAGAAGGAACGTCCATCCAGCTCAATGCGTCACGACTATCTGTCATCTTGCTGGCATCCGTTGATTGGCAGAATCAGTGGTGACTTACCAAAATACCCTCAATTTGACAACAGAAATCGAACAAATACAGAAATGCTCCCGGTCTATTGTGCCCTCGTATTTATTTCTCGAAGGTTAATAATACTGATGGGTATCGCTCGAGAAAATTGTTTTCTTGATTGCTTGTTAACACGTGAAACTTGTAGATCCTAGTTATTTATTGTTGGTCACATTCGAATTGTTTCGCTATTTTCATTATCACCCATATTTTGTAATTACTAAAAAAGGGCTCTCAGTGTCTGTTGTTGATCACATTTATGGAGAAAAATTACTGCAGTTTTTGGAAAAAATCAAACCTATTATAACTTTCTGATGGTTATTTAATAAAATCTCTTATGTTTAGTTTTGATTGAGTTGAACTCTATTAAAATAATATTATAATTATACTGTGTACTTTAGTATTTGTAAATGTATATCTACTTAATATTTTATAATCTTTATTTATTATAGATAGTTTGTGTATTTTTATTCTTCTTTTTTTTGTACTACTTTTATTATATACCTATACTTACCTATTCGTTTATAGTATTATTGGTAACTTGAGTATTTTTGTGTCTTGTACTCTGAATTTAGATTCTTACCTAATTAGCTTATTTTCCTGTTTTACTTTCATTTAGGTGATTTGAAAAATGTGTGTTCCAAACTTCCTGGTAGACATAAACCTAGTTCATTTGTTGGGATGAGACACTGCCTCCTGAAATACAGTTTTTAACAAGTTCGGGTTCGGTTAAAAAAAAAAATATTTGGAATTTGATTACCCATCATTAAAGGATCTAAAAATTTCCTAAAGATCTGTAAGAAATGCCTACCGCACAATTTGCAAAAAATGTCAAATCGACTAATTGTTTCTTCAATAGTGAACAATTTGTAAAACATGAACTACAATTATTTTACACTATGTTTTACAAATTCACTTGTAATGTATTTTGAGCCTGAGTTTTTTGTACAGACTGACAGTTACAAAAAGCCTTTTTGATAACGAATCCATTTGCTAAAAATCCGCTCCATTACTGTGATTTATTCAATTATTCAGAAATAAATGAATAAAAGGAATAAATGCAATTATACAGGTTTTTCGTTTACAGTAAGGCGTCGATATAAAGTACTAATGTCAGTTTGTATTCTGATGATGTACGTATTGTTGAAACTCAATTAAAAAACTGGCGCCACTGAAAACCAGCGCTCCAACAGTCATGATGCTGCTTGAAGAAAATGCTGAGTGGTAGCCTTATTTTCTTGTCTCTCGATTGTCAATGAGTATTTTTCATTTGTATGTTACCCATGTTTATGTTGATAGAAATTAAAAACTTTTTCTATACTATTCTAAATAAATTCGAAAAGTATGGTTTTCTTTAATTTGAAGAGATAGCCAGATTTGTAGAGAGAAGTCAAATAAAATAAAATCAAATCAAAATGT
Organism: Xanthorhoe designata; assembly: GCA_963582015.1. Classification (NCBI taxonomy): domain Eukaryota; kingdom Metazoa; phylum Arthropoda; class Insecta; order Lepidoptera; family Geometridae; genus Xanthorhoe; species Xanthorhoe designata. The sequence continues at coordinate 1,967,943 of OY757038.1, forward strand.
ATTTATTCAGTACGATCGTTTATAGACCACTTTGACATGTCACGTTCTTAAAACTAGGTGATTCTACTGCCTGTTCCAACGCGATTCCCTACACCAGGGAAAGAATCAGGCAAGAACCTGGTGGTGTGGGCCTAGCTTTTTTTCAGCGGTCCAATCTTAATAGTCCGCGCCACGTAAAAAGAGCGCTGGAAAAAAGTGGAGGGGGTATGTTTGCGCATGGCTACACTCGCGCACGAAAGTACTAAATCCTATTGTATTATTAAAAATAAATTATTGTAAAAATAAATTATTGTATAAAATAAATTATTGTAGCCGGGCGGCTCGGCTCGCGCAAGCTAGTATACACCGTTTTAACACCCTGTTAGAGACTACTTTTGTCAGTTCAACTGTTGACAATAAATATTATGTGTGCGTAATAAATATTTTACTCATTTCAACATATATGTCACTGTCTTTCATGAATAAAATTAATGACTTGACTTCACTAACTTGAATTATAATGACATGGTAGTGCGTGGTAGGCTAAGCAAAAGCCGGCGAAGCCAAAATAAAGAAGAAGAAGAAATTACTTAGATGATTATCATTATTGGAATTATTATTAAAAACATGTTTTAGTCAGTGTTCATTGTTAAATTGAATTAAGTAGGTACCTAAGTACCTACAAAATTCAGGTATTGTTTTATTATCATCAACAGGATTTTTAGCAGCCTCTCTCTTCATAAAACTATGTACCTACGTCATAAATCATTTTTCTGATATTTCTATGTAAAACCATTTCGTAAGCGAAAACTTTTGTACGCGATGATAATTTTGCAAACGAATTTGACGTAGTGACAGCGCGGGAAGCTAAGGACTGCTGACGAACCAAAAGCATGCGCCGAATCAATGACAGCGTTACCCCTTCACCCCGCGCCGCAGTCCGCACCACCAATCGGACCTAAAAATCGACTCTGCGCAGCTTGTCAGCCAGCGCTCTTTTTACGTGGCGCGACCTATACTAAGTAAATATAAACTGAGTCAGTGCACGTTCAGTCCCAAGCGTTTTTGTCGATTCATTCATCTAATCAAGTCGATTTATTCATCTAATCGTAAGAGAACTGACAAAATGCAAGTTTTTTTAAACGATCCAGAAAGGCTTAAGAAGTTAATTGACTCTTCAACAGTTGAGTCACAAAAATGTACTTGTAATGTCGACTCTACTTTAGAAGCCTTATTATGTCACTTCCAGTAAGTACAAGTGCTTAATTTCGTAATTTTCGTAAATTACCATCGTCAAAGTTAATGCTTCGTAAAATTATGCCTTTAAATCAGCACTCGTATTCGTTCGCAAAACTGGTGATCGCCTTTGGTTTCTATTTCTATAATAATTTTTAAAAGTATTCACTGGCCTTATTCTTTAAGATTTGTCAATTTAATATACCTAATATATTTAAAGAAAGTTTTTTTTCTTGTTACTTTTATGTCACTCAGTAACAGATTTAATATCCGTTTTAACTAAGGTAGTGTATTTTTTATACTTTTGCATTTTATAAATGTTCTCGTAACTGAAATACACTTTGAGATATACTTATAAATCATAAAAGTAAAAAATATTTAAGATCTTTTAAGATGGTGTATTGTACTTGGGAATTGTGGTAGATGGTTATCTTTTGGTTGATGGTTCTGTTTTTTATAAAATTAAGAAGTCATATTCAACTTGCACTTGAATTAAATTAATAAATGCTCAAGTAGTTCCAGTAAATTACATTAAAAAAAACCTAATTATGTGGCATCTGTTTTAAAAAATACATTTCTGAGTAAATATTCAAGCTATCGAAGCCGCGAGACGTAACTGGTATTCTATAAGACTGCTAGAGTAATTAAACAAAGGTATTGTATATTGTTTATTAGATAATATTCTCTAGAATTCTCATTACAGTGAAGACCTAAGCTTATTAATTTACGACTTTTTATACAATGGAAACTAAAATAGTCTTTATATAAGGGCGCGTTTTCACCAGAGACTGACGAACAATAAATAACATCAATTCTTGTTTCACCAAAAAGGGATAATGAGGTTGGTATTTGCCATTTTTGTTCTTACTAAAGTGTCATTTACACGATGCAAGATTCTTGCCTGTTGCATACAATTAAATTGACTGTCATCATGACTTGTATAGTCTAACCAAAGACGATTAATATCTAGAAGACAGACAAAGGCCATACACAAAATCGTAACCCGTACCAGATAGCCTGGAAACTTTAAAACATCAATTTAATCCAAGAAATTTCAATTACTTTCTAGTTAAAATTACCTAAAAATTTTTTTATATTCAATATTGTTGCTACATACTACTAGGTAAGTATTGAAATTTCTTGGATTAAATCGATGTTTCAAAGTTTCCAGGCTATCTGGTACTGCGGGATCAGGGTTACGAGATTTTGTATGGCCTTTGTCTGTCTTCTTAATCGTCTTTGGTCTAACTAAACAACAGTTGCTTACAATTATTGAACGTCAGTTTGGTGTGCGTAATTATTGCATTCAATTATTGTTCAGGTGTGTATAAGAAAATGGCATCATGTTAATGGTACTTTAATCTTAAATACAAACAATGACAAACAAACCCTCCTCCCTTGATAGTATTCTAGGAATATAATAAATTATAATTTATAGTTCTATTTAGGACAACGGGATTGTTATAGCTATATTTCTCAATTAACAGGCTTAAATTACTTGAGCTTGAAAGGTTTCACGTTGTTAATTTTTATTAGGGTTTCTATTTAGTACCGAGCGCCATGTTGGCTGAGTGAGATGTACCTCTACTTTCGATCCGATGGTTGTTGGTTCGATACCCGGCCGTGCATCAAAAGATTTTTCGTATTACAAAAAGTACAATCAATTTTTTAAATTTCCAAGGTGTCCGCGCTAGTTTGACGCATACAACCACCTTTAATAAAAAGGCTTGGTGTACACAAGACATTTTTATTTAATATCAATTATAACTTTTTTTAAGTTTTGAATCTTTCGAAGCCTTTAGAAATGCCTATAAAAAGACCAGTGGCACGTCAAGCAATACATTACTAAATCGAGCTGTGTTTAATGCCCGCGCCACACAAAGCCGCTCCACCAAATGCGTGTACACGTCAGCCACACGCGAGTGTTTTGTAGCTACACAATTAATTTATATGTTTAAAAATAGACCTAGAGCACAAAGAATATATTTAATCCTTTTCGTAGAATAGATGAAAAACTTACCCTGTTCATGATGGAGATAAAATAATCTCTTTAAAGTTGTGAAACTAAAAGTTTTACAGGTTTAAAACATTTTTATCATCAATAGACATTGTATTGATCCGTATCTACTTTTTTTCATCCTACTAACATTATAAAGTAGTGTGTGTAAGTATGTAAGTGTGTTTGTTACTCTTTCAACTCAAACGGCTGGACAGATTTGAATGAAAGGTACCAAAATTGATTATACCTTAGATTAAAAAATAGGCTAGTTTTGATCCCGGTTTTCCTTCGGGAACGGAAACTATTCACCGCGGGTAATACCGCGGGGCGCAGTTAGTTTGTAAATAAAATTACTATTATTTCTTAGCACCTAAAAACCACTAAGAACTGTACTTGCTAGTTTAGTCTACGATGATATAAATAAATAAATAAATATCCTTGGACACTTTACACGGCGTTATCTAGTCCCAAGCTAAGCGACTTAATGCTTGTGTTATGGTTACCAGAATGACTGAATGACTGATACAATTACCTAGATACTTATAATTTTTTTGTTTGTAAATACTTACATACATACTATAGATAGAAAAACATCCAGACCGATATATATTTGTGATATATAATTTTATTAATCGGTAGGTATATTAACGCGAAAACTTGTATGGATGTGTGGATTGGATGTATGGGAATTTCTTACTCTTTCAAAAATAAATTACTTTTACCTAGGTACATATCAGAATAAAAATAACCTAGTCAAAAGCCACGAAACCTAAATTGATAAGTAATTTAAATACGGCTTTGAATAAAGCGAGCTTAATTTAGGTACCTACCTATATCAATTTGACTTTGTTGCCCACCAAGCGAAGTCAATTAAAAAGGGTTGGATACAAAAACTTTTCACACGAGTACTCGCAATTCTTCTAACATGGAACAGGGATGAAACACATAATTCACACTTTATTCAAAACATCCGTTTCTATATCAAAAACTTTTTGTGCTCTTATAAACGTAAAATAACATAGCCCCATAAAGTTTATGAATAGGTAGGTAGTTATTATTGTTGTATGTTTATCGAATGACTATTATTAATTTTATTAATTTATATTGATTAAGAGCCGTGTTGGGCACACGGTAAGTACCTTGACTTTCGTTCAGAAGGTCATGGGTTCGAATCCCGGCCGTGCATCAATGGATTTTTAGTTACGAAAAATGTTTATGCAATGTAATACAAGCTCTGAACGGTGAAGAAAAACATCGTATGGAAACCCGCGGCTAGTCAACCCCACATGTATTGACTATTGTCTTTCTTGTGGGCATGGCCGGTTAAGTTAAGATGATGTTTAGGTGCTAGGCAAGTCTATTCCATCTCAACAATGTCCCAGGCACTACAGTGTCCCGTTAAGTGTAAGCAAATTGCTTCTTGAGACTTAGAAATCTTCTAAGGAAAGCTAAAGATGAAAGGCCTGACTCATTATTATCAGAATGATAAAAAACATTCAACAACGAGAAATAAAATAAATACTTGGGATAAAATAAAATATGTTAAAGTTTTAATTGGTGTTAAAATACATCATTATTTTCATTAAGGGCCACTTCGTCTATATCAGAGATTAGTAAAGTAGTTAAGACTTTAATCTTCATACAAGTCTTCGAGTAGGTACTCGAAATTCTTGTTATATTTATAGATGGCGTTATTTAATAACCCGTTTTTTAATAGTATTTCGTTACAATTAAATTGCCATCTACTGATTATTGTTTTTATTAAGCTCTTTCAAGTAGGTACCTATTCGAAAAGATGGCGCCACAGTCTGTTTGAAATTAATGTAAATTCCCTTTTACACAACATCTCGTGATTTTTTTAATAATTAAATAATGATTTTTGTCAAAAGCTAATTGCTGGCCTTTACTACTTTACTAGTCTCTCTATCAAGCAACGCTATAATATCCATTGTGCCTTGTCAACGTCCAACTCCTAGCACGAAGTTAGTCACGCCAGTAAAATAAGCAATCAAATCGAATAGCGCGTGCTGAGCGGTAACGGGTTACGTGCAAGAAGGCTTTACACAGGGTGTTTATTAGATTCAATTACTGGATACACACACCTAATCACGCTTCTTTTTGACGAAGCGCGCGGCAAAATCGTTCTTAATATGGAACGATCTGAGCGGTTACAATTTGAACGGGCGGTCAGTAGCATTAATAGCTGCTGCGCTTTCGTGCTTCGGAGCATACATACAGACACAATAATTTAATAATATCCCTCCTATTAATAAACAAAGATCAACAGAGTACCTATTAATTTTAAGTTGTATTTGTATGTTTATTCTGTGTACAATAAAGTCCTAATTCGTTCATTCACTGACGTTCTTTGTTAATCTTCGTTTATTAATAAGGGGGATTGACTATAGATTATATCTAAATACAACATAAATTTTAACGATATAAAATTTGATCACGACTTATCGCTTAGGCACGGTAAAATGTTAAATTTCCTATTGCGAAAAGGTTTTTTCATTCATCAATACATTCATTGAAAATTTCACAGAAAATATGAATGGGGGTAGTAATTATTGATTAATACTATGATTATTTAATAACACCTCTATATGTAGTAGAGTTTAATCAAGTGAATCAAGCGACCTCTCACGCGATGCTCACGTCGGTCATTGTTAGCAATTACAGTTGAAGCTTGATTGTTGATACAATATATTTCTTTTTTTGGTGACGGGTGGCAGAAAATCACTTCCTGAATGGTTCGGGGAAAACTATTCTTAGATTTTCTATTTCGTTCCACATGGTTGAAAAGAATTACTTATTATATTTACTTCATGTACCTACATTAGAGGTACATAGTTACATTACTTAACAACATATAAGTATATCGCTTAGAGATTGTTAAGTTATGTGACTATGTAATTAATTTTCCTTTTTTAATAGCCATGTATTTTTAGTCACTACTTTTACGTTTTGTGGTTTTAATTTAAATAAATACATTTTAACATGAGTTTGAAAAGCTACAATTTAGTTTATAGAACTACATTATGTTTTAATAAAAAGCCATTTAAGCATCCGTTTTTAAATATGCAAGGTACTTGAAACCCAGGTAATTAAAATACCTACTGATTAAATTTTTACGAGACTATAATGCACACATTAAAAAGTTTTACAAGCAAATTGGTGCTTTTCATAGTTCAAAGTGGTCAATCTAACTTTACTTATTGAAATGAGCTTGCAAAGTAAAGTCTAGGCTTTGGCGCGTGAGTGACACTATACTTTGTTTCTTATAAACGATCTCCGACATATAACGAACAGAACGTTATCATAAAGTGCAACTGATATAAAAGCAAGTAAGAAAACACCAAACACAATGATGATTTTAAGATGATTTCAAATAAACTAAACAAAGAAAGAAAGAAAAAGCATTTATTTGACTGTTTGTCAAATAAATGCTTTTTCTTTCTTTTTTCACACAAACTAAAACAATATTACACAAAAACATAATTTATAAAAATACACAATGTGTCCCCATAGGCTTGGGGTTGGTTAGCTTGGGACTAGATGACGCAGTGTAAAATGTCCAAGGATATTTATTAGCATGCTTGCTGTCCACACAAGTGTGTTAAACTGTCGTCATCTTTATGGACAATTACTATTTATATTCGTAATACGGTCATAAAAACTCCATCACCAGTTGGCCACTTGCTCATACGAACGAACGAACGAATACGGTCGCAGTTTATTGAAAAAATAAAGTTAGATTGATACGGGTAGGCACGCCTTTGTGGATAATGCATCAAGTTTCCAGTAGGTGGAGCCACTGTCCGCGGTTGATTTAACTGGTTTTATATAGATTGTGAAAGTATACAGAATGTACCTTTCAGAAATAAAAGATTAATGCCGTGTCAAAAAGTTGCTACAGATTTTAGATAGATTCAATGAACGGTAGACATGAAATCTTTAACAATGTAAGCCTTATTCTAATATAAATAAATAAATAAATAAATGTCCCTGGACATTCCACACAGCGTCATCTAGTCCCAAGCTAAGCATTTTATTGCTTGTGTTATGGCACAGATAAAAGAATACTAAGTATATGGTAACCCGATGACTGATATACTACATAGATACATTTTTTTTGTAAATACATACATATTATACATAGAAAACAACTAGACACGAAACAAATATTTGCAGATCTTACAAACATTTGTCCCGTAGCGGGGATCGAACCCGCAACCTCTGCGTCTCAGGCGGGCTTTCGCCCACTATGCCACAGAGGTCGTCTTATAGATATTATAGTATAGAAAGTAGACTTCATAGCTCAGATCCTCGTCAAATCCTCAAAACCAAAAAAAATAATTAAAATCGGTCTTCTATCGACGGATTAATAGGTTCGTTCGTTCGTTCGTTCGTATGAGCAAGTGGCCAACTCTGTTGACGGAGTTTTTAGGCCGCCTTAAGGCCTCCGTCATGGCTTAACGACTTTGAAAGCCAGGACCGACAATTTAACGTGCCCTCCGAAGCACGGAAGCGCTCAGATGAAAATACCACATGCGGTCACTCATCCAAGTTGTGATTAATAGGATTAATGGGTGAACTTACAAATATAAACAAAAAGATGATGATAGCGCATAAAATGTGCTAAAACATCAGAAAACTCGAAAGTTTTTACAAACGGGATATTTAGCATGATTCGTGGATTATATATACAAAGATTAATAATGATCAGCACAAATCATTAGCAGTCCACAAAGAATGCAAAAGTTCTACAATAACAGTGAAAGTTGAACCACAAAATCCGCACATTTTCCAATAAAAACCCTCCAATGTATAAACACTCTGAGGTACACCTTTGTGGCTTTTAACAAAGCTTTGATAATAAAACATCGCGTAAATCTTTCAACTCATTATTTTAAACTTTATCTTATTAATTTTCTAAAACATAAAAAGTTTATCTGTTCAAAGCGAAGTAGTTGAAAACAGATATTTATTTTGTTATTATAATTATTTTGTGGTTAAACTAAAATGTATGGAAGTTTGAGCGAAGTTTGTAGACAAAGAGATGGATAGAAGGTATTTGTATCGGATTTCGTAATAATAATGTAAGCTGCGAAAATTGACATTGAAGAATTACTTTATGTTCAAGGGATTTTTTATTCAAACTGTGCCAAGATGGTACCTGATAGAATAAAAAAAATGCATTAATAAAAGGCTAGTTAACGGTTGTAAACGGTAGTTATGTTTGTATGATATTAACTACGCTATAAACCGCCTAAAGTAAGCTAAGTAAGTTAACTTTCTTAGCTTACTTTATTCGTACGAGCAAGTGACCAACTGGTGTCGGAGTTTTTAAGCCTATAAACGGGCTGAGTTTAGAATTAATTATTTATTACAACAATTTCGAATACACAATTAGAGTAAAAGTAAATTATCCTTAGTATAATGAAGGTTGCTTAAATTTTGAAAATATAAATATACTTATATACTTGGACATTCCACACGACGTCATCTAGTCCCAAGCTAAGCAATTTAATGCTTGTGTTATGGTAACCAGATGACTGATATACTACATAGATACATTTTTTTTTTGTAAATACATACATATTATACATAGAAAAAAAACCAGACCCGGAACAAATATCTACAGATCATGCAAACATTTGTCCCGCGGGGGGGATGAGTATGAACAAGCATTGGATCTTTGTATATGAACCGAAACCTCGACTCTAATATACCGATGTTAACAGCAGTAAGTCGAACATAGAAATTATTAATAGATACAAATTAACTAAGAAGCTTATAATATTTGCTAACAGTCGTAACTAGGAACTTGTGTGTTTGAACCGCACACTGTATTTGAAGTTATTATTAAAATGTAAAGGCGTGTTCACATGACAATACTCATTATATAACAGTAATAGATATTTTTTTGCAAAGAATATCTAAAAGTAATTCTGTGAAACTCAATGTTGTCTATTAACTGGGATTCCTTAATCAAATTCTGATTAAATATAGTGGTGATGACGGGACTAACTCGGTAGTATTTGCTTCTATTTACGTCGTGAGACTATAAGTGCTGCGACTACTAGACTAATATAAATATTATGGATTCGAAAAGTAGAATGGCAATAGATTTGATTTTTGATTGATTTTAATTTTATGATACTTAACTTTAAATCGTTGCTTATTTATTGATGGATTTAAAAAAATATAGTCTCGTAATTCATATTTTATTTGGGCATACCTCTGACTACCCCTAGACATCTTCAAAGGATTTGAAAAACGACCTTAGGTACACAAACATAAAAAAAAACATAGGCCTTTACATCTTTACTAGATGATTTATACAGAGTCAGGAGGCATGCTTTGCCTACACTTAACGGGACACTGTAGTACCTGCATTGTTAAGATGGAATAGGCTTGACAAACACTAATAAATTATTAAAACTATTATTTCAAATCGTTATTCTATTTTGAATATCTACGTATAATTTGAATATCCCTAATACGTCGCGACGACGTCGTGGCATACCGCGAACCAGATGGAGGAACGAGCTCGCCAAATTTCGCGCCGACTGGACCATATTAACGCAGGAGAGGGACGAATGAAGAGTAGGGGGAGGCCTTTGCCTAGCAGTGGGACACTGAGGGCTGCTAATAATAATATTATATTTTAAATTCTAGTATATACCATGCCTTATCTAGACCATTAATATTAGAACAATACCGCCAACACGTCTATCATCAGCCCGCGTCAATCATGAATGAACTGAGTTCAATGAACTGAAGCCACAACGTTGGCGATGTACTGAGGCATGTCAAACTACGGCTACAAACTATAAACTTAAGAAAGTATAATTGGTCTCTGATAGCAATATTTTAAAATGAAAATGAAGTTTGAAAGAATGAGCTTCTAATCGACTTTAACCATTACTCCAAACGTTTCCGTGCTTCGTGGCAAAGACCAGTTGGCAGACCCTAGATGAGATGGAAAGACGACATCAAAAAGATAGCGGGCCAAAGTTTTATACACAGCCCAAGATAGAACGAAGTGGAGAAGGTTGAGGGAGGTCTACAACGAATTGGTCTAAAGAGGCTTAAGAAACTTGCTTCCCGCCGTCTAGGTGCACATAATTCTTTTAAACTACGCAACGGATTTCAATTCAAAAGTTAGTATGTTTTATTATATGTATGACGTATTCGCCACAGCAACTACGAGTATAGTAACAAGTAGGTACTCTATAATACGTCAGAAGCACAGAACGAGTTGAAGCCTTTTTTAAATTCAGTTATTAAAATATATTCAGTTAAAAGTGAACAATAAAAAATACAAAGGGCTAGGACAATACGCGACAATAATTGGTCATCGTTCATAGCTTTTTGTTCGAGTGATCATTTACTGGCATGGAATAAATTCTGATGTCAGTTTCAAATGACTCTTTATATAAATCAAAACATTTTCGTAAGTCATTCATGTATTACTAATTTATCTAAAATCTTTCATTTATGGACTACGGATTCTATATAAATGAAGGAATAATGATTCTCTAATGAGACGTAACATAGTATCTTGGAGCACACAGCGTATTTTTGCGGGGTGTTTGCGATACAAACGCACGGACGCGCAGCGAACGCCAAGGCAGTTGGCAAACTGTGACCAGCTGTGGCAAGATTTCTTTCGTTTTATATTGATACAAATCAATGCAATCTTCCAAAACGCGAACTGCGAACTGCGGACTAGCAGGTGACACGCTACACAAAAACGCGATATAACTGCTAGTTTGAAAAACGTCGTATGAAGATACTTATGACATTTCACAATCACACGTTCTTGGGCATACTTATACCAACAAAGATCTGTGTTCTATCGTTATAAACTGCATATTGATATAAAAAAAAAAATTGTACCATCTAAGTATCTAATGGAATGTTATCTTAGGATCATCCTAGGAATATTGATCCTAAAAGATAGGAACAGAAGGGTCGTTTCGAACCTTCCTTCCGAAATCTGAATATTACAAACTAACACAACTAACTAACTTACTCCAGTTAAACACAAGTTGGTATTTTGCCCTCTCTCAAAAACACTCAAAATTTGTGCTAAAGGTCAAAATGTACACTCGAGCAGTCAGAGCCACTTACACTGAGACCAAGTTTTTGTGTTCAAACAACACCTCGAATTTTAATGAAGGTGTAGCCGAAAGGACAATTAAAAGTTCTGCATAATTCACTTGTTTCTAAACCGGGGTTGGGGGGGTTCGACAGGGCAGCATCTCAGGATCTAGAAATATATAAATAAATAAATATAAATAAATATCTTTGGACATTTCACACGGCGTCATCTAGATCCAAGGTAAGCAACTTAATGCTTGTGTTATGGTAACCAGATGACTGATTATAATACTTAGATACATTTTTTTTTGTAAAAACATACACGTTATAGATAGAAAAACATCCAGACCCGGAACAAATATCTGCAATACTTGCAAACATTTGTCCCGCGGCGGGATTAGAACCCGCAACCTCCGCGTCTCAGGCGAGCCTTCGCCCACTGCGCCACAGAGGTCGTCGAAAAATAAATTAACTTATACGACGCGTGATCCGAGGGCTGGCACTTATTTGGCTCAAGGGATCAGCATTGCCATTCAGCGCGGCAATGATGCCAGTGTCTAGGGCACGCTATCATCTGGCAGTGGTTTGGATCAGTTAAGCTACCTAAACATCGTTTGTAACCTTAGGTGGCTCAACTGGTTCTAATTGTATAAATATGTATTATGCAATAGATCGTTTGTAACGATCCTTAGGTGGCTCAACTGGTTCTAATTGTATTTTGTAGTTAAGTATGTATTAGTGGCAATTCTGAGTGTCGCAAAAGCTAAACTAAGCTAACTAAAATTGTTGCCGTCCCTTTCATAGCGATGGAAATAACTATTATGTGCCTAAATGCTAATTTACCCTGTAACATTAGTTGAAGAGCGTTACTAGGCCAATAGGGTGTTCCCTAACCTAGTGACAAGCAAGTCAATCTCAGAAACCCTATAAATGTAGTTAAACCAAGGTTATTTGATTCGTACCCTACAGAAAAAGTTACACAACTTTGAACTCTATATCTCTAATCCTATGTACAACCCTGTAAACCCCCACACATCTGGGCCTGAGTTGATTACGAATACAGACTTTTTGAAAATTTAATTTAGGAAATTTCTCGAAAGTTCCTGATTGTGTTATTCGAAATGGTTTTTGGAATATTTTTGTTTAAGCAGTTGGTTGTTAGACTTCTGCGGGACTTTTAATGAGAATGAGTCTGCACTAAGATTGCAAGTACAATAAGTACATACTAATCAAATTCAGGCAATGAAAAAAACTATCCTAGTTCCTTTCCTAGCAATATTTGAAAAACATTTGTATAGATGTACCAGATGTTTGTTATTCTTTAACTACTAACTAACTAAACTACTGGCTTGGCTGTTTATGGCTTGGAATAACACATAAGCTACTTTTATCCAGCGAGGTACCACGGGAGCAAAGTCGCGGGTGAGTAAGTTTATAGTTAATAATTAAATCCCGACGTCAGCCTATGTGTTATTCCAGGTCATAAACTATTTATAGTCCAAATCCGTTTGGTAGTTTTTGCGTAAATGAGCAACAAACATTCATCTATACATTCTTACAATCTTTCGCGTTTGTAAATATCTGTTATTGGTAACATAGAATCTATTGCATCTTAGGGATACAGCCGTGATCCTGTCTTATTTTTTTATTTTTAATAATCGTAAAATTCATGCCTCAATTTTTCAAGAGTGAGGTAGCATCTTCATTTTAACGAACGTAAATTTATATTTGCAAATTTTCATAAAACCGAGTTCAATTCTAGGGCTCATCATTTTCAATTGTAAAATTATTTATTTATGACATCGTTCTCTTTGTCCACAAAAGTTATATTTGTAACTTTATTTACTTATTTTGATTGAATTTGTTTAATTATTTGTTTTAATAAACAGTACAATTGAAAACAATGTTTGGTTATTGAAATAAGTTATAATGAAGGCTGAACTCGTAATTTAATTAAGTAGGTACTTACATAAATTAATCAACCATTACTATTTTAGTACATTTTTCTAGCTGAAGCGACTGATTAAATTTAAAGATTTATTAAAATATTTTTGTTTTATTACCGAATGTTTTTTTTACTAATACCTACACCAAAATAAATAACAAATTAAGTGTATAAAAAAATATCTATAGATCACAACTGTATCCCCAGGTATCGGTACTTATTTATTATTAGATCTATATTCATCAATTTTATATTCTTTGAATATGTCTAAGGAAGGCGGTATTCAGAGGTTAACCTTTTTTATAAACCCGGTGTGTGTTTATAAAACAAAATTATGATGTGTCTTGTATAGCTCACTAAAGTTGATTATTAGTAAATGAAAACAAAAAGGAAAATCATCCAAAGGATAGCTAAGCTTAAAGATTTTTTCAATTTCCATTCAAAGAGAAATCACGAACCGACTGTCGCAAAACGTAATCTTTGCTTATCCGATAGGAATATTCAATTCTTAAATAATCTCTTCCTGGAAATATGCCCATTTTGTGTTTTCTTATATTTTTCTTAATCTCACAGAAATCCGCTTTCACGTTGAAACCTTTGTAAATTGAACGAATGAAATCTTTTCGTGTCCTTTTGATATCTTTTAGGATACGAGACGCGGCTTGAATGTTTCTTTTAGGGTAGGTCTATTGGACCTAACTTTTGGTTATGGATTTTGCGAATTGTAAATAGCAAAGGTGAGATTACAAAAAAAATCTCGTAATTAAGATTGTGATCATAAAAGGTGTCTTATCTATTTTTTGTATGCCTCAAGATTTAAGAAAATGTCTAACAAAATCTCACTGCCCTTTTTCCACTAAGTGGGGTTGGCCTAACGGTTTTCGGTTTTTATTTTCTCAAATCACATAATATTACTCAATATTTTTAGGAGTAATTTAAATTATTAGTACCTACTTACACCTTTATAAAAATAAATTATCAAACCCTCGAAAAGACTTCTTACAAGTGGTAAAATTAAAAAAATATAAATCTGACTTCAACTTCGTAAGAAGAGAGTAATTTCTAGCACTTTCGGGGTGTATTTCTGTTCATAATAATTCCGAAGATCCTAATCAGATCCTTAAACTGGAACATAGAGCCTCCTGTTTTGAAGTCGGCTAAAAATCAAAAAGATCCATTGAAGTATTTAATTTTAGAATAAGCTCCTTTGCACATAATATATTTTATCATCACATAAGAAAATAATCGTATCGTTCTATTATTTAATCTCCATTCAGTCTTATAAGTTGTCTCTACCCGGATATCGTTCGGGATTTTATGTCAAAATAAAAAGCGTCGTCTCCTTACTTCAACATTATGTTGTATCACCTAGGTAATAAGGAATTGTTCAGATTTTATTTGCACTAAATTTGATTAAAAATTAGGAAATTGTGTTTTGCATGTAGCTCGGATACTCGGAAGATTTGTTTTTGTTGAAACAAGATTATTTAAATTTTTGTCGACTTCATTTTTAAAAACTTAAAAGTATTTTTTTAAGATTTTATACTTAATTTAATTTTTTGTCAGAAGTAGAATGTAATGATACTGAATGAGGCGGAAAAGGTGTGTCAGGATCGTAGCAAGTGGAGATCCGTGGTCTCTGCCTACCCCCATGGGAAAGAGGAGTGATGTTATGTATGTAAGTATTTTTTACAATACCTACTACACACACCGATTGAAAAAACAGAAACGATTTT
The DNA here is from genome assembly GCA_963582015.1 of Xanthorhoe designata. Taxonomy (NCBI): domain Eukaryota; kingdom Metazoa; phylum Arthropoda; class Insecta; order Lepidoptera; family Geometridae; genus Xanthorhoe; species Xanthorhoe designata. The sequence goes on from OY757038.1 coordinate 1,982,950, forward strand.
AAATGAATAAAAAAACATTTGGTTATTCCACGCAACACTGTCGTATAAAAGGTGCTAGGACAGGAATGGGAAAGAACATGGCTAAGCGTGAGTCGCAAAATACTTGTGAGGTTCAAGATATCTTAATCTATTTATGGGGTTAGAAGCTTTATGACGACATCTTGATAAAATTAGGTATTGAATGGACTAGGTCTCGATTGGACTAGTAATGCTTACTTTATAACGAATGACGACCTCTGTGGCACAGTGGGCGAAAGCCCGCCTGAGACGCAGAGGTTGCGGGTTCGATCTCCGTTGCGTGACAAATGTTTGCATGATCTGCAAATATTTTTCCTGAGTCTGGGTGTTTTCTATGCATAATATTATGTATGTATTTACAAGAAATCTATCTATGTAGTGTATCAGTCATCTGGTTACCATAACACAAGCATATAATTATAAATAAATAAATAAATTAGTCTTATAATCTTATTGATACTTTTAAACGTTTCATCCGTTTTTGTAGTGATCTCTAAAAATAGTCGATAGCCGATGACTCGGAAAAATTCAATTACACCGCTGTCCCACCGCTGCATCCTAATGGACAGGCGCGGCATGAAGCGCGGTAAATCTAATCAAACTTTACGGCCCCCGGATTGAACGCTACTAATTATGAAGACGCGACTTTTAGTCGAAGTTTTGAATTTTTTTTTATAATAAAAGCTTAATTATTGAGCAGGCTTATTGGGCATTAAATGCATTTAATGGGCCTAAACACTTATGGTCTTATTCATAAAGATTTGTCAATTTAATATCGATTTAAAAAATGTTTTTTTCTTGTTACTCTTATGTCTGAAAAGAGATAGCAACAGATTTAATATCCGTTTTAGATTAAGTAGGTTTATTGAACCAATATGCATAAGGGGGTTATTTGACAGTTATTCATTAAGGAGGTACATAAAACAGCCCCTGACTTCATCATGAGATCAGCTGTCATTGTTATCACAAATCTATATCGAATCTTTATTACCATTGAAACTTTTAGGATATTTATGTTTAAAAATCCTTATCCAAATAATTATTAGCTCAATCGGTTGTAGATGACCGGTTTAAAATTTTGTTGTTTATTTGGTCAGAACAAACATAATTTTTTTTTTATTAAAGTTATCTTCGGAAAAACGATGGTGAGGAAAGTTATTTTTTAGATGATAACGTTTGATGATATTATAATATAATAATACATGCCAATGCCCAGCAGTAGGTAAAGTCGGACTGTGGATAATGATGATAAATACACGGAATTATAAATGTAAAAAGAATATCAACTATTTAGATATCGACAATAAGCATTACGGCCAGTGTAAAAGGTAGGAGAGGGGTATTACACCGATGAATCGAAACACAATTTTCGTGCCAAATTTTTGCTACAAAAAATCGCGTCGTTAGAATCAAACATGCTTACACCTGAATTCAGGATTCGTTCCGACTTTGAGGTAATGTTTAAAACGACACCTACGCTTGGGACTTGACTTAAATTATTCATTGGGTTCTTGTTACAAAGGTCGAAAATTCAAATCTAAATAAGTTTCTTGGAACATAAATTAATTAGTAAGTATTTTTATTTGAAATCTTTCAAGATCTAAAATACTTACGTAATGAATTAATATTGATAGTAAGGTGCATGTATGCGTGAAACTAGCGCCACCGACTATTTTATTTTATTATTACGTTATACAAAGGAATTAAAAAAATATATATTCCGTTTGTGAAATAATCGCCTCATGTATTTTACATTCCACGATGAAAAGTTGAGCAATCAGAAATGTCAAATCAAAGGAATAGCCATGATAGAAATATATAGGAATTTTTGAAGTATTCCCGTTTAAACACCTATTTTCTCACTTGGCTACTAAACGTAGTGGTTATATTTTCTTTGTTGGCTACAGCGTCAGATAACTGATAAATTCCGATATTTTTTATTAATACGTATGAATTATAAATCATTTAACAATAAATAAAACAAATAATAACTTTCCTAGCCAAATTTATTTATGCAAACAATAGGTTGCAAGTGGTCGGCTCGCGAATAAATAGGTGCTAATGAGAGTCAAATCGGACCATTAAGCATGTTGCGGTTAGCGCTATTTAGATTTCAATAAACCACACATAAACTTATCGTTTGACTTGTAAATTGTAAATGTGATTTATTTTTAATGTATGTTTTGGTTGTATCGAATAATTTTTCGCATTAATAAATTTTTTTTTAATCAACCTGTCTCGTCCCACTGCTGGGCAAAGGTCTCCCCCAAACTGGTGGAAGAGTTTGGAAGAGCATTAATAATAATGAATAAATAATTATAATTTAATCCATGACACATCGAAAGAAGTGAAAAGAGATGGGGAGACCTTTGCCCAGTAGTGGGACACTTTACAGGTTATTACAAAAAAAAAACCATGACACAGTAACTAGACGATTGATTTTAGTTAACTACGTTTTTAGGTACTTTTAGAGATGGATAAAGGCGAAAACGCTGCTAGGTTTGTAAAAAAATTTTGGTAATAAAACTAGTAAGAGTAGCTTATTTATTAGAATAACAAGACACTAATATACACTGGACGGTAATGCTGCTTGAACTTGTATAAAAAATATAAAAAGTACAAGGAGATGGAGATGGGCACGTGTTGAGTATATCTTTATCGTATTAGTGAGAATTATTGGGGTCAAAGATAATTTTAGTTAGGTATAAGAAGGCTTTGAAATTATGAGAATTTTAGGAATTTATTTTAATTTACTTAACTATTAACTTATAGTCCTGTTTTGTTGCTTAATTTAATTAATTAATTTTTATTTTTGATTACTATGTAGTTCATAATTATTAACGATTATTTAAATTGTGCTGTGCATGCATGTTTTTTTTTAAATGTGTATGTTGGCGTTGCCTTAATAAATAAATAAGTAGGTAGGTAGTACCTTTAGACATTTTCAAAGCTCCTTGAATGTACGATGATCAAAGCCTAAAGCCACTTATTCAATAAGACCACTAGATTAACTTAGGAACGTCTAAGTGCTTGCGAATCTTAAGTGTCTTGAGTACTGAATTTGAATATATTTGTTTCTTTTTTTGCTGAAACAAGTAGGTTTGTGTTATAACTAAGTGGCCGTCTTAGACGTAGTTAAAATAATAAATAGTTATCCTTGGACATTTCAGACAGCGTCATCTTGTCTCAGGCTAAGCAACTGTCTTTTGGTAACCAGATGACTAGTAATACGACTTATAACGTTTTTATGTAAATACATAGAACAAACCCAGAATCGAGACAAATGTTTGCAGATTATACAAACTTATTGTATTGTAATACTTATAAATCTACAGTAATATTTTTAAACTTTCAATAGTAAAAAGTTTCATGGTAAAAAAAAAAAAAAAAATTGTAGTAATTTTAACCAGAAAGTAATTTAAATGTCTTGGATAAAATTGATGTTTTAAAGTTTCCAGGCTATCTGGTGCTGCCATCTACTTTAAACTCCGGTTTTGGTTCGTTTTCAGGTTACAATTTTGTGTATGGCCTTTGTCTGACTTATTGGTATTCATCGTCTTAAGAAGTTAATCAATGATATCAATGAGACATTCCAAGCTTCTAAAAATTTGTTCCATTCAAATAATTACAAATATTACGAGTCATTCATTGATTTATAAGCCTAAGCCAGACCCAAACTAATCTCGTTTTCACGCATCAGAAAGTCGGCTCAGCGCCCTATTCGAAAACTTCACGCACCAGGAAGCCAACACAGAGCCCTATACGTAAAACTTCAGACCACTCTCCATCGGTTTGTTCGAGGCATTCTCTTGGATAGGATTAAAGTTATAATCCAAATGAAACGTCGGGATATTGTGGACTATAGAGTAATAATAACATAGAACGCCCTGCGGTCTATCTTGTGTTTTGCTCAGGAAGTCTCTAAAGTAGGTACCTATAACTCTGTTAGTTTGACACTCAAAATACGGTTCAGAGTTTGGTATTCAGAATACTACTTGGACTAGTAATCTACCAAGCTTCAAGTTTTCCAACGAGCAATGGAGCTTAGCATCTTAAGAGTCAAACTAACAGATAGAGTCCACATCATTGAAATAAGCTCCAAAACTATAATTTATTGGTTTAGCTACGCTGTAGGTTAGGCTGGACTGATCTATCGTATGCTAAAAGTTAGTTAAGTTAGTTAACCACTGTTTAGTGCAACGACACAACTTGAAGACAACGAGCCAAATAAAAAAAAAGACGTGTGGCACTCGGAGACTGCCGCGGTAAAGCTATTGCATGGGGGGTGTTAGGTTATTTTCGTTACGGAACTTCTGGATTCGGTCCACGCTCAAGGCCCGCGATAGAAGCTATGCAATAGCTTAAAAACCAAAATGGCGGGATGTACTTGACCAATTACCAATGACCTTGCCTATGTACAGGCTGACATTTACATTTCCATCAGGAGGGGAAGTTCTCTATAAACGTACTTTGCGACGCTCTTGCTGCATAGTTATTCCTTTTTCTTTTATGTCGATAGAAACGCGCTGTTGCAGCACGTTTATAGAGAACTTCCCCTCCTGGTGGAAATGAAAATGTCAGCCTGTAGGGTTACCGGCGGTTTTTGTGTAGTATAGTAATTTATCCTCGCTCACGTGTCAAGTATTCTAAATGTTTGGAATTTTTATTTCATGCAAGTTACCGGGGGAGGCGCTGCACTGGATTTTCATTTGTGATACTTGACTCGGTATCGAGGACGGTATCCAATACCACGGTAAGCTAACGTTAACCCCCCAGTATACTAAACAGTGCCAAATATCGTCATAGTTGAAGTAACATAGGTGTAAAGTTAATTGCCTCATTACATCGATTATCAATGTGTTAAGTGAGGTAGCCTCTGTCATAATTCTTATTCTACTCATTGTCGAAAACTAATAAAATTCAGAATTTTGACGACGCGTCCTATTTTGATGGGCATGAATAATTTGATAATCCCCTCGCAAATTGCGAAAGGGTTCGTTCAAAGTGAATATCGCGTTTCTACGTGAATTTTAGGTGTCTTTTTATTTAATTTGCTTGTATTTTGTTTAATACATTTAATCACATGTTTGCGTTCTGTTTAATTGATAGTGGATTTAATTTTTTTTTAAATACATACGTATTATACCTACATATAAAAACACCTAGACCCGGAACAAATATCTGCAGAACTTATTAACTTTTGACCGTGGCGGGGATCGAACCCGCAAAACCTCCAAGCTCGTGATTATGCGCATATAAATTTTCCAAAACGAAAAATCCATTAATGCACGGCCGGGAACTCACCTTTGAATCGAAATTCGAGGTACATCAGACTCCGTCCAAACGGCTCTACAAAACCTACAAGCAAAAAGCTCTAAAAGTCCATTTGTTAGTTGCCTTACAATTAACGTTACACCCCCATACTTGGGGACGCCATGATTGCAGTTACATTAAGACAGATGCCCCGTAACCCTAAGCTTACTGCCTTAATGTGGATATAGCTATGTGTTCCGTAAAATTCAGCGAACGTTATAGAACATCGTTATTTACACGACCTCTGGCACATTGGGCGAAGGCTCGCCTGAGACGCGGAGGTTGCGGGTTCGATCCCCGCCACGGGACAAAAGTTAGTGAGATATACAGATATTTGTTCCTGGTCTGGATGTTTTTATATCTATAATAATATGAAGTTGTAATATTGGATTTTTGTGATGAAAAACTAATTATAATTCATTTTCACGAGAGAGTAGGTTAATTAGGAAACGTTTTAATCTTATCATTAGATCAGATGATGATCTAAATATGACGGTATGGTTTAAGATGTAGGTTTTGGGTCAGGAAAACAATTTAGAATTATATAATAATTTAAGTTTATATATTATACCCAATGCCATATTACTTAACCGACCTTCCAACCTCCGACCTTCCGTCATTCTCGATTTTTTTGAAAATATTTCAAAGTTAGTTCGACACGTTACACCTTTTCCCATAATCTAATGACGGCCACCATATTCCAGTAGCCGTTTTTCAAAAACGTTTAACCCTAAGCTTACCTGTGATGCGACGCACGCAGAAGCCCTTACAATAAATACGCGTCGCGTTTATTGCCGACGCTAGCGACCTGTAATTTGATGTACGGTAGAAATAAGGTACCTATGTCCTTTATGACTTAAACGTGCGAAGGAAAAAATGGGATTTGCAGATCACATTTGGCCTAAAAAACAGTGTTTTTTTATCATTTATTCTACTCGTAATTTTAGTGTTCATTAAAACATAAATAAACAAAAATAGCCTTTAATTTTACGAGCGGTTCTACTGCTTAACTAACTAATATATATTACTAGTTGCGCCCTGCGGTGAAAAGGTCGCGTTTTCATGGGAATACCGGATTCAAAAGTAGCCTATGTGTAATCCAGGATGTAAGATCCTGGATACATCCAATTTTATTTATTCAATTTCAATTTGTAAATCCAATGAAAATGAAAATTGAACCCGCAACTTCGACGTAACCGTTACAACACTTAAATGCTGTATCTGCTTTGTACATCAATGTTTCTATTTTCTTTCAAATTGTTGCCATGTTCGTAGAAATAATAAAATCCTCACACGAAAATCTTTACTTTAGTTTTTCCAGACTTTTTCGCATGCCGTAATCTTCAGATTCGTGGGATCTGACGCGATGACACGAAAAATTCAATTATACAAACTGAGCAATTCGCGCGCTCTAATGTACGACCTACGGTTTGAAGGTAGCTTTACACGATGATAGTAGCTAAAACATATGTGTTCTCAAAAATTAAACAGAATGTAATGTAAATAATAAGATATAATTAAAATAAATAAATAAACATACATTTATAGATAGAAAAACATCCACACCCGGAACAAATAAATAAATAAATATTCTTAGACATTAGACACGGCGTCATGTAGTCCCAAGCTAAGCAATTTAATGCTTGTGTTATGGTAACCAGATGACTGATATACTACATAGATACATTTTTTTTTGTAAATACATACATATTATACATAGAAAACACCAAAAAAAAAAAAGAAATATCTGCAGATCATGCAAACATTTGTCCTGCGGCGGGGATTGAACCCGCAACCTCCGCGTCTCAGGCGGGCCTTCGCCCACTGCGTCACAGAGGACGTCGTATAATTATATTTGCTCAGGAAAAAAATAGTAGTAAATTTCACTACACAAGCACAATTTTCCAAAAGTCATAAATGAAAATTACTTCAAAAATATGCGTTTATTGAAAAGAAGACGATTTTACTCGCCAGTTATTACAAAATAGGCATCTGATAGCGAAACGCGAGAGTAATTGTTGTCTGGTGGGACCTGCCCCAGTTTCGAATGAGGCCACAATTTGTAAGACTTTTAGCAATCAATTGTATTAACAGCGCATTTTCTTTCATCGCTTTGAATTGTCATGAATTTAGACCGTGAGCTGCTATATCTTACGCTAGGTATTTTTGTCTTTACGTAGTATTATACTCAGAGTTAATTTTGAATCACCAGAAAGCTCTCAACCCGTTCTTCCTATCCTATCACTATCACTAAAAGCATATAATCATTGCCCTCACATGATGCGTTGCCAAGCTGAATAACACATTGCCTCAAGTAAACGGCGGTCGCGTTCTCCTGTCTCGGTCTCTGGTCTTGGTCTCCGGTCGCGAACCTACCTTAAGACGTCGCAGTTCATGGCAGAGCGTGGAGTAATAAAAATGTAAAGTTAGATTAAAATTTTAAATCATTAAGATTACGTAATATATTGAGTTTAGACAAGTCGTACAACAAATACGGGTAAGCCGCGGGCAGTCATAAAATATTATAAATGAAAAATCTGGTGTTTCTAGTTCCTCTAGAATATCTGTAGATGGCACTAATCGGTACTTTAACCGAAATATCATCTTACTGATAGTTTAGTCTTCGGCGTGGCTATGGCTTCGTGGCCGAATGGTCAGTGGCAATCCGGCTAAAAGGTGACGCTTGTATCACTCGGGTTCGAATCCCGTCAAAGTCATAAACTTTTAGTAAGAATGTTTATTAATAATAAAATACCTAAGTGAGGCTTAAAACTAAAATACAAAATAATTTTATTATAGAGAACTATAGTTATAAAATATGACTGACAATAAAAAAAAATCTGAAATGATATTCATCATTCCATTTCCAACAAAAGACCCTTATGCATATTGGTTTAGTATAACCTACTTTAGCTTAAACGGATATTAAATCTGTTGGTATCTCTTTTCATTGACATAGAGCAACAAGAAAAAAACATTCTTTAAATCTATATTTAATTGACAAATCTTTACGTATAACACCAAATTTCTGTGTATAGGTACTTTTATGTTTTTGCGGTGTAGTAACTAGCCTGTAGTAACGGCTCAGCCTGCGGTTGGATCTAATCAAAGTTTATGGTCGTCCTTGAGGTTTTTACCAAGTTACCTTGATTTGAGGTGAGCCGTGACGTAGCTTGATTTATTTTTTATAGGATAATAACGGCTAAATAATTTATTGTAGTCTTCACTCGCGAGAAAAATTAAACGGTTGCACAATAACTTTTTATCGTAAAACTGCGAGATTATTTTGAATTGGATTTTCTGAAACACGGCTGACAAAGGATTTTGGGCCTAAATACTTTGACTCTGCTAAATTTATACACTTGAAGAAACAAAACCAATATAATTTCAGTTCAGAGGACATTTTTTCAGACTAGACAATTGTAATTCATCAATAATTTAGATGTGTGTGTAGTCAGAAAATAAGAAATTTTTTTTATTGACTGAAGAATTGATGACAATGTTATCAATTATTTAAGTAAGTATTCTTTATTGTAAAGTGTATCAATTATAGACATTTATTTACATAAACTAAACTACTAAGTACATATTTACTTTTCTGTACAAAATTCAATAAGAACCACTTGAGCCAACTAAGGATCATTGTAGGTAATGTAAACGATCTATAGGATTGATTTAAGTCACTGCTAGACGGAAGCGTGCCCAAGACACTGGCAGCATTGCCGCGTTGAATGGCAATGCCGATCCGTTCAGCCAAATAGATGTCAGACCTCAGATCTCGCATCGCTGTTTACTTAGAACTAATATTTAATACCTTAAGATCCTAATGACTGTGTATCGCATCTTGGACATACCTACCTAATACACAGAGGTAATCCTGTTTTTTAAATACCAATAAACAACCATTGCCATTTTTCTCGTTTCAAAAATGCAACGAGTTTTTTATTAAAAATCTATAAAAACATGAATATTCTTTACCGAGCACTTTGAGTGAGTGCACACGAGCTGCGTTGAACCGCGTATTCGAGAATATTCGAGAATGTTCGAGAATATTCGAGTGTGATCTCCGTCGATGTGTGTAGTGACGCACACTCCAATGCGTCGGAGTAAAAATTTGCATTCATGAATTTCAAGAGACCAAAGAGGTTGAAGTTGCCGGTTTCTTGTTCATTTGGCTATAAATAATTAAAATAAATAGTGATCTTTATAAGTATCTTACACAAGTATAAAATGATCAAACAGAATATAAATTACACTTTTAAAAGTCCCTGAACTTTAATCTACAGTAATACTTCTCATGATTTTATTACGACTTACTTCTGACTACTTATGTGGTATTTATCTTTATTTAACCTATTCTGTCCCACTGCTGGGCAAAGGTCTCCCCCAAACTCTTCCAATCATCTCGATCTTTAGCTGCGTCCCACCATCTTTCATCGAAGGTGGCAAGATCGTCCCGCCAACGTTTTCTCGGCCGACCCCGACGCCGCCTTCCATCGTTTGGAACCCAAGACGTTGATATGTGGGCCTACCTTTTTGTTTGCATCCAGCTTACGTGGCCAGCCGAGTCTGTATTTATCAGTCAGTATTTATCATACTCACATAATTATAATAAGTAGGTACCTACGCATTTTGTGAGAAAGGATGGATGTTTACCAGGGTAAGTACCGCGTTAGCGAAACCGCTGGCGAGTGCTAGTATTTATTACAAAAACTTACTTACTTTTCTACTATACAAGGTAAGAACCGTTTAAAACTCGTTCGTGCAAGCTCACAAGCCGTTTATACTCACACGTAAACTAGGTTACCGAATTATTTATCGGCTAGTCCTGATCTTACAAAACGGCTGCCGTTATAATTTTTGCTAAAACAGTTTTTGAAACCTAATAGGCTTGAATTTTCCAATTGAAAGCTTTCTGAAATATTTAATTTGAGCAGCTAATCTGCCTAGCCCGGCATAGTAGGGCTTGGCTGTTGGCAAGGGCATGTTTAATTGCCTTTGTGAAAACATCGTGAAGAAACCACACGATTTGATTTAGATTAAATTAGCGAAGGAGTACCTACTAGATATTCTGAAATTTTCAATATCTGAAGATGGACTTCCGCAAAGTCACGCCTGATTAACTATGAATTAATTTATTTGAAAGCTAGTTAACTTTGTACATAGAGCTATCTAAGCTATTGTAAATGATTGTACAAGGGAAATAATTTAATTGTAACCAATAAAATTAAAGATTTTTTAGATAAAAACCGACTTTATTTGCAATTTTCTACAACTCTAAAATCAAAAGTATTTATTCAGTACGATCGTTTATAGACCACTTTGACATATCACGTTCTTAAAACTAGGTGATTCTACTGCCACAGGGACACCAGGGAAAGAATCTGGTGGTGTGGGCATAGCTTTTTTTTCAGCGGTCTAATCTTAATACTAAGTAAATCTCGAGGTTCATTTTGTTTATAAACCCGAAGATCAGCGCCAGAGCCTCATTTTTAATAGAACGACCTCAGTACCTACGAGTATATTCATAATAAGAAAGTAATTTTTACTATTGATGGATTAATTTTTGAACATGCAACCTCCACCACTTTCCAAGTCGGTCAAAAACAACCTTGGAAACCGTTTCAAGCTTTTCTTAAAAATACAACCGCTATAAAACGTTCGTGTTTTTATTAACTAAGTTTAACAGGAAAGCGCTGTAACCTTTCAAGCATACTGCGGTAAGTTGAAATACTGAGCTTCTTCAAAGTTAAAAATGTGAAGTGAAGGCCTTCATTGATGCTTTAGCATTCATAATGAGGAAGTGTTAGGGCAATGACATCTTATATTCTAGTATTATTGTACAATATTATTCCGGCCGTTCTTATATAGATTTTATTTTTAAACAATGTGGTTAAAAATATGATACGAGTAATTCAATTTGATTATTTACAGAAACTAAACTACTACGTATTTCAAAAATAAGTATTTTTTTAGTTTTTCTTAAACTTTCGCGATCACAATTCATATTTATAAGTACATGTACACGGGGTTTTATCGCGCTATTACCTTATTTTTTTCTTAGTATTTTTTGTATAATCTATCAATTCTTTTAATCTTTCATAATCCATATTATACTTAATCGTTCGGCTATAAATGTAATTCTACAAGATTTTTGTCTTGAAAACATCGTTTTTCTTCAGTGTAGGTACATGGATGGATACAATGGTCTGAAATAAAATATTAACCATCGATTGAACTGTACACTAATTTATCACACTATACTTCCAACAAAACAGTGTTGTATGTCTATGCATTATTATAAATGTCTTATTGTTTTTGAAAGCTGACAAAAATACATATCTCACTGATAATACAATTTAATTTCAATCTTATTCTCAAAGAGTTAATGTTGATTCTTGCTTTTCATTTTATTACGTGTATAGTTTCTTAAACAACGAAGTTTTGATAGAAAATGAGGTCCGTTAAAACAAACAGTGTATAATTTCGATAACAAAACATCACGTTTTCAATTTAGTTCGTGCTCTTACAGGTTGCCCGTTATTTGTAGGCGCCAATTATTGCTTTAGGCGGTTCAATTTTAGCAATATCGAGTTAGTACTCGAATCGAACCGCGGTAAAGTTAAAGTTAAAGGGTAAAGTTTAACAGAAAATAAATAAGGGAATATAGTGTCATTTACACGATGCAAGATTCTTGCCTGTTGCATACAATTAAATTGACGGTCATCATGACTTGCATGGTCTAAACAACAGTTGCTTACAATTATTGAACATCAATTGTGCGCGCAATTATTGCGTTAAATTATTGCTCTGGTACGTACAAGAATATGGCATCATGTAAAGTATAAAATTTTACTTATTTTAAAAGATATTTTAAGTAGGTATTGACCAATTATGTTTTTAGACTCTGCACCTCTGACTACTCTCTTAAATATAGGTATTCAAAGGTTCTAATTATAAAAAATGGCTATAGCTTAAAATACGGCTGTATTCACAAATCACGGTAGACATCTTGAGAATATAGTCGATAGTCGTGATCACCTCTAATTTCATTTAAACTACAATAAGTATCAAAAGTAACACTAGCTTAAACGAAAATACATCTTCTTAGTTGGTAACTAGATCATTGAACACTCGCTGCACTATGCTTTTTCGCATTTTTCTGTCATCTTCAAATAATCAATAAATATCCCTGGAAATTCCACACAGCGTCATCTAGTCCCAAGCTAAGCATTTTAATGCTTGTGTTATGGTTACCAGATGACTGATATACTACATAGATACATTTTATTTTATTTTTTTGTAAATACATACTTACATAATATTATACATAGAAAACAACCAGACACGAAACAAATATTTGCAGATCATACAAACATTTGTCCCGTAGCGGGGATCGAACCCGCAACCTCTGCGTCTCAGGCGGGCTTTCGCCCACTGTGCCACAGAGGTCGTCTTCAAAGCTTTAGGTATGAGCAAGATGGTGAATGATTTAACTTGGTCAGTCCAACGGGTAGGTGAGCGACCGTGAGGTCTTTTACTGTCAACCTTACCATCAGGTTTTCTTGGTTGTCAGGGCTTCTACGAGCCACGTATCTGAAATAGCTGAGTACAAACATACATACCTACATACATCATTCATTCATTCGTTCGTATGAGCAAGTGGCCAACTCTGGTGACGAAGTTTTTAGGCCGCCTAAAGGCCTCCGTCGTGGTTTAACGACTTTAAAAGCCGGGACCGACAGTTTAACGTGCCCTCCGAAGCACTGAAGCGCTCAGATATTAATGCCACTTGTGGTCACTTCGCTGCGAGCGCTTCATGAAACCAATGTACATAGGTACATGAAAGTATTATAATGTAAGAAATACTTAATTGAAAGTCTGAATAATAAAAGTCAAGTTCGACACTAATTTAAGTTATTATCAAAGACATCGTTAAAAATACTTTTATTTTACTATAACGACCTATTCTTGAATTATTTTGTCTTCGTATAAGTATTCAACTAAGTTTCTTTTGAAGTAGGACAAGCTATTAATTTTCATTTTTCAAGGGCCTCTTTACTTACTGTTCACTATTTAAATGTATTCTGTAAATCATTTTAATATTATATATCTTCTGTGCTATTTGAGAATTGAAATATCATTTAAGATTCATTATCTACTTTCATGTATTTAAGTAATGGCTATTTAACATTTAATTAGAATTCTGTCTTGTTATAACATTTACTTATATTTCCCAAGCGCAGATCATTCCAAAATCAACTAATCAATGGATTAATCACGTGATAGTGACGAATTTGTTCCTAATTTGACACATGATATGATCAATGATTAGTTAACTTTGAAGATGATCTTTAAAGATGAACAGGCATTATAATCACCTAGCATGTAAAACGAAACTTAAGTGATCCTTGAGGTCCTACAAGAATAAACGACTTCATCTTTTCTTTCTCTCTTTCTCGATCTGCGTTCGAGAAATCAGCTGTTATTCTTTTAAGTTTGGAGTAAATCAAATTAATAATACAGTAATTACTAGTAACACACGAAGTTCATAAATATCATAATTTCAACTGACAATCGTATTTTTAACCGATTTCAAATAAGGAGGATTCTTATCCTCCTTTTTTGTGATGAGGTTGTACACTGTTCTACTACTACTTCCTATTTTTATTATGTAAGTATGTTCACCAGTTATACTGGCAATAGTGGTTTGATTTCGAAAAACCCGAGGTGGTCCCAATAAAAAAAATATAAAAATTTATTTATGAACAGAAATGCAACTCAAGAATGAAAGAACCTCTATCACTAAACTACAAGAATAAAGTATAACTCTCGTACTCGATCGCAAACCCGTAGTAGACAAAATCGCGTGACGAAACTTATTAACACTGCCGCTTTTTAGCTGTACTTTTTAATTCTATTTTGATCGGCACCTTCTAATTTCCTATTTTCTTAAAAGGGTTCCTTAAAGACAATTGGTACAATGACTCATCCATTAAGCTAACTCACCCATTCACCATTAAGGTAGTCGTCCACTGATCGACACCGAAGAACATGGAATGGGCATTTTTTAACTTGAATGTTTACATTATAATAGCACACGGGAAATTACTCACGTAAAATTATCGTGTGCTATTATAATGTCTAATACAACTCACGATAGTTTTAAAAGTTGAATGTTTACATAGAATACTTTGATTTGGTAAGGCTGAGGACCCACCGCAGGTGGTACGCTTAGAAGCTAGGAGGCAAGCTTAGTTCTCAAAACTCTGTGGCCAAGCGATCCACTCAGCGAGCGGTGGGGCTGCGCACATACTCGTAACGTGCCTTGTGTTGGTTCACTAGGATGAGTCATCGAAGCGATCAGCTAACCTCTTGCCGCTAAGCGTGCCTGCGGTGGGGACTTAGCCTAACTAAAGTATTGAATTCGAATGGCTTACGATCAGTAAAAAAAGTATGTAATTATGGCACAGAATCAATAAAAGTACAAGGTAGCGTGAAGTTAAAAATGATAGGTAGAAATTGAATGCTTTATATTTAACAAGGCAGTCAAGTAGCCTATGTGTTATTGCAGGTCATAAACTATGTAGGTAGGTCCATCCCAAGTTTCAGCCAATCCGGGCAGTCGTTTTTGTGTAAGAGTAACAAAAACCCATAAATCTACACAAGCTTTCGTTTTTAATTTTATTGGGATGTATAATTTTGTTGATTAAGCTGGGAATTGAATTTATTTATGTCTTTTTGAACATATTAAAATTATATTCGTGCATATGATGTAGGTCAGTAAAGCATAGCTATGCAAGATTTTACACATCAAGAGCTCAGACATATTATTCAAACTATAGGTACATACAATATTATATACTCGTAATAGCTTTATTTAAGTTAAAACGTACATACCAATACATCTCTTCAGAAAACTTCCGTCGTCGCCTCTTCCTACTCAAACTAAAAATAATACCTTCCAATAAACTACAAAAACTCGTTGATAAGATTTCGAAACTCGATATTCCGGAGGTGTCCCCAACGTGGAAATAAAAAGTATTCTCCGCAGAGTAATAAATAAATAGGAAAACTTAAGTTAGTTCTAGTTCAGCTGTGAGATTTATAAATAGAGTTGTGGTTTAAGCATGTGTAGTCGTCGTTCTTAGTAATTAAATATTAGTAAGTTTATAGTTCTGTGTCAAGCAAGAGGAATCGATTTGAATATGATTCATATTCAATCAAATTTAAAAAAAAAAACAACATAAAGTACCTTGGTAGACAACTTAAAGTAGATTGGTTGCCTCAACAACGACGGCCACGTGGAAGACCCAGACGACGATGGCGTGACGAGCTTGACTCCTACAACAAAGAATGGCGCCAAGATGCACAAAACCGAGATCAGTGGAAAGAGGGAAGGGAGGCCTTTGCCCTGCAGTGGGAAACATCAGGCTTATAAATAAATAAAATAATAAAAAATAAAGTACCTAGGTACATGTAAAAAAAAAGTCATTACATTAACATTATATTTCCTTAAAAGTGTCAAAAAGTGCTTCTTGGTTCTCCCCAAGATTTTTCATCCCAATTAATATTTTTCCACCCAAATTAAAAGTTACAGCAAATTCAGCTTAGACCTTTGGCTAAGACCATTTAATTTGACGTATAAATGAAATAACCGAAAACAAAAGAAACTCCGAATCACGATTCTATTAGCGCTTTATACTTTTGATACTATCCACTTGTAAGTTCATACTTCTCTCCGAACATGTTATAACTTAGTCTCTAGCAACATACCTAATCATACTTTTTCATCTCTAGAGAAAAGTTTTGTCAGAAATATGAAAAATAAAATGACATTATAGTTCGACGAACTATCCAGAGAAGTCTTGTTTCGGGAGTCAAATGGAATTTTATATAAGTTTTGATGAATGTGACTCGTATAAAGAACAAAAGAATTATAAAGAACAAACTTGGGCATCAAAACTCCAAGGTTCTCAATATAAACTTGTTAGTGTTTTTACTTATTTCTAATGCATGCGCAAAAGAAAACTGATCAAGTATTACAAATACGCTTCGGCCGTCTACGAAACCAGAGCTTCGTAACCAGTTACGAACTAAACATAATTCGTCTTCGTACGATACCAGTTACGAGAAAACACGTATATTTCTTTACAGGAACCTAGTAGAAAGAAACTTGTCATTAGGCATCTGTGATAATGTTGCTTGCGCAACGAGTTTGAATGACATTTTGTGCAAGTTACGTTTTACAGATCATTTATGTTTTTTAGTAGGTATGTTCACCGATTATAATATAACCGTCAATAGTGGACCTTTGAAAAATATTTTTTTGTTTGAAAGAATACACCCGAGGTGGTATTTTCTGAGGATTTTATGGATCTAATGAGAGTCTTAAAGATAAAGATAAAGATAATTTTATTTGCAAGAACATTATGTTCAACAATTAGGTCTTAGACTAGGGTAATTTTCCCATTATGTTCTACCTACTTAGGCATGCAAATATTAATTAAATGGGTACCTACATTGCAACCAACAAAGTTAGTCTTGCGTAGTTATGAACACAAATGTACCTCGAGAGTGCAGGAAATTTCTTTCTTATTACGAAATTGAAGTCGGCTTAGTAAAATTTTTAACTTTGCAACTTGTAAGAAATATAAATCAAGTCAATATACCACGTCCGCTCATTCATGACAATGACAATATTCTAGCAATGTGGTTGACAGATAGACAAAAATAAAAGGTTCCTTTATTTTACTATAAGATACCCTAAAATTAGTAAAACGTCAATCATTATAACCTATTATTATCGTACCATATTGATTTCCTCGTTACCCTCATCCGTCAATCATATCAGGTCAGGGACTTGACGCTAATGAGGCTTAACTTATAACTTCCAAATTGACTTTGTAGGTTTATGTAATGAATACGCCAAAAAATCACAACGTTGATTGCTAAATGTCGATGGTTTGATTTCTGTTAATTGAAAAAAAAAATGTGAACTACTAAATTATCCCACTAATGTTATAAACGCAAAATGATTTTTGGCCGGATTTTTGTTACTCTTTCACGCTGAATGGATATGGTTGAAACTTAGAATTTACACAGTTTATGACCTGGAATAACACAGGTTAGGTACTATTTATCTAAATGTACAAATACCTACCACACGAGCTAAGCTGCGGGATATAGTTCTTTATATTGTTGCGATGACTAATATTTTAACAATGCCATAAAACCATAATATTCTGGCTGACTGAACGCATAGTTCAATCAATTACTACACAATTCATTAGTATATTCAGATGAATAATCTTGATTTGATGCTTAAACTATCATCTGTATATTAATTAGTAATTACACTGATTGGTTGAGATCTAGATTAGAGGCTAGCTATCAAAGAGCCATGTTGGATAGTGCCACATCTTTGTCCGCAGGTCGTATGTTCGAATTCTGGCAGTGCATAGATAAATTTTTATTTTCGTAAAATTTATGTAAATATTTTATTTATGTATTTATTTAACTAATCAAATCTCTAAAACGCGTAGGAAATCATCACAAAGAACATTAAGCTTTCAAATAGCAACGAACTTTTAACCTCTAACGTATAGAATAGCAATATTGTTATAAAATTTAAATGAAGGAAATAATTCTATCGTAAATCAACATTTAATTCAAATTAAAGTAGAAGATTTCAAATGAGTTTCAATAAAGGATATACCTAAAGGTGGAAATTTGATTTGATTCAAAATGCTTAAAATCAAGTTTCAATCCTACTATCCTACTTCCTACTAATATTATAAAGGTGAAAGTTTGTGTGTGTGTAAGTGTGTTTGTTACTCTTTCACGCTAAAACTACTGAACGGATTTGGCTGAAACTTGGAATACACATAGTTTATGATCGGGAATAACAAATAGGCTATTTTTTATTCCGGTATTCCAACGGGAACGGAAACTACCGCGGGTAACACCGCGAGGCGCAGCTAGTATTTAATGAGACTCAATGATCGAGAAACCTAATATTGCCAAGATTTCTAATTACTAGTTGATTGAAAAGATTAATTATACAAGAAAAGGGGTGGCCATGATTTCATGTTAATTTAATGATGTGTATTTTTAACACATAATTAAATTAACATTGAAGGAATCGATTTTATTCCGGCAATTTTAGTCCGGCGTATACTATTATTATTATTTTTACTATTCAGCCATAATCATCTCACTGCAGGGCAAAGGCATCTATCTCTTCATGCCATTAGGAAATGAAAAAAAAAACATAATTACGACTGTATTTTTAAGACGCGGTCGACGTTCTTTTAGATCTTTAAACATTTTAAGATCATTCGAAGATGTCAAAGAGGGTATAGAGGTATGACCATATAGTATAGATATTTGGTACATGCCCACATTTGCAAAAGTTAGCTTTCCAATTTTCCATACATAGTCAGAGTTAGTCAGAGCGCCCATAGGTACCTACTTTAGTAAGTCAGAGCGCCTATAAGTACTTACCTACTTACTTACTTACTTATTTAGTTACGTTTTTGTTTTAATATTTGTTGCCTTATGCTCTGTCTTTGTTTTTTGATTTGTACTATTTTTGTGTGTCTTGTCAATAAACCTTTTCTTTCTTTCTTTCCTTTTTTCTTTCTTTGCATAAGATTGTAGGTCGGTTTTTCATCACCGTTAAGAGATTATGTTAATGCGCATAATATAGTGATACTCAAGCTGTCCCTGCATACTTCGTTATAAATAAAAAATCTTACTAAAACTATATAATTAAGCCAAAATCTGGGTTAAGTGATACCAATCGATTGAACAGTTGTCATTGAGATGGTATGAATATTTTGTATGGGAAAATGTTTAATAGAGACAAAATTATAATCTACAGTCATTTCTTATCAATAACTCAGATTATTTTTTTGTTATTTTGTATTATGTATTACGTATACTTTGTCACCCTACTTGTACATTAATAAAAGTTTTGAAGTAAAGCGTTTATTAAAAATTTTAATGACTTATTTTGATTTGTTTAGTTACGAGTATTACGAGTATACTATGTACGAGTTAAGTTTAGTACTTAAACATTTTTTTGTTTATTTTTCTGACTTATTTTTTACACTGTTTATGACTGTATGCTATTTCAAAGACTTTAGATTTAGAATAGATTTATTTCTACTCCTAAGTAAAAATAAATCGATGTTTGCTTTACCATAAAAAAAGTTATTCTATAGAACAATTATTCTACAACTTTGGCCTATAAAAGCGAGAAAAAATAGCTAGAAGTTATTGTTTGTAGTATCAAATGTTACATAAAAAACAGAATGGTCATCAAAAATGTAGACCAATCTCTTACTGACTATTCAATGGCTATCAGACAGGCATCAATTACCCGTGAAAGCCACATTATCTTTAACGCGCTTATGCGTCTGTCATTACCTAAACATACGTCCGTACAAATTCTGATTACACAGCTTCGATCTAAACAGCCAAATGTTCGCCAGCCCTGCCGCGTCACACCTGCGAGACATTCGTGGAGCGACCGCCGAGCCGGACGGACGTGCCCGTCGTTTCGGATTCGTACAATCGAGATCGCGAGTGCAAACAAATACTGTGCAAAAGTTCTGTTACCGTGATTTATTGGACTCGATCGTGTGTCGTTTTTTTTCCTGTTATCAGAACGTCGATGGAATACGCAATACGTGAGGACCTTTTTTCTATTATGCTAATATGATTGTTGTTTTTTTTTTGAAAAGGGTACGGTTCGGTTTGTTAATGGTTGGATTTTATTGCTACTTGAATTTAGAATACGCACGTAAACGGGATTTGTTTTTTTATTTATTTGCGGTCAACTGGTTACGGCTGATTTGATTTTCGTGTTTGAAAGAGGTTTTATTCGTTGCGTGTTATTTGTGTGAAAATGTTGAGGACCTCAAAGGTTTATCCAAGATTTATTTACGTGTATCATAAGTTCTGTGCAGCACTTGACGTTAGATTACTTTGCTTTTGTCTAGAACACTAATAGTTACAAAGGAAAGATTAATTAACACCTTGTTACTGTTATCTTTCAGAAACTAAGTAGGTAGGTGACGTTAGATAATTATTTATTATCTTTGATTAATTTGACGTAAGAATAAACATTTATAACGTAAAAATAACTATTTAGTACATGATTACTAAAGTAAAGTATATTTTTTTTGTTTAAAAAATTAGTTATTTATTGTACATAGTCACAATGACTTGTTTTATGAAAAGAAAATTAATCGATACAATCTTGGTTTAATTAGGCCTATTTTTTAATCATTCTATAGTTATTTTTCATAAGTGCTAGGTAATACCACAAGACTGGTAATTCTCTATCTACTTTATCAGACAAAGGATCTTCGGGCGTCTAAGTATCTGAGAGTGTAATTACGAAGATAAATCAGGTCCATTAATTTTATTTTTTTAATACGAGTGAGTAGGTAGATAAAAAGATGAACACGACTCTATTCTAAAAGGGCGGATAATAAATTTAATGGTTCATATACTTAAATAAATGAAATAAATAAATATGATCACGGCTGTATTCCCAGGGAGCGGTAGACATAGCGGTTCATAGTATTTGTATTGAAATCGTAATTTAAGAAATGGAAAGAGAGGAATGATGAAATTGACATTTTAAAGAAGATAAGAGAGAAGTCAATAAAAAAATACCTGATTGTAGAAGAAGAGAAAGAGACAAATATAGTGAATCAGTCTGTTCCACTAGCCAGGAGAAAGTGTCATTATGCATGGTGTCACCATATAAGATTCCAGTTCAATCACCAGATGATTATGATTAATGCAGTCAGTTTATAGTAAATCCAATGTTATTGAAAACAGGCCAAAATTATATAAGTAAATAAGTCAGTATGAACAAGTGGTCAATTCTAGTGAAGGAGTTTTGAAACCACAAGGCCTCCGTCATGGCTAAAGGCCTTTAAAGGGACCGACAATTTAACATGCCCTCCGAAGCGCTCAGATAATAATGCCACTTGCGGTCACCCATCCAAGTTGTGACCGCAAAGAACGTTGCTTAACTTCAACGATCTATCAAGAAGCTTTGCCACAAGCGCTTCAAAAAATTTAAGA
This sequence comes from Xanthorhoe designata, assembly GCA_963582015.1. NCBI lineage: Eukaryota > Metazoa > Arthropoda > Insecta > Lepidoptera > Geometridae > Xanthorhoe > Xanthorhoe designata. The sequence goes on from OY757038.1 coordinate 2,004,388, forward strand.
CCAACAATAAATGTTGCAATAAAATATTTTTTTAAGTAAATTATGATAACTAAAGCGCTAAATTGTAAGATTGTGACATGCTTTTCAGTGGGTCATCCTGGAATTTGGATATGAGAATAAATAGGAAAAAATGTATAAAAATTGTGGGTTAAATTTAGTACCTAATTGTCTTGCAATCCAAAAAATTACTTCACAAATTAATTATGAGAGATCCAAGATCCGGGTCCGGGACCCTGGATCTCCACTTGCTACGATCCTGACTCCTATTTTGCCTCATTCATTATAAGTAAACATAATAAAATGCACAAATAAAAAAAAATACAAAGCTATCCAAATCACTCACAAAGAGAAAATCATTGACGCGGCAAAAGATCAAAAAAAAATAGTCAGCGAAATAAAACGAAATCGAGGATTTCGTTTCTATCGCTAATGGCGACAATGACGAATTGGACATTTTCACGCTATGTCGGATTTATTAGAACTTTTTGTTAGGTTATCAATCCTGAAATGATCAGTGTGTATAATCTTCATCTGGGTATGAGTGTGGTCACTCCTCGCGGTCGCGTCTCACACTCATACCCAGATGAAGATTCTCCGGAAGAATCGAAACATTGTCGGTATCTAAATCGACGATAATTTTACGTGAGTAATTTCCCGTGTACTTTTATAAAACCTAGTAAACTCTTAGTAAAACAGATTTATTACACTAAGATGAGTCAACAAGTTTTTTGGTCTGCCATTATTTATAGAGCAAAAAGTTAATTCATTTTAAATTAATTGTAAGGACATTCAATATCAGTTAAGAAAATTTTGAAGGTTATATTTTAGTAGGTAATCGGTGCTTTAACCAAAATATTATCTTACTGATAGTTTGTCTTCGGCGTCATAAGGCTTTGTGACCGAGTGGTTATGGTAGCCAGGCTAAAGGGTGAAGCTTGTATCTCGTGGGTTTGAATCCCGTCGAAGCAGTAAACTTTTAGTAAGATTTTACATTTATATTTAAGTTCTTTAAATAAAAACGATAGTTTTCTAAAGAATCGGATTAAATGGTCCACCAATTTGAAATGCTAAAATGTCAATTAAATAAATGTTACGAAATGCTAAAACTGTTTTACGCCCGCTACCATGATAGGAGAAAGTGAAAAATGAAAGAAAATAAATAATGATATGCAGACCCCTTATATAGGACAGAAAGATAATGAAATATTGAGATCTTACTTTCATCGATGGGGTCAGAAGAGGTTATTTGGTATCGACAATTTACCCTCACACATTGAGTAAAAAGGTGTATCCTAACATAGTCTTTGTTCACTAAATAGTAGTCAATTTTCTGATCTAGTGCCTACAGTTTTGTGATAGCAAAAGTTCAAGAAATACTAGTTTTATTCTTTTCAATTACCCGTCATTTTATAGCCCATTCGACCCTTTTCTAGCTATTACGAAAACTGCGTCAGCCTAAGCGTTTGAAACAAAAAGCATATTACTCTAACGATCTTTCAATGAGATAAAATGGGAGGTTGCCCTTGAGGGTATTTGAACCCCTTCCGACCCCGAAAGCCTAAGGCTGAGGCCGAGACTAGGACGTGATTTCATTTATATACAAACTCTTATAAATAAATATTAATGAACATTCTGCGTTGAAAGCAGTCAGACGACCTCTGTGACGAAATGGGAAAAAGCCCACCTGAGACGCAGAGGTTGCGGGTTCTATCCCCGCTGCGGGACAAATGTTTGAATGTTCTGCAGATAGTTGTTCCTGGTCTAGTTGTTTTTCTATGTGTAATATGTATGAATTTACAAAAAAAATATCTATGTAGTTTATCAGTCATCTGGTTACCATAACACAAACATAAAAATTGCTTAGCTTGGGACTAGATGACGCTATGTGGAATGTCCAAGGATACTTATTTATTTTTAATACAATTCCAGTAATCAAGCTAACATCAGTCTGTCTAAAACTCCTTACTTCTAATCACGAGTGCCTGACAAGTCTACACAAGATAAAAACACACACGCGCCAACTTAACAAACAAAACTGGAAGAACATCCTAAATTCAATATTGAACTTCGGTAGGAATCAAATTATACCAACAATAACAAAGTTCTGCTCGTCAAAAACTTTTATATTACACAAGAGTTAGGTACATGTTTTACAACATTTATTTGAATTATGGAAATATGGACGATTCATTATTTAAAGATTTGAAAGGAGAATAGACTAAAAGACATTGAGATGTATTAAAGAGTCACAATCTAATAACTGAAGACAATAAAAAAAATGTGCGTGCAAATTCAATGTTCTACAATTACATTTGATATTTGAATGTAGAAGTTATGTCGTTTGTTTTATGTTCAATGTCGCTTACATTGGCGTTTACATTTTATTTGTCTGATTGTGTGTTAAATTAACCTTCCCAAACAACTATGATGATTTTTTGCGCATTAAAAATGCATTGCAGTTAAACAATTTTGAAAGATATTTTCTCAGTTATGTTTTATAGAAAAGTTTTTCAAATACAGTCTAGGCATTCATTTATAAAAGAAAGAAAGAAAGAAAAATCTTTATTTTGTCATATAGCTTCCAAACTGTCAGAGGCGTAATTTACCTTTTTTTTTCAGAGGTTAATAACATCTTCCTGAGTCATTGTAAGTCAGTCTCAGTTTTTGGTAGCACCATCGTTGCACACGGTTTAAATATTTTCAGACAGTACAAAAAGTATTTTTGTGTCATTTTTTCTAGCTCGCAAAGGTGGTTTTACCTCCTTAAGTTTTGAGTTCACAAACTTACAAACGACTATTCATTTTTTGGCATTTCTTAAAGATTAGCTTGGATTGTATTTGACTGACAATAAACTTGTTTAAAAGTGTATGTAAAATAAAAAGTAACCGTATTTGTATCTAAATATATATATCTAGAACTGAATGTCTAAAAATGTATTGAGAGCTTATAACTTAAAAAATACAACAAAAAATTATATAATCAAAAATAAACAAAACACTTATACCAAAAACGAAATCCATTCTAATAAAAAAAATATACTGAAACCATTTGGTTGTCTACAAAATGAATACCCGTATTGTAATAATACAACAATATGAACAAATGTATATTTGAAACGTAAACTAATTGTTCACGGAGTTCAGATTGTAATCAGGAAAGGGATAGCTTTAAAGCCCTCTGTTCCGTCTAAAGGACAACCATACAATTGAGATGTCATTTCGGAAGCCAAATGAAATACTTTCTATTGTGGAAACCTAAAGCTTTGTTGGTCGAGCTGAATCCAAATGTAGTGGGTTCAAATCAGGGCAAAGTCTAAATTAATTTTATTATTTCGTAAAATTAAGTAAATATCTCAAGTAGTACCTAAGTATTTTATGTAAATTGTGTGAGCTTAGACCAATTCTTGGTGACGTATTTTTAAGCCACCTTCTTCCCTAATGGTTTAAAACTTAAAAACCGAGACCGACAACTTTACATGCCCTCCGAAGCACGCAAGCTCTCAGCTGTTAATGCCACTTGCGGTCACCGATCCAAATTGTAACCGCTACGAACGTCGCTTTTCTTCAACTATCAAGAAAGTCCAGCAAGCAATGCCATGCGCTTCACGATTCCCTTCCTTAGTATTTCAAGCCCATTGCCATTCGTTACAAAAGGCCAATTGGCTAGAAACAGTAATATGTAACTAATAAATTATTATATTATAGTCGGAATGAGCCAAAATAGTTTCAAAGTGTCTACTTAGGTTCAGACTCCTTGACGATGTCTTTAAGATCGAACGTAATGTATTCTATGCATAGATAGTAGTCGTTATCATATAAAAAAAAATTGGTAACTGAATGTTCAAGGAATACAGGTTGTAATCAAAAAAAGGGTAGCTTTAAAGCCCTGTGATCCTTCAAGGGACAAACATGCAATTGAGATCTCGTTTCCAAAGCCAAATGAAATATTTTCAATTACGACATCTGAAGCCACCGAAATGTTTATACCTTTTAATGAAAGAAATAATAAATAAAACATCTTTAGCGCAGCTAGTCTAAAAAAAATCTCTGTTCCACACACTTCTTACATTATATATGAAACTTTATAAGGAAACATCCGTCTCCAGTTTGTTAATACTCTCTGAAGATCAAAAAGGATAGACACAAAGCTAGCTCCATATCAAACGCAGAAACATTCTGTTATCTTAATGTAAAACCACGGGTCAAATCTGGCCAGTCAGATTTCAACCGAAACCTCCCACATTTAGTTAGAAAACTAACAGTTTTAATGTTAACTTTTCCTTTGTTATTAAACAAAACAGCAACTTTTCAATTTGTTAGTACTTTGATAGAGGTTTTTCATTTTGCCCGGCTTCTGACTATTTGAGTTTCAGTGGTAAGCGTGTTAGGGAGGTTGTGGGTTTATTCATAGACTGAGCGATTGGTCATTAGTAAACTAAAAAGGAAGCGATTTATATTGACTTCGATCCATCTACGAACTATTATAAAATTTAAAAATATCCAAAAGGTCCAGCCATTCTACAAAATAGGATTGATTTTTATATTTAAGATATTGCTAACTCATTGATCGCCAGTCACATAAAGTTATAGAAATTAACGAATGGTGAATAAAGAAACTGCACATATTGTACGAAACATTACGCAGTTCCATAAAAGTTTTTTAATGCTGTTTAGACTTGTTGAAGCTTAGTTTTAAAACGTTAACTCTATTTTTCGCTAAGCTATAACCATCAATCAGCCTTAGCTCTTGAGTTCCAGTGGTGAGTTACAAAGTTGCCAAGTACACTCGTAGCGATCTCGTAGCAATGCTACGCCGTAGCGCGCTACAACTTCTAATACGTACTGTTTTCAGTTTTAATTTTAAAAGTTGGGAAAACTTGTAAGTTTTCTTGTTAGCTTGTTTCCGTTCTAATGTTTAGCAATTTGATCGCGTAACTTCTAAAGTATTGGACTTTGTATAGAATTACATTGTAAATATAACTAGAAACATACAAAGTTTCTTATAGAAAGGTAAGTTTAAACTTACCTTTCTATAAGAAACTTTGTATGTTTCTAGTATTGTGTCAGAGATGGCTGATTTGGATGACAATGGTTTTCTGACATAATCATTAAGCCATAGCCAGAAGCAACAATTATAGGATGCGTTTTGTGGTTTTAGTTAAGGATACAAAGCTATCGACGACAATGTTCAGGTAGATATACAAAATTCATAGGCATTTTTGATTGAACTTGTTGAGTGTATTTCATCACATTTTTATTTTGAAAATTATTGATTCTGATAGAATTCCGCATTGATGTGCTTTAACAAACTTAGCCACGAAATAATAAAATCATCATCCAACTCAAATTCAATTACCATTATTCTAATTTCAAATTCGTAAAACACATAAAATTATGTAAGTTAGCTTGTTTTAAAACACTCAGAAGTATAAAACTTGTGTAGTAAATGCACAACACGAACATGAAACGTTTTATAACGAAGAAAGACATAAAAATAAAACTTTTAAATAGAGCCATCTATCGGCTGTAAAAGGTTTAATATCGAGTAAAGCTGTTTAAACGTAGTTACTTGGATTTTAACATAAAACACTAAACATACCTAGACCGGAAAACCTTTTTGAAATAACATCACTATAAAAAGTCAGTGACTTAGTTAGCAGTTTATTGATGTACTAGCTGCGTCCTGCGGTGTTACCCGCGGTGAATAGTTTCCGTGAGAATACCGAGATCAAAAATAGTCTATGTAACTCAGGCCTTTACATCTACTTAACAGGATACTGTAGTGCTTGGGACATTGTTGAGATGGAATAGGCTTGCCCACCACCTAAACCATCCTCTCAGCTAAGTCGGCCATATCCACAGGAAAGACAATGGTCAATACGTGTGGGGCTGACTAGCCGCAAGTTTCTTCACGATATTTTCCTTCACCGTTTAAAGCTCGTGTTAATGTATAAAGTTTAAAGCCTAAGTATTAATCCAGGATATAAGCTATCTTGGTACCGAAAATTCAAATCCGTCCATGTTTTTAAATGATTACAATACATATTTATAATAAGTAAAACTGACGGCAGAAGTTAGCTAAACCATAAAGGGCAAAGCTATAGCGGCAATAATTATTAGTTAATAACAAAGACGATTAATATCTAGAAGACAGACAAAGGCCATACACAAAATCGTAACCCTGATCCCGCAGTACCAGATAGCCTGGAAACTTTAAAACATCAATTTTATCCAAGAAATTTCAATACTTAGTAGTAGGTAGCAACAATATTCAATATAAAAAAAATTTTTTGGTAATTTTAACTAGCAAGTACTTAATTAAAATTTCTTGGATAAAATTGATGTTTTAAAGTTTCCAGGCTATCTGGTACGGGTTACGATTTTTTGTATGGCCTTTGTCTGTCTTCTAGATATTAATCTTTGGTTAATAATAACCCAAATTGGGTCTAAACTATACTCGACTTAATGAAATACGTTAAGGGAAGGCTCGAGGGACGAGATGGGACTTTGCTTAATTAAGACAAATCTTTATATAGGACAGTTGGAGTTCCGTAGTTTTGTAGTTACATTTGTTTTTATATGTGTAGTTCTTTTCCTTGTTGACTTGGAAAGTAACTTTCGATGTTGTAGTGAATTCTAACTGTATTCATATACAGTATTCTGCAAATTCAAAAATACACTGATAATAGTGGCAATTCGGAGTGTCGCAAAAGCTAAACTAAACTAACTATAATTAATGCCATCCTTTTTATTCCCATCGCTATGAAAGGGACGGCAACATTTTTAGTTAGTTAAGTTTAGCTTTTGCGATACTCCGAATTGCTACTAATATTATGATATATTTATGTTCTAAGTTAAAAACAAATGTCTGCATTCTTGTTATTTTTTGATAAGATCTATAAAACCGCTGAATTGGCTTGTTACAAAAAATATTAGTTAGTTTAATCAAAGATTTTAATATTTTCTCTAGGTCATAGAATTTCGAATAGAAATATAAAATATCAATAAATGCATCATCAAAATATATAAAAAAATTACATTAAAAATACTAGTAAGCATAGTTGGCATACAAGCAACTTGATATTCAAAATCATCTGAAATATTTTTAATTTATCTCTTTGTGGCTATTTATTTATGAAAACCTTCAATTGGCTCACTATTTATATCTTGTTTTTTAAGGACACTTTGTAAAAGCTGTTGGATTTCCGAAGATAAATAAATAAATAAATCTGACCTCAGTTCAAACTAAACTTACCCTTTAGATCATAGAAACTAATGCCTTTAGATGTATATTCAGCAATCTAAGTAGAAATGCTAACCCGAATAATGAAACTCTACTAGTGGTGCTTATCTTTGACACTAATTAAAGTTTGTGTATACAAATCTGATAAGTCTGAACGTCTCAAATAGTTAATACGCTCTCAAATATTTAAATAGCGTTTTAGTATTCAGGTACAAGCAAACTATAAAGCTAATAGAGCTAAGACAAAGCCTAATACAGAAATAATTTCACGAACGATCTTCACAGCTATTAAACAGGATTACGCTCCTTTGCCCAACTATTTAGGCAAAATCAATTTAATTTAAACTACAAAGACTACGTATCACTTACGTCTTCAAAGGCAGCTATTAAGGCGCCCGTCCTTAATGAGGCCCGGTCATTATATTACATTATCCTACGAAGCTTCGGGACAGTCGACTGTGGAAGTTTCTTTGAATACGAATAAACTAGCTAAATTGACCGCAGCATTGGCATTTTTTATATAGATAGAGTGTTAGGTATATAAACTCAAAAAGGTGTTAAATGCTTATTACGTTACAACTGGCATAAGAATAAAGATAATTAAAATAAGAAATTAAATATATAAATTAAATTAAATTAATTATCACCATTTAATATAGAGGCTAAATAAAAAATGCCTATGTGTTATTCCAAGTCATAAACTATGTATAATCCAAGTTTTAGCCAATTCCAGCAGTTTTTACGCATCCATACGAATTTCGCGTCCATACAAATTTATAATATTAGTTTAATTATTAAAAAATAAGGCTTTACTAAAAACACTAGTGTAATTATATTGTGATTTTGTGATTTTCCCTCTCCAAAGGTAACTTATTTTTTTTTTGTATATAATAAATCATACCTGAATGGTTTATAGGTATAAAATTCAAAAGGTGACTGTTGTAAAGCCTTAAATTTTTTTGCTACAAAGGAATAGAAAATGATCCCGGCTGATGGAGGAAATTGGAAAAAGAAATATTGCAAATATTTTACTGTTCTATAGTTAAAATGAAACCACCAAATTATGGGAAACAACATGGGAAACAACAGATTAATAAAAATAAGTAAATATTAGAGATCATTTAAAAATACGCAAAACTATTACCAAGGGGTTCACATTTTATATGTTCAAGTGTATTATGTATGTATGTTTGTATGAACAAGTGACAAACTCTCATAACGCGGTTATTAACCAACTTAAAAGCATCTGTCAGCGACGCGACTAAGCGACTAAAAGCCGAAACATAGAAGCGCCTTACTCTGTATCAACGAAAACGAAGTTTCGTGACAATTTTCGGGTTCCAATTATGTTGGTTAACTATTACGAATTCAGTATCCACCAACATAAGCTGACCCCGAAAATTGTCACGAAACTTCGTTTTCGTTGATCCCGAGTACGGCCTCAGTGACACTTGCGGTCAACCATCAAAATTGCGTTTAGTCCGTTTTCGCAACAAAATTGAATAGAACGTCGCTTAACTGCAACGCTACCAAGAACGTCTAAGCTTCTCCACGATTGCTTCAAGTAAACCACTTAGATCAAATTATACCATTGCGGGAAGTGGATGCCAATTTTATCAATTACAATTGCAAGATGGTTTTAGTGTTTACCATTCAAACAGCATCAAATGTTTTATAGTGGACTTTCCAGAGTAGTTTAAGATCAAAATCGAGGAACTTCTGCAAATAGACTTGTTTTTATTGATTTCATTTTAAAACTTTCACGCGTCTTTATTTGTGACTCATGAAAGTTTTAAAAGGTATGAGGTGGTATTAGATAGTAATCATGTTGCTAGTTTTACTTACTCTACCTTACGACTGTTAGGGTCTTGTTAGGACTTGTTAGGACTTGTTAGGGTCGCCAACAAGACCTGGATGCGATCGGCTCAGCACCGGAACGAGTGGCAGTCATTGGAGGAGGCCTACACTCAGCAGTGGGTTGACACAAGCTGAAAATGATGATGATGATGACCTTACGATAGAAACAGAATCGTGACACGACTATTTCCTTAAAGCATGGCAGAAGTTTCCTCATATTTTTAGTTATTAGTCAGTGTCCGACCGATTTCGGTCATGGCGACAGCTTCAGTTCCGCTGTTTTTTTAGTCAATAAGGAACCCTTGAATATGTTATAATCGAAGGAGATAATCAGAGATACGCCCAAATACAAATTATGACACTTACCTTCATGAAATTTTAATTCCTTAACGAATCTTCATTGTTGTTAAATTACAATAAAAGAGTGTTTCGTCAAAAACTCTGGGTTAAGATTTTTCAAGGCCATTATTATGAACTGATATTGTTTTTAAGGTCATAAAATAAGACTGCTACTACTCTTGGCACGATACGAACTGCGAGGACTAAATTGGTTCTTGTTTCTTCATGTGCTTGTAAAACCTCAGCATCTGGTTTGTGTTGCCCTGATTTAAGACAGAATTGAGGTTTAGTAAACTGCTTGTTTTAAAATGATGTCTTCTTACTTGTGACTTTTAAGCCATTCCTGAACCATTTCTACTGAGAGAAAATTACTAAATTGGTAAATTTTAAACCAGTCATTTCAAAATAAATACGATAAGTAATTCCTATTTTAAGTTCATTGTCACGACTTGAAAAGTCGTGACTTGTTTTTAAATTAAAATTATAAATTTCATTGTATCTGTTCAAAAAGTAGTTTTATTAAACTTACATTTAATAATGCCTGTAAAGTTGTATGAGGAAAACTGCGGCATAACATGAGATATGTATTTATTAAAGTATTGAGTTAACCTTATAAAGATTTATAATAGCACACGGGAAATTACTCACGTAAAATTATCGTCGATTAGAGAGAGATTCGTCGATCGTCGAATTATCGTCGAGATACCAACAATGTTTCGATTCTTCCGGAGAATCTTCATCTCGATATGAGTGTGGTCACTCCTCGCGGTCGCGTCTCACACTCACTGTTTTTAGGCAAACCTCCCAGTAGAGGTTTACTATTTCACTTTCAACAATCTAAAGATTGTTGTGTTGCCAACTGTACCTACTCAAAAGATTATGCTAAAACTCGCCAGATGTTATTCCAGTGAAGATAAACCCAGAGAGTGTCATTATTTTTGCATACCTAATTGTGCGTTGAGCCAAGTTTATGTTTGTGGTTTTGAATTTACTTATTTTGAGACATGTTGTCTAGGAAGGAATTTATTAATATTTATTAATTTAATAATATGTTTTATATACATTGGCGTTTTGGTATGACAAATCTCATTTTATTCTCAACGCACACTTTGACCATTTATAATTTGGCAAATAAAAAAACAGATAAAAATAAATTGGAAGCAGTATTAATTTGTTTTAAGTATAAAACTATTTTAATAATTTCACAAAAAAACAATTTGTAATTTGAGGTTTAACTGCTTAAATAACAATGAAATGTAGAGTATGTAAAGACTACACCTAACACTTTACATGAGCCGCTCCAGCAGGCAATCTCTACCTTGATCTATGATCTGAATGCACAAACGGACTTTATAAAATACAACAACTATAGCAAATACAGCATTAAGCTAGGTTAACAAAGCCAAAAGGCCAACCAACACTAAACAGCCTACGCCCGTGTTTGAGTGTAATTTCCCACTTGCCCATTATTCCGTGTATAGCTAGGGCCATAATTGTGAAGGTTGCGTGCACACACCAAAATAAATAATCATAATTTAATTGTGACCCGAAAATTCCGCTTTTATTGATGGTGGCCAACAGTTTTTATACCTTTTGTGTACAAAAAATTAAGATACTTAATATATTTTTTATTTCGAACCAAAGTGATAACGAGTTTATTTCAACGAAAACACGGTGAAGGAAAACATCGTGAGGAAACCCGCGGCATAGTCAGCCTCACACGTATTGATCATTGTCTTTCCTGTGAATATGGTAGGCTAAGCTGAGAGGATGGTTTAGACGTTGGAAGCCTATTCCATCTCAACAATGTCCCAGGCACTAAAGTGTCCCGATAAGTGTAGACAAAAGCCTAGTAAACATAAAGGCTTAAGTTACAACGAAGAAATTGTGTTACTATGCAGTGCTATTCCTTTGTTTTGACACTTCTCACCATGCGACTTATCGTCATTGACGACCTCTGTGGCATAGTGGGCGAAGGCTCGCCTGAGACGCGGAGGTTGCGGGTTGGATCCCCGCTGCGGTACAAATGTTTGTATGTTCTGCAGACATTTGTTCTAGGTCTGGTTGTTTTTCTAACTAATAGTATGTATTTATAAAAAAAAATGTATATAAATAAGTATTATATCAGTCATCTGGTTACCAAGTTGTAGTAAGTTGCTTGGGACTAGACGCTGTGTGGAATGTCCAGAGATATTTATTTATTTAATTTCCATTCCTATACATTTACGTTTTATAGCATAAGTGATTGTCTATATGGGGATTGACAATTTAACGTGCTAACCAAAACACGCAAACGCTCAGCTGTTAATACCACCTGCGTTCTCCCATTTGTGACCGTTCAAAACATCGCTTAATTTCAACGATCTATCAAGATCGTCTAAGCTATACAAGCGCGCTTTTAGTTGAAATAAACTCCAAGTGGGTTAATCATTATTACAGGTAATTTGGAGGGCGTTAACTTTGGTACTTGCTGGCTATATTATGTGCTTGTTAGTTTATAACGGTTTTATCGACGGAACTTAAATGCAGGGTGTAAACTGAACATGAATTTTGTGACTGGAATTATTAACGAATGACTGTGTTTCGTAGCACGAAGTATTCTGTTCGATCTAATTCAAGATCGATGTCTCGGTGGGAGGTCAGAGGCATGTCCAAGTTTATTGAACACATTATATAATTTTTTAACCTTTATTAATTTTTTAACCCACTGCTAGGCAAAGGTTCAATTCTCCACTCGGACAATTTTAGAGGCGTTGGCGGGACGATCTTGATGCATTCCAGAAGAAGTTGTGGAAGATCGCCAAAGATACAATATTATTATATATTAATAATATTTACAGAAATGCAGCATTCCATATCGGACAGCTCTCACACTAACAAAAGTAACAGTTTTTTTTAATCTGAACAATTATATTTGATTTACTAAATAGCCTGGACAGGTCTTCCTCAGGTCAATCATGTAGTAAATAATGATCACAGCTTACTGGTTTCAGTCTATTGATTTCATTAAGAGGTTAAAGTTGTATAACAGTCTTTTATGATAGTTGTTGATTTAACTATAAAATTATCGTAAATTTTAGATTAACTCTCAAGTGTATTTTTTTGTTTTTTTAACAATTCGTGAACGCAAAAAATCGAACAAGTTTCCTAGAAAATACAGAAAGAAAGAAAGAAAGAAAGAAAGACAGAGAGTATTTCCTACAGGTTTTTAATGAAGCTAGGATTCCATTCTTTGCTATTTCGAATACAAGAAAAGCAAAGGTCGCTTGCCAATAGTAAATAAGGAAACCCGTTTGTTGTTACGAGGTAGCAAAATAATTAGGTATCTGTAAATAGTGGTGTATTTTTAAAATGTTTTTAAAATTCTCCAGCGAAATTCAAGAATTTTCTCATTGAATCGGAAATGGGACTGTTTTCCTTTCTATATTCCATTAGTAATATACTACTATTTGTAACGTTACTTTATATATTTTATTTTAGTGTTAAGCCACACTTATTTTATTGTAATTGAAAAATCTTACTTAAAGTTACGGCTCCGACTGGATTCAAACCCACGATGAAAAAAACGATCGCCTTTTAGCTGGGCTGAATCGGGATGAATTAATTATATCATACATCAATAATATCATCTTACTGTTAGTTTCGTCTGCGGCGTCGAGGGTTCGGTGGCTGAGTGGTAAAGGCAGCCCGGCTAAAGGGCATTCGCTTATATCATCGCGGGTTCAAACCCCGTCGGAGCCGTTATAATGTTGTATATAAATGTATATAATTGTATGTAAATGACACCCTAACTTGCGTTCCATGCAATCGGTCCTTTGATGACAAAATAGGCTATATAAGTCATATGCGGGCTAGACACCCAAGCCCATAGACACAAATTAATTACCAAACCAATAGTGGCAATTCGGAGTGTCGCAAAAGCTAAACTAAACTAACTAAAATTAATGCCATTCTTTTTATTCCCATCGCTATAAAAGGGACGGCAACATTTTTAGTTAGTTAATTTTTTGCTTTTGCGATACTCCGAATTGCCACTAATGTCTCTGTAACCGAAAACGGCCAGGAAAATTATATAAGAACTTTTCCTTTTTGATCACAATGTCTACCGGCCGCGAAACGACTTAGTCGCAAAATATCTCACATTTAATACACCTACAAAGTTAAATGCCTCAAATCAAAACGACTTATTACTACTGTACCTCTAATGCAAACGGACTTTATAGTAAAATTTCTAAACATCAGAATGGCGACCAATGCAATGTGATGCAATAGCTTAATAAAAATATCCGTGTACCTATATAACTGCTTATTAAGTTGTTTCTTAAGAGCTACATCGTTTCTTCACAAAATAAATTCATAAAAAGCACCGACGTCCATTTCCGTCATTCAGTCGGAAAATTAGAGTAATGCCCAAAGGGAAATACTTTCGCTTATTTTCTTTAAAAATAAACGTTACAAATCGCTGTTCTTATTACATTTCACAGCTTTTCTCTTGCTACATCTCCAAATAACGAGATTAATTTTAATTCTCGTCTTTCCAAGTATTTTAGATTAAATTAAAACGTTGCCTTGTCCGCCCTGCGTCACAGAGGCCATTTAAAATCTGGTAGGATCTTATTAAAATCCTAAGAATTTTAGTAGGAAACATGTTACTGGGAAATATCTACGCGATAAATATTTCGTCGGAACTTCCTAACGTTTGGATGAGTCTTAGAAGACGAAACATTTTTTAAGAATTATCTGGTAAAGTTGTCCAAACTTGTTTTCTTAGTCGTAGCTTGACCACGACGAACATGCATAAAGTTACGTAGTTTCTTTTAATATTTCAAAGTGATTGAATGCCTAATATAAGAGTTTAAATTTGAGATGTACATTGTACATTTGAGGATAGGTATTGCATGTCGTAAATGATAAAAATCAACAAAAAATCAAACTACAAAAGAGATAAAAACCTAAAAATGTTAATTGTCTTTTTTAAACTTTCGCGATCAGAACACATTATAAAACATATGCAAATGGGTATTTATCACGAATTTTACCTTTAATATTCACCCGACGTTTCGACCGGATTGCACCAGCCGTGGTCGCGGGAAGACTAAAAAACTATTAAAGGTAAAATTCGTGATAAATACCCGTTTGCATAATGTTTTATAAAAATGTTAAGTTGTATTAAAAATTATTGACTCAAAAACACTTATACACATTAAGTTAATACACAACGCATGTAACGGAGTAATGAACCTGTGCTATGAATCGTTATAATTTTATCAGTAATAAATATTTACATTTCAACTATGAAAACCATAATAAAATAATGCACTCTTCTAGAAAGAGTGAAATCCAGAACCTATACCCTCAATGAAAAGGATACAATTTTCCTAAAGACACCGAAGTCTGCAAGCGCTTATTTTAGCCGGATAGAAATAAAATGGCCTTCCCAACCTACCCGATTACTTAAAGTGCCTTTCCATCGCATCCGATCCGAAACCGTCAATATATCGATGACATAAAAAAGTACTTATACCACCTTGACTTTGTTCGTAGCCTATGTGTAGTAGTATTAGTAGCCTATGTGTTAATCCCAGTCATATTCTATGTATATTCTAAGATTCAGCCAAATCCGTTCAGTAGTTTTTGCGTGAAAGAATAACAAACATACATCCATACTTACAATATTAGTAGGATGTATGTAACTTTTCTAAATCATTACCGAAAGTGAATAAAATAAATAATTATCCTTGGACATTCCACACGGCGTCATCTAGTCCCAAGCTAAGCAATTTAATGCTTGTGTTATGGTCACCAAATGACTGATAAACTACATAGATACATTGAAAAAGTGACGTTGGAGGGCAGATCGGATTTGAGTCAATCGCAATGCCTAAGCCCCCTCCATTCGGCTCAGATGAGTCTGCCTTTGTCGTTTTGGGTAACTTGTGCAAAATTGTAATTTTTATACGTGGCTGTTGTACAAAGTTGTAAAAGTTCAAGCAATTCAAAGTAGGGCGTTTATAAAAGTCGGAGCTGCCAATTTGAAGTTATTGAATTGGAATTCAGTCTTGTATCTTATTAATTTTACTTTTTACTAATACAAATAAAATTCAGTGAGAAGGTATAGTTTCAGGATTTGGTGAACAAAAGCTTAGTTTTTGATAAAGCTCGAAAAGAAATACGTTTTGTTTTATTTTCTATTCATCTAAGGCCTTAATATCTTTACTATAAAAGATATACACTGTCAGGAAGCATCTTTGCCTACGTTTAACAGGACACTGTAGTGCCTGGGACACTGTCGAGATGGAACAGGCTTACCCAGCACCTAAACCATCCTCATTATCGATTTAATATCTATATGTTGTATATTCTATATAGACGGAAACAAGACAACTTAAGATAAAGTACTTACGTTCGTTTGTAGTACTTAGGTACTCGTAGCCCCACGTCAAGTTACAAAACGAAACAGTTTACAGCAAAATCCGCTTACCAACTTTTAATTGAGAGTTCTCCGAATGAGTACATTAAACACTTGACCCGAAGAAAAATCAGAGCAAATCGAATCGAAAAGGGGAAATTTATTCGTTTTCTGGCTGAGTTCTCTCAAGGGTGTGGGTACAGTCAGCGTCTTAGTTATTGTGCGTTTTCAAGGATTACTTTTATAAAAATGAAAAAAAATCATGAAATATTATCACGACTGTATTTCCAAGATGCGGATGACATTATTCTTTCAGATCTTTAGACATTATTAGATCACATAAAAATGTCTAAGGGGCTATTCAGAGGTATACCCAAACACTTATTTAGCATTAACCATATTTTGCTGCTATTTAAATGAAGCTTTGATTTAAAATCAAAGGTACAAACAACATCATTGACTGGGCCAAATCACCATAGACAATTGATTAATGTCCTTTAGCAAATGACTACACTAACGAGTAGTAAGGAAGTCATGACAGTTTTTAAGCCATCGTTTATTAGAATTCCAGGATGCTCTTGACAGCTTAAGCGCATTCGATCATAAAATTGCTATTGTTTTCGAAATGAACTGTACTTGCAAGGGTGTAGGGTGAAAACGACGGTAAATTGATTACCTAATACCTGCCTTGCTTTCATTAGTGAATTGAGTTACGTTGATTATTGATTGCCGTAATTGGCTGGTTGGGTAGACCATGAAAGGACTGGTTTGTTGAGGTTTGTTTGTTGGATGTACATTTTACAATGTCCAACAATGAGATTAAAGGACATTGACAGTGTCTTTGGCGATTTGGTTCAGTATTATTTCTAATAGTATTATTTATTCTGTGATACCACCCAATGTTTTTTTGCTGCTGTTAAACAAATGCAGAACTACGCAATAAATTACGGAACTTTTTGCTACGCAACTGACACCTACACATATCTCATATCAACTGATATCTGAACCATTTTAAACACAATCGAATTATCTATTTTCTGTAAAATGTCTACAGGCAAAATAATTTATATTTTAGTTTTTATTTATTTCTAGAGTTAAACCACACTTAGGTATTACAATTAAAAATGAAAACTCTACAGGGAACTTGAAAAGAACTCTTGTTCATTACCTGAAGTAACATTCGTAGTAAGTACTTATGTGTATGAATGTCGCTATAGCTATTTCTATAGTGTTTTTATTTATTAATAGTGTCACTCGAATCATAATTTAATACCTAAATGGGATTTACATTTAGGAATTAAATTAGGATTCGAATCCCGTCGCAATCGATAATTTTGATAAGAGTTTTTCTTTTCAATATAATGATGTTGCGATAAACACCAAAGGTAAATTCGTATAAGAATAGGACGTATAAAAAACCTTGTAGAAAGGTATTTTCACGTCACGAATTCCAATCTTTGGCTTACGATCACTTTCATTCAACCAAATAATATATTTCCATAAGAAAACAGACGAATACAAATTCGGAAAGGGATGTACTACAGTCGACAATAGATTTGTAATTATTTGTTTGAATTTTGTAAAACTTTGTCATTTTTGTCACATTTAAAATGTATATTATATATAAAAATAAAATAATAATAAATAAATATCCTTGGACATTCCACACGGCGTCATCTAGTCCCCAAGCTAAGCAATTTAATGCTTGTGTTATGGTAACCAGATGACTGATAAACTACATAGATACATTTTTTTTGTAAATACATACATATTATACATAGAAAACACCCAGACACGAAACAAATATTTGCAGATCATGCAAACATTTGTCCCGCAGCGGGGATCGAACCCGCAACCTCTGCGTCTCAGGCGGGCTTTCGCCCACTGCGCCACAGAGGTCATCTATGCGATATTATATACATTTATTAATGTTACGTCATTTTGACTCACACTTTCAATAATACCTAAACAAACTGAGTCGCAGTTATTAGATGTATGCATGTAGAAATTCATCGCTGATATGGTAGTCGGTAAAACATTCGCGGCTGTTTGGTTAGATTTAATTTAATGAAATGTTGTTACTAAGTTACTTTTATTAAAACACTTTATAAATATAAGGATTTCAAAACGCGATTAAGTGCCCATATATTTAAACATACTTTTATTACTTCTGTTGTTTTTTGTTAAGAAGCTCTATTGCAAAAACCTATATTTGAAAATGTGTACTAAGGTTTTTCCTAATTTTAGTTAATACTTAATGTTCTAAGAAACTGTGTCTACAATGCTCATGCTAAGGAACCGAATCAAGATAACATTGATACGTAGTATTTTAGTTCTGTATTCCAAACAATGGAGCACATCCCGCTGAGTAACGACATTTTTATGTTGATCGTAAAAGATTTAGCCCACGATCGCTTTGCCCTCTCATTATCACATGAAATATTACAGTCTTTACGGCGCAGGAAATAGAGTTCGGAATTGATCGCTCGTTATTCAAAGCGTTTTGTATTAAACTTGATGCAGATTTCATGGGCTGTATTAAAATTCTGGTTTTACACCCGATTGTAATCCGTTGCTAAGAATAATGCTCGCAGCTGATAAGATGAACTAGCATACTGTTTAAGTACGGTCCCACTTCGTTATTTTAAGTTCGTGTTAGTTTAGTGCTTGTTTAGATTGTCGAATTATAACGATATTGAACGATTATTAGATGGGTAGCTGTTATATAACTTGAAAAATGAAATAATATGATCTTGATTGTATAAAAATTGTTGTATTAAAATGGTTCAGACGAACATTTCAAAACAATATACTCGTGCTTTAACTGAATTCAAAAGCTTTAACTAAACAAAGAACAAAGCGAGATGTCAAGGATCGTATTTAAGCTTCAAAATAAAAGAAATAATGCGCTTACATACGAGCAACTGAAATTGTTTGAGTCGAACAAATTGAGATTTTTATAACACCACTGAAAAGTTGTTGAAAAGCTCCTTGAGTTTCCAATGTCATTTAGTTCTTAAAGATTAATCCTTTTTCAAACCTTTTTAACTTAATGTCTGCTTATGTATTATTAAATTATTTGGCATAAGTATAATACCGATTTGAGAGAAGTAACACTTTAGAGATAGGTACCGATTGCAAGCCTATCAATAAAATTCTTAATGGATTCCTCAAGTTTTTCTTATTCTAATAAATTAAAGACAACTTTACGAAACAAGAACTGAAAATTATTTTTTTTGGAGTTCTGTTTCACGAATTTAGGTTGAAAGTTGAGGCACTCTCCCTCTCAGAAATCGCAATCGTCTCTGAATAGCTAATTAAAGTGTAACGTCATAAAGTTTTAAATATTTTGTACCACGAATGACTGATTTGTCAATCTGAGACAAACTGATAGTCTTATTATGTATTTACAAAAAAAATGTATCTATGTAGTTATAGTATATAGTATCAGTCATCTGGTTACCATAACACAAGCATTAAATTGCTTAGCTTGGGACTAATGACGCCGTGTGGAATGTCCAAGGATATTTATTTATTATATCGCACTTATTTCCTATTTTATTTATTTATTTAATATTTTATTGCACACTTATATACAAATACAGAGTACAATTGGCGAGAATAATGCCAAAGGCATTTTCTACCTGCTAACCAACCAACATAAAGAAAAAGTTTAAAGGCGTGCTAATTTATAAAATAAAGACAAAGCTTAAAAACTAACATAACCTAAAATTATCAAGCAATGTTATTGCTAGTAATTGCCTAAAATCGCCAGGATAGCATCACCATAAAAGCAACAACTAAAATTTCCGAGCGGCTTACACTTTGGGAACTTTTTATGAAGTTTTAAATATTGCTGAGTCGCCAAAGTAAATACAACACTCTCCATTAAGTACCCTTCTTTGGGACTCCACATTTTTACGATTATTTCGAAAGTGCTCCGAAACATCTTTTGGTGGATTTGGCCCTGGGGATAAGGGCTAACGAATAAAAATTAAATTATATCTTTAGTGTACATAATAAGTATAATTATTTATAAAAATGATCTTGCTTGCAAGTGAAATGACGTTTTGAGGAAATGCTTAGGCCCAACTGTAGATTAAAATTAGCTACCATTTTTTTTGTATATTTTTACAGTGTCAACAAACTAACGAAAAATTAAGTAGTTTTAGATAAATTGAGCTGGCATTACATAACAGTTTTGATACGAAGGTTATATTGAACAACATTAATAGTGAGAGGGTTTATAATTTTTGAAATGAAAAACAATTCTAATATTACGTTTCTAAATTAATTCTATTGCTAAATGTCATTGACATTTTTAGCCACTATTTTATAATCAAACTATTGATATTCAATCATCAACAGTACATACGACTGTTATCAAACAATTGATTATGGAAATATTCACACGTTTGTATGTGGCTATCTTCTTTGTTATTTACAAACGCTTTCGCTTAACACGCGGACAGCATTGGTCCGGGCTTAAATTATAAATCAAGCGGACACAGCGCACCTGAGACATCGGACTGTCCTAATTCCAATGTTTATTTAACATCACTCTTCTAGGGCTGATGTATTGAGGTAGAAAATAGTCCACTGAAATTCCCTAGAAAATATAAAAGAAGAAAACAATTTACGAATGACCATTGGCCTGTTATCATATCAATTACGGTTATTTTTAATAACTAACAAGTGGAAAAATGAAAATTTGCTATATTAATGTTTTAATTAAATTACTGTTGGTATTTCGTGCGTCAGTAAAAATCCTTTCTTAAACGACCTTGCAACTTATTACGTACAGAATTATACCATGTTTAATTTAGGGCATGCCTTTGACATCTTTATAACCTTCCAATATTGTTTTATGTATCAAAATTCTGAGATAATGTCAACCATGATTTGGAGATACAATCGTGATGATAAAATTTGTCTGTTTTCATTTTACACACATACAATACATACAAACATAAAAACACGTCTCTTTTCCATGGGGGTAGCTACGATCTGACACACCTCTTTCGCCTCATTCACTCATATTTCATTTTTCATACACGCTTTAACATAATAAAGTTCGATAGACCTCGATACCAGTATGAGTTATAATTTAATCCAGAAATTTCGACACAAAAAATACACAAACACTAATATTTTATAGTTGTAACTTAAATAAATTTCGTGGCTTTGGGACACACGATTATGATCAATCATAATTTGAAATCATGACGATCACTATATTCTGTTAAACTATAAACAATTTATTTATACCTAAATACTTTTACGACAGCCTTCAGCTGTACACCTGTACAGATAGTGAACAAAACATTAGGAATTCTGAGCCGTCAAAGGATGCTTTGAACAAGTTTTCAATACGACTCCCGAGCTTCCGTAATAACAGGAATATGAAATGAGAGTAAAGCTTCGGTTCCACTAACTGTATCTACAGAATAAAGTCCAAACTGGGCATAAGTATGATAAGTATTGCAATCACTTTGACAAAATAGATGAAATTTTGGAAAAGAGACGAATTCCCGTGTGTTTTACTATCAAAATTCTTTTTCACCTGATAATTTAGCAAGGCTTTCGAAAAGTTTTTTTTGTCAAGATATTGAGTATATGAGTCATCTATTATACTCATAATCAGCATTGAGTTCCTTAGCTTGGAAAAAAATATCTATAATCTTACGATTTGATTTGGTAAGTTACTTTGGGAAAAGTGTTCCTGGTGAGAAATAGAGTCTTTTAAGATCAACTTGTTTTTTTTACTAAAATGTCAGTTTTTGGGCGAACCGTTTTTTTTATCAAAAGTTAATATTTTTGCAATGTTTTTTTTCAAAATAAAACAAAATTTCTAAAAACAAAACCATAAGGAGCCCAAAATGTCCACCACATCCCCCATCATCCTGTCTGAATCTCAAATAAAATCAAATAAGCTTTATCTTTAGCTTCAGCAATTTTCAACTTATTACATAAAATGCAAACATTAAGTATTGGCAGAGTAAATCCAGCTAAAATATTATTCAGTATTGTCTATTGGCATTTGTTTCTGTCGCTATCGAATGTAAACTCTGCTATCCCACAATGTACAGTGACAATTTGTAATGTTCGGCGGTTTTCAACTTGATTCGTTCAACGAGCACGAACACATAATCCCTTATGAAACTTGAAAAAGAAACGTCACTGGTAAATGTTGGTACAATAAAAAAATATTCTTGCAATCTGGTGCAAACGAAAACCGACTCTAAGGTGACGAACATTTTCAAACCGTCAATGTACAAATGAACACATTTATTAATCACGTGATTTGAGGGCATTTAGTCGTCTGTTTGAACATGTTGTGGTTAAATATTTAAGAAAATTAAATATTCTCTAATATCTTTAGGCATGAAATAAAATTATAGTATCTGTATTCCCTAGGTGCGGTCCAACAAATTCTTTCAGAACTTTCTAATCATTTTAGATCCTTTGAAGATATCTAAGGGATAATCAGAGGTATGTCCAACTACATATTTGGTGCAATAAAATAAAATATAAAGCTATTGAGTTTCTGCTTATAATTATCTTATCGATCGTTTGGTTTGTATGTTGAGAGTTTCGTTATTAAAACTTGTAATAACTTGGGGTATACTGTTTCGAATAATTAATAAAAAATAATTTGTTTAAGTGAATGAAAACGTTACGAATTATAAAATGTAGTTATGAGTTTGTAGCTGTGTCTTGAAATTAAGTAGTTTACCATATTTTTTTACAATTTAGGGTCGTGTGTGTATCTATACATTTGGAAAGAAAAATATTCATTGACACAATGCCGGTATTAGATACCGCACCACAATATTCAAATTAAATAAAAAAAAAAATCTAAAATCTTAATTAGTTTAAAACTTAAGAAATATAAATGTCACATTTTATAGGAAAAAAATACTGTTGGTCAGTCTAAAATTGTTCAATTAATATCTGAATAGTAATTCATAATTTTTTTTTAAATTCCTTTGCTCAACGTAATTATAAAATAAAATAGGCGGCGGTGCTAGTTTCACGCATACAGGCACCTTAAGACGATTTTAAAAAGCCAAACCAAGGAACACAACCATTCCAATTATCCTACCGATTCTAGTTTGCATGACAAAAGGCTCTTTAATCAAATCGAAGGTAAACCACTTAAGCAAATTATGTTAAATGCTTCAACTTCCACTTAAGTGTTCAAACGAAATTAGGTTTTACCACAAGGGAATAGAGTTTGACAACAAAAACTCATCAATACTCGAATCCTGACAAGTTTAATACAATGGTATGTGTAGCGATGTTTGTAAAACACAGGTCTTTAACTATTGCAGATAATGTTTACAGTTTCGGAAGGCGCCTATACTTAATACCTCCCTCCATATCTTAAGACGATTCTAATTCTTGAATAGTCTTCTTTCAATTCATTTGTAAGTGTTTTCTGTCCAACCAAGTATGTGAATTAGGCACATATGTTGTCCCTCTTCCCAGTACCTATCTTTAACGCAGCCAAGCCTGTTTTTGTTTTGTCTACTCTAAAGCCCTGTTCGGACCTACACGGTATTCGCTGCCGCTGTGGGAAGCGGAAATACCACGCTGGTATCATCAATCAATAATATAAAAAAATAAGCATTTTTCTGGAATCAACGCACAGACCAAACCGCTGAAGCTATGAAGCTGAAATTTGGAAGGTAGCTTCCTTTTAAAACAAAACTGAGCACTAAGAAGGGATTTTTCGAAATTCCACCCCTAAAGGGTTGAAAAGGGGTGAAAAGCGTTGTATGCAACTTTTTAATGCGTGAAGCGATTTTCTTCAAACTCGGTATAAATATTGTAAATGATAAATCAATTTAAAAGTTTTTCAGGAATTTAAAAAAAAACGCTCGAAAGGGGGTAAAATGGGGTGTCAAAGTTTGTATGGGAACTTTTTAATGGGTAGTTCAATTTGCTTGAAACTTGGCTGTAATACTAACAATGCAAAATAAATATATACTTGTTTAAGGGTTTTTCAAAAATTGGGTAAAAAGTACAATTTTTTCAGCCTTTTTTAGGTTACGAAGAAATACACGCGAACGAAGTCGCGGGCGTCTGCTAGTTTTCTATAAAGTTCCACGGCGCGGTATTCTCGTTTCCCACAGCGCAGGCCTTTACCAAAATATTGGACTCTAACGGGATTGTAACCCGCATTCAAACTGATCCTCCTCAAGTCAGATTGCTATTAAGCAACAGGGCCATGGAATCCTATGATATCCTTGATAATAATAATAATAATGATAATTTGTGTTATATTTTACAATTAACTTCGCATCTTTTGCTTCTCATACCAATTTGTCATATTTCTGTCGTTCTCTTTATATGTTAAATGTTTTTATTCAGAGTCTTTAACGGAATAACCTCGTCAGAATGTATTTTATGCCCACACATCATCAGCCCACTTTTGTTTACTGAAAAGGTCAGCAGCCAAGTATCTCTGTTACTTGAAATGCCAGGAGTCAAATCTAATTTTACCCTGCTTTCTTTAATCAAAGTATCATTTGGGTATCAGATGGTGATTTATTTTGCTGATTTTAATAAAGATACTAATGATGCTTCTGTAAGAAAGAAAGAAAAAAAAATTTATTCTGGTAGGACCTCAAGGATCACTTCAGTCTCGTTTTACATGCTAGGTGATTCTAATGCCTGTTCCAACGCGACTCCCTACACCAGGGAAAGAATCAGGCAATAACCTGGTGGTGTGGGCCTAGCTTTTTTAAAAAGCGATCCCTTAACAATCTAAATTGTCAAGCTTCAGTGGATTTCTATTTTAAACTGACTACACATAAAGCTCATTTATAACGAGAACTTAATATTAATTTGAATATGCAGAATGTAGATAGGTCCAACCCAGCTAGAGCTCTTCATATTTCCCAACCAATTTCCATGAGACATTAATGACAGTTCGACTCACTAAGTCTGAGAGGCTCGTGTATGTCCTAGGACCGGAGGTGTACAATCGCCTGCCAGATCACGTCGTTGAAGCTCCCAGCCTGATGGCTTTTAAGAGCAAATTGAAATCGTGGCTCATCGAGCAGGCGTTCTATAGTGTTGAGGATTTTCTCTGTAAAATACAGTGACAATAATCACATAATAATATTTTAAATTTTTATTTGTTAATTAGATTTTGATGATATTAATGAATTGCTTTGATTAATTTAAGTGTTTATTATTATTATTTTTTAATATAAGCACCTAATTGCTGTACCTAGACCTGTAAACTGACATTTACCAATAAATTGATTATTCTGATTATTCTGATTATTCGATTCCGTGTCCAAAGCAAAACCGGCACTACTCGTCCCCACATCAGTTGAAGTAAGTTGGAGCACCCATTTGTCCGTCATATTGACCGAGGGCCGAGCACTGTCCAGTGTCCAGTGTCCATTCATTATTTGTTCCGTATCTGTCCACTTTGTTCGTATCTAGTGGCTAACAGACGGAATTTTGAGGACATGATGTGGCTTCTTAAAAATTGATAAAGAAACTGAAATAGAAACATATTATTAGCCATTTTACAGCCGAGTAGTGTGATATTAAACGGAGGATTTGCGCGCAAGAGCCGTTCTTGAGTTATAAATTAACCCTTTAAAAACTTTGTTTCAATCAAAGACGATTAATATCTAGAAGACAGACAAAGGCCATACACAAAATCGTAACCCTAAAAAATAGCCTGAAAACTCTAAAACATCAATTTTATCCAAGAAATTTCAATTACTTTCTAGTTAAAAATGTTTAAATATTGAATATTGTTGCTACCTACTACTAAGTATTGAAATTTCTTGGATAAAATTGATGTTTTAAAGTTTTCAGGCTATCTGGTACTGCGGGATCGGGTTACGATTTTGTGTATGGCCTTTGTCTGTCTTCTAGATATTAATCGTCTTTGGTTTCAATAAAGATATTTTATTTGACAATTAAATCATTATCAACTTATCAACCAAAGCTGTTGCAGCATTCGCCAAGTCGTGTTTAAACTTGGAGCACCCATTTGTCTGTTGGTTTGAACGTCGAGTGGAGTGTCCCGTTCATTTGTTTTGTTTACTCCGCCGGCACTGCCCTGATGAGACCGAACAACACTCAAGTACAGCACCTATTCACATGTATATAGAGCCGTGTTTTTTTATTTAGGACACATCCGCCACATTCTACATTCGTCAGATCATTTATTTATTCCACAATCGTCAGATTTTTTAACTTTAGTAGGATTTTTCGAGAGTTTATAATAATATGTCATAATACTTTCGTTATAGGAATTTGCAAGCTGAACCAATATACATTGTTTCGTCCATATTTGCAGTTCATAAAAGTATTCGAAGAAAAAACTTTGTATCGATTCAAATCGAGTTTTGTAAATATTATGGTATCCTTCGAAATTCTTTTTTTACTGACTTACGAACTCCAAAGAATTTAAATATTTCTTATCGATATTGCAGTTCTCAAGTAATATTGTTATCATTTAACAGTATTCCATTTCCTACATGTTTAAAAGTATATAAAATAACTTTTGTGTTTTGACAGTCAGCCGGGTCAAAA
Organism: Xanthorhoe designata; assembly: GCA_963582015.1. Taxonomy (NCBI): domain Eukaryota; kingdom Metazoa; phylum Arthropoda; class Insecta; order Lepidoptera; family Geometridae; genus Xanthorhoe; species Xanthorhoe designata. The sequence continues at coordinate 2,030,805 of OY757038.1, forward strand.
GAACTCATGAACTTATGCAGTTTGATTTATGGACTGCTGTAACTTCATAAATACAAAATGCCGTTAAGAAAGCATCGAGGACATGTAACAAGGCTTTAGAAATAACTTAAGCGAAGTTTGCAGCGCTGACTTCTAAAGTTTCTTGTGTTATTTAGTTGCGAGAACTTCAGCACTAGTTCTTTTAGACTGGTGTGGTGACATTATACTTCTCAGAGGTAAATATTTCAAGTTATATTTAACACTGTGAACCTTGTAATTCTTTGTTGTGAGGTAAGAAAACCTTGCATCAAAGTTAAGAAAACTACTGTATATTGGGAATGATTTATTAAAAGTGTTATAAGAACATTAAGAACTATTACAATTCAACTCCTGTTTTTGCAAGCAATAGGTTAGTTATTTATGGTTACACAGTGCGGGACCAATAATTAATAAATAATAATTATCCTTGGACATTCCACACAGCGTCATCTAGTCCCAAGCTAAGCAATTTAATGGTTGTGTTATGGCAACCAGATGGCTGATATACTACATTGTAAAAACATACATATTACCCTAAACCGGAGAGCGTGTATGAAGAATGTAATGAGAGTGAATGAGGCAAAAGAAGTGTGTCAGGATCGTAGCAAGTGGAGATCCGTGGTCTCTGCCTACCCCCATGGGAAAGAGGCGTGATTTTATGTATGTATGTATGTAATTGTATGTAAGATGTATGTAATATTTGCAGATCATGCAAACATTTGTCCCGCAGCTTTTAATTTTATTTTCCCATCAGACAATTCTTCTCGGAAGGATATGCTTCGAATAAAGTGCGTAGAGCCAAAGTCAATTTTAAAGGTGTAAAAATAGTGAGTCAAAATAATGTAATGCCTTGCCTTCTTCTTAAAATATTTGGTATATTTTAACATACGACTTCTTACTGTGTTCAGTTTCTAGCTTTCACTTTAATCTTACATGTATACTCCTGTATTTCGGTTTTTCTTTTTGGCAAGTTAAGACTAAAGTTAAGTTGCCGACCTCTGTGGCGCAGTGGGCGAAAGCCCGCCTGAGAAGCAGAGGTTGCGGGTTCGATCCCCGCTGCGGGACAAATGTTTGCATGATCTGCAAATATTTGTTTCGTGTCTGGGTGTTTGCTATGTAAAAAATGTAAGTATCTATGTAGTGTTATCAGTCATCTGGTTACCATAACACAAGCATTAAATTGCTTGGCTTGGGACTAGATGACGCCGTGTGGAATGTCCAAGGATATTTATTATTTATTATTATTATTTAAAGTCATTACTTGCTAAAAAGTCTTTAAATGAGCGAGTAAGGAAACAGATACTGAAATACAGTGAATAAAGTGAATATTAAAATATTCACTGTATTTCAGTATCTGTTTCCTTACTCGTAGTTTATGAAACAGCAAATAAAAGTTGCCAAAAAATACTACAGTTTCAGAACTCGGCTCCCAGGTCACGATACATGCTTTGTGTTTTCAGATTAAAACTGTCACACATTTTACCTGAAAATTCCACCATTTTTCATTCCAGCGGCAGTCGCACGGTATCTGCACTTATGAAAACCATTTTTGGCACAAAATATTTCATCTTTGGCTCAATATACCCTCCGTCTCGACTCATTCGTATTTTCAACGGTTGTGAGTGGCTTAGCTAAGGTTTCTTGGAAGACGGTGGCCGTTATATGCTCCTCTTATTACAACATAATACTAGTGAGAAGCCGGAAAGATAATTTAATGTGTTTAATTTTTTTTTTACTGAAATGTGTTGACTTTGTTTATCCGCTAAACCCAAGAAGATAATGAAAACGATTACGCTAGCTGATAATGATCAATTTACAAATTACTCTCACTCAATTGTTACAGAGTAATTGAAGCACAAACCAATATACTTAAATTCATGTGAAACAAGCTCTCAACTTTTTCTGAGTCCCTTCGATTCATGACTTGGGCTATAAAAAAGCAAAGCAACATTTCACTTGCCGCTGACTTATATTGCTTACCCATTTGCCTAAGCCAACGAAATCTTTAAATCCAAATAAAAATCACGGCCGCTTTGTTATATTACAGTATGTTTCTTAACCATGCCTTTAACCTTGCTACGGAACACAATAAAACACAGTGAGCTCGTCCCTCCTGGTCGTAAAAGCAACACCTTTTGTAAGAGCCCTTAACCCAACCTTCGGTCCTAGTTTAGGTTTTTTTAAGACCCTTGAAAAGAAATAGATTTTTTCTAAGCATCCAGAACAACTTTTTATTAATACTTGACTTATAATGGAACTTTTTAAGCCAAAAACGAACAGTAAGTTTTTCTGTTTCGATGTTCTAGCTTGCGAATTGGTTCTTAATAGATTTTTCAATAGATTATTGTAAAGTTATTCGTTTGGTTTATATCGAGCAACGTAAATTACATTATCATCATCTCCCTGCCCTTTTCCCATTAATTGGTGTAGGTACAACATTTTTCTATCCTCCATTTTCCTCTATTAATCATCATCTCAGTAATCACCCCTTTTTCATAGTCTGTAAATAATACGATTTGAAGGTTACAATTTATCAGATTTGTCATCTGTTTACAATCTTTCACCAACTTTGTTAAGAACATTTTGTCGTCAATTACATTAAATCGACAAAAATATTATTTGATTACAAAATTTACAAAAAAAACGGACTTTTACGTGTAATTTTAATATTTATTTTAGAGAAAACATTTTATAATCATGCACATTGGTTTGGTTTCGTGTTTGTGTCGCAATGCATCGCGGTTTCGGTTGCTTTGTGGTCTGCACAGAAACTGTGTAAACGTATTTTGGAAAACAGTTTTATCACAGAATTAGTAAAGCTAAGAGCTGGTCAAAGCACAATCTGAAAAACAAGCGCTACATACTTACCGTTTTGTGTGTTTGGAAATATGAATAGTATTTCGCTGAGATTGAAATTTCTTAGCCACACTGCTCAATTTTCCACGGGAAGAACAAATCGTATTCGTGTAAATATAAAGTTGATGAACTATTAAGAATTCAGCCTCCTCCAACTTAAGCTGAACCCGCTCACTTTAACAGACAACTAGCGTACTCGTGACCTTACTTGGACACCAACAAGCGCTAAGAGCCCAACCTTGTTACGCCTTTGTCCCCCAAAAGCATCCTCAACCCTGTTATTTGACTAATAAGCTTCATATTACTCAAACGGCTGCCTCATTTGTTTATATTCTTTTTCATGATAGAGACAAAGAGAAAATCTAAATCTGTTAAATTTACTGATGAAAAAGAATAATAAAACTAAGGTAAACTTACGTAAAGTTGTTAATAAAATTAAATAAATAAACTTTGGATAATAAAATGATGTTGGTTATAATAACGAAGGATCTAATCATAACTTTAATAAGCAATAAGATCCCTTGTTCTCTGGTGTTAAGAACATAAAACCATGTCCCTATTAGAGTTTTGCGACTTGCGATAACAACCACATTGTGTCACGAGTGTGTAAAGTGCACGACAGTACTACTGTTGTAATAATCTTGAAAACAAACGAACATAATAACAACTTCATTCCCAAGATGTAGCACTTTGACGTTTTCATAGAACTTGAGTCATTCATCCTTTAAATATTCTATCAGTGCATAGTCAAAGGCACCGTATAATATTGATTCTTTATGAAAACATTTATTCCTTGGCCCGATTTACTACCAACTCGATCAAGTTTCAAATGATGCAACATTTGAAATTTATTTTATTTGTTCTTGTAATGTTTAAAATATTAATACATACATTTAAAATAACAATTAATATTCTGAATCTGAACTAAGCGCAAATACAGGACTAAGTCCATGATAATACATAACCATAGGTAGTCCACATTTTGTATGAAAAAAAATGAAGTTGACCAAAAAGTTCACCTTACCTAGGTAAAGTATGAAGGTTATTCTATAAAACGAAGATCCGTTTTTTACAATAATAAAAAAAATAATCCCACTAATATTATAAAGGTGAAAGTTTGTGTGTGTGTAAGTGTGTAAGTGTGTAAGTGTGTAAGTGTGTTTGTTACTCTTTCACGCTCAAACGGCTGAACGGATTTGAATGAAATTTTGTATCAGGATTGCTTATACCCTAGAATAACTAATAGGCTACTTGAAATTCCTGAAAAGTGCAGTGTTCCCGTGGGATTATAAAACAAAATGTTCATTAGAATAGTTTCGGTAGTTTGGCCGTGCAAAAGGCAGCTGTCAGACAAAATAACTTCATAGATGGCACCACAGGCAAAAATATAACTCCTTCACGCTCGAACGGCTCGACGGATTTGAATGAAATTTGGTAGCAGGATTGCTGGATTAAAATATACACTACTTAAAATTCCTGAAAAGTGCAGTGTTCCCGTGGGATTATAAAACAAAATGTTCATTAGAATAGTTTCGGTAGTTTGGCCGTGCAAAAGGCAGCTGTCAGACAAAATAACTTCATAGATGGCAGCACAGGCAAAAATATAACTCCTTCACGCTCGAACGGCTCGACGGATTTGAATGAAATTTGGTAGCAGGATTGCTGGATTAAAATATACACTACTTAAAATTCCTGAAAAGTGCATTGATTCCGTGGGATTATTAATCTAATTCATTAAAATAGTATAGGTAGGTACACAAAATAGTTTGGCCGTGAAAAAGTAACAAAATAATTTCAATAGATGGCAGCACAGGCAAAATTATTATTCCTTCACGCTCAAACGGCTGGATGAATTTGAAATAAATTTGGTAGCAGGATTGTTTATTCCCTGGATTAAAATATACGCTACTTAAAATTCCTGAAAAGTGCATTGATTCCGTGGGATTATTAATCTAATTCATTAAAATAGTATAGGTAGGTACACAAAATAGTTTGGCCGTGAAAAAGTAACAAAATAATTTCAATAGATGGCAGCACAGGCAAAATTATTATTCCTTCACGCTCAAACGGCTGGATGAATTTGAAATAAATTTGGTAGCAGGATTGTTTATTCCCTGGATTAAAATATACGCTACTTAAAATTCCTGAAAAGTGCATTGATTCCGTGGGATTATTAAACAAATACAAAATAGTTTGGCCGTGAAAACTAACAAAATAATTTCAATAGATGGCAGCACAGGTAAAGTTATTATTCCTTCACGCTCAAACGGATGGATGAATTTGAATTAAATTTGGTAGCAGGATTGTTTATTCCCTGGATTAACAAATAGGCTACCTTAAATTGCTGAAAAAAGGAATGGTTCCGTGGGATTATAAACCAAATTATTCATAAAAATAGTTTGGCCGTGAAACGTAACTGTTACTCAAAATAATGTTAATAGATGGCAGCACAGGCAATGTTATAACTCCTTCACGCTCAAACGGCTGGACGGATTTGAATGAAATTTGGTACCAGGTCAGTTGATATCCTGGATAATAACATGTCATAAGCTACTTTAAATCCCTTAAAAGCGTATTGTGTCCGTGAGATTATCAAAATACCCGATAAACGACTTAACGAATTTCAAATAAGTACTTATTGTTTTTTTGTCCCGATAATCTCAAGAAATTGGGACTTATGTACGCAGATAAATACCCGATAAAAAGATATTTGACTCAACATAAACCATTAGGACAAAGTTTATATTTGTGTCTTCAATTAAAATTCGGTAAAGCACCTCATCATCGCTATTTTATTACATTTCCCACAGTCGCTTCGAGTCTAAAAGCCTCGCTGCGCTCGCTTTGCTCGCATGTAGCTTTTTCAATCTTTTGCAAGCAAATTGAACTGTGTCCGACCTTAGAATAGGAACCGACCAGCGCCTTTTCTTTGAGCACCATGAGCAAACATAAGTGTCAGTCATGACGAATTTATCTTAAAAATTTCGAGTCTAAGAACTCTTCGAACTAAGCAAGTCTCGATGCGCTTGCTTAGTTCGAAGCTCGCTACGCTCGCACGGTAGCTTCTTGAATATTTTGCTAGCAAATTGAACTATGTCAGGCCATAGACTAAGAACAGACCAGCAGTCAGCCTTTTCTATAAGCACTATAAGCAAAATCAAGTGTCACACGACGCATTTTTCTTAAAAACTTCGGCTCGAGTTTAAAAGGCTCGCAACGCTCGCTTTGTTTGAAGCTTGCTACGCTCGCTTAGTTCGAAGCTCGCTTCGCTCGCACGGTAGTTTCTTGAATATTTTGCTGGCAAATTGATCTATGTCAGACCATAGAATAGGGACTGACCAACAGTCAGCCTTTTCTATGAGCACTATAAGCAAAATCAAGTGTCACATGACGCATTTTTCTTAAAAATTTTGGCTCGCTTCGCTCGCATGATAGCTTCTTGAATATTTTGCTAGCAAAATAAACTATGTCAGACCATAGAATAGGAACCGACCAACAGTCAGCCTTTTTTATGAGCTCCATAAGCAAAATCAAGAGTCACGTCAGAAGTATTTGTTTTTAAAAATTTCGGCTCGCTTCGCGAGTTTAAGACGCTCACTGAGCTCGCTTCGCTCGCACGGTAGCTTCTTGAATATTTGCTGGCAAAATGATCTATGTCAGACAATAGAATAGGGACCGACCAACAGTCAGCCTTTTCTGTAAGCACTATAAGCTACATCAAGTGTCACATAACGAATTTGTCTTAAAAATTTCGGCTCGCTGCGCTCGCTTGGGTCGAAGCTCGCTTCGCTCGCATGGGTCGAAGCTCGCTTCGCTCGCATGGGTTGAAGCTCGCTTCGCTCGCACGGTAGCTTCTTGAATATTTTGCGAGCAAAATAAACTGTGTTAGACCATAGAATAGTAACCGACCAGCAGTCATCCTGTTCTATGAGCACCAAAATCAAGTGACACAATGACGCATTGGTCTTACTCTTAACCAAGGAGCAAAATTAAAAATTTTATGAAAAAAAATTCAATTACGTAAGAAAATAGTAATTTTTTGCACTCTCAAGGTGCATTTTTATTCATATCTCTGACGATCCTCATCAGATCAAAAAAATTATCATCAAAATCGTTTCACCCAGTCGACGTATTTAGAACCTCCTCCTTTTTAAAAGCCGTTAAAAAATCTATTAACTTATTCACCGCGGGTAACACCGCGGGGCACAGCTAGTATATCTTATATAAAACAATATTAATGACGTTAGTTCGATTTGAAAGTACCATTACATTAAATTACATTAAATGACTCTCGCTGCTTTCTCAGAAACAGTTGGCTAATGGGATTGCATCGCTAAATAATAGAGCAATAAATGGAGCATTGAACTAACCGAGTGACCTTTTCTTTTACGATCTTAGAGTAAGCCATTATCTTGTTTTATTCAACCTTTACTGTGTTTTTATTCTTCGTTGTATTAACAAATAAAAAATGGAGAGCATTAAACCAAATCATTTAAGGTATATTTTATTTTATTATTACGTTAAACAAATAAATTTAAAAAAACTGAATGTTTCGTTTGTGAAACCTATCATAAGTTTTTTTTAATACCTCTGTAATTGTTTTATTTTGTATTGTTTAGGAAGTAGCGAAAACAGAGTTTGGGGCCACCAAGTGCAATTTCGCTAAGTACTCCTTTGTTCCTTTGTCCTTTAAATGCCTCTGTTCAACGTAATAATAACTGACCAATGAATAATAACTGTAACGCATACAGACACCTTAACTCATTCTCTACGAATTTCTTCAAAGGAGAGAACTATAGGTGGACCGCAGCATGAAACACATGTGTGTCATGGGCATTGAACTCGTTATATACATTGCAGATAGACAACAGACAATCAAAGAAACAATTGCACACTTCTTATGTAGTTAAGTAAGTGTATTGAAGATCCGTTTTGAGACTACTTTATGTTTTGTTTTTATGTTTTGTCTCTTTCTATCTATATCGCGACTAATCCTTCTATCTATATTGAAATAACGAATCCAAAGTAACAAAGATCGAGATAATTCTATAAAAAGTAAGTAACGTCATAAAAACAAGTGCTAAGTTCTACAGTCCGTGAAAGGAAGGAAACAACATAAACCTCATAAATATACCATTCTAAAGTACACAGCATATTTTTGTAGCATTATGTCTCTCGTAAACATTGTCTTGTCCAAGATAGAAGGTCTTATCGCTACAATCTCTTTGACGCTTTGAATGCTTCCGCAAATACTCTTGCAAAGTTATGTAGAACACGGTCTAACCTCCGTTCAGGCTTGACCCGTATTTTCGCAGCTGTCTCCATTTAAATAAAAGAAACTCCGGCGAAGACTGACTTTACAAACCCTCCACTGAAAACTGACTTTACAAACCCTCCACTGAAAACAAACTCTCAACCTGAAATGAACCTTAGTACCTAGACTCTAGATTTAATACAGCAATAACAAATATTTTTATAAAAATCAAAGCGCAAGCGTGGTTTGTGTTTTGTTTAGTAAGTATGTAGACTCTCCACTATATCGCTTGATTCGCAAAAATGTATATTTTGTCATGACGTCCTCTGTGGCACAGTGGGTGAAAGCCCGCCTGAGACGAAGAGGTTGCGGGTTCGATCCCCGCTGCGGGACAAATGTTTTTATGGTCTACAATAAAAAAAACTATTTAGTAAGTATATCAGTCATCTGGTTACCATAACACAAGTACCTATAAAATTGCTTAGCGTAGGTCTAGATGACGCTGTATGTAATGTTCAAGGATATTAATAAATTTATTTACAATGTAATTTGTGAACCTCCTGCGTCCCAGGCTCAGACCAACACCATGACCTTGCCAAATATTTGCGAGATTATTGTATGGTAATATTTTAGTACTTCATCTATCCGCTAGAGGCACTAGTAGTCCAAGTTTTCATACATCATCTGTTACGTCATTATGACGGATGACTGACATGTCATGGTACACAGAGCCACGAAGGCTGTCAATTACTGTTATTCTTCTGTGGTTTGTGTCGGTCGCCGGTAAACACATAGTTCGCTTCTATTACCATTCGCACTGAGAAACGCTGAGCATTTTTATTTTTCTTTGCCGTCGAAGATTTTTCTTTAGAATATTCTGGAAAAGTATTCCGTCTCTTGTTTTGTTAACATTTTACGCTGTGAAAAGTGATGTCTGTTATAACCAAAATCGAAAACTTATTTCAACTCACAATTCGCAACAGCCAATTAATACCAATTATGGTTCTAATAAAAAAATTACTATTGAGCTGTTAAAATATAGGTAGGTACTATGTAAAAAAAAGTCAAGAATAAAATAAAGTCACACACAAAAGCATACACAAACTGAAAAAGAATAAGAATTTTAGTAGAATTAGAGCTATTAGCAAAACGGTTTTTATTATTTCACCTAGATTTAGAAAAACAGTAACCAAAACTTACCTACCAATAAACAGTAACCAAAACTTTATTATACCTACCAATTATTCGTAAACAACTGTCATATTTACTCATCTTTAGAATATAATTTTTTCTGATCATTTTTGCGCAATGAAACGAGATGAAATTTAGCAATCATCTAAACTCTAGGTATGTAGTTTAAATCTATTATAAATAATGATAATTATAAAAAAAATCTATTTAAATCTATTATAATCAAATTATACCATCATATCCTGTTGGTATAATTTTCAGAATTATCAGAACTATTATTTAAACTTAAACTTCCTAGAGTTAAATGATATCTTGAATATAATAATCGCTTAGATTTTGAAAGCATCAACTAACTCTAAACATTGTTATCAGGTAGTCAAAAGGATGCTAGTGAGGGGGACATCCACGGCGCCATGTAACACTGTAACATGAGGCCGAGCAACTTCGTCGTGTACATCACTAGCCTGCTGTGGCTCAACCTGACTGACGCTAAAATTGGTATGTACGTATGTTGTATGGCAAACTCTAGTTGAGTTTTTATGCCACTTGAAAAATTTGAGCAATAACGTATTATACCCGTTTTTTACGTGTTAAAACACTTGAAAAACGGTTATGATAAAAAAATTAACTCAATAAACAATTTATTTACTTTTAGCGTTTTTAGTGGACTCTTAGGTGATAATTATGATAAAAGACCATTATAATTTTTATACAGAATTTTTACCGGAATACCATTCAATACGCTTTATAATTTATTTTCAATTTATCTAAGCGAAATCGTAGGTCCATGTAGGAAAAGAATACGTCGTGACGTCACAGAGTTTGTAAAATGACGGACTATACGGAAGTAACGTGAAATATCTACCCCACAGTAAGCAAAAGCAGGTTTGCAGAAAAAAATCTTATTAATTAATGTTAAAATTAATAAAGCACAGATTATTCAATACTACAGTTTAAGGTGTCTGCGTCAAACAAGCGCCGCCGCCTATTTTATTTTATTATTACGTTAAACAAAGGCATTTTAAAAAACTGAACGTTCAGTTTGTGAAACCTATCATAAGATTTTTTTTGTAATACCTATGTAATAGTTTTATTTTGTATAGTTTAGGAGGAATAGCGATAACAGAGTTTGGTGGCCACCAAGTGCATGTTTTGTTTGACGCATACATACACCTTAATTGAGCACAGGCCACAGATTATGTACCTAATTCATTTTTTATGAAACACAGATCTATAGGTTCTCAAGAAATTGCTGTTCATTCAAAAAGGGTCCACTTCACTAATTTGAAGTAAATGTCTTTTAGTCTTAAATGGATTATTTTTCGCAAGCAAAATAAATTAGGAAGATATTTTAGGTACTTATTTAATTTTAGAATTACTGCAAATTATCTAGAAAATTATAATAATTACGTCTAAAAGTTTCCTGGGATTATTGAGTATGAATTTTTTGTGATTACAAAACATTCGGAAATAATTGCTTAAACAATAAAACAAACAAATTGAAAATAGTTTTTTTGTTAAAAATATCGTTTATTAGTAAATTAATTTAGTAAAAGCTGTTTTTGACATAACAAACAAACACTTTTTTATAATGAACAAAGAATAGGCAAACACAGAAAAATAAATTAACTTAAGTGTATTGTATGTTAAAATTGATCGTTTGTTTAGGCCTAATTCGAAAGTAAGCCACATAGTAATTTCCTTAAAAACGTCAAATTATAAGATTATAAAAGTGCGTTCTAAAACAAGTTTTACATTAAAGTAAATAAACCTGACTTTTCAATACTTTAATTACATTAGAATTCATAAAGTTCTTAAGATGCCACTTAGCCTAACTGTTAAATTGGAAACCAAGCAATTTTGCTAGTAAGTACTTATCTTTAGTGATAAAGTGGATTTTATATAAATGAAAAATCTTCCTAAAAGATACGGCTCCGGCGGGATTCAAACCCACCATGATACAAGCGATCGCCCTTAAGCTGAACGCCGAAGTAGAAACTATCAGTAATTATAACTATTACCCTCAGTATAAAGTTAATTTATCTAAGATTCTAAGAGGATAGGGGAGGTCTTTGCCCAGCAGTGGGACACGATATACTCTTAATAATAATAATAATCAACCTGTCTCGTTCCACTGCTGGGCAAAGGTCTCTAAATTTTATGTTAATTATATAATAACATAAATACAAAAACACGGCCGAACTGAAAACCTTTTTTCAAATCGGTTCAAAGGTTATGAAAATATAAAACGCTTCTCTAATAACAACAGTTTTAAAACTAAAAATAGTAGTAAGTATACCAAAATGTTTTAATATTGTTTGGGCTCATTTCATAACCATTCTCTCCACAAAACTATTATTAATTCAGAAACTACGCCTAAACGATAACGGTTTACATGTTGGTGGGTAGCTTAAAGTTCTAACTAAAAGTAGAAATTTTATACAAAATGCTTTCAAAGATATATATTGTAAGTATGAACATTTGTGAATAGAATAGAAAACATTTTATTCAACACACACAAAAAGCAAATACCTAATACAAAAGACGATATTCTAGCGGGAATGGGCTAACACAAAAAAAAGAAAAGAATAGAAAGAAAAGTCTCTTTGGACTTTATTTACAACTCTTCAAGAAAACTTATGATTTTTATTGAAAATTATGATTTTATGTTTCTTTCTGTTTCAATCAACCAACCAGTTTCCAAACCGCTATAAAAATCATGCTACAGATCTATATTTTTTTGTGAGCGCAGCAACTGTTTACTAGAAAAAATTAAACAAGAATGTTATACCTACGCCTTTTCAAAATTTAACCTCTACGAACAAACATCTAAGTTTTCTAAAACACTTTATTTATATATATTATGAGAACAAAGAAATACACAAGAACAAAAAATATCTACACTTCTTAACCTAAACAACTAAATAAATAAAGGGAACTCTGTATTCTATCCAAAAATTATATACATACTAACTAAAGATAGAAGACAGAGTTCAGGTCACCGACCGCAGATAGAGTGCCCAAAAGGCTGGCAAAGTTACCTCGTTGGATTGCTAATACTTATGCTCTGTCCGAGGTAAGCACCAGCCCTTTGGTCATTGGTTTCATCTACTAGCCTCAAAGTTTAAGTTTTGTTAGTTTTTGCAGGATACAATCATTGAGATGTATTATAGAGCCACAATCAGACAAATAAAATGTAAACGCCAAAACTCTGCGCACACTACGTAGTGCGCCGAGTTTTTCTTTTTTGCGTACAAGCGACATTGAACATTAAAACAAACGTCATAACGTCTACATTCAAATGTCATTGTAGAACATTGAATTTGCACGCACATTTTTTGAGTTGTGACTCTTTAATACATCGCAATGGATACAATATAATATTTCTGTACGATAATCACGATCCCACTCTAAACTAGCCTGTTTCATTTCAGGATACTTCTGGCACATAACAGATCTTCATTATGACCCTTTCCACAATTCCCCGGAGTTTCATAAAGGTAATGTTATCTGAATGAATGAATGAATGAATGAAAATTCTTTATACTCAAATACGATACAATTAACAACTTAAGAAAAAACTAAGTACCTAACAATGTACAATGGGCGGCCTTATCGCTAAGAAGCGATCTCTTCCAGGCAACCTTTGGATGGAAATAAATCTCTACTAACTATATATTGTTATCTGCTGATTGTTAATTGTGTTATTTGCGTTCCTTTCTTTCCGTAAAGTGTCACGCGATGTTTGTTTTGAAGCCGTACTTGTAAAGTACACAAAGGGTCGTTTGCTGTGACTTAGATTTGTATTAGACATGATACGCAAAGTATCTTAGGCTTAACTCACACCGAAAGAGCGGCGAAGGGCAGCGAAGCGAAGCGCAGTCAGTGTCATTTATGAATTTTAACTTTATTTTCATTACTATAATAGTTATTATCGCATAAGAAACTCTAACGAGTCGCGGGGATGCCCGCGGCGCCGCGGGAAACCGAGCGGGTCGCTGCGCTTCGCTGCCCTTCGCCACTCTTTCTTCAATATACCGTTTTCCATTTCACGTCTTTTAAATACAGACGCCGTGTTCATACGGTGTACACGTTAGTAGATGAATTTAGGAAGTTAGGTATAGGTAGTATTAATCTAACTAATACATAATTCTTAATTTATTTCTATAATATCCATGAAGGGTTTGTAGGTTCAAGGTTTGAATATGATCATTGTCAATATAAAAACCACGTTTTCAACCCTTACTTTTTCGTTGGATGTTTTGGAAACCCCAAATTCTAAGTAATCAAACTACGTACTTGGTCACTTATTGTAGAGTTCAACAATGAATTCCAAACGCATTTTTAAAGTTTATACTAATCGAATATTTTGTAATACTAATTTTGCGGATACTTTTATTTATTAGATGAAATGAACGGATAACGCGCTCACGGTCAAGACCTTGAAACGTATCAGTACTGGAATCTTTATTGATTATCATGAATAAACATGGCAGAACCGAACATTGAAACGATAAATATATACTGATATAATGAGCAAACATCTTTCATACAAACAGTTTAACTATTAGGAAATCTTTCAATAAAAACTGTATTTAAAATTGCTTTTCCTCCATAGTCTCTTATAGCATTTTTGCTGATAAAACTAAATAAAATTCACAACTGCCTTACATACTAACGCTGTAATGTTTGTACTCAAATCATAGAGACCTTGATAATTTAATTCAGGCAACGAACATTTTGAATTACAGATCAGCACTGTTCCATCTCGAAGTGGTTTTATCAGTTGAGCTACCTATAGATAGATGGTTTTAGATAGCTCAACTGGGTCTATCAATTGTATTTTGTAAAATTGTGTAAAGTAGTTGAGTTTATGTCATATATCTATCTTCCAATCAATTACAATTCAAAATGTTAATGTTTATGTAACAGGCTGCAAACATAACCGTGGTAACAATGAACACAGTCATCGCAATGAACACACGCACCGCAACGGAAGGCATCGGGACCACACATGCGACACCTCCTGGCCCCTGATACAGAGCGCCGCTGCCTTCATGGCAGAGCGGCATCCAGACACACTGGAATTTGTACTTTGGACAGGGTTCGTAGAGTTCAAAATCAATGGAATTACCATCATCATTTCATTTTAGCCTGTGTTAACCCAGTGTTTACACCAGCACTGTGTTAACACAGGCTTGTTTATTCTTTTCTTTCCTTTCTAAGTCAATTTAATCGTCTAAAAATGATATACCTGATAGAAAACGCCACTGCCTTTATGGTAGAGTGGCATGCTGACACTGGATATTTCTAAGGATAAGGTTCGTATAGTTGAATATAACATTGAATACACAAAGTAGAAAATTCTATACCCCTGCCCTGATACAAAGTGCCGAAGGCAACCTTCATAGCAAAGTGGCATTTTGATACACTGAAACTTAAACTCTAGATAGGGTTCGTAGAGTCCTAAATAAATTGTTAGAACAAAATGCATAATAAAAAAATGCATTTCATAAAACATTTCAAATTGTCTAAAAAGATCTGAATGAATATATCTACCGTCTCTTGGGATGTCGTGATCATATTTCATATTACGAGTATTTTGTATTTAAATTGTTTAAGTGCTTTTTTCATTTTAGTCACTTTAGAGCTTCTAGTTAATTGGTTGCAGTATTATTTTAATGTGTTTTTATCGCGTTCGTTTGTTTGGTATTTATATGCTAATAAACGTAAATTATCATTTTTAAGATATCATAATTCAATTAAATATACACCATGTCCACCATCAATCACCTCGCGATTAATAATTATGTTTTAATTGATAGCTACTTAAGCTACTTGTTTATTAATTTATACCTGTCTGTGTCGTCCTACTGTAGGACAAAGACCTTCCTACCTTTCTTTCACACCTTGTGAACTACTTGAACAATTAAATCTAAATACTAAAAATTGACATCACTGTGTTTATGATAAGACAGTGGACTCTATCAAAAATTCCAAACAATAATTTAGTCTTCTTCCACCAGGGACATCCTCTCATCATCAATGGAGCATTTAGCAGAAGAGTTCAAGTTAGAGGCAGTGCGGAACGTAACATACGTTCTCAGCAGGACATTCAGCAGCCAGTTCGTGTTTCCAGCACTAGGCCACAACGATCCACCACCTTCGAGGAAGCTGGTAGACATGTGGATGCAATGGTTACCGACAGAGGCGCTACAGACATTTGAAACTGGTAAATTATCCTACTATATCAGTATATCAATCATCTGGTTACCATAACACAAGCATTAAATTGCTTAGCTTGGGACTAGATGACGCTGTGTCCAGGGATATTTATTATTATTATACTGTACATGTAAGTGTGTAAGTTGTGTGAAATGTTTTGTTCCAAGGTGGCTACTACACCATTGAACAGTCACACAGCAAGCTTCGCATAGTGGTGTTAAACAGCGTATTGTGGGCCGGCGGTGCGGCTCGGACCGACGGCCCGCATCTCGGCCGGGCACAATGGGAGTGGCTGGACCAGGTGCTTAGCAAAGCTAGGAAGAAAAATGAAATGGTAAGATTCAATGTCAGGTTCTGAAGAATGGTTGCTGTTCATTAGCAAAACTCGTGGTGGGAACGTTTAAGGGGCAGTTATAGAAAGTTTTGTAGCAAAGTTAAGAATTGGTACACTAGTGGTAAGCTTGAAAGAAAAAAATTATAAATTCTTTAGGAATTTGCAACTTGTATCTTAGTAGCTAATGCCTTCCCGAATTTCTATGTACTTTTATGAGAATTCCTAATGTTCAACTACAGACAAAAAAATAAATCAATAAGCTAACTAATTACCACTGAAAATTAAAAATGAAAAAAAGAAAATGAAAAATCAGAACAATTAATTTTTAATTGAATAAAAATAATCAAATTTTATTTTTTTTATTTTTCAAATAAGCAAGTAAGTGCATACTTGAATAAACATAGAAAGAGGCTTTAATCGTTGAATCAAAAATACTGATAGATGGTTTTCCTCAAAGGTATACCTAGTAGCTCACGCGGGGCCAGGAGTGGAAGAGAGGCACAACGCTGGAAGCGCTACAGCGGCTGGTGGCGGTGAACTGACTCCATCTGCCAACGCCAGGCTGCTGCACGTAGTTCGCTCGTTCAGTGACGTCATCGCAGGCCAGTTCTACGGACATAGGCATACTGATACCTTCAGGCTGGTTTATAGCGAAGGTAAAGTTACTTTTCTGTTCTTATGGTACTTAAGATTTACAAATATTTTCAATCTGTTCTGACGACATACTGCATGTCTAAAGATAAACAGGTTGAGAGTATTATTTCAATTTATACAAAAACAGATTTTACGAGTAGGTATATTTTTACCATATTTAAATAACAAACCTTAGGTACATAATTTTACCAAACTGCACAACTGTACAGAGTGCTTGAACAACACAGCTCCATCTCAAACATTTGTGCACACTGACCTAGCACATGTCACTTTTGATTGTTTTTCCCACATTGATTTTTATTGTATCAAGATTCGTTACTTTACAAAAGTTCTGTTTGCAGGTCGACCAGTGTCATGGGCACTTTTGGCTCCATCATTAACGCCAAGAGGAGCTGGAGGCATATCAAATCCAGGCTTAAGACTTTATAAATTCGACTCTAATACTGGCAAGGTTAGTTGTTAAGGTGTCACCGATGTGTCTACCTCATTTCGTTTATCGTTAGCTGTAGGTATATCTGATGTATAACAAACAATTTTAAACTTTCGCGACTTGAATACTCATTTATAGGGACTAAAAAATTAATAATACATTATTACATATTAGACATATTAATCGCGTATTCAAATCATTTAATTTACCTCAACTTTTCGGATGACGTAACAGTCTATTCGTGACCACACTGACTGTAACGTGAAACGTCGAGGAGAACTACTTTGAAAATTATGTCCAAGACATTCTACCACAGAAAATGTATTTAACAAATTTTGTGCATAATAAAAATCATCGTCATCATTGTGATAATCAACAGCCCAAAAATTTACGGCTGGATAAAAAGCCTCAGTTTTTCTGAACATAGGTTTTGTTTCAGGTTTTAGACTACACACAGTATTACTTAGACGTAACGAACCCTAGAGGGGAGCTACATTGGGCTGTGGAGTATAACCTGACACAATACTACGGACTGAGGGAAGTGAGTGCCACTTCACTGGACGCATTGGCAGAGCGCATGAGGAGCCATTATGACCGGGGACCTTTTAATAAGTAAGTCGAGTCGATGAAAGAAATACGGATCGAATACTGAAACGCAAGTTTATGCATAGTGGTACTTATTTAAGACATTATTCAGGGGTTTATGATGTTCATTTGTGTAAGTGGGGACTGAAAACTAATACCGTAAGGTGCTTCTGAAGGTGAATGGACTGAGTAAATCTGATTCTGCTTGTTTACAAAAGGTAGATGGGCTGTCTAATAATCATTGAAAACCAGCGCTGTTGTACTTTTACAGCAAATGCTGAGTGGTGACCGATTTGCTTCACTCATATTCCCTACATAAAATATTTTAATTGTACCTGTACTTTAATGTATGTGAGTGATGTAAATAAATGTTTTTCTATTCTATTCTATTAATGATAGAGAATGGATGATATATTATCAGGTGCCAAGCATGTAAAAACAATACTTACAAGAAAGCCACAAAAATATCCTAGGTTCATAGTATTTTGCTTAACCAAATTATATCACATAAATATCTGTATCACAGATACCTGTCAGCGCTCCGTGTTCGTCACAACTCAGAAACCTCAGAATGCGACACCGCCTGCGTACACGTCCACTACTGCGCGATCACGAGAGCCGACTACCACGAGTTTCGTGCGTGCGTCCGCAACCCCGCCTCGGCGCTAGCATCGCGCGCGCCAAGCCATTCCGCCGCCATTTTGGTTTACGCCATCTTGATTTTATTGACATAAGTATTTTGATGTTAGAAGTGAATAAAAGCTGCAATTTCCATGTGTATTTATTATGTACTAAAATTGATTTGTTAACGGTATATTTTTTAGATTGTTTAAAATAAATTAATAAAACTATGGTTTTAATAATAAATTAGGAAATTAGCATTTACCAGAGTTGAGTTGTGCTCGTAAAGTTTGTGATTGCACTCATTTGAGTGCTGATTTAATAATTTACATAAAAACTATATTAATGAATTTTTACATATCATAGCAATTTTTAATTTATTTCTTAGAGTTATATAGGCTAACTGCGAATTGATATTATTTGTTATTGTTAATTTATTTACTTGTATGCGCGTGTCACACAGCAGTTGATGCGCAACTGCTTTTGGCGCCACTGAAAACCAGCGCTCCAACAGTCATGATGCTGCTGGAGCAAATGCTGAGGGGTAGCCTTATTTTCCTGTCTGTTATTTTTATTAAGTTACCCATGTTTATGTTGATGGAAAATAAAAACTTTTTCTTTCTTCTTTCTTTCTTTCTATTTGACATAATGTTGTTATTTGATTAAAAATCACAAAATAAAATGTAACTTAACTAGAATAGTATTGAATGTTATTCGCTAATTTTGATTGTGATATAATAGATTTGTAAATAAATAGTTATTCGAACTGAAATATCGGTGTAAATAAATTTGGACATTTAAAAACAATTGTGTATTTTTTCTAATACTTATAAAAAGTAAAACATCCCTATACTTAGTAGAAACTGTATTATCTTTAAAAAGAAGGAAATTCTATGTTCCGCAATATATATTTTTTCGTGTAATTCTCAAGTCAATATTTCTTAAGTTTACTTCAAGTCACAACCTCAGATATTCAGAGATATTCAGAGATATTAACTTCAACTTGAAAAAGAATGGAGGAAAACGTGAAAATAACTAAAGACTTGCCTTACCTTTATCGATACAAATCATATCCGAAAATATTGGACCGATACAAAAAGATTGCTATCGTGCACAACATTACAATCGGAAACATTTCCGAACAATACGCTTGATATTTTTGGACGTACTCTCCAAATCATGAAACCTCTTGGACTGACGTAAATAGAGTAGTTATGTCGTAGGCAGAAAAACACCTAACATCGTAAAAAACACATGCCTTTATTCTATTGTTATATCGAACAAAACACTCGGCCGTTCACCTTATAAATACCAACATTATCGACCCTCAATATATTCACTCAATACCGAAACTCAAACATTCATATGAATATTTTTCTAAGGGCCGACCTAGTACTAATCTGTGTGGTGCCCCCAAAACGATCTGAGAAATGGGTCATACTGTACCTCTCGTGAAAGCCTGTTTGTTGGACCAGTGTACGTTGACCTGCGATGCTCCGTCTTCCCCTTAAGATTTAAAGACGCGTATGAATAACCGCGGTCACAGTTAACTGGTCGTGAATAAGTTTATGCCATACTACCTCTCGAAGTACAGAAAGGGTTAAGTTCGCGTGGAGAAAAGTGGTAAAATGCTAGTAAGCATTTATGGGTCGGAAAAGGAGGCATGAAAGAGGGTTCGTCACTTTAAGAGCCTTTTGTCGTCGGGGGTGACATGTAAGGGCAAAAATATGGGTCTTGCGCGCTTCACGGATATGAAGGCAATTTTTAAAAATACATTTGTCGCTTTTGTAGGACTAAGTTCTGTGTGTTTTGTACTGTCATAATATTTTGCGAAGTGTATTTTGCTTGGGTGCAGAGCTAACGTATATGGAAGTATTTTCGATGGATTCGATGAATGTAAAAACTTACATCGACTCGTTTTATCAGATAATATCTGATTCTCAAAAACAGCCACGCAGAAGGCAAAGTTTCAAGCTCTGTATAGTTGTTTATCAAGAAAACAAATAATACTTAAAACATTGTTTTTTATTAAAGACTTTGAAGACTTTTTTAATATTATTATAGTTAAATACATATAAATAATGATTTCACACCAGCCACGATAAAAGCCTTCAGGTGACCTAACAATTCCATTGTAAGATTTTATCAATAGATCAAACAGACTTACTAGAAATATGGTAGGTAACTACTTGTAGGTACTAATTACTTTGATTTTAAAATGATACTACTCGGTGCAATTTTAAATGTCTAAAACATTTATTTATTCAACCGGTATTGTGCTATGCAATTAAAAAGTTTCTTATAACAATCTGAACCATTTCTTATTATATCTGTCTCTTATTTTGCCACCACGCTTGTTTTCAAGACAAAAGCTTATTTCGTCTTTGTGTTTCAGTAAATATGCAACCCTATTCATGAATACTTTGCAACTTCGCTAGAAAGGTCACTGCGTAGAATGTTGACTTAATTCTGGAGAAAAGTCACATTTCACAAGCGTCATCATGAAAATATTTCCATACTGACTCTCTTTAAAATTAATATACTTGACCTACCGGGTTGTCAAAAACACGTCCACACTTTAAGGTGTATTTATTTATAGTTTCTTTAGAAAATACTCAATTCATAGTCATCATTATTATACAAAAAATTATTAAACTGAGTGCTTACCCGTTCAACCCAAGATTTCTCTACCCAATAGGTATTTTGCTCCGTTCGACCTAATATTGTTGATTCAAGTTACCCGTTGTACCCACACCTACTTATTCCTAATTTCTATTGTTTGAATCAAAGACGATTAATATCTAGAAGACAGACAAAGGCCATACACAAAATCGTAACCCGATCCCGCAGTACCAGATAGCCTGAAAACTTTAAAACATCAATTTTATCCAAGAAATTTCAATACTTAGTAGTAGGTAGCAACAATATTCAATATTTAAACATTTTTAACTAGAAAGTAATTGAAATTTCTTGGATAAAATTGATGTTTTAGAGTTTTCAGGCTATTTTTTAGGGTTACGATTTTGTGTATGGCCTTTGTCTGTCTTCTAGATATTAATCGTCTTTGGTTTGAATTAAAATAAATGACACAGTGAAACTGTTAAGAAGCAGGGTCAGTGGACAAAAAATGCAGAAGTTTATTATAAAATAATTTTTTATTACTTAATAAAAGTCTTGTGGTCAGTTAAATATTTGTCAACCTAATGTTTGTCAACAAAAAGCCGTGTTGGTCAAGTGGATTAGTACCTACCTTGACTTTCGATCCGAAGGTCGTGGGTTCGAATCCGGCCGTGCATCAATCAACTTTTCGTATCGAAAAATATATATGCGCTTTAACACGAGTTTATAACGGTGAAAGAAAACATCGTGAGTAAACCAGTTAACTCTCTTATAGCGACGATCGAACGATTATACAGATATTAATTTCTCCCTTATAATTAAAAAATTATCCTTAATGGACATTCTCATTTTTCAATCTAAGATACCAGTTATAAGTACGTCTATTATGTGCAACGTGTCGAGACAACAAACGAAATATTTCGATAATGGCAAACTGCTATAACGTACTATGCTATAGCAAGAGAGAATAGTGGCAATTCGGAGTGTCGCAAAAGCTAAACTAAACTAGATACAATTAATGCCATCCTTTTTATTCCTATCGCTATGAAAGGGACTGCAACATTTTTGGTTAGTTAGGTTTAGCTTTTGCGATACTCCGCATTGCCACTAGTATTTAGTCAACAACGAGAAGCTTTGTCGTGCACATGTTAGGGCCGCTGAATGCATCATGACTTTATGATTTCAAAGAAATAATAGTATAATGCGCTATCACACGAGTTCTAAACTATAAAGGAACGCATCGTGAGAAAACCAGTAAGTATTCTAATAAAAGGGCCAAGTGAATGTAAGCTTCTGCAAAACAAAATATCACAATGTATGAACATCACCTTGGAGTTTCTACCCAATCACATCTTCAAAAACATTTGAGGCATAAAGTCTAAAACAATGTCTACCGTACCTCAGGGATACTGTTAATTTCATTAAATAGTCTAGAATTATGCAATACCTAGTCTTTTAGAACCTCCCCTTAATGAAATTCGGACCACGAACCTACTCTGTAGATTTGCGGACTGATTAAATTAGCTGCCTAATGATCTTAAAACGGACCTTTTATGGGCCAGTAGCTTTTTCTTTTACGTAAAACGGAGAGTTTTATTACAGGAAAACAGGTAAGTATCTACTGTAAAATGTTTTTCGGGCAAGTGAAACAATATACTCATAAAGGAAAAATACTATGGAATATAAAGAATAAAACAGACGAATGTAATTTCGAATATTGGTATTAACAAATGAGCTTGTTTTTTTGCGATAAAGACATTCCATATTGTCGTGCATCTAGTGATTTAATATCTAATTTATAATCATTAATATCAATGTCTAATTTATTAAAAACCTATGCGTGAAACTAGCGCTGCCGCCTATTTTATTTTATTACAACGTTGAACAAATGAGTTTAAGAAAATTGATTGTTCCGTTTGTGAAATCTATCATAAGCTTTTTTTAATACCTCTAGATGTTAGGAAGAGTAGGTTTAGTTGGTTAGAGTTAGGCTCCTCCGTTTAGGAAGAGTAGCGAAGTTGCACTTAGAGGCCACGAAACTCTGTTTTCGCTACTGTTGATTACCTATGATAAGTTACAAATATAAACATGATGTTTTACTGTTGTATTGGAGGTATGCTAGTTTCTTCTTCTTCTTCTTTATTTTGGCTTCGCCGGCTTTTACCACGCATTTAGCCACTTCCATGTCAATATAATTCAAGTAAGTCAAGTCAAGTCAAAGTCAGAGTCAGCGTCAGTAAAGACAGTGAGTCTTTACTGAAGCATTACATGGACTTTTTGAGAGAACTCGAACTGCAAATGATATTGTGAAGCCGTATAGTTGTAAAAGTAACATCACTTAACAAAAACGCCAGTGGAAGAACATGGGCGCGTAGACAAGTGATAAATGTTTCGTATCTATTCCCTTTATATCATCGCTATACCTTTGATTTGACATTTTTCATCGCTCGAGTTTTCGTCATCGAATGTCAATTCCTATAGTTTTTTTTGTTTCTACTCTAAAGCGATTGTAGAAATGTAACATGGCAGCAGAGGCCGTACTCGGGATCAACGAAAACGAAGTTTCGTGACAATTTTCGGGGTCAGCTTATGTTGGTGGATACTGAATTCGTAATAGTTCACCAACATAATTGGAACCCGAAAATTGTTACAAAACTTCATTTTTGTTGATCCCTGCTCTCTTTTCTGACGTAAAAGTTACTAATAATCAAGAGTCAAAGAACACACGCGACTAGTTCACGTAATACGTTACGTAGCGTTATACTTATAGTTGTTATATAATTCACGCTTCCATATACTCTGCTAGTTCTTGATAAAATTGAAATTTTTAGGTATTTTACATGTATTATATTAGTTACCTACTATTGACAATTATGAATAATGTATTAATACTAATGTAGTACCTACCTAATTTAATTATTAATATTTTCATATTACCTAAATGTAATGAGTTATCTCATATTATCTGTGTAGGTATTATAAACGATACCTAAAATGACCTGTAAAATCTAAACCTTTTACAAATAAAATACTATTGACTATTGACTAATAGTTATCTGGTACAATTTTTAGAATCTATGGCTTGGTGCCGTTGTGTGAAAAGTCCTCCCATATTTACCATTATGATGTCTTTGCCTTCAAAGGTCATTAACCATGTCACGGAACAGTATCACTTATATATATATATTTATATATTTTAACTATATTTATTTTAACTCTCTAGTTTTATCAAACCTGATTTGAACCCAAACCGACCAAGCTTTAGCAAACCAAAACATATTTTGTAAGTGTACAAATTAAGCAACGTCCCTTGCAAGGCAAAAAGCCTTCCTTCCACTCATCTAACGTTAATTTAGCCTCTGTAAGAGTCACGTTCGTCTTTCCACAGTTGCTGTGTAGTCTCATCTTGAGAGATCCTTGGCCCTTGCTCAATTCTCGCACGTTTTCACAACCCGAAATGTGAGGTTTACATAAAAATAAATAAAACTCAGTCCTTTTACATCATTACTAAATGATATAAACAGCATTAATTGTAGGCAATCTTTGCCTACGCTTAACTGGAATTATAGTGCTTGGAACATTGTTGATATGGAATAAGCTTGCCCACCTAAACCATCCTTTTAGCTTAGCTGACCATATCCACAGGAACGACAATGATGTTCAATACGTGTGGGGCTAAAATAAATAGTCTATAGGTATCAATTACTTAATTTGTACTTATACTTAAGAACAGGCTCAAAACTCGAAAGATCTGAATTTTCAAAATATTTTGCAGATTCTAAAAGCAAGCCGATTTCATCATCATCATGTGCAGCCCGTATCCCACTGCTGGGCATAAGCCTCTCTTCGCTTGTGCCAACCTCCCCTATTCTGTGCCAGTCTAAACCATGTACGACCTGCTAATTTGACAATGTCGTCGATATGCCCATCAAAAGATGTTGCAAGGTTATTACCACTTGTAAGTATAACTTATTGTTTAACACTATTTTCCATAGCCATAGAAAACTTGATTGTTTGCATATTTGCTCAAAAGAAATAGAGCCATGTAAAGAATATTGAACTAAGAGCAAAGTAAGTACCATTAGGTGCCATACAATCAAAGTTCACTGACCGAACCCCAAAATCCAACCTGATTTCACTTCCTCGCAGATAAGGGACGTAAGGACGAGAATTGCACCTCAGCGGTACATTTGTTTACATTTCCAGTCACGGCCAGCGGTGGCCGGACATAAAATCAAATTAGCCCACTAATAAACCAAGGCAATCTGCTCTTGTCGGCAATTTAATATGGTGACTGAATTCCCGTTTGGTTTTCCCTTTTTTGTTTCAGACTAAAATACGAAAGTAGGACATTCGTTTGTTTTGAAAGACATTTATTTGACGGCATATCATGCTTATAGAATTCCGAAACTTGTAAAGTAAAAATACTTACGACAAACATAAAGATAATTTTCCGAGTATTGTATTTAAATATGAAATTGTAATCGCAAAAGTTTAAGCTGATCTATATTTTGACCAGACAAATTTAATTAAGATGCATTTAGGTACTTGTCAGGAAGTTTTTGTTTTTATCTTGTTTCGTTTAAATATTACTATTTATCATCATTATCATCCATAGCACATAGGTACTCAATGCTGGGAGTTGTAAACACCATATAACCTAGTACAGTGATGTGCTTAGCCAGAATTTGTGACTTGTCTATTGTTGTCGATCCACCGCGCCATCGGTCAATCACGACTTCGTTGTCTAGTCCGCGACCACTATTTGCACTAGTATTTAGACTTAATAAAAATATTGACGAAGTAAGTGATACTGAGAGCAGTTAAAATGTATACCTAGCTATTTGCTTGTGGCACTAACAACAGTAAGTTTCCAAGGAATGACAAGGATTTATTAGACACTAGCTCATAACGAACTTACATAAAAAAAAACAAATAAATAAATGATTGATACTTACGGACTGAATCATTCAAATTGGAAACATCGCTTCAATTTAATACAATAATTTAAAAACCAGTGCTAGCCTCATCGAACCGACAAACAAATAACCCTAACTTCAGCCTCACAGTGAATTATGAAACGGAATGTTGATTGAACTTTTATTTTGGAATAAACTATTTTTGCAGAGTTGCGTGGTCACAGTTTTAATTAATGGCATCGGTGCCACAGTTGCCGAAAAATAGACTAACTTTTTTATTGTGATGTATAGGATTTTTTTGCAAGTTTTATGGCGAATTCGGAGTGAACTGTTTTAATTGAGACGGTTGTAACAACACGGTAAATATTAACTTTGATGATGAATGGAAGTTTTTACGTTATTCTAGCTACACTAGTTATTACAGCAATGCGGAGATGTTCTGGTAACAGAATACTTTAAAATTTTGATACAATTATGTTATAAGAAATTCTAGGGTTTGTTTTATTTGCTTATGACACGGTTGGGCAGCTTGGGCATACTAGTTGAGCCTTTTGTTGCAATAAATGTTCATTTGGAATATAAAAATGTTTGGAATGAAGTAGAAGTTTTTGTTTGGTCAAGTTGACAAACATGGCACCGTTTTAATGTGCGCACTTGCTTACATCTTCATACTGATTAATGGCCTGACTAAACTATAGGTCGATAGAAAAGTTTGCAGTGTGGGAGGGTCTTTAAGGCATTTACTGCTACCCTCTGACTTTCAGAAAAAAGGGCCTGTAGAGCTACAAGTATTCTTTTTAGTATGTGCGCAGTTCTAGAGTGTAATATAAAATGTGTTCGTTCAAAATGAAGAGATATATCAGTACTATTTTAAAGTTATTATCCACTGTGTTTTTTAAAGAACGGAGAAATACGAGTATTAGTAGCAATTCGGAGTATCGCAAAAGCTAAACTTAACAAACTAAAAATATTGCGCGTCCCTTTCATAGCGATGGGAATAAAATGGATGGCATTAATTTTAGTTAGTTTAGTTTAGTTTTTGCGATACTCCGAAGCCACTAGTGTCTATTTAAAAGCAGGTCAAAATTACTAACAAAATGCCCTTTTATTAACATACCAGTACCTTTATTTATGTAAAATAAAAATACCTACTAAATAATATTATTCTCTTCTTGTCGACTGTACATACATTCCTAGTATTTTTATTCTCGTGTACCTACCGTGTATTTTGTTTGCACTGCAACGGGGACAAGTTTTTTCACAAAAACGGAAACAACTTTTATATTTATGACTTTTTCACGTTATGCACTGAGGTGGAACGCGTGATATGTTACTATTTAGAAGTTATCTTTATTTTACGGGTAACTACCAATAGTTTGTTCTGATCGCGAAAGTTAGAAAAAAACAAGTGAAAAAGTTTTTTGACATTGTCTCTCACTACTTTTTGAGTCATTATTTTAAGGTGCCTGTTTCTGTGAAACCCTTCAGGAATAGAAAGTTGAATTCCCAAATTGTTGCCTAGCGCCACCGTCTAGGTTTCACAAAAAACATTTTTTTTATTAATTCCATCGTTCAACATAATAATAAAATAAAATAGGCGGCGGCGCTAGTTTCACGCATTCAGGCACCTTAAGATCTTGAATGCCTAAATATTACTGAAAAGACATAATTTCTCATTGTTCTGATAAATTTCAACATTTAGGGTTTCTAAAGCGGCATTTTGAACAGAGCTTACTCAAAGATATTAAAACAAAGTCTACTTATTTAAAATTTGTTTAAAAGATAGCAATATTAATGATAATGATTGTGGCAAGATTGTCACATTAAAAATTAATTAGTTGGCTATTGAAAACCACAAAACAATTTCGATGCATTTCACAGATCATTGCGCAAACCATCAACTTTTAGGTTAATTAGGAAATAAAACCACCTATAGGTATAGATAAGTGGTTTAAAACATTCAAATCGTATCGTAATAGTTTTGTTTTTTTTTTTGCGTTTACGTCAATTCGGCTATAGTGCCCGCGTTATCTACTACTGACTTTGATTTCACTTTTTACTGACTTAAATTATAAATATGACATGGTAGTGGCTAAATGTGTGGCACAAGCCATGCGAAGCCAAAATAAAGAAAAGACGAAGAAGAACTGAGTTTTTGGGGCCATGAATCATTGCATTGTATAAGCTCAAGTGAGAGCTAAATAGTCTAACACATTGCCAGACACTGTCAGTGTGGTGTGTCGCAACCCTAGTTTTAGTTGATTTTGATTCAAATAAGTATAATTTTGTTTAAATACTTAGGTAAGTCATCTGACCTACATTTATAGCCTATACAGATTATCTATAATTATATATACCTACCTACCTACTTACTAATCAACTTGTATCATTGTTTCGCTGTAGACTAAACTAGCAATAGTACAAACCTTAGTGGTTTTTAGTTGCTAAGTCATAATTTGTCTTTTTTATGTAAATTGTTGAATGATAAAAAAAAAAAAAAAAAAAAAAAAAAAAAGTAGTCTAAAACCGGTAACAGTAAGAAGTCGATATCGATCAGACAAAGAAAGATATAAATAGAAGATGCAAAGCGTTGCACAATAATAAAACAATTAAAAATTCGCAATAAAACATCATGGAACTAAATCCACCCAATTATAGGTAACACAAGAGTTTTATCTATTGAAGTACTGAAGTGAAGCCTATCTGAAGAACAGTTGTCCCTGTTATGTCGCTTGTCTGAGCGAATTACAAATGCGAGGCTCTTATCTTACACACAAATTAGAATTCATTTTAAATGAAGTCTGGTGGTCCACAAAATGCTTCGTCGTAGCACAAACGTAGCAGTGCTACACTGCTACGTTTGTGCTACGACGTAGCCCGTAGACCTACTACAAAAACAAACAGGTTTTTTGCTTTGATCGTGTTAGAGTCTTGAATGTAGAAGACAGTAAATACGAGTAAGACCACCGCGAATGTCATCCATGTACACCGTGGACCTCTCGTACTTGGTATAACTTAGTTTATACAAAAATGAATCCTATTTCGTTGTCACTCGAGAACTCGAGAATCATGGCTGGACCGATTTAGATATTTTTTTATGTTTTCTAAAAGTTCGTAGATGGTTCGTACATAAAAAAACTAGTAGTACGAAGTGTGCTGATTCATATAATAGATTATATAAGTTAGCTAGGTTATATAACGGTTTCTCAAACGGCCGGCAAAAAACCAAGATGTGTTAAAACCGACTTGTGGGCATGTCTCTAATGTAAAATTACATTAATACATTTTCCACCATTCCAACGAGAAGTTAAATATTAAACACTCTAACCCTATTATAGATTAATAATGACAATATTAGCAAGAGAACAATATAACTGATTGGTGTGGTTTTACAGCGACCGCGATTTATGGCATTATCCGTTACAGTCCAAAGTGGAATTATTGCAATATGGCGCTGCGGGAAGCCAGCGCGTTTTTCATTATTGCTTATAACTTATGAATATGTTTTCATGAGCAATTGGCTAACTCAGTTTTTAGGTTTTTAGACTTTTAACTGAAGGGCACGTTAAATCGTCGGTCCCGGAAGCGCTCAAACGTTAAAGCCACTTGCGGTCACCCATCCAAGTTGTGCTTGCTCTGAACTTTGCTTAACTTCAACGATCTAACAAAGTCTTAGCAAGCTTTACTACTTTACATTAATTTATGCAGTTTATCACACTAATATTATAAAGATGAAAGTTTGTGTGTGTGAGGGTCGTGTGTGTGTAAATGTGAATTTTTGTTACTCCTTCACGCTCAAACGGCTAGACGGATTTAAATAAAATTTGGTACCTGGTTAGTTTATATCCTAGATTAACACATAGGCTGATTTTGATCCCGGTATTCCAACGAGAACGGGAACTATACACTGCGGTTAACACCGCGGGGTGCAGCTAGTGTTCAATAAAATCCCGACTATGACAAAAGCCTTCAAAAGCACTTCCTCGAATAAATCTAAACTGTAAAAGCACTTCAATCAGTTACATTGTGCGATTGTACTAATTGCGTTATTATTGCCGCTGTTCAGCTAAAACAATGTATTCGGTATTGTATCAGGCATTTTATTCACGTACTTGTGTGAACGGGTGACTTCATTCGCAATAGCGTAGGCAGCTAAAATTTCCTGTTTGTTGTGCTTACTATACAGATCTTGGACGATGCATGTTCAATTTACCTTCATTATCTTTCTTTTTATTAGTACATAATCATAGTAACATTACGTGGAAAACTTCTAAAAATCAGCAATGGTTTTTTTTTTAATTATGACAATGCTCCATTTGCACTAAAATACACTTCTTACGATGTCTAAAAATGTTAGTTAAAGTTCAATTTTTTCACCTAAAATTCGATGATTTACTTAAATAGATTTCCTCAGATATTTTGGTTTCAAAGCGAGCACTGTTGAAAAAATTGTTCAAAGTTGCCAGTGTGGAATTAAATTTTAGTTTTGGTTTCCTAAAAACTGACAACTAATAAGAATGGCGGCATAGAGTTTTTATGAAAAAACAACATTTTGAAATAGATACATTTTTTTGTGTAATTTCTGATAAGAAGGATGTAAGTGCTGAAAAATATCTTTAGATTAAATACTCTAAATACGAAAGTTTTTTTGGTTACTGTCTTTTTAAACTTTCGCGATCAGATCACAATAATAAAACATAATATATTTACGGGTATTTATCGCAATTTATCTTTATTTAATTTTATCCCGACGTTTCGACTGGATTGCACCAGCCAGTGAG
This sequence comes from Xanthorhoe designata, assembly GCA_963582015.1. Classification (NCBI taxonomy): domain Eukaryota; kingdom Metazoa; phylum Arthropoda; class Insecta; order Lepidoptera; family Geometridae; genus Xanthorhoe; species Xanthorhoe designata. The sequence goes on from OY757038.1 coordinate 2,061,292, forward strand.
GCTGCCCGCGAGCAATAAATACCCGTAATCCGTAAATATAATATGATCAAGTTTTTTAAGAAGTTCTAGAAAACTATTACGCACATAATTATCCGGTCGCAGTTTTTGAGAGAAGTAAAGCTAAACCGCTCGGTTTACTGGCAGTTCAAGTGCAACGTTAGAATGTTCCGAATGGTTTAGTGCGCTATTTGTTAGCGGGATTGGATTTTGTTTATTGTAATTGTTACATTGTTATTGGTACTATTTAGGTAAGCCATGTTCATTTGAAATTATATGAGTTGTACTAATATATGAGTTTAAGCGTTCTGTTAAATACCAGGCTACTAAATCTGATGCCTTTCCTTTTTAACCGGCTTCAAAAAAGGAGGAGGTATTATATTTTAAAAATGTTTCACTGCATGATTTTTTTTATTGTATCTTATGCAATTTAATTTTAATCAAAATAGTGGTCTTAAAAACTACTCAATCGATCACAATTTGGCTCTTTTGTTTCGATTAATTAAAAGTTGTGTGTCACTTAATTTGATACCATATCTGATACTTGATAAAAATAAACTTTATCTATTCTAATAGAGAAAACGAACTGAACAGCCCAACATAAGCGCACCACGCGTCGGTTGAATAATGCGTGTCGCTCACACGCGGCGGTAATGAAATGTTGGCCAGTTCATTAATATTCCGGATTATAGAAGAGCGGGATTAAACAGTTTTGTTGGTAGTGGTCCCTGTTGTAAGAAGTAGCGATTATAATGTTACAAGTTATAGAGAGTCCCGTGTAGATCTTGTTAAGGTTGTTTCAGCTGGACTTGCTTGTAGTTTAAATGTTGTGATTATTGAGATACAATGGTTCTTGCACATTCTCCTACACATGTAATCCTAGTGTGGGATAAAACTGTAGTAAAATAATGAGCTATACGTTATTTCAAAAGATAAATTAGAGTCTAATATTATTAAGCTAGTATAATTACGAAAGTTTTTATTATAAATTTTTTTACTAAACTTTTGCGATCAGCTATTTTACTTCACATTACAAGAACTGATCAGAAACAAACCAAGTAAACAAAACAAATTAATTAAAATAGCCCTGCGCAACTCATACTTTAATATAATTATTTCGGCACAGCATTCTTATTCCGACCGATTTTTTGCTGATTTGTTAATTGCATTAATCCATTTCACTTTCAAAACTATCGTAAGTTGTATTAGACATTATAATAGCACACGGGAAATTACTCACGTAAAATTATCGTCGATTTAGATACCGACAATGTTTCGATTCTTCCGGAGAATCTTCATCTGGGTATGAGTGTGGTCACTCCTCGCGGTCGCGTCTCACACTCTAACTAACGACGATAATTTTACGTGAGTAATTTCCCGTGTGCTATTATAATGCATTAATCCATATTAGAATACTACAAGTAGTCGATTTTCTTACGATGTTTAACCTTTCTTTAACTTGTGATAATATACATTATTTCTCAATTATAAATGAAAAAAAATGAAATATGATCACGACTGTATCCCGGGAGCGGTAGACATTTCTTTCAGATCATTAGGCATTTTTAGATCCTTTTGAAGATGTCTAAGGGGGTAGTCAGAGGTATGTCCAAATACATACATATTTGGTACAAGCCCACTTTTTGCAGAAATCAATCTCAATTATAATCCAGATTTATTTCTCAATTATAACAGAGTTCTTTCGATACATACAATGAATAAATCATTTACCAAAAAAATATTTAATGTAAGTGCACTTCAAGGGTAGGTACCGACGCTTTCATGTGGATTAACAGGCTATAAATAACTGAACACTTTTTCACTGACCGATATTGAACCACAGGGTAAAGCTACGTTCCAACCGACGCTAAAAAAAATATGCTTTAGAAAATACTTTTTTTTTTTAACTGCGTCTGCATCCCGATCGGAACTGTGCAAGTGTGCATGTCTGGTCTATCTAGCCAAGTTACTTAGGATAAGATAAGATAAGAAAACGTTTATTTGGTACTTACACAATTAGTAAACATACGAGTACAAGACTGAGCAAACAGAATACACAAGGATAAAAAACACGAACTACTATCTACATTCACTAACTAACGCTAAACATAATAGCTAACAGAGAAAATAGATTTGTAATAATTCAATGACTAAAAGCCAAAGCAAGTTTCCACCGAAGCCAATCTAATATGAGTCGCAAGAAAGGTGTTTTACCTAATCAAAGAATAAAGCGATTCTATTGGTTCTTGACAAACACATTCCTCGCAAAGCATCCTCGCTCATCTGTGGTTGAAACGCAGTCTATATCACGTGATCAGAAGTGTCAGATCAAAGAAATAGCGATAGCGATGATAGAGAGCGATTCGTTACAAAGCGCTTGTCATTTGTCTACAGGACTTTGGCTAATCAGCTGTTTATCTTAATTCTGAGCGTCCTAATTCAATATTCGTATCTTGGCCTCCTATACAGTCCTAATGCTTTCCCATACTTCTTTGAAATATTATGTAACATACCTACTTTCAGGTCATTGAACCCATGCACTCCTGTTAATTTAAAAACCATTAATTTGTTGATTAATTTCTTGAGTGTAACCTTTTAAGTGGATTACTTAGATATTTATTCAGTGGCAACGCAAGTCAATGTAAAAGTGTGTGTAAGTGTGTAGGACAGTGGCATAAAAGGGAAATACTAATTATTATGTTAAAATAGGCATTCTTCACTCAACCAAATTTGCCTTAAAATCTATAAAACAATATTAGAAAACTTTAGCATTATTAGTATTAGGATCTTAGACTATAAGGACATAGAACATTTAATTTTAACTTATTCAAATGACAGACATGCTATTTTTCACTTCAACGTTTCATTTCCCCAAGAAAGAAAACAAATCTAGTTCTACAACAAAACCCAACTAGCACTATTCGTTATTTTCGTTCCGACAGCGAACCTTGGCTACCAGTAAATACCATTTTTAGGGTTCCACATCTTATGTTGAAAAGACGCATTTCGGCAATTATCTGGTACAACGTTCTGATCTCAGAAAAGTGTTAGACATATTTGGCATTGGATTAGATGGGAAAATTTAAAATTATTAAAATTTGACTGGTTCTTCTAATATAGATTTAATTTTTTTACTTATAAATAAGGCCTTTGCCCAACAATGGGACAGTATGGGCTATTAGTAATAGTAATAATATTAAGTTCATATGAAATAGTATGGTCAACTTTTGTAACGGAGTTTATAGGCCGCCAAAAGGCCTCCGTTTAAACAACTTTACAAGCCGATACCGACAAACGTGCCCTTCGATGTATTATTTTATAAGGTTTGATACAGTTTGACGATGTCGTGAAATTAGTCTCACAAATTCACTCCAGAAAAAACAATTAATTACTAACTTTCGTACGGAACCACAAAAACCTAGATTTACTTACACTTATCTATATTTATTGGAAGCCACAGCTCGTTCCAACCTTTTCATCGGGTTTTACAAACCATGAACCCGATACGATATCTCATTGGCAAATTTAGCGTGAAGCGCACATTCGTGGTATTGACGGCCTCTTTTGACCCTTTGATGGTAGGCCTAGGTTTTATGATTTGTTACTTGTTTGAATGTAGATTAGAGCATTTTTCAAACGCGCAGGCGTTGTGCGTTTGTATCGATACAAACGCAAGTGAAACGCGCAGTTACTGAGCGTTTTGTATCGATACAAACGCGATACAAATACAAGGCAAACAAAGGGCAGTTAGCAAGGTGTGACTCATGCACACTACCCTTGCGTTTGTCAAACGTGCTACTAACTTGCAGGTGACGCGTGAAAATATAATTATTTGAAAATCTGATTAGATGTTTCCGTATTTACCTCATACTAACATAATAAGTATATTATATTACCTAGTACGCAACCGATATAAGCTTTTAACTATTTATAGAAAGTTTAATTACTTTTCTATGGATTTTTTTATTTTTATTATTTGTTGGCAGAAAATTTCCTGTAGTTCTACTGGTAGGACTACTGGGAACGTTGCGTACAAAATTCTTAGTAGTCTTACTAGTAAGTCTAAAATTAAACCAAAGAGGACCATACAGCCTTCAACCTTTTAACAAAAGTAAAGGAAACGCCCACACAAAACATTCACAATGAAAAGCTTAGTAAATCGGTTATACAAGAAAGGTATTATTAATTTCCATATAACTGTTTATAACGCCAAGTAGCAAACGCCCATACCTCAATGCGAACAAAACTTCTTTTCCCTAACGATGGCCCTAATGGCGGAATAACGACAAATAATCGCTAGAGATCTTCGATATGACTCATAAATTATTCATTCTACAATTAATATCAGTACTTTATGCACGAGTTTTTTTGCGCTATCGAGTTAATGATGTTGAAATAATACCTCAAATTTGGTTGTTAATAACCAGCAACGCTGTATGTTTTTTACATACTTAATGCTGAATTTGCTCCTTTTTATCTCTTCTTTGTACTTAGATTAAACTTTGTTTTGTATACCTGTCTAATTTTTTTGAAATAGTAAATCATTTTGTATTGCATTGTATTGTATGTAATATTTTCAGTTTTTGGGGCTGTGTACTAAGTTTTAATAGAGTTATATGAATTGTACATTAAGTACTAACGCCTGAGACGCAAAACGCTATTTAATGTAAGTGGTGCTTATTCATTTCATTATTTGGCGTTTGTCTATACAAGTAAGAACGTCTTTGATGGTTACGCTCCCAAATCTTTCAGCGTTTTAGTATTCGGGCGTAAGTCTCACACGTACGAAACTTACAAATTTTCCAAACTGATCAGTATCAGGGTATCACGATATCAATCGATCGAAAACTTGTGCTAATACCACATCACAGTCGCAGCCGACAGGTGGCTCAAATAGATTACATTCCTTAGAATTTAATGAATAAAGTTTCCTATTCAAGGAAATTATTTCCCTTTGAGGATAATTCTTTGCGAGCGTCTTTGAGTGTGAGTTTTATTGTTTTCGAGTTGATTTCGCTATGAATTTTGCGAGGTTTTATGACATAGTAAAAACTTAAACCTCTTTATCTAATACTAGCTTACTCGCCCACGGCTTTGCTCACGTGGTACCTACCTTGATAAAATAGACCCTATGTTTATTCGGAAAGTCCAAGCTACACATCGGTGAAAGAATTTTAGAAATCGGATGAGTTGTTTCGGAGATTACCAAAAAACAAACAAAAAAACAAACCAACATTACCTCTTTATAATAGTTGTATAAAAGTATAGAGTATAGATATAGATATACATAGGTGTTTTATACAGCCTCAGAAGGGAAAGATAACTACATAAACATTCACGTAGCTTTAGCCATCACTTTGTAAGAGTATTTGGTTTATTAGTGTTGCCAAAGACGATTAATATCTAGAAGACAGACAAAGGCCATACACAAACTCGTAACCCTGATCCCGCAGTACCAGATAGCCTGGAAACTTTAAAACATCAATTTTATCCAAGAAATTTCAATACTTAGTAGTAGGTAGCATCAATATTCAATATAAAAAAAAATTAGGTTATTTTAACTAGAAAGTAATTGAAATTTCTTGGATAAAATTGATGTTTTAAAGTTTCCAGGCTATCTGATACGGGTGACGATTTTGTGTATGGCCTTTGTCTTTCTTCTTGTTGCTAATGATTATTCAGACAAGTGGCGAAATTTAAAATTGTTTAAAGGCAACTTCAACTAATGAGATAGAGTAATTTCCCGCACTCTTGATGTGCTTCATAACTCCGAAGATCCTCATCAGATTCTCAAATATATTTATAGGACCACCTCGTAAGTGTGGTCCAATAAATAAATTTTATAAATTTATACTTATGTTCTTCAAACAAAAGAAAACATTCTAAATCGATCTACTAACAGACGGAATAATTGGTGAACTTAATTAAAATAAAATATTCATACAGTGGAACAAAGAACCATTTACTTTATTGAAGTCGGCTAAAAATAACTAATCATTTACCTTTCGTTCAAATTCTAAGAATAAAATAAGCTTTTAAGTATGTAAGTTCGTATGAGCAAGTGGCCAACTTTGACGAAGTTTTTAGGCCACAAAGTCCTCCGTTATTTCTTAATTCGAATAATTTATCCAAACAGAAACCGTAATATAAATCATCTTTAAATCCGTATCTAATAAGTTTCAAACCAAGCCCTCTCCAATATGCAAATAGAGGAACCTCACAAACTACGGAAGTTTCCAATACAAACATGAATGCATTTTGTACACACATAACTACGGATCCAGCCGAGCTTTAGGTCAATACAAGCACCGATTCTGCGTAAATCTTGCTCATGTGGCTACGAAACTAGTGCAATATGGACTGGTTAAATATAGCTGGTTTTATCAAGACAAACCCATTTCATCTCAACAATATCACAGGTACAGTGTCCTGTTAAGTGTAGGCAGAGCTGGCCTCCTCTCTGTATAAATCATCTAGTAAAGATGTAAAGGCCTGATTTTTATAAATAATGTAGATTTTTCAGCTCACATTGATTGCTATATTAACTTTTGAAAATCAAGGAAGATATTTCATTTTTTTTTTTCAATTCTACTTACTACAACACGAGAGAGACATTCACACAGCGTCATCTAGTCCTGAGCTAAGCAGCATAATGCTTGTGTTTTGGTAACCGACTACTGATATAGCACTCGATACTCCTCCATAGACTTTATTTTATTATGTTTTTATTAATATAGCCGCAACAGAAATACTCGTACATCATCTGTGAAAATGACAACTTTCTGGCTATCAACGGTTCATGTGATACAGCCTGGTGACAGACAGACAGACAGACGGACAGTGGAATCTTAATAATAGGGTCCTGGTTTTACCTGTTGAGTAGGGAACTCTAAAAACGATTTCACCCCTTTAATAAACAAAACCCCGTCATTACACAAAGAAGCCTTATAATTTAGCTAATATCTCACAGCTGGCTCATAACTATAACCATAATCTAGTACGCTCCATTTCCTAGCCCCAAATCTTCTTAGTAACAATAAATAGTTGCACAATCCGATCGGTGTCGTCGCGTGCCGCGGCAACCAAATGGACTATTACGTGGTCGCTTCCTTATGCATTCTAAGGTTGATGTCACATGGGCAATTGTAGCTTGCTTAGTATAAGTAAAGTAACAATTTTTAAACAATTATAATTAAAAAGACTGTTTTCCCAAGACCTCTGTTGAAGGTCTTCAAACCATTTTTTCAATTATTTCTTATTCTAAGCGTTGGCACTTGCTCATACGAACTTACTTATGTACCTACTGCAAATAGCCATGGTAAGGAAAGCATTTGATTAATACGAACCAATAATTTTACAGAGTGCATTTGGTGTAGTGAACAAAGAAAATAATTTCCCAAGTTACGTGCAGTGAAGTTTTTATAGGTTTTTCATTTAATTAAAAAGGAGTCTTATCGTTTAATAAATGTAAAAACCTAATTTGACAAAGTTGAACAACTTTAGATTCTCGTTAGCTGTCTTAATATATTAAAAACTATTTAAAGACGGATTTTCTCAGTGAAGCTTTATCGATTTTCGATATTTACGATTCTTTAAGTGTAGAAGTAAAACCCATTTTTTTTATAAAACTCACATAAATCTTAAATGAGAATAATTAATAGTACCTAGATATTAAACAATTGTACCTACTTGACTGATTAAGATAAACTTGAAATATTTCTAGATCGTTATCTAGGTACTTACTACTCAATATGATAGATAGATAGATAGATAGATAAAGACTATAATGACACACACACATTACAGCACAGATGGAAAGGTTTAAGTACAGAGTAGAAGAACTTATCTAAACACAGAATAGTACAAACAGGAAAATAATATAAAAAGGTAGGTAATGCAATAGGCCTGTGCTGAAGTGGGTGAGTCAAAAGGGACCAGCCTCAGCTTTTTGTTACTCTGCGCCTTGACGCAGAACAACACTGATTTTCAGACTGGGCCTGGCTGGGAATATATTTAATAGACACGAATCAAAACAATGAATGGAAAATATTTATATAAGTAATGTAATCGTATGTATAAATGCATTATCCAAAACATTCACACAATACAAACTTACGGAAACTGGGGTTGTGTAGATAAATAAGGTGCTATGTTACATTTTATTAGACAACTTTCTCAAAAGCAAGATTTTTATAATCCTCCGAAGTGCTCACCCGCTGATGGTCGAAGCTCATTATATAAATTACACTCATCCATCGAAAAGGTAGAAGAGATAATTTTACTGCGACACAGCTTATGCAAAACATTTAACACAGTCGTTTTTTTTATACTTTCGCGATCACAATTAGACATAGACATAGACATGACGTTTATTCGCAAAAACTGTACACAACAACACAAATATTACAAACAATTAAACACAAGATAAAAATAACACAAAAGAAAAAAAAAACAAAACAGCAGATTTTAACAAAAATAATAAAAAAAATAAAAAATAAATAAACAACATTAAAACAACGGATAAAAGTAAAAGTACATGCAAACTCGAGCAAGATGCTGCCGTGTACAGGTATAATTCATATTTATACACAAGCAAACATGGTTACAGGGTTTTACCTTATTTCTTTACGGCTATGTTGCAATAGCTATGGTCGCGGGTTGACTGGAGTATTCTTCTAATTTGAGTTTCGTTGTGTAGCGGTGGGTAGTTTTGTATCACTAGTAAAACTATCATCACACTCAGATCTTCAGAATTTTGATCACACCGCAACACACGACACTAATAGTATCCCGCGACCATGGCTATATGGCTATTGCAACATAGCCGAAACGTCGGGACGTAGAGTCCGCGCCATCACTAAAGTCCGATAGACACGGCGCTGCCATCGCATATTAGTAAAAAATTATCAATTTTTCAAAACGGCAACTTGAATGAATGTATATTTTTATTTTTTCCTAACCTATATTTTCCCACTGCTGGGCTAAAGTCTCTATGTATATTTAAGAAACAAAAAAACCGTACGGTATATAAACTTTGAAATGGTCAATGGTCATGCACAAAGAAGGAAATAAAGAAAAAAAACGAACGAACCAGTTACTTCTTTTTTAAGCTGTATTCCCGATCCGACGCTTTTTTGTTCAGTTAAGATTGCGGTTTCGATAATTATTTTGCTTTAAAACAGTTTTTAGTGGTTTTATTGCAGACCACCTTCTGAAAGAGGGCTCTTTCAAGTTTTGATATTGAAAAAGAAAATATTATGCAAGTTTGAAAGTCGTGGCCACTGAAGAGTGCTAATGCGACGCGATGACGTTTTAAAGTTCAAAATTTGCGTAATTATGTTCACCAAAAGTGTTTTTTCTGGAGATAGATTTAAAATTTTGCTTTGTATAACAATACGAAAGTTAACCTTAACGAAACTTATTCTACAAATATTTTAAACATGAATATTTGTAGATGTTTGTTACTCTTTCACGCAAAAACTACCTACAGAACGCATTTAGCTGTAAATTTGCATGTTATCTACATAATATATAAATAACACGTAAGCAAACTCTTAGACAGTAAGCAAGATTAAACAAACAATTTTAGTTGAATACTAAGTTAGTAATAATCATTTAAGTTATGTTTCCATACCCAAAGATCCCACAAACTCGTAAGTACACTCAGCACTTAATATAATACAAAAACTTGTTTTCAAAATACAAATATATCATCGCCTCGCTGGGGAGCGACCTAAATCTCCCGTTATTAATGAGACAAGTTTTAATTGTGCCCGCTCGCCAGTGTGTTACCCTTTGTGGACTTATATAAGCGAAGGCAGCTTTACAAGCACGAACATGTTGGTTGAATAAAATAAATATTAAGTATTTGTACCTAAGTCGTGTTAAAATGAAATGTTACAGAAGAACCAAAAAAAGAAGGGAAGTTTTTGGTTTTCTATAACAAAAACAAAAGATAAACACTTACACGGTTTCTCGAACGTAGATCATCTCAAAAATTAAGCAATCAACGGTCAAATCACGGACAGTGTCGAATTTGTTCCTCATAATGATGCCTGTCCAATGACATGTTATGTTATGTTATGTAATATCTAAGTGTACCTATATAAATAAATAAATGACGCGGAGTAGAGAAACGGATAAATACTAAGCAAAAGAATATTCGCTTAGAGATTTTATGCAATCTTAATGGTTAATGGTTAACAAAACAGTGCTCAAAAAGATTAACCAATCATAAACTACCAATGACTGTTCCAACACTGTGTGATATAGACATACCAGCTATAGCTGCTCGTCTATCATCTAATAAATAAATAAATAAATAATTATCCGTTTCTCCGCTCCACTAGCTCGCTCCGCTTCATTTCAATGGACAGGCAGCCTAAGGCTCGTATTCAGAAACTTCAATCAGACTTAAGTTTAAGCTCAAGCATCAATTTTGGACAGTTTTCTATAACAACTGAGTGATGAAGCACCGCTTAAGACACGATTCATAGTTTCAGCTCGATTGTACTTCAAAAAGTTGTTCAAATCGTCAGTGGTTTAAAAACAACAGTTTGCTGAAATAAAAATATATTATATAAAAGATCGTCATCTATAAACAATTCCAGTTCAATATCACGTGTCAAATATTTAATTACTTATTCGTCAACATGTTGGTCAGTGAGTGGCCATCCGGATACTAATCCAAGTCAATCTCTAGGTGGAGTTGTAACACGAAGGCTACCTGTTATGTTTATACGCTGTGCGAATGACAGTTTGGGACGAGTTGGAGACAATTGTCACAGTGATAGTTGGAGTTGGGGCGAATCTATCTAATTTGTAGGGAGTTGGGAGTTGGAACAGGCACTAGAATCACCTAGCATGTAAAACGAAACTTAAGTGATCCTTGAGGTCATATATATCAGGTTCATATATATTTGAAGACCTCTGTGGCGCAGTGGGCGAAAGCCCGCCTGAGACGCAGAGGTTGCGGGTTTGATCCCCGCTGCGGGACAAATGTTTGCATGATCTGCAAATATTTATTTCGTGTCTGGGTGTTTTCTATGTATAATAATATGTATGTATTTACAAAAAAAAAGTTTATCAGTCATCTGGTTACCATAACACAAGCATTAAATTGTTTAGCTTGGGACTAGATGACGCCGTGTGGAATGTCCAAGGATATTTATATAAAAAAAAAGGTCGAAGCTGACGTTATTTTAAGGGAAATTCCGAAGCATGACAGACTCGGCAGATATTAATAAATTTCGAGTCCGTATAACAAACATAATATCTAAGGTTTATCAAGGAACTAGTAAACAAGCACTACAAAGGCTTTGTTGTTTATTAACAGGGAGTTGTAGATTAACAAAGGCTGTATTGAAGTCAAGACACTTTTTCATTATACGCGTAGACTCGTCTTATCTTGGAATCGTTCCAACTTCCAACAAAATAACACGACCTTTTTACGGCAAAAAAGAATTTGATCTCCAGCCAAAAGTATACCTACTCAATCTTTATCATAATAAGATATACTTACCTTATTTCCTTACGAGAAATGGCATATCGCATTATGTCTGAAAACGGCTGTAAGTCATTTTTCCATTAGTAAGAGACAAAAAAGAGTGAATTACATCGGAGATATAACTCTTTGTGAGGACGCAATCATTTCGATGGGATCACGGGCAGAATAACGCACTGCTACGCACATTATATTGTGCGGGCAACACTGTACTTTAAGTTGTGACACTTTATTATTAACCGCCTTAAAAAAAGGAGGAGGTACTATGTTGCACTGGATGTACCTACTTTTATTTTTAAGTATCTTCACCAATGAAAGTAAGTAAGTTCGTATGAGCAAGTGGCCAACTCTGGTGACGGAGTTTTTAGACCGCATAAAGGCCTCCTTCATGACTTAACGACTTTGAAGCCGGGACCGAAAACTTAACGTGCCCTCCGAAGCACGGAAACGCTTAGCTGATAATGCCACTTATCTTCTTTATAAATCCAAGTAGTGACCGCTCAGAACGTTGCTTTACTTCAACGATCTATCAAGAACGGCTTAGCAAGCTTCGCCACGAGTTGGAAATCGATTTAATAAAAATGATTCCGCCACTTGTCTAGTTTAACATTTTTGCAGATTGTTTCACAGTTCGCTATTTTCTGTCCCCGTGTTACACAATAGCAATCGTCACAGTTTCAGAGATGTTAATGGTCGCTATTTGACACAAGACGTTGACAAATGCCGAGACTTCCGCGCGAACGCTAACTGGTTAACCCTCCCTTATCTCGAGTATACTTGTGGTAGTGGAGGAGTACACTTGCTGAGACAAGTGAAGATCACAAACAAATAATATAATGCCACGGTGATGAAAGATGACAACACTTACTTACAACACTGATTTACCAGTTTTTGAGCTAAAGAAAGGTTATAATTCTCATGAAAAACAGAACTGGTTATCCAGGAGCTCTGATGGGTGGTGAAACTATTGCTGTGTTTTTTCATTGTCTTACTTCAGTGTCCCGTTAAATGTAGGCAAAGATTGCTGCCTGACGCTATATCAATCATCTAGTAAAGATGTAAAAGCCTGAGTTTTCTGTGACAGAAAATATGAAAAAATTATTTTCTGAATTAAGTTAAATAGGTAATTCATTATTATATATATGAATAGTTAGTTATTATATCTATGAATATTGACTTGCATGGTCTAAACATTGTTTTAACCATGCCAGTCAAACATTTACTTCAATTAAATTGTATGCAACAGCCAAGAATCTTGCATCATGTAAATGGAACTTAATTATTGGATAGCTTTATGAGTTTTTTAACAAAACTGTATTAACTTTTGTACAGGACTGTATACCTTAGTCTTTGTTTGTGTGAGCGAAGTACATGTACCTACATAAGTATGTAGGTACTTGCAAGCTAAAGCCACCACGTGATGGATGGAACGGCTCACTTTGAAAGCCGTGTCAGGTAATGCCATTATTGTATACGTGTGTGTAATTATGTTGATTACGCCATTAAAGTTCTGCTTAATCTTCTACAATAAAAAAGACGTGTGGCACTCGGAGACTGCCGCGGTAAAGCTATTGCATAGCATTTTTTCGGAGTTAGGTTATTTTCGTTACGGAATTTCTGGATTCGGTCTCCACGCTCAAGGCCCACGATAGAAGCTTTGCAATAGCTTAAAAATATAATAAATTTTGTAACTGACTTAATTGCTGAATTTTCTTATGTGAAATGAGGCAGCCTATATGATATACCTAGGTAACTTAAAAAATATTGGTCCTACCATGTATAGCATTTGCAATAAAACATCAATTTCAGAATTATTATTATTCTACGTTCATAACAATACTAATAAAAGCGATCACGCTTTAGCCGGGTTGCCATTTACCACTCGGCCACGAAGTCTATGACGCCGACGACTAAACTATCAATACTAATAAAGTAAAAAAAACATGACACAACTTTTTAAAGATGATTTTCAAGAAGATTATTATCAGTCGCACGTTTAGTACATAGAGATTTTTCCAACGAGAGGATGATTGAGATTCATTGATGGACGCTACTTTCTAATCCCGTCGGTATCAAAATTAAAATTAAACTATATTAATATTAAACTTACATCATAGCATTATAATCTTACAACTATGGACCCAAAAGTTCTAAAATAATCTAATCTTTTCACTCAAACTCTTAATTTAATTATATCACTCACTAAGCGAAACGGAATTCCATGCAGGCTCTCCACTAAAGGTTGTTTTTAAGAAACTTCAAACGTAATTTATGGTCCCGTTCCCGTTGGAATACCGGGATCAAAAGTAGCCTATTTTATAATACAGGGTATAAGCAATTCTGGTACCGAATTCCATCAAATCAAATCTGTCCAGCCGTTTGAGCGTGGAAGAGTAACAAACACACATACATACTTACACACACACAAACCTTCACTTATAATATTAGTAGGATTTAACATTTTAGTTAAAATGTAATGTAGTCACATATCCAAGAGTGAAAAATGCGAAGTAGCAAAGTAAAGCTCTGAACATCTGTTGAAATTGAACGCTTGAAGATCAAAGTCTACTAATCAGGGATCAAAGAGCGTTTAACGTTGGAAAAACGGTTGAAAAAACTACATTCATAGTCATGGTTGTTTTTTTCCAACCATTTAATCAACTTATACGACAGTATAATCCGGCCGCTGCATTTCAGAAACCAAGGGTCTGAGCAGACTGTTTATAACGTTTAACGTTAAACGCTCTTTGATCCCTGATTAGTAGACTTTGATCTTCAAGCGTTAAATTTCAACAGATGTTCAGAGCTTTACTTTGCTACTTCGCATTTTTCACTCTTGGACTTTACTCACTTATAAACTGGAAATACAGCAGTTTTGTTAATTTTTTAATGGTTATGTCATTGGAATGAGGCTCCATAATAAAAAAAATTAAAAACGCAATACGATCATGACAGTATTCCAAAAATACGGTAGCAAAATCTTTTTGTTCTTTTAGATCCTTTGATGTCTAAAGGGTAGTCAGAGGTATGTCCAAATATTTTTTTTGATATACATTCAGTCAAATAAGTATCGGGAATTGATGATTTGTTTATGGTTCCAAATTAAAAATTTTGTTTTTTCTGTTGTTGTTAGATTGGTACAACTGTTTTCCATTTTGGGGCGGAATTTGAGTTGCATCTGTTATTTATATTAAATACAGTGCTGTTTTTAGTTATATCATATCTAGTGTGTATTGCGAATTTCATAATGGACAAAAAAATCGAACAAAGAGTTTGTCTTAAATTTTGCATTGCCAATGGAAATTCGTGTTCGGAGTTACTGAAAATGTTACAGAAGGCTTACGGTGAATCGAATTAATCAAAAACATGTGCTTTTGAGTGGTACAAAGCGTTCAAAAGCGGTCGAGATGTGATGCAAGATTTGCCTCGCTCTGGTAGGCCATCAACGTCTGCAACTGAAGTTAACATCGCAAAAGTGAAGGAAATAGTGACTGAAAAGCCTCATTCAACTTTGAAAGAGATAGCCGCTGAATTTTCTGTATCTCACGAGTCGATCCGTACCAGTAGAGAGTAAATTAGACGAAAAAGGCCAGATTTCTTGAAAGAAAATTCTTGGATTATGCACCACGATAATGCGCCTTCGCACAAGGGCATCACTGTGACCAAATTTTTGACCTAAACACTCAACAAATACCATTGAGAAACTACCATATTCACCAGATATGGCTCCAGCCGACTTCTTTCTTTTTCCTAAACTCAAATTACCACTTCGTGGCATCCGTTTTCAATCGGTAGAAGACATAAAGGAGAATTCGCGGCGAGAACTGAACTCAATTCCGGAAACAGCGTTTAATTTTTTTTTTTGATGATTGGATTATTTGTTTGCGTAAGCGTATCGTTACTGAAGGAGCATACTTTGAAGGTGATAAAAAAAATTTGGATAAATAACAAATATTTTGTGAATTATTAATCTTTTCCCGGTACTTTCTTGACAGAGTGTATAATGCTGCGCCACAGAGGTCGTCAAATTGGTGAGGTAAAGTTAGTTCCTCACGAGGTTACCTTCACTGCTTTTTAGTTTCAACTAAATCAAATTGCACTAGCAATAATAATTTCCAAAACAAAAACCTAAAAAACTCGGCCAGGACTCACACCCACGTCTTTCAAATAGAAATTCAAGCTGTTATCCTACTCGGCCAACACTACCAGATATATATTGCAAGTTCCACCAACTAAATGTACCTATTAATATTTACCATATTAGAACACATCCTTTCATCTTGCTTGAGATTAAGCGAAGGCGCCCATACGGAAAACCTTTCAGCGTCCCTTCTAACTACTGCAAATTCACGACTTTGCTTGGATATTTATTGGTGTTTTTCTATCGATAATAAGTGCGCATTTTGTATTAGTATAAGCAAAGACGATTAATATCTAGAAGACAGACAAAGGCCATACACAAAATCGTAACCCTAAAAAATAGCCTGAAAACTCTAAAACATCAATTTTATCCAAGAAATTTCAATTACTTTCTAGTTAAAAATGTTTAAATATTGAATATTGTTGCTACCTACTACTAAGTATTGAAATTTCTTGGATAAAATTGATGTTTTAAAGTTTTCAGGCTATCTGGTACTGCGGGATCGGGTTACGATTTTGTGTATGGCCTTTGTCTGTCTTCTAGATATTAATCGTCTTTGGTATAAGTAATCTGGTTATCATAGAGTCCCGATCTAAGCAAAATCGGGACTAGGCGACACTGTGTTTGTTTGACGACCTCTGTAGTGAGTGCAGTGGGCGAAAGCCCGCCTGAGACGCATAATATGTATGAATTTACAAAAAAAAATGTATCTATATAGTATATGAGTCATCTGGTTACCATAACACAATCAGGAAATTACCGAAAAAAAAGGTATGTATGCACTGCAGCTGAGGTTCAAACCCACGATCTGCACATTGAAAGTAGATGTTAACTGCTATTTCTGTATCATTTAACTTATTTTAATGACACATTTGTGATGTTGTAGGTATGGCACACACGTCATGGATGCACAATTTTCAACCTTACACTACGTTGCATATGAAAATTGTCACCATTCGATCCACTCACATAAATTCAGATTAAACCAATATTAGTAGCATAACTCACCATCTGAAAAGTAATGTGATTCATTCCACAATTCGCGAACTATCAGCACGTCCACACTATGTCTTCATAAAGCTGTCACGATGCTATTTTCAAAGACTGTATTCTATAAGTCTGGTCGGTAAGTCTAGGAATGATCGCGGGAATCCAGGCTTAGAGTAGAGAACTTTACATGCACTAGACATGTTCTTTTCCGACACGAGATTTATATAACGCGTCTTTTATTCAAGTTAGGACGCGTCCATTATTGCATCGGAATCGGATCGTTTGTAGCGTAGGACTGCTAAAAATTAATTTTTAAAAACAAAAAGAATGGTTTCATTCATAAAATGAAGGTAATGAAGCGATTCTATTAGCCTATGTAAAGATGATAAGTTCTCATATGAATAAAGTTTCTTAAACCGTATTCTATTGGTTCTTGACAAACACATTCCTTGCATCCTCACTCATCTCTGGTGGAAACACAGTCTAACGATTTACGGACTTACTTACTTTTCCATGAACGTTTTGAAAGTGAGCTAAATATACTTAAACATCGTGTCGTATTTAGTAAAATACATGTAAGCTTAGTGGTCTACCCTGGTCTAGGTTATGACGGTGCAGTGCTTAGCGGAGACGTGCGATATTAATGCTCCTGTTGCCGTCTGATTTATGAACAAAAACATGTTATTGAAACGAATTTTCGGTTCTATTAAAATTAATGTTGAAAGAAAATGTAATATTTATATTGTTTAATAATTTATATTGTTAAGTATAAAGCATATTCGAAATACGACGTCGAACCAAAGTCGTAGACGTAGGTAGGTATACGCATCGCAAGTCTCAAGTGGAGATGGGCAGGGAACTTAGCTAAGCGAAAGGATGGAAGATAGACTACAGCGAATACGGAATGGTGGCCCTGAGAAGCACAACGGCCAATGGGCAGACCACCAGCCCGATGGGCAAATGACATTGTGAACGTTGCCAGGAAAGCGTGGGAGAAAATCGCACAGGATCGGACTGAGTGGCGTAATAAAGAGGAGGTCTATACCCAGCAGTGGGTGCAACAGGGCTGAGATGATAATGATTATGATGATATAGAAAATTATCACTATTACCAAAGGTGATATTTATACTGTATTCTCAGTTATTTGACTAACCACTATGTACATTATTCTTTATTGCTTTAAAGGAAACAAAATTTATTTTAAATTTATAATTATTTTCTTAGACAATTTTGTTCAGTTTTATCCTGCGAGATATTAATACGGTCGTCTGTGTAAGCTTTACTTTTATGAGAAACAATGAACATTATTACTTTATAGTTAAACTAGCAACCTGTCCCGGCTTTGCACGGGTGTATTAAATAAAGGAAATGAGACATAACGTATAATTTAGACCATTTTTTCATCACTCCATTAAGTGCTTGATCATGTCACTTTTCAAACCATAGAATTCGAAATCAAATTCATTTTAGTTAATCTTTGCGTATGAATAAAGTGACTTGATTAACCTTTTTCCAGAGCCAATTTGTATCTGAACTTTCAGTACAATGATCCATCCGTCGTCATGGGTATTAAAAGTAAATATCATTGGAAACAATTGCGAAATTAATAAATGGACCTGTTAAGCTTTTCGTTCAGCACCCGACAGTATGACAGTATAATTTACGTGGTACAGTACGCGCCACTTGGCTGCACAGTGGCGGTGACTCTGTTGCAACACTGACTAGCTAAATTATGACTTAAATAGAAAGCTTTTATTACGTTCATGCTAAAGACCAATCTAGCATAGCACTGAAAATAACATTTGAAGAACAAGGTACTTTTAACCTTGTTTTTTATCTTTGCGGGTAATTTTAGTTAGAAGTAAAAATAGTCTTTTCAATTCTACCCACATTCACTTTAATTTTACTAAATTATAGTAATTTTAAAGATCACTCAGGCTGTTATTTTGTTTTGAACTTTAACGTAAACGAAATAAGAGCTTTCGGATTTAGGAATAATTGAGCTAGTCAGTGTTGCAACAGAATCGATGCCAGTCCCTAACTTATAAATTATTTTACTTTTAAAACTTCCGTATGTAACTTTCATATTCGTAACGCATTAAAAAATATTACGTTTTATGATCTAGCAGTTAAGAATCAATTCAGTTGTTTTATTATTATTATGATCTGCAAATTTTTGTCTTCTTTTTTAACATCGATTTCAAATACTAATTAGTAATGTAATGATTTTAATTTTTTCTAACATATATTTTCCCACTGCTGGGCAAAGGTCTCCCCCGATTGTTTTTATCTTTCTCGGTCGGTGATTCTATATTCATGCAAAAATATCTACATACCCACTTAACTAATAGTGAAATGACGCGTACTACACACATGAGGGTTACGCTGTAAATACGGCTCAATTTTAATGTCTGCGTTACTTTTAAATATTCATTGCACAGGGCTGTCGCTTAAATTAAAAATGTCGGTTGCTGACCTAATTTTGAAAATAAATTAACAAGTTTTTACAACCTCAGTCCAAATTGTTATAGCAAAACATAATTTTATTGCTCAAGTCATAATTATACTGTGTTTTTGCTGTGATAAGTGCACTTATTACTCTTTCAATCAACATTTAAACTATTAACCTCTTTTTATATTATTCACACACATAAATAAAACACATATAAAACAAGAACGGCATTTAAATGAGTAGAATTTTTGGAAGTTTATTAACATTTAATAGTAACCGTTTTATTACACGTTCATCATCTTTTTCGCGAAGTCAAGAATTCCCAAAAATATTAAGGGCTTAGGTCTTATGCACACGGCGATTTAAAACGCCTTGGCGACGCGTGATTTTGATTGGCACGTTCTCTGCGAATGTGATTTGTTTTAGCAGATCGTATGCGTTTATGTCGATACCTACTCAAATGCAATTAAAACATGTTTTTTCCTTTTAAATAATTGACGACGATATTCAAAGATATCGTTCTAAATATTTATTTTTAATTTCTACATCCAAAATATGTGGGAGACCTTTGTCCAGCAGTGGGATGATATAGGTTGACAAAAAACATCCAAAATGTCTCAAGCTTTTTTGAACTCACTTGAAAAGTGACTTAATACTTTCAACGTTCTTGACAACTGTAAGCCTGGATGTTTTCGCAGAAGTTTATTTAATAAATAAAATTTCACATAAGACTTTTGGTTTTTAAAGCCTAACTAAACAGTTTGAACTCAAACGATTCAATGAAAAACCTTAAACAACGTTTTATTATGTAAAACAGCAAAATGAAAATAGGATTCGTAATAAAACAAGTTAAATTATATTGACATCAAAAAGTATTTAAATATGATTATTTCTTTAGACAGCCCTATTAAGACATGCAAATGTTTTAATTTTGATACAGTCGGCTGAACCATTTAGTGTTTTAACCAAAAAGCCTGAAGAGTCTCAAGTAGAAAAAAAATCTACAAGATAAAATACATAAATGTAAAAAAATTGCTAAATAAACAATATAAACCGACTAGCAGCGAGTTTCCTTATGATGTTTTCCTTCACGGTTTAAAGCTAGTGTTGTAAGGTGCATATACATTTTTCGACGCGAAAAGTCCATTGATGCGCATCCGGATTCGAACACACGACCTCGGATCGAAAGTCGATGAACTTATCCACTTGACTACGGCTTTTTTAAACAAAATATAATATCCTAACATAAATCAATGTAAATATCCCATAAGCAAATTGAGCAACAGATTCAAATTTGCGGTAGTGGTCGAACACCGCATCATTTGCATTGTCCCGTATATTGTGGTTCCGTATATTTACAAACGAACTCTGATTTGGGAACTAATGGCTCTTCAACGGTGTCGACTATCATTTACATCGTGTTGCTGTGAACAAGGTGACCATGAAAATACTTAGCCTGTTTTATATAAATTACTAGCTGCGCCCCGCCCCGGTGAATAGTTCCCGTTCCCGTAGGAATACTGGGATCAAAAGTAGCCTATTCTTTAATGCAGCGTATAAACAATTCTGGTACCAAATTTCATTTAAATCTGTCCAGCCGTTTGAGCATGAAAGAGTAACAAATACACTTACACACAAACTTTCACCTTTATAATATTAGTGTTTCTTAATAATGATTTAACAACTAAGGAACTTGTTGGTTGAGTGGGATAGTACGTCTACTTTTGATCTGAAGGTCGTGGGTTCGAATTATAGCCAACCAATAATGATTTTTTATTTATTTGAAAAAGTTCTATGCACACGGTGTTCTAAATATCAGACATCATCTCTACCCGACAACATATAATAAGGACATGATAAGTAACGTAACTTCTATAATGTTTATGGTAAAATAGGGATATTGCTGCCGCCATTTTAGAAACCAAACCTTTATGGATAACGTTAGTTGCAATTTTCACGTTATTAATGGCCTAATTGTTTGAAATAGTTGGTCTGAAAGTAATGGTATGAATGAATTGTGAGCTGCGGCTTCGTGGCGAATAAACAAATTGTACTGTGAATGAGTTCAATTATTACTATTTTATGTGGCACTCAAATTAGGAGCTTCAAAGCTAGTACTCAGCATAAATTATCTCACAAGTCGACTCATTACTCAAGCTTTATGTACTGCTATAATAATGATAATGATCGATGCTTGAGTAAACTTAAGTCTGAGTGCAGACTAATTATACACATTAACTCCCTTATTTGACGACCTCTGTGGCGCAGTGGGCGAAAGCCCGCCTGAGACGCAGAGGTTGCGGGTTCGATCCCCGCCGCAGGACAAATGTTTGCATGTTCTGCAGATATTTGTTCCGGGTCTGGATGTTTTTCTATCTATAGTATGTATGTATTTACGAAAAAAAAATGTATCTATGTAGTATATCAGTCATCTGGTTACCATAACACAAGCATTAAGTTGCTTAGCTTGGGACTAGATGACGCCGTGTGGAATGTCCAGGGATATTTATTTATTTATTTATTCATATTGGTTTAGTAAACCTACATTAGCTAAAACGGATATAAAATCTGATGCTATCTCTTTTTATTGACATAAGAGTAACAAGAAAAAAACATTCTTTAAATCTTTATGAATAAGACCATTAGTCTGCACTTAGACTTGTTCACTGTCACTTCAGACAGATAAGAAAGTTTTTTTTAATGATCGTAAAAATGGTTGTCCTTTGTTAGATTCAAATTTAAAATAAACTTAGGCCTTTCAATTACGTCTTTACTGAATGATGTACACAACGTGTACAATACATTACAAGACAATAAATTAGGGAACCACAGTCACATAAATATTAAATAAATAAATCATAATTATTCTTGGACATTCCACACAGCGTCATCTAGTCCCAAGCTAAAATATGTATTAAAGTAATAAGTAATAATTAAAGTAAGTAAGTAAGTAAGTTTGTATAAGCAAGTGGCTAACTCTAGTGACGGAGTTTTTAATACAATAATGTGAATTGTAATTATGACAACCCTACTACAACCAGACCAAAAGAAACAATGCTACTTGGTTAAGGTTAAGGTTTTTTAAAAATACCTTTAGTCTGCTTATGAACCCTAAATACGAGTACCTTAAGAAGCAATTTATAATGCTACAATCTGATCTGAGGGCCTAGCCAACCGGCATTCGCTATGAAGCGATTCGATTTCTATCATCGCTACACCTTTGATTTGACATTTCTGATCGCTCGAGTTTTCGTCATCGAATGTCAATTCCTATATATTTTTTTAGTTTCTAATCGAAAGCGATTGTCGAAATGTAACATGGCTAGGGCCTCTGAAATACATTTGTGGCGATGTTCGATTTTTATTGCCCAAGAACCGAACACACACCTCAGCAAATAACTCACCCGCAACACCAAACGAATGGATGATATTTAAGATCTTCCATCTCATCTTCCATCTCATTTATTATATTACATCGGATACTATTCTTACAGGAATATTCAGTAATCCAATACGTCATTTACATGACAGAGGGATAATGCCTGTCGTTCTCGCAATACCGAGTTGTAAATGGTGCCCTGTCACATTAGGTTCCGTACCTATTTGGGAATCTGAACAGAAGTACGGTTGAGTAAATGATAGGAGGCTTTGAGGTTATATGCGAGTTCACGTGAATAAGTACCTACACTTATGAACAAGTGACAATTAAATAACTGAAAAAAATAAAATGAAATATGTTCACGACTGTATCCCGGGAGCGGTAGACATTTCTTTCAGATCATTATGCAATTTTTTATCTTTTTGAAGATGTCTAAGGGGGTAGTCAGAGGTATGTCCAAATACATACATATTTGGTACATGCTTATTAAAAAACTGACTTCAATTTAATAAGAAGAGAGCAACTTACTGCACTCTAGACTTCAATTCAATTCAATTAAAGATCATGTCTTTATGATGACAATATAATGACAAAAACCTCATCTTAGGTGCCAGTGTTAGGTAGAAAACTAAGGCTATATGCATGTTTGAGTAAATCTAAAAATACCCAAGTGAAGCATTATTGGATTCTAAGGCTATTCTAACATCAAGAATGTTGGCTTAGCGAGACGCTGGTGCTTAGTATATTTTCACAATGACCCTTCAGTGTGGACGTCGTTTTATCAGAAGTGCATTGTGTGCTGCTTTGAATTGTAAGAAAACGCGGAAAATACGAGTAGGTACTTATCTTCGAAATGTCTCATAATTTTTTTTTTTTTCAGAATAATCAGCACTGAGGCCAAACTCGATTCCACCCGGGCAAGACATACGAGTAGGTAGGTAATATAAGACTATAATAATAAGCGAATATTCTTTAAATTTACCTAAATGTTTTTTTTATTTATAATTATCTCTTGTTTCATACAAAAAGTTCAATGCTAGGTAGACGTATACATTAACTTGAAATAGATAAAATAAGAAACTTTAAAAATTCAAGAGTGGTAATATAGTTATTACTTGAGTTGTAAATTAAAAATTACATGCCTGGAATATGGGTACAATATATTGATACCAGATTATTGACTATCATAATTATTTACTGTATTCCTCGCAATGATACTATGACTTTAGAAATGGCGCACGTCGAGGCATAAAGGTTCGCCATCTCTGACTTAGACCGGCTTGATATGATACTGTTATTTGTAATTCTTTCAAGTCAAGTCCATTTTATTATCTTTTCGCTTGCACCATTCCTCCAACATAGGAACTAACACGATATTGCTTTCGCCGTATAGCTTGTTCCTTTTTCATGCAAAACACGCGGCGATCCACGTTTCAGAAATGTACAGTTTTTTTAAGGTATTTTTAACGCACCACGCACCAGACGATGTTTTTTCGTTAACATAACTGAAACTAGTGTAACGAGTCCAAAAAACTCGACGAGAATGGAATTGTAAGTTTATTTTGAGCTACTAGTATGAAACTAGATCGTTTTTTCGTGGGTTTTCATCAATCAACTTGGTATGCACTTACTATACATATTTTCTGAACTAGCTGCGCCCCGCGGTGTAACCCGCGGTGAATAGTTCCCGTTCCCGTGGGCATACCCTAATACCGGGATCAAAAGTAGTCTATTTTTCTATCCAATCCCGGTACCAAATTTCATTCAAATCCGTCCAGCTGTTTGAGCGTGAAAGAGTAACAAACACACTTACATACTAATACTTAGTTCGTCAAATGAGCTATGTCCACGCACGCTTTAAGACAGTCAAGATGAAAATGCATAACATGGAAAGCAGCTCTACATGGTAAATTTAAATCTAAGAGGATGTAAAATGGAAATATAAATAAACATTATTATGATTCGTTTGTATAGTATTCTGTTTATATCTGTTTACTATCAAATGTGCTTTAAGAGAAAATCATTTATTTTGGTAGGACCTCAAGGATCATTTCAGTTTCAGTTCACTTATAAGCAAGGGCATCAACCTTTCTAAGTATTTAGCATTCGTACTGTAAATAGAGTTGTTACTTCTGTCACTTTTCATTGTACGAAATCTTGCCGGAAGCTTCCCTCGTTCCAAGTGGCCTTTTAGGTAAAACGAGGTGAGTACCCTGACGCGGTGAAGTCCTGAAAAGTGCGCAAGTAGGCATTAGGCTCACTCGGGCCACTTACGCCCTTGTAGGTTGTTATAGCGACTTTTATAGACCCCCCGGTTACAGGACATGAATAATACATTACTGAACTATGTATGTTAGTACTGGTGGTATGAAACCATTAAACCCTTTGTGATTAGTTAGAAAGAGAGAAAAACTTGGGTAATAATTGTTCTTCTTAGCTAGATTATAGCTGTGACTGAGAATTTTATAGCCACTACTTTTCACAACGTTTCGTAATAATTATATCACAGCTATCAATTAATCCATTGCTGATATAGGTATAACGTCACTTTTCGTCGCTGATTTCGTCATTGTATCAAGACCGTCGAAAATCAGCGGTATATACCTACAGTTTCTTGGCTGACTTTTCAATGTATGTACTTAAGTAGTACCTATAACAGCCATGGTTACTAATAACACAAGCATTCAGTTGCTTAGCTTGGGACTAGATCATGCTGTGTGAAATATCCCAGGATATTTATTCATGAATTTTCTACCATACCAGCTTCAGCCCGCGGCTTCGCTAGCATGGTACTATAGCGTACTACTCCAGGTCATAAACTATGTACTTATATAGGTATTCAAAGTTTCAGCCAAATCCGTTTAGTAGTTTTTGCTTGAAAGGAGTTACAAACATTCATACTTCGCGTTTCTAATATTAGTGAAATTTCTTAAAAGTTATCTTTGAAGTAAGTATGTAAAAGTATTTTACGAAAATCAAGTTATCAGACCAAAAATGTGCTGAAAACATATTATTCATATTCATATTCATTTATTCATTGTTTCAAGTTGGTACATAAGGTCTTAAAAATTAGGTTTGGCCGCAACAAGAGCCCCGTTGGGACACCACAATGTTTGAGGAAATAGTAGTACGTAGTACCTAGATACTATACAATAACAATAATGCAATACATACAAACAAGTTGATTTATACCGTGCAGCCAAGAAATAACAAGCAGTAAATGAGCACTTACCCGCTTAGTTCAGCTCGCCACGGTCAATTAGTGCGATGGACGCTCGCGGACCGTGACGTCACTAGTTTAATGTGTGGGTTCCCTGTAGAACCGCATGGGACATAGTCTGAGATGGGTAGGGTATTACAGTAAGACGATGTATGGTTCGTTTGCACAAAGTTAAAGCGAGCTGATGGACTTAGAATTTTGAGTTTCACAAGTAGGTATTTTATGAGTTTAGAAACCTGATATAACCTATTCAAACATAATTATTCCAATAGTTGAAAATAGTTTTTGAGTATCACATCTGCAAGTATTTTGTTATAAATTTAATATCTAATAAACTTTATCACAACTTCTGAAATATTTTGTTACATTTTTGTCGGAAACCGAGAACTTGTCTACGCTATTTAGTCGAGTTTCTTTTGTATATTCTACTTCCATGCATTTGTAATTTTAACGTCTTTGAATGCAATATTTTTGTTGATATTTTCCATAACAGCATGTTTTATCTTCAAATATGCAAATTCATTTAAAAATGTCGTTCAAAATTATTTATATTAACATAAAATTTATTTAGAAACAAATTGAGCAAATTAAATGAATTATTATATTAATTAAAAATAAACATTCTAATTTTTGAAGACATAATATTACATAAAGCAGTATTTGTAAAACATTACAAGTCAAAATATAAGCAATACAACGCAATATTCCCAGAAGGTTAGGCAGAGAAAGATTCTCATTTACCACGACCCCACTGCTTTCGCTCTATTTACTCAATAATTCAGTACATTTTCTAAATTGAGTTGTGATTGATTTTTTCAAGAACAAACAAAATTACATGCTACAAATCCCTGATGAATTCGATACAGAATCAACTGACGTGTTTGGAAAAATGAGAGTAAAATCGTCGAAAAATACCCGCTCATAAAATCTGTGACATTCTAACTCTGAGCTGAAAGTGATAAATCAATGTGATGTCGGTGCGTTCAACGCGTAAATCACGCAGGAACACATTTACCACAGATAATATACACCATCAGTAGCAACAGTAGTGACGATACTGAAATCTTAAAGCCTATATCCCACATGGATGTATCGTTGGGGCGGAAGATATGGCATGGTGATAAGACGTGTACCATTTGCCAATCAATCAATGTTTGTAGAGATACAATTCGACTACTTAATATGAAAAAATAAATAAAGTCAGGCCTTTACATCTTTAATAGAAGACTTATACAGAGTCAGGAGGCAAGCTTTGCCTACACCTAACGGGACACTGTAGTGCCTGGGACATTGTTGAGATGGAATAAGTTTGCCCAGCACCTAAACTATCCTCTCAGCTTAGCTGGCCATATCTACAGGAAAGACAATGGTCAATACGTGTGAGGCTGACTAGCCGCGGGTTTCCTCACGATGTTTTCCTTCACCGTTTAAAGCTCGAGTTAAAGTGCATATAAATTTTTCGACACGAAAAGTCCATTGATGCACGTCTGGATTTGAACTCACGACCTTCGGATCGAAAGTCGAAGTACTTACCTAAATTAAACTACTTTTTACACTACATTATACTGTCTAATCAACTTCATTTTACGATAATATGTGCATTGATAAAGAATAATTAATATGTAAATGATGAGACGAAAATTATTATTGCACATAACACTTTAGATAACTGTGAAGCAGAATATAAACAATTACAAAACGAAGTAACAATGTACAATGTTCATAACACTAAAAGTGATCTAGCCTATCGACTTTACTTTTTTTTACTATTAAAACCTCCTTACCACTATTACTGGTTTGTAAATTCTACAATTCCGTGCTTTGGGGACGCAATGCTCAATAAACATCATACCGCTACAGTCCGAGATTTATTGGTTTCCGCGGACGAAAGTTTGAGACCAGGGACCCCAATACCTTTTTATAAAATGACGTGAAAAATGGAGGACCAGTTTGCAAGAAGTTTTGCAGCGAGGACTCAGCGAAATTGTTTTTGTTTTACCTGAACTGGAAACTAAAATCGGAAACTAGATTCTGGAATCACTTTAGACGTCTTAGGGTATTCAATTCCGTTGAAGATTGAAATACAAATTAATTGCAATATCAAAATTCGCTAATGGTTTTCCTCAAAGGTCGGGTCGAAGCGATGCGTGTTAGAACTGGCACATATTTGGTTCACGTTTCCATTCAGAATTGAAATGTGTCTTGGTCTATTGATCAGATAAACTGTCCTGGGGTTGGATTTTCTAACGTGTTTTTTAGCTCTTTATCTGCTAAAAAGGCAAACCAAACCTAGTTAGGGTAATTCTTGCCGTCTCTCAAGTATTTTTACCAGCATTGGTCTTTGTAATAGCTACATTAGCTAAATCACTGAGTTTTCTCTAAGCCTCAGTAATTTCAGATAAACCCTCTAATTAATGCTAGCTTTAAAGTGCGTACAATCTTCAATAAAGATAAACCAATTAGGTTCGTAAGTACCTATACGCTCTTATGGTTATGAATGGTAACAGAACATAATTCTAATCTCTAAAACCTTAGAACCGTAATCTCGGCGTATAATGGAAGCCTCAATCCAACCATCTTAAAGACGAATTAAATTATAAATCCTCTAAGCAAGAGCACTTAAATTTTCAACAAGCAAGTCTGTTTATTATAAACTATAATGTATGAGGAACCCTTGAGAATAGTGATGTCCACTCCGGCTTTTATTTGTTCATGTCCGACTTTGGTGATACAAAAGCGACTTCGAGGGGCAAGTTAATAGTATTTCATGTACCCTTAAAGGTATAGTAAAGGGTGTCCAGCGGGAAATTTTCAAGTTTAAAGTAAAATTACTCAAAAACAAAAGAAGCTAGCTTAATGGGAGTGGTAATGTTCGATGCGCATGACTTGCGGATTTTTCAGTCGCCATGAGTCACTGGTCGGGAGCGCACCGTGCATTTGCAGTCGAGCAATGCCTAAAGTGCGAAGAATCACTAGTTCGAGCGCGTCGGGCTTTTTGTAATCACTTTAATATTCGACAATTTAGTGATGGACCAAGAAGGCAAATTATCTGGTCGTGGGTGCAAAAGTTCAGGAAAGAAGGCACAACGCTCAATAGACCTATTCCTGGTCCATCAACGTCAGCAGCGACGCCAGAACATGTGGCTCAAGTCCGACATGAAATTATGCGAAATCCACGTAAATCATTAAGATAAAGATTACGGCCTGTACTGGAATAAAAAAGTCAACAGTGCATGTTATTTTGAAGAAAAAAATAAAGTTCCATCCATACAAGATGCAAATCGTGCAGGTTCTCAACGAAAGTGATTATCCATTACGAGAAACTTTTGCAAGAACAATTTTGGAGCGTTTTCGCACAGCAAGAACGCTTGGAAACATATTGTTCAGTGCTAAAGCACATTTTCATATCGATGGGTATATGAATAAACAAAACATGCGTTACTGATCGGCCAACAACCCCAGAGAACGCCATCAAAAACGTTTACATTGTCCAAAAACGACAAGAAATTGCCAGCATTGAGCCAGCTGTTTGCTCTCGTGTAAGAGGTAAATGTAAGAGGTCGGCTGCAAGAGTGCCTAGCAAAAAACGGGCGTCATTTGGATGATACTCTTTATAAAACGTGAAATCCGCATAATTAAACTAAATATTGAAATAATTAAACTTATGATTAACAAGCACATTTATTTTTTATTTAGTGTTGAACTTGAAAATTTCCCGCTGGACACCCTTTATAACCTATCTAACATTCTTATTTCATAGTTTAATATAATTTATTTTTATAAATATTTAAAATCACAGAAAATTATATTCTGTAACTTCCGCGTAGTATAAATATTTCAGCCTGTTAAACTACAATTAAAACTACCCACTAGTGGCAATTCGGAGTGTCGCAAAAGCTAAACTTAACTAACTAAAAATGTTGCCGTCCCTTTCATAGCGAGGAAACAAAAAGGAAGGCATTAATTTTAGTTAGTTTAGTTTAGCTTTTGCGACACTCCGAATTGCCACTACTACAAAATAACGAATGAATCATATCAAACAAGAGAAATGGAAAAACTAGGAAGAGTACTAGTATTATTTTATCTGTGGTATTAGTAAAGCTTTCCAATATGTTCACATACTCAAAAACTTCCAAATTTGCCTCAAAGATCTGAAAGAAAGGTCTACCGCTCCCTGGAAATACCAGTCGTGATCATATTTTTTTTTTTTTTTTTTCAAAATCTCCCACCATCCGGTTTTTTATTATCTATTCCGACTTTTCACATCACTAACAACCCTCGGACCCCGGGGACGGAAGGTCCTTGGCTCTAGTCATAAACGTTACGCATTCAGAAGTTATGTTTGCCGAACGAGATGGGGTACTTAATTACTGTACCTTTCGTTATGAAGATACGAGGCAGGTCGTAAAAATGATTTTGGGTTGGAACTAACATGTAGACAGCTATAGTGTAAGTGTTGTGAAGTACGGTGTGTATGATTAGAATGAAGGAGGCTAAATAATTAAAATAGTATATTAAAAATAATACTAAGGCAAAAAGGTAATTATGAGATAAAGCCCGTCATTTTGTTTAAGATTTTGTCGTCAAAAATAAAAAAGGTCAAAAACTAATACTGTAATAGTATTAGTTGTTGACGTGTGAAAACATATTGAGGAAGATATAAGAGTACCTCCGCTGTGGCGCAGTTGGTGAAGGTCCGCCTGAGATGAAGAAGTTGCGGGTTCGATCCCCGCCGCGGGACAAATGTTTGTAGTATGTCCTGCAGAATATATTGGTTCCTAGTGAAGAATTATCAATAAATATTTATTTTTTTCTGCATTAAACTCGTGATATAGAATCATATAATCAGGCTTATTATTATTATAATTTATTATTAATATTGACCTTGTCATTAATATTAACCTGTGGGTAACTCTGATTAAGCTGTTATAGTTTGGTCATCTTCACAAAGTTTCAAGCACGTAGAGCATTATATAAACTGCCTCCTAACGCTGTATAAATCTAAAAGAGTTAGAACTTACAATTTTAAAGCAAAATGTAACTCACCTTCACAATCAACTAATCAGTCGAGACAAAACAAAGTGTTGCAATGAACTGCGCCGAATCACAATTCGACGATA
Organism: Xanthorhoe designata; assembly: GCA_963582015.1. Classification (NCBI taxonomy): domain Eukaryota; kingdom Metazoa; phylum Arthropoda; class Insecta; order Lepidoptera; family Geometridae; genus Xanthorhoe; species Xanthorhoe designata. The sequence goes on from OY757038.1 coordinate 2,092,095, forward strand.
AAACGGAGAACCAACAGTAGATTAAGTTGGATGGTACTCGCACACTCCACTCGCACCTATGCAAGGAAACTAAGTGGCTCCATAAATTTCGCTGGTGTAAGTTTAAACGTGGGTCAGAGAGTTAAGACGGTGGAAGTGTCTATGATGATTTTCAAGATCTTAGTGAAAAGTTTTAAGGGTAGCCCAAAAGGTGCCAACGGGACCCCTATTTTCCTATCTTCCATGGAGTTGTATTTTAATTTTAGTAATAAAATACAATTTAAGAGGGTACAAATAGATAGATCAAACATTTATTCGGCACACACAGAAACACAACAGAAAAAACAATGTCGGAGATAGACACAAAACAGGTAAAATAAGTAGGTACAAACAGGAAAACAAACAAACATAATTGATGGACCGTACCTACCCAAAGACTTTATACTTTACTAACAACAAAGTCTTTGTACAGCCAAAAAGTTCCAATCTCAGCGTAATCCTACTTGAGTTTTGAGGCCACTTCTAGTCTTTTCATAGTTCTGTTAGAAGTTTTCCCCGAGGCATATATTTCTCCATACAGTGTTGTCAGTGTGTCTAATAAAGTGGTCACAGTCGAAGCAAGATTAACAGCCTCTCTTTATTATTGTTTGTGTTGGGATGTTGCTCGCTGGAGACCACGAAGTTTGCGATAGAGTTATGAATACCTCGCAGGTGTGTTTTACTGTATAATTTTGTAATAGTTATTTTGTATAAATTAACAGCATGTTTGTGTAAAAAATTGCCTTGTTGATAAAAAATTGTGTTGATTTTTCTTATTATGTAAAGGTAGATACTGCATCGGATATAGATTTTTAAATTTTCCAATAAAATAGAATGTAAATTTATGTGGCAGAATATTATCTGACTAACAGGTTCGCTTTTTTTACTGATTGTTCAGACTGTTTTACATGAGTGGAAATTTTATGAAATTTTTATTTTATTTTATTTTATTGTAATTCTATTGAATTGTATTGCAAATGTTCCATTCCGAAAATAAAAATTGTAGTTGAAATTGTGAATAAACAAAAAGCCTTTAATTGTTAGAGACAAACTAAGTAGATTTTTTTATTACGGATTTTTTTTTAGCGATGAACGGTAGAAAAATTAAATTTATGAATAACGCCTGATTCCTATAATCAACTTACGAACTTCGTTTGAAACTTTTTGACACAAAACACAAAATGTATGAAGCTTTTTGACAGATAACATAGTTTTTGTGGCGATAGATCTACGATTATTCGTAAGTTGAGTGTAGGAACTGGGCGTAATAGGCGTGAATTCTGAAAAAACATTATATTGTGTTTTTATCTGTTTCCTATTTATATAACAAAATCCCTTTTTTTTATCGAAAAGAGACATTTATTAGCGCAAAATTGAGTTTTTAAAAACACAAATACTTATAAATGACCTAAAAACCGATATTTTGTTGGTCTACACAAGCAGGGTTTATATTACGAAACTTTTGAAACTCGAGATAATTATTTTATGAGTAAAATGTCCTCGGCATTGTCATAGTGTAGTTGGCTTCATTTTATAGTTAGCACATTTTATTTCTAGTTCATTCTACGCTAGTTTTAACAAAACACGGTCGTGCATCAATGGATTTTGCGTTTTGGAAAATTGATCGCGCATCGACACGAGCTTATAACCATTGATATATTTCGTCAGATACGTCATGGTGCATTTGTGACATTGTTTGTTTGTCAGTCAACCAACCAGTGCGTTCTCTCATAAGGCAAATATATAGTCAAAATTTAGTACTGCGCAAGATTTTTTCATTTTAAAAACGCTTTTCAATTCGTTTTTTCTACTTTGTTTCATACTAATATTCTATGTACCTAAATGAAGTGGCTTATCTCAAAATCCTAGAAGCTACATCGTTCATAATTGTAGCCAAAGAAAAGCAATCCGTTATGTACTTTATGTGTAGGTACATTTTATTTATTAGCTATAATGATTTGGAATTGTTCTGTAATGTTGTAGTTAAGTTTATAAAATAAAAAAATAAATTTGAAAGAAAAGCCTAAATTGTTTGTACAAAATCAACAATCATGACCCACTTTCAAAAACACCCAATTACACTCTGAACCTGGTCTCGGAAGCCATCAAACCGCCATTTCACCGAAGTTCGCGCGGCAATAAAACCATCAGATAAATTGTCAATTTATTTCGAAGGAGACAAAATTCTATTTCCTCGTTTGTATCAGACGTCATCGGGCCGATCGGCCTTCGGGGCTCTTTGCTAGTATTGTATACTATACGTTTTTATGTGCACTCGATACGATTTTTGACAAACTTTGAAATTAAATATATAATGCTTGTAAGTCTTTATTGCACACAAATGAAAAAACAATTACAAATAAAGCAATAAAAAAAGACATGTACAAAGGCGAGTTTAACCCTAAAAGAGTTTTCTACCAGCAGATCAGAGAGAATTAAGCTTAGGTATACAATGGTGGATGCATTGTGTACCATACCAAATACCAATATATGTACTTATTCCGTATTTATGTCATGTACAAAAAAATATATAAATCGCGATTGTATTCCCAGTAAGTTGTAGATATTTATTTCAGATCTCTTAGGCAATTTTTGGATTGTTTGTTGATATTTAAGTGGGTAGTCCGAGTTATGTTCAAATACGTATTTGGTTCATCCCCAGCCTTTTACTTCGTTTTTATTAGATAACATTATTAGGCGCATTGAAGTATCAGTCGTATCGGTTGTATAAAGAGAGTTTCATACTCTTTGTATCAAGACATCAACGCTCATTACACTCAGTTTCTCGACGAATAGTGCTGGTCGCTCATTGCAGTGTTGTCGCTGCAATGCCAACACTGTTTTAAAGGAAAACCATGTCGCAAAAACTAAACTAAGCTAATTTGACAGCACTAAAATTGATGCCATCCTTTTTATTTTGATCGTTATGAAAGGGACGGCAACATTTTTAGTGCTGTCAAATTAGTTTTGTTTAGTTTTGGCGACATCTGAATTGACACCAATGTTTCACTTTCAAATCTATTGTGAGTTCGTTAAAGACAAACATTATAATAAAACACAGGTAATTACTCACGTAAAAATATCGTTGATTTTGTAGATGCCGCTTTTTCTAAATCTTCATCTGGGTATGAGTATGGTCTCACACTATCCGACGCGCCCTACTTTAAATTGTTTATGCTAAATTATTACAGTAGATTGCATTGTACGGTACGAAAGTGGTCTACCTGTTTTGACAAAAAATTCTGTGAGATCTAATTAGCAATAAGGTTGACTTTTTCTTGCGATAATTTATAGTAAAAAAGAGAGCACTTGTCACTTCATAGTGATATTGCATGTAGAAATCGACCTTGTTTTTTCATGACGTTCAAATAAAAATCCACTAGGTGGTAGACCACATTTTAAGCCGACCGTAGGTACCTATCCTATACCAGTTAAGAGAAAAACTTATTCAAAGGTGTTATTCAAAAATGTACCTAAACTGTTACAATTTTACTCATAGTATGGTACCTACGTTAAAAACTGTAATGCCTAGAATGAATAATAATTATGATAAAATTGAATAAGTTATGTAATTATTGATTTGTAAATTTGGGAATAAAGGCTTTATTATTATTATGCTACGTTGCAATGTGCGGCTACATTTATCCCCCAGAACTGAAAGGCACAAAGACGTATGCAAATATTCCACTTTGTTTTGTAACTTTGTATCAATTTGGGGAAACAGACGGATGACAATTTTCGAGTTTTCCTGATTTTGGGTGACGTGAACGTGTTTTGGGAAAAGAAATATAAAGATATTTAACTGTATAGTGTAGGTACATGGTATAATAATAATTTTAATAAGCGGATGTCTCTAAATAACCTCTACAGGATATTATAGAAAACAATGATTAGATACCTTTAAAAACCTATGTCAAAAGTACCGAAGAGAATTAAAGAAAGATATTAGGTAAAGTAAAATAAAAAAATTTATTACTTATTATGATCACGACTGTTTTCCTTAGGTGCAGTAGACTTAATCGTTCAGATCTATTTTTGGCATTTTTAGATCATTTGAAGATGTATAATGTGTAACAAAATATGTACCTAAGTACCTACATCATTAACACTGAATTTCCCTATTAAAAAATTAAAATAATACGTCCGTTTAACCAACTAACATATTCAGTTATTAAGAATTCGGTGACGTGGCTCGGCAAAGTCAATCCGCCGCGCGTTCCAAAGAGCGTGTAATAGTAAGAGACGGAAGTGCCATACAAACAAAACGAACACTAGACGATGTATTAATCACCCAGTGAACAATAAGACCAACGTAACAAAACCAAACCACGACCACAGAACATATTGACCACGACATACTGCCAAAATTTTTTTTTTTTTTTTTTAATAACCTATAATGTGTCCCACTGCTGGGCAAAGGTCTCCCCCATCTCTTTCCACTTCTTTCGATCACCAGCCGCCTCCCACCACTCCTCATGGAAGGCATCTATGTCGTCACGCCAGCGTCTTTTAAAAATGTTATATTCTCTATGTTGGCAGTATCTAGGGATGTACCTAGTGACTATCGAAAATTTATCGATATCGATACCTATCAGCAGTAGCTAGGATTTTTGGATTCCATTAAATTATTAGTAGGTTTTTTTTTCATAAATAAAAGAATTAATAATTAATTTAAGTAAGTATACATTTATTAGAACATCTACATAGGGTGTTTTGGGGGCGATAAATCGATCTTGCTAGGATTAATTTTTAGAAAATGACGTTTATATCCGTGTTTTCATGTAATGTTTGCCATCCAGGTACTTTCATATAGTGACGATGATCATCAAGCTTTTGTTTATGCTTCGTCATGCTGCTTCGATTTTCTGGTAGGTTGTCTGCAACAAATATTGTTGTATTATTATACAATAAAACAATATAAAATATATTATACCTAAACATAATGGTAATAGTGCCACTTGCGATCACCCATCCAAGTAGTGACATCCATGTTTACCTACTCCTAAAAATGTACATGATTCAATTAAAAACCTAATAGGTATAAAATATTATAAATTATGATAATCCAAACAAAATAAAACTTTATAAACATAGCAAACAAACAAATTAATCATTCCAGTTTCGTAAAACAAACTATCGATATCGATAAAACTAGGTTGATAGTCAAGCACTAATAATTGTTTACCTACATACGGTATGAGAAAATTTTCTTGCAAAAACTTTTACGAATTGTATCATTATTTTACCAAATTTTGGAAATAAATGGCATAAAATTGCTTACCGATCTACATATAGAGGAAATTGAGCCATAAAAATGCGTTTTTGCACTCCTTCGCGGCATGTTTTTGCAAATTTCACATTGATTTTACTCATATTACTTAAACACACTATTACACTACAGAAAACTATTGAATAACAATGTTTTACACGTATCTTTATTTATGATTTCACGCCTTAGATTAAATTTTCTGTAACAAATAAATAATTGTCAAATTGTCAACAAACTAAAATTCGAAAGACTTCGTGAATTGACATGACACCACAGACAGTGGACAGACCAAAGAGAATGTAGAATGTAGCCCATAGAGAAAATACATCTTCCTTGATGTAGCCACAGACTAATGATGGATGATGGTGTACTTCTTCTTCTTCTTCGTTCTTACGCTCGTTCGTTCATTCTTACTATAATCCGTCTATGTCGAAGTGTCCTATTTTAGTATAGCTCTACAGAGTTGTCAGTGCTCTTCGTTATTCGAACGGGTTGAAGCCTCGTCAGAGTATATATGTTCTGTGGTTGTAGCAGCCATTATAACTCCGGGGCGTTTCATATATCGTCTGTTTGAATAGTACATTCGCCAGACTGGTTGTCATAGCTATTTTGCAAGAAATTTGGTTGTCTCCCGTAGTCCCAAAAATTATGACTGAAAATTGTTTTTATTCTTCACACAGTGTTGTTTTTCTGTTACTAGACCATATAAGCTATGTTTCTAACAGAAGGAAACTTAAAATATTCTAGTGTTTAATACTAAATAAATATAAAGAAAACATGTCTTCTATGATGTAAAAATATGCAAAATGCGATTCGGTTTAATTTCACTTTAGCTAAGTATTTTGAAAAAAGCTTTTGGCAGAGACCTAGATAAATGCTATCCTAATACGAATAATACCATACTATGCTGAAGATATGCACAAATTTCAAATGGTTATGGTATTACGTTTGTATGGGGCACTCGTACAGCTCCGAAGCCTTAAAACGTTTCGCAAAATTCTCGCAACACAGCAGGCCTAATTTGAACAGGAAACGAAATTAGGCCCAAAACGTGCTTCACTTTGTAAAACAATTTTTGTCTTTCGCACGAGAATTTCTGTAGATGCGACCTTATAAGGTCTTATGTGAGGCCCTGTGGGACTGCTTTGTATAAATTAAATGAAAGGCGCAAATGAAAGCAAATGAAAGAATTTATCATTCGGAGTTAGCACGAGTTGAAACACTTAGCTGTACTCACTTAATTTTTACTTTGGCTTTTAAAACAATTCCATAGATGGGAATAATCACACCAATTTGCGTGAAAATAAAGAGGTATGTACTAGCGATAAGACCACCGATGTTATATCAAGTTATTTAGTTTTTAGTATTGATGATTTTGTAAGGTATAGGTTATAAGGTATTTTTCATTTCTCATACTCGGAAAGTACGCTTGAACTCGCCTAAATATAGGGTGTAAAACTGCACTTTTCGTCCTTAGGGACGCAAATAATTTAAAATGTCATCTTCAATTTTGACATTCTTTTACGGCATGTCGAGGCATTCAATACGAGATTTAAAGTTTCAAGTATTTATGTAATTTTTGCATATTCGAAATAAAAAGCGAGTGTTTATCTCGGGAGAATAACCTTTAAATGCACTCGAACTATTGGGGTTACTATAAAAGGGGTCACTTTTAACCCTTGCATAACAATCTACTATTCTATCTATTAACTATTGACTTGCAATGCAACATAAACTAATAGAATAGGATAGAAATCTCTGTCTCATTTTTATCGAGTGTCAAGAAAAAAACATTGTCTAATGTCTCGTTAAATTAACAAGATTGTATGAGACAGTCCGTAAATCAAGATAAAAACCTACAAACACTCGTTATCGAACATTGACAGACCAGACTGATCCGATATCGTACAAACTAGTGCTAAACGACCAGAATACGTGTCCTTTAACTTCTATACAAGATGTGCTACTAATTTGATCTTCAAATGACACTTATTTAGGGAATATTTCTTCCAATTTCGTGTATTGTGCAAATAATGTATGAAAACTTTATTGTATTTTATCGCTCTTGGTTTAGTGGCAAGGAATGTGTAGATGTGAAGAACAAGTTAACTTGTTCACGGCTGTATTTTAAAATACTAAATATCCCTTAACGATTCAGAGGTAGGTATAACTGATTTTAAACATTTTGTGTCTTTGTTTACTTTCTTTATGTAAATAAGGTAGTAATTAAGTATTCAATTGATATTAATTTTTGTAGTGGGTCGAAACACAGATATGTTTTGGGGAAAAACACAAATAAAATATGTGCGGGTCTAAACTGTGGGTCAAAACAGCAAAGCCTCGATAGCTTATATACGAACAAATAAACAAAACACTATTACAATAACAAAACACAAATGAGTGAGCAATGCATCCTCTTGAAATTATATTAAAAAGGCTACCTATATAATTGGTCAGAATAAAAACGTCCAGATAAAACCACCGGCTTTAAACTCGGCATAAAAGAAAAGTTGGTGTGAAGATAATTCCACAAACGTGTTTTAAAAGCTCGCTGTTTTAAACGGAAAAGGCTTTTTGAAACTTTTAAAACGATCCGTAAAAAGTACAAACAAGCGAGTGAGGTGCATTATTAATTTACTTTCGCTTTACATCTTGATTAAGATACGTAAGAGCCTTTTAATTTTTAGCACGAGCTAGCTTCGCTTGTGGCTATATTATTTTGAAAACTAAAACTCTGACCCAAATCTTCGATTCCGATGGGATTTGAACCCGCGATGATACAAGCGATCGTCCTGAAGACGGACTGCCTTTAGCTAACTCGACCACGGAACCCCTGTTACGACAGAATGAAATTATTGGTATGATGATAATCGGTTCAATTTCAATTTCAATAGCCTTTATTTTAGCAATATTAAAGTTTTACAATTAATGAAATATTACAAATGACACTGTTACAAATTAATCCTGATCGCTTTGCTTTTCGGAATAGGCCTCCCCAAGGCTCCTCCACAGCTCGCATGATAATCGGTTAAGCACCAACATTTTGATGAGTACCAACTAGCTTTTAAAATAATATTATGTTTTACATAAAAGACCTACATGGTGCTATCTAATAACCTTTTACTATTTTTGATGCTATACTCATAAATTATTTCATAAAACCCACCTACATCTGAGACTGATAGTAAAAACTTAACATAAGCTCACGACAGACTTGTATACCAATATTTATGCCTTTCCAACAAAGGCAAGTTTTCACTTACCATAAAACCTGACCCACAATTTTGTTATAAAACGCGAAAGGCGTTTTCGCAAGATCCAGTTATGAGTCTCTTAGCATAAAATTATTGAGCATGCGCTCAAGGGTCCACGGGGCCTAAGTCCGCCTCTTAGGCCGCGCATGACACTTCAGGGCCGGGTAGTGGGTACTTAAGGCCACATACAATGAAACTCCATTACCCGTAACTCTGCTGGCTTTTACTCAAGAGATTAATACATACATCTCGCTACGGATATTGTTTGGAATAACTTTTATGAAAGGCGATATGTGAATGATCGATTATTATTTTTTGTAAATAAGTTTTTTGGAGCTACATTCTTTTTCCATTAAGGTAATTGAAATGTTGCGGTTTGTTGGTTTATTCAATTTATCCAGCAACATAATCTCGTATATGAGTGGTTTGTAGTTTAATTGGTGTTATAAGAATATATAATATACATTAATGTCATAGTAACTCTGTCTGTTTGGCGGTCTGTCTGTTAACTTATCATGCCTTAAGCTTAACCGCTAAACTAAAATTTAAAACTATAAAAACCGCTAAGGCATGGAATAAGATTAATTATCATTAAATTATCACTACAAAGGTGCGACTAATCTAAAATAAAATACCTTCATAGCAAAGTACACTTTATAGACGAAGTTAGTGCTAACAAGACACATTCTAAAATGAACAAAAACAAAACAAAAATATCATACTTAACTTATTAACTAAATTAAAACACCACAAAGGAGGACTTACCTTACTTTGAATTATCCATCAACTGATTTACTCGCTAGTAATTTCTCAACTAGTACTTGTACGTAACACTGACTCAATAGATTTAGAACAACTTCCACTGATATATACATAAACAGTATTCAAAAGCTTTTCGCAATACCCTCAGTGCAAATTCTCAATAAGCTCTAGCTGAGTTGACCTCAGGAGTTGGTCGTATCGTCAGCGGAGAATTATTATTAATTATAAGCTTATGTAACTTCTTTTCTGTGTCCTAATTTATATGCCCTGATTATTTATGCTGTTTTGCGATCCGAAGTTCGTGGTTTTGAATCCGGCCATGCATCAATGGACTTTTCGAGTCGAAAAATGTACATACGCTTTAAACGGCGAAAGAAAACATCGTCAGGAAACCCGCGACTAGTCAACCCCACACGTATTGACCATTGTCTTTCCTGTCTTCTTCTTCTTTTCGTATCGATAACTCAACATTTTTAATGTACTTAAATTTAGACTGTCTTGGACCAGTAAGTTGCAAGTTCTACGCCTTTCTGTGTAGATTGAATGAGGTCCTCCCTGGTACAGGTAATTGGGCACCGTGGACATTGAAGCAGATGAGGCATATCCTGCAAGGGAGTTCCACAACCGCACTGGTCTTGAGAAAGGTGTAGCCCCATTTTATCATATTGGCTTTATGGAGATAGCATAATTATAGGATATGGCACATCAGTCTTTCCGTGACCACGAGCGCTGAACCGCACTTAAAACGTCGGGAAATAAAAAAAGGTAATTACGTAAGTAACGTTCCCGTAAACTCATTATAATTATGTCTACAGATAGCGAAAGTTTAAATCATACTATTTATTTTCTATTCCAGTTTGAAAAGAATATTTACTCGCTAGCAGTATAGCCGCATTTTCATATCCGCTATCAAAGCCGATAGAGTTACAAGATCAACTCGCTATTGCCACAGAATGCACTTAGATAAGTTCGGCGTCGGGACATGTGGGATATTGTACTATTCGAATGGCATTTGGATAGCTTTGATTGCGATTGCTGCGAAACTTTTGGTAATATATTAGGAAATGGTTTGTTCGTAGCTATTTGGTTTATATACACTGGCTTAACAGACTTTCCCGTCTATGTTTACTTAATGTTTTATTGCCAGAGTACTTAATGTTATAGACAGAGAATATTAATGTAAAGATATAACGTGGGTTCGAATCCGGCCGTGCATCACTTTTCGCATCGAAAAATGTATATGCGCTTTAACACGAACTTATAACGGTGAAGGAAAACATCGTGAAGAAACCAGTGAGCTCTCTAATAGCGTCGATGGGCTTGCAACCTGTCACGTATGGAAAGTTAGCTTCTGCAAGGTGTGGGAATATACCAAATATGTATTTGGACATACCTCTGACTACCCCCTTAGACATCTTCAAATGGATCTAAAAATTGCATTAAGATTTGAAAGAAATGTCTACCGCTCCCTGGGATACAGTCGTGATCATATTTCATTTCATTTTTTTTTCAGATATTACAGAATGAAATTAATAACGTATCACTTTAAACCAAGTATCATGAAGATTGGATTAACGGTTCGACAGTAAAGTTATGCCGCGACATACAAACATACAACGCAAAATCGCCCAAGTTACCACTAAGATCGGGATATTACTGAAATAAAAATATCGACAATTTAGAAATGTATAAATGTTTCAGACAGGGGAAACTGGAATTGAGTATGAGTACCTATAATAGTTGTAATGTAGGTATGTTATGCCCTAGTAAAATCAATTATAAACCTAACAACATTATAATTATAGTCTTTCCAATCGTTTATTTAACTTTTGACAGATCATGCACATAAAGTTTTATAATAATTTTTGATAAAATGTACTACAGGGAATACTGTACTGTCATGGACGGGATCCGCCCACTTAGAGATGTTTCATTCGTAATTATTGACAACTGGTTTTGAAATAAATCGATTATCGATTATATTAAAACATACAATAAAATTATTGTGATTATTTTTATATCAAATCACGTAAAAACCTTTATTATTTTGCATTAAAATGCCCTAAATGTCTCTGTTGTAATGCATAAATAATTTGCGTAATGAAAACAGTTCCATGGGATCGAATTTATTCGCTGAAAATTAATGAATCTAAAATAATCGTTTAGACTTACTGTAGGTAGTTGGTTCAAATAAAAAACATGTGAATGAACTGCGGTACCTACTTGTAATGAAAAGGTGCAAAATTTTGATATTCATAGTAAATAATGAGTGTGTTAAATCGATTAAAACTTCTTCATGAATAAAATCGATCGATAAAATAAATCGAATCGGTAACGGGTCAGGGTATCACTATTTGAGTCAGTATTACAGCTGTCAAAAGTTAAATAAACGGTTGGAACGAGTATAGGTATAAATTGTCGTGGCGGTAAGTTATGGATAGACCTCTCGGCTGCGGACTTCTGCAATCAAATTACTAAGACGTTTGCGGTGAATTTCCTTCTGCGATATTAAATTCAAGACAAGATCGTGAGAATATTTGTACGCACTGAGTTGTTTTGGCAAAGCATTACAATTCTTGAAAATATGTATTAAGTAAATAGAAAATGTTTAAAAGTAATTTGAAAAAGACACGTGCTTTGTTACAAACAATAAAATCAAAAAGGCTTTGTTTTCCAAATATTTTAAATAAAAGAAAATTTTTGCTAAAAGAATATTATTTGGATTCGATCCCTCGAGATACAAGCGATCGCCCTTTATAGTTAAATTAATATAATGGATTTATAATTAAATACCTAAGTGTGGTCACTATAACGAAATATAAAAACTATAATTATAAATAAAAATATTTAAAAAATCTAACTGCCTTACCCCATTGTTCATTCATTTCTAATTTTCAAAGTTAGTACGTAATTTTTTCTTGGAACTTTTATAAGGAGCTAGATTATAGAGACAACTTAATTTCAAAATTTTTGTTTCAACACGAATAAATGTCATATAAAAACTTGTTCAACCGTGTTTACTCTATTTTCAAATTTAATGAAAAGATAAAAGACATATTTCTCCATTTTAATATCTATTTGAAAATAAGAAACTTAATTCAATAATAAACAACACCTTTTTAAAAAACTTTATGATAAAAATGTATTGGATGATATTCACAGCGTTTTCTAAAGGCAGTGCGTACGCCGAAATCTTGTGACAAGCGTCAACATTTATCAGTGTCGCGCGACAAACGATCGCAATTAACATTCCCCAGCATTGTTAGCGACGGCGATGCCACGCTATTGTTGAACAGTTGTTGTAGATAAGAGCTGGCTGTAAAAAGTGTAGGTACGTGGAAGTTGTGAAGCTAAAGAAAAACATTCTTGAGTATTATGATTAATTTTCTTGGTTTGTTATTAGTGGTATTTTAATTACTAATAGTGATTGCTAAAATTTATGCTTAAAGATATTTTTTGAGCAAGTAACCTAAATGTGACTATAAATATATTTTTAAAATATTTGTTTTATGAAAAGTTCTACAAGCTAGCCCTAATAGTTCTACCTAGTTCTATCCAAAGGGTATATTATAATCATCATCATGACTCACAGCCCGATCTAATCCACTTCTGGGCATAGGCCTCTCTAAGTTTATGCCATCCACTATAAGGTTCTGCACTAGTCACATCCGTTGACGCCCCTCAACGTGCACTATGTCGTCGACTACTACTACTACTACTACTGCCACTAATACTACTACTACTACTACTACCACCCACTCTCTCTTCAGGTCGCAGTATACTACAAATACCTCCGAATTTGTAGTATACTGCGACCTATCTCCTGCTCTACAATAATTTGTCAGTCTCGGTTAGTTAGGCTGATGTTGCATGATGGATGGATGACATCAATGTCGGCCAAATTAACACTAGAACTCATTTAGGAATGCGCATAAATCTTATAAATTACAAAACTAGAACCAATTACGTTTTGAAAGCCCTAGCGAGACTAACCTACATCTATATTTAGAGTTTTATTGGGAACACGCAGAAATAAAAACTACCTGCGAATTACAGGTTAACTTAAACAACTAAATTAATAAAAATGAACTCTGTATTACATCCAAAATAATAGACTAAATAAAGACAGCGTTCAGGTCACCGACCGCAGGTAGAGTGCCCAAAAGGCTGGCAGCGTTCGATTGTTATCTTTTCTTTCTGGTTGTTTTATATGTATAATGTGTATGTATTTAAAAAAATATATATCTATGTAGTATAACAGTCCTCTGGTTACCATAATACAAGCATTAAGTTGCTTAGCTTGGGACCAGATGACGCCGTGTGGAATGTCCAGGGGTATTTATTTATTTATTTATTTATCCTCTGTCCGAGTTAAGCACCAGCCCTTTGGTCATTGGTTTCGTCTCTTAGCCTCTTGGAAATTAATTAAATGAATTATTACATTATACTATATATTATTATATGTCTAATTTATTTATCATCATCAGTAGAACATAATTGTAAATGTAAATTAACTCGATGAAATCTCATTACCTGATTTTCTATTGTTATCCCTAACACGTTCATTTCGTGTAATGCCCTAGAGGAATCAAAAACGTTACACAGAATGCTTCAAGAAATTTTCACGTCAAGCAAAACACTTTTGAGTTATTCCTGTTCATGTTCTACCACGATTAACGCCCGGTTCCTATATCCAACTGACAAATGACCGTAGACCTATAGTCATAGCAACGCTGTTATCTGTCAAAAAGTGTCATATAAATTGTATTAAACAACGTTGCTATGGAGATAGTTGAATATAGGAACCGGACGTGAGTGCTTTTCTCAGTAGGAAACTGCAGCAAAAATAAACAAGAATCACCCCATAAATCGAGTTCCGAACCAGCTCCAGCGTCGATTCGTCAAGCTATCGATAAACCACAAAATAAAGTAACTTTAAAAGTGCTGTTAATAAGTCCTGGACTGCGAAGTAAGCACTAGTTTTAATGGTGAAAATCCTTAATAGATATATTTGCCAACAAATATCGATACGTTTCTCATTACATGATCCACGCTCCACGATTCTGAATTAAGGATCGTGGGATCGCCGATCCATAAGGGATCATCCGACGCGGATCCGACTTTTATACCTAGTGTGCGCGATCCAAGTTTCCATCACCTGTATATTTGGATTACGTTCCTACCGCGAGCGATTTAAGCGCGTTGCATCAAAGTAAAAGTATTTAAAGACCATACAAACATTTGTCCAGCGGCAGCGATCGAATCTGCAACCTTCACTGAAGTCGCTATCAAGCGCCACAGATTAGTGCTAAGAGTAGAGAGCGACCTGTTTAATGTCTGTTGTTGATGTTCTTAACGAAAGCCATCGTTGCTCATGCTGTAGCCAGCTTAGTCCTCATAGATTGTTGAATACGTTTTACGTGGTTACAGAATGGGTGGCCGCTAATGGAGTTAACTAGTTAGCTTCGATTATAATAAGGATTAAGGACATTATAATAGCACACGGGAAATTACTCACGTAAAACTATCGTCGACCGCGAGGAGTGACCACACTCATACCCAGATGAAGATTCTCCGGAAGATTCGAAACATTGTCGGTATCTAAATCGACGATAGTTTTACGTGAGTAATTTCCCGTGTCCTATTATAATGTCTAATACAACTCACGATAGTTTTGAAAGTGAAAAGAATTAAGGAGTTAATAGGTAAAATAAACAATAAAAACAATGTTCCATGTTATTTCGTATTATATCTATGGGTTTCGGAAATGTGATGATCCTAAAAATATTTACAATCTGAAAGTTTGCAAGTATGTTTGGATGTTTGTTTGTTTGTGCAATCACACCGTTACCGCTAACCCTTTTGATTTAAACTTATATAAGTACTTATAAACTTAAATATCCTTAGACATTCCACACAGCGCCACCTAGTGCCAAGCTAAGCATTGTAATGCTTGTGTTATGGTAACCAGATGACTGATATACTACTTATATATAAGAATTTTATTTGTATTTCCTTCACAAATTTAATAGACCACTACCTTGGACCATCTAACTACAGATTCAATAAAACCTTTTACTATAAAATCGGCCCCAGCCCCTTTATAGTGCAATTTATTTCTTCATCAAAATAAACCTTGTGTTCTTCAGCCATAAACTGAATGGTCATCGCTTACGTCCACTTTACAACCCCTATACTTAATCAACCCTTTGATTAAAACAGAGGATTATGCTCTTTATAACAGCTATAAACTTCTAAACAGAATTGACCATCTAGGTTTAAGAGTTTCGCTAAATGAACACTTTTGTGCTAGGAGTATTAAGGTGTGGACGTGAGTGTGGGTACGTTTTTATTGTTATTATGATTTAGCGGCTCTTATACGAAATGAAATAAAGTAGAGAATAAATTTTTATTTTGGCCAATAAATACAAACAAACATAGGTTAGTTCAGATGGTTTACTCGTAGTAGGATTAATAAAATTGTATGAAAGGATTATTAAAATGTTGTTGCCTGTGACCTTGTTAATAACATTTGTCAGATATTTTTAATAAACGATATTATGGGATTTTAATTCATATTTTGAAAAAAACTGGTAGAAAAAAACCTTTAACTAATAAAATTAAGCTGACTTGTACTTCAAAATTCCTTGCAAAGTTACATTTTTATGTCCAGTGTTTATTGACAAATTGCATGCAAATAAATTCGTATCGGGCGGTTAAACCTACAGTTTATTTTTACGATAAGTGGCCATTTTAAAAATTAAATTGAAAAACCATTCTACAGAGTCATTTAGATAAAAATACGGGTTATCGAAACAAAGATTGTTTGAATTGTTGACTGTTAATATAGGAATTATATTTATTGTTGTTACAAGTTACAAAGTGTATATTTTCTAAACTGTGTTTAGTATTTCTTTATTATTTGTTAGCAGAATGTTTTATAATAAGAGCGATTATTTTCTACAATGCTTTTCAAAATAAAACCTAGGATTGTAAAAAAATACTGACACAGTATAATCTGGAAACATACTCGTAACTGGAAGGAAGAGCGCTTGCAGACCATCTACCCGATCGATGGTCCGAAGATATTAAAGCCAAGGGACAGACTGGACCAGGAAGACCAGTGACAGAGCAGTGAGGAAGAACATTAGAAAGGCATACGCCCTGGGGGGTTAGCGCCAGTTTATCGTAGTATTACAAATGTATGAAAATCCAGTGCAGCGTCTCCCCCGTTAACTTGCGTGAACTAAAAATTCCATACATTTAGAATACTTGACACGACACGAGGAAGATTACTATACTACACAAAGAAAAATATCTTATTAATAAAATTCCAGTGTGCGTAGATGTGTCCTTATTTTCCTACAATTTCATATTTTTTTATTTCTTGGACACTTTTTGTCATGATTTGATACGAGTAGATATTGCCTTGTAGATCAATAAAAGGTACGTTAGTATTATTATACAAGGTGATTTTTTTAATTCACTTAACTCTTTACATTTCTTTCCTCAACTCTAACCGTTTCAGACTTAAACTCAGTGGTTCTCAAAAACAGTAATATTTTATTGCTTGTGATCAATACACACCATGATTTAAGATGATTGTTTTGGCAAACAATAGTGACTATTCGGAGTGTCGCAAAAGCTAAACTAAACTAACTAAAATTAATGCCATCCTTTTTATTCCGATCGCTATGAAAGGGACGGCAACATTTTTGATTTTTTAAGTTTAGCTTTTGCGATACTCCGAATTGCTACTAATATTATTATAAGCTAAAGCTAAGCTAATATTAGCTAAAAATTATCCGATATCCACATAAAAGAGAATAATTTAATATCTTTTACCAGACAGCCACAAATATTTAATAAACCACGCGCTAAATACTAATTAATCGCGAACAAAGTTTGCTCCCTCATGCATCGTTTGGATGTGACTTTTATTTGCGGTCAACTTAACTAACCTAACTAGATTAACTAAAATTATAGACTGAAAAATAGCTAGAAAAGTGTATAAAAACAAGTGGCAAAATTTTAGAACTGACTTCAATTTCGTAAGAAGAGAGTAATTTCCTTCACTCTCAAGGTGCATTTCTGTTCATGATTCCGAAGATACTCATTTTTTGTAAAAAAAAATTGTGGAACTACCTCAGAGTATAAGCTTTTTCAAAAAAAAAATTCAAAATCATTCCAATATTTTAGGAGTAGGTAATCGGTGAGCATACATTATAATTGGATACAGTTATGCATAACCAGTCCAAGCGCCAAATTTCATTTTTTGATTTTTTTGCATTTTTGTAACCTCCAGCACATAATTATTTTCAGATCTTTAGGTTTCAGATTTTTTACAGATCATTCAGATTTTTTAGATCCTATGAAGATTGTCTAAGGGGGTAGTCAAAAACTTATTTGGTACATGCCCACATTTTGCAGAAGTTAACATTCCATACATGGCAGGTTGCAAGCCCATCGACGCTACTAGAATGCTAACTGGTATCCTAACGATCGATGTTTTCCTTCACCGTTACGGTATTATCACATGAAATAATAAAAAAGTTGTTTATTAGCCGAGTTCACTCATTATTTATATTCTAGTTTACTACCTACAAAGCGCCAGCAATATTTTTCAGGAAACTATGACCGTTACATTGCTGTCGTAAAACTGGAAAATGAAATACAATATTTTCATTTTTGAGACATTGTAATATTAAAATATATACGCGGATTTACAGTTATGCATGCAATCATTGCTTCCTTTGTTACGAGAAAATTTAAAATCTACATTATATCTATACTATACTACATCATTTTTTTTTCATAGTATGTAGGGCAGATTAAGCTTCGAGTTTCATCATGACGTTTTCATTCGCCGATTATAGGTACTCGTGCATTATTAATTTTGCGAAATGAAAAATATACAACGGCTGGAATTCAAAGTCACAGTCTTTGGATTAAAAAACCACCTAACTGACACGACTCTCAAATAAAAATGTGAGGTTAGAAAACGTCAATTATTTGACGGTGCCCTTATAGCCTGTTCATACTCCCCCGGATTGCTTGCGAAGTTGCAAACGACCGCGAATGACACAGGAGTATTTAATTCATTCGCATATTCTTCGAGGGTTCATATTATGATTCGCGCCTTGTTCCCGTTTTTGGTCGACAAATATTTTGTCCAGTGGAAAAAGAATGCGAAAATCTCTGTGGTGTGGATGGTTGACAGTTTCGTGTGGCGGACTTCGCGCGCAAACCTCAGGTAAATGTGAATAGGGCTATTACTCATAGTTATGTGACGGCCATGGTGTTCTTCAAAACTTTGGCATTATAACAATATCATACTCGTAAACATTGCAGCGGAACTGCAGCCGCTCTTTAATGAGGATGTAATGAACTTCCCGCAGACAAGCCATAAGCTACGCGCACTTTATTGTGTAATTATTTGTGACTATCATACACATACACTCATATGGCTAATAAAAAAATATATGAAATATGATCACGACTCAAGACCGATGACAAAAATACCCTAACATTTTTGATATTTAGTTCGTTACTTCCTAGCTCTTGTTCAACATTTATTATTAAGGTTTTCATCTATGCAAATCAGTGAAGTAGGGTACTGGGTGACCCGTAATACACCTCTTCCCTGGGTAACTTGCATGAACTAAAAAATCCATACATATTGAATACTCGACACGTGAGCGAGGATAGATAACTATGTTTAACAACTTTTTATCAGCTTATTTATTATTATCAGTTATTCCTTCACCATAAGAATATTACCATCATAAAATACATAAAACCTTATTCGTACATTACCTTTGTTCATGGGTTTTCTGCAGGCTTCATAAAGGCGTGCTTAATTAACCGCAACGTACCATGATTGGATGGTTTTCTTGTTAACACGCTATGTATCCATACAACAAATGAGGGTTTTAAGATAATCTGGATTTTGACGGAGCAGAGAAATGTTTATTTGAATACTTCATGATTGAAAATACAAAATATTTTTATCATCATCGTGACCAAGCCGTTTTAACTTCAAAATAATAAAAGACCTTTGTGTTTTTGAAGCTCCATATTCATCAGACATCAAGTATCAGATATTAATGAAAATCAATGGGACTGGATGAATACTTTAAAAATATAAAATATATTATGTGATCTCACTTTCTTCCTACTAAATTGCATTAAATAAAAAAACCCATCACTTTAAGATTAAAAACGTTTTATTACTAGCAACCTAGCAACTATACCTAATGTAAAAATTAATTTTGAATCAACAAATTACTAAAAATCTTTAACTATAGGTACTTACCTGAAGATTGCGTCTGAAAAACAACGTTAAGGTGATTCGTTTTCCATAGAAAAGTACATTTCCATTTACGGGCGAATGGAGCATAACCTTACACTCAAATTATATCATTTGGCATTTATTATGATGTTTATTCGCGGCAAATTATATTTACTAGATAAAAATAGTATAATAATCGCATAAATCAGTCGAAAATTCAGTTCAATTTTGTTAATGTGTGAGTATACACCGACCTCACACTGACAGTATCGTATGCTAAGTTAAAAGTTTAGTTGTGTGTGTGTAATGTGTGCGGCTACGTTGCCAGCTCGCTATGCTCGTTCCGTACACTGTTGCCGTTCTTCTCGGCGATCACGGGGATCCTCAAATCGTCTTCGTTGGGGAGCTTGTTTTGTTTCTGCCATTTTTACAAAGGTGTTGCCAACTTTGCACTTTTGATGCTAATCTGATAATATTTTCATATGCGTAGCCCCATTTGATTATATTTATAAATGATAACTTACCATTATGTCTAGCTTTATATCGTTATTATAGGTAATTTTATTGGAGAAACGTTTCTATTGAGCATGCAAAATATCGCATATGATGCCGAAATACAAAAACCGTTTAAAGATATACCTATTATATAGGTACTTACCTATGTTTACTTACTTATTTATTTTGCTGTCGAAAAGGTTCTAAATTAAAGAAAAAGCAACCAAAACCGTAAAATAGCGACTAATTCTTCAGAAAAAAAACTTTATTTTTCTTCTCCTTTAAAATTTCAGTCAAATATTTTTTTTTGTCTAGTTACGTATTTTTTTATAAGCCCGATACATAAAATTATGATTTTATTTCACAGAGTATTTTGTCCTTTGTACTTGTTGCATTAAAGCACTTATCGAGTTGGTAACCCCGTTCAGCATAGGTACAGCATACCAGACATGACACGCACGCATGACATGACTTGTCTTGTCAGTGTAAGGCGTCCGTTACATTTACAAAAGTTTTCTTTCGTGGGATACTTTTATTTGTGATTAAAATTAGTAAAAAATTGCAATATTCGATTTTAGTGGTTATCTGTTCGTGTTAGTGCACCGATAGAAAATGGAGCCACGAACTTCCCGAAAAGACTATAAAAATCACCAATCTTCTGGTTCAAGAAAAAGTCGCAAACGAGTTCAAGGACAAATGAAACGCTATCACGGAGAAGTAAAAAGGTAAGAAAGTATTCTCCTACTGATCTGTAATCATAAGTACCTACTCATTACAATTATATTGAAAGTTCGGTCAGAGAATCGTCTTAGGTTTTGTTTTTGAAAGTATGTATACCTAACCACTTTTTTACTTGTTGCAGTCGTAATGAACTTCCCATTGTATATTGACAGCAATGGGAGATTACAAATAAATAAAATACACAACTATTACTATCAGGTAACTATTACTATAGTACCAATTACATGCTGTTGATGCATGCAATGTTGATCACCTGCTGTGCTTTATTTTACTGTTTGAACATATTTTTACACGTACCTACCTATTTTTGTTACAGATCCAGGGGCAACTACGGGTTTCTCAAATGAAGAAATGTTATTTTGTGGGCTATATTTCTCCAGCTCATGATATTACAGTCCTAGAAATCGAGCGTGACGAAAATGTTATTTTGGACATGTTACCTAAATTGGTATCATTTTATAAAAATTCTGTTTTGCCATAGCTGGTATTTCGAAAAGTAAAAAATAATCAAAACTGCATAGATGTTTCACTGTGGTAGCACATTTATTATTATATTATTTCTTCTCGAATAAGACTTCTCAAATTATTGTTTTATATAAATGTTTATAATTATAAATGTTATTTTACAAATAATAATGTATGTAGGGTGCACCCCTAGCCTAGCCTTATTTAGTCTGTAACTGTAAGATACTCTGTGAACGGAAGTGAACCCGCACTACCGTACGCGTTCACTCCCGCCCCCCGCGCTGTCCAATTCGGCAGTTGGAAAATTGTACTGAAGCTGAGAGCACGTCCTCGCTACATGTATTAATAATAACTGCAATAATAAAAACCTGATTTTTATTTAGAACTCGCACAAAAATACATAATTATATTTCACGACTAAAATATCTCATTATGTATTTGCATAAAATTTCAAAAATATAACAAACTTAAAGTTCAAACAGTACGTCAGTTTAGAGATTCGAACCCGATACCTTTCAAGTACAGGCCAAGACGCTAACACACTCGGCCAGTTTATGCTCTGCTAAGCGGGCGAAATTTACTAACGCTTCCGTTTACGATGAAATCTTTGTATGTGTGTGTGAGTCACTTGCGCGCCGCTTCGCCGGTGCTAAATGCACAAATAAAGTGATTTTAACACTTAATCATCTAAGTATTGTTAGTTACATCAAAAATATTACGCTACTACCGGTAAACACTTTTACTTCCTAAAAATTTGTTCTATTTTGTTGAAAAAAAATAAAAACGCTCTATCAGGACATTAACGCCATCTAGTGGCGCGGCAGTGCCTAGCTGACCTTAACGTTCCACCTTAAAGGCGTCTACTAAGTTAGCGTAATTAAAACTGTAATCTTATGACGAAAAATAAAATGACTAGCTTAATGCTGCAATATTAGCACGATAAAAAGCTCTTGCTTTAAGGACTAAACTGGGCTTCGCAAAATTTAAAAGACATGAAAACACACTTTTTTTTAAACCAACTTAAATTTATTAAGAAGGAATAAATTTCCTGCTCTCTCGAGGTACATTTCTGTTCATGACTCCGACAAACCTCAAAATATTTTTATTATACAACCTCGGGAGTGTATCATGTGTTACTTCTATACTCTACACTGAAACTTTAGGTAAATGTTCTAATTATGATCACTGTTTATTAGTTTTTTAACATGCGTAATGCAGTAGGCTTGTCCTAACTTGAGACATAAGCTCACTTTAAGAACTGGTTTATTAAATGCTGGTTCTTACAAACTTGAGTTGGCCACTTACTCAATACGAACTTACTTACTTTACAATCTTTTTCTATATCTTCACATAGTGTCAATTATGATGATGTAAATCAGTGCCTGTTTCATCGTAAGTGGCTTTAAACATGCGTAATGCAGTGGGCTTGTCCGCGGATAATGCATCGTGGCGATCTATCATTTATTTCAACGTCAGAAACCCATTACTCGTGGCCCTTGGTGACACAGAGTAAAATTATCAGTGAAACCTATAGAGGCTTACCCGATCGCTGTTTTTATGGTGTGATATGGATCATTTGTCTCTAATAAACAATTTGATTACTAGTAGTTCGCCCCGAACGAGATCTCGTGCACCGTTGGTTGGTGGTTTATTTTGTACCTACCATTTACGTCACTGTTGAGTTGACTAATTGATTGTTTACTTTCTGGCTGCTAGACGTTTATCGAGTTTTTATTCAAAGTCCAATCTCAATTGTCAAATTAAAAATACCAGTGGTCGTATTTTGATACGCAACCATGCATGATATGCATGCATTTGAATACTGAGAGCTGTGGATTTTGTTTGATAAATAAATAAATATTTAGAAGAAGGGCTTTAAGAAACTACGGTTTTTACAATGATGTATGCACTGTGGCTCCTCGTCGCGCCAACTCACACTATCTAAGCAAATACAGTAATGGAGTCGACGCCGAGCGATACAGTTGACGTTAATAAATATTTCGAGGTGAAAGAGTTACGAAATAGCTTTTTCACGTTTTCGGAGAGAGCTGTGAGAAATGCTGAAGTCAATTCGTTTTCTTGTGACAGAAGTATTTACGTATGTATTTATTTTTGCTACGGTCTCGCTAAAGTACACGTACAATGTAACCAAAAAACGTCACATCATTCAGAACGTCTATAATTTCAGAGGTACCAGAATACTAACTTATCTTTGATTCTATCAACAGTGGCTAATTTGTTCTATCAATTTACACACAATTTTATCCTAGAGGCTTAACTCTTGAAGCTTTTTCAAAGTGTGCCTACTACTTACTACCCACACTTACTTTCTACTTATAGTTTATTAAAGATATTGTGCTAAGTTACTCCTACATATCTAAATTAATATTTGGAAGATATCATTATTATTTTCCATTCGACATGGGAAAAGTTAAAATCTCATCGTACATTAATTATCGCGCATAGTTTTTGAGATTTTAATTAAAGTTAACTATGATAACCTGATTAAACTTTTTAATAAAAGTTTGAATATTATCAAAAGTTTAAAAATTAAAAGATATAAACACCAAAAAGGGGATATTTACCATGATTCGTGAATATTCCGTTTTTAGTGTATAAAATGTTCAAAACCATATTCAATACCAACCACTGTCCATGAAATTTTCACGTAATAACATGGCAAATTCATGTAAAACCTTTACAGTAGAATCACCTAGTTTTAAGAACGTGACATGTCCAAGTGGTCTATAAACGATCGTACTGAATAAATACATTTTGATTTGATTTGATTTACAAATATTTTTATATCCAGAAAAAATCCATTCAATCATGGGCAGAATTCAAACTCGCAAATTGTTGAATAGAACCAGTCATTTTAAACAATAAAGACTACGTTCATCAACGTCACTAACATCGTAATTGATGTTTTCCCTGAAATTTTCACAACATCAACCTCCCTTTGCCCAGTTTCAGGCATTTTATCACCGACTCAGGCGTCATTGTCAAAAACGGTCCATAAAAAACGGCTCTAACGTTTTTAGGCTGATTTCTAACAAACGGTTAACGAAATAAAACGGCTGCTTTAAACCTTGCATTGACATGAAAGAAATGATGTAAAAACTTAACATTTTACCTTTTTCTAGTTAGTATTGGACGCTACAGGTTACAATTTTTCACGTAACAGCTATTAAAATACTAACTTCTTTATTCTTGATTTTTTCTGACTCTGTTAAAAATAGATTTTACATACAACATAAAATCACGCCTCTTTCCCAAGGGGGTAGGCAGAGATCACGGATCTCCAGTTGCTATGATCCTGACACACCTCTTTCGCCTCATCACTCTCATTACATTCTTTGATTTTTTCTGACACTGTTATAAATAGTTTTTATGTTTCAGAAACCAAAAATCAATTGAAGAATCTTCGACCATTGGGTTAAAAGTCAAAGTTGCACACACTGCCCTTATTGTCCAACAGAATTCATTATTACTTCTGTAAAATGTTAGCATGCACTAAAAATTTAATTGGACCCTATCTCTGACTACCAATTAAAAAAAAATTATAGGATCGCAAAATGGTTCAAGATCTGAAAGAATATGTCTAACTAAGCAATACATTCTCATTCAAATTTAGTTTTATAATGCCATCGACAATAGAAATGCGTTCCATAAACATGGTTTCAGTTTCTTGAAGCCAAAGGGTAACGATTGACATTTTTTATCTGAGAAAGCTATAAAACTAGAAAGAAAGAGACGAAGGTCGAAACATAAACCTCCCCGGTAGTCTATAAATAAAAACTTCGGACAGAGGCGAAACAAAAGTTTTGCTAAAACAATTACATCAACAACTTTGAAGATTGAAAGGGTTCGCCACTTTTGACCGAACTTTTTATCATTTTGATTTGATCGTTTCGCTTTAAATCTCAGTTTAGTACGATAAAATTGTATTCTTTTGGACATTACTATTAAGAAAGCTTTAGAGGTGGATATTTGGTTGCAGTTAAGTTTGCCTTATTTAAAAACTGTATTGACTAAAACTTTAGTTTTATTCTCATTGCTGAAGACCGTTAAAGGTGGAAAAGGGTCGGGAAGTCTTGGTCTTGCAGTGGACGATACAACTAGAAATAATAATCAATATTGAAGAAATTATTTTTTGCTTTGTAACTTTCAAAACAAAACATAAATCAAATACACCAAAAAACCCAGAATCTTCGGCTCAAAAATCAAAGTCCTTACCAACCGCCTATAATTACTTTCTATATAGAGACATAAATTAAACAGCGTACCTTCTTAAAGAATATAAATTATAAGCCCGGCAGGTAAGCCGGTAAGTCGTATATACAGCAGCATAAAAACGCGAATCGGCTGACAAAAGCCTGCAAGGTATAAAAATTACATTGTAAAGCATACAAAACGCTAGGTTGCGGTTGTAAATCGACGTGGATACAAGGGAGAAATCCTTTTTACGAGATTTACCGACGGGATTCGGTGGGTCGTTCCGAAGCTACGCCTGCTTGGATTTGTGCTTGGGCTATGGTATAGGCGTTCTGTGCATCTATTCCTACTGTCCCCCACTAAGAGGTAAAAAGTTGCATTACTTACACCAAAATACATAGTGTGAGAGGACGTTGATCTCACTACTTAACCAGGAAAGGAATTCTAATGTCGACATATAATTCTTATGTCATAATAAGTGCTTTAGCAATATCGTTCTTATGTCGTAATAAGAATAAGGTGCTAAATTATTGTCCGAATTTAAAAAATACTTCTATCAGCAGAATTTCTCGAAACGGCCATTTTAGTCCCCCGGAGAGCTCAACGCTAATGTAATTGTCTAGATAGTTTTCTCTTAGACATCAAAATGTAAAAACCATTTGTGCATTACTCGTAAACAGGTTTGAATAAAAATAATTTGATAAAGTCCTTAAGATATTAAAAAATTGAGTGTGCACAGCGATCTCAGTAGTATGTTTCCAGTCAAGTCAAAACTGAGCAACCTTCTCCATCGTCATCAAATTGTAAAATTACTAGTCATTATAGATAGGATGATAGATTTAGGGAAAAAATCCGTTGCCCTATAAGGATAGTAACTTTTACAAAATAATTTTTGCCAATAATAAGCAAACAGAGGCCCTAGCCATGTTACATTTCGACAATCGCTTTCGATTAGAAACTAAAAAAAATGTATAGAAAGTGACATTCGAAGACGAAAACTCGAGCGATCAGAAATGTCAAATCAAAGGTGTAGCGATGATAGAAATCGAATAGCTTCATAGCGAATGCCGGTTGGCTATGCCCTCTGGTTACGCTTTTCACTTATACCATATGCCAAACCAAAGGTCTCAAAGACCAAAGGCGAGGCTCAGATGTAACAAAGGCACTAATAATAATCTCATTCCTACTCCAGGAAATATCTGATTTAAGGCTAATAATGTCGCCGATCTGATTTTTTTCATGCAAATTTTCACAAAGGATCACAAATATACTTCTCTATTTGTAGTTCTGGCTTTTTGTTTTGTAGTTTAGTAGGGTTTTGTAGTTGTAAGGCAGGACTTGTGGAAGTAAAGAGTAGGTACAGATAGATGTTTATACTCTAGTAAGGATAACCGGGAGTTATTAACTTGATAAGTGTAATGTTATTGGAAGTCTGTTTATAAAACGTGTGCCAAAACAGTATGAGTGTGTAATGTGATTTTTAAGTTATCTTCTAAGTTACAATTTTTATGGACGTAAAGGCTTTTTAAAGCTCAAACTGTTGCTAAATCTATACCCATTTATTTTGATTAGTGACCAGAAACTGTTCAAAGTACCTACTTACGTTATACTTCAGCCTTATTATTTTTGTTGTTTTTTATATAATTTTCTCAATTATTGGAGATTTGTAACCACTTTCTTCAATATAAATTAAAGGAAACCAACCCCGTAAGAAGCAATTAAATTTAATGAGTGACATTTTGTTTACCACAGATAAAATAATAATATACTACATCGAATTTGGCAATAATAATAGCAGTTGCATCCAATTTGTTTTAATATTCCGTTCGTGCTTAAGTGTTCTTCAACAGCCGATTTACAATTAATAACCAATGGGGTTCGTGGAAGTCAGCGAACCACTTTTAACCAGTTTCCACCGGATTGATCCGAATCGACCCGGTGAGCAATACGAAAATTCTTTACGACCGTAGCCACTAAGTTAAAATTCTCACCGGTTGCCACCAGTTATTTAAACTGAGTATTGCTCTTACTATTAAAACTCTACGGAAAGTCAGTTTGGAAAAAGTTTTTACGAGATCGGATACGATAATAAAGTTTTCCTTTCCTAGGAATATGAAAGTTATAAGGAAATACTTTAATCTAGGTAACGCTCGATATGAATTCAGCCGTGAAAGACAATTTAATTAAAATTGGCATCACCTGGTGCATTTTTTTAAACTTATTGGTTTTTTTGTTTCTCAATAATTTGTTTCATTAATTCATTTATCAGCTATGTACGTACCTACTCTGTACTATTACGATGTTGATTGGATTATCGTATTATTATTTTATAAAAGATATAATTAGAATCGTTGTGACCTAAATCGGACCCTAGATACCGCTTATTCTATAAATTTGAAATAATATTAAAAAATAAAGTATGATCTCGACTGAATGACACTATGCTTTCAGATCTTTAACCGTAAAAGAAGAATAGAATAAAATAGTAAGGTGCGAGGTAAGAGGTGATTCAAACTTACTGTATGCTGACTTGGGACCGCGGGAGATTATTGAACAACGTTACGTGTTTTCCAGGATTCAAAATATAGAAAACGCAAAATGTAGGAAATGCGAAACGGCAAAATTTTATTTGCTTTTTTATTGTCTTCAATTGGGTATCGAACGACGATTGACGACCTCTGTGGCGCAGTGGATGAAAGACCGCTTGAGACGCAGAGGTTGCTGGTTCGATCCCCGCTGTTTGTATGATTTGCATACTATTTGTCTCGAATCCGGGTGTTTTCTACGTATTTAATAATAATAAAATGATTTTATGAAGTAAATATCAGGCATTTGTTTATCATAACGAAAGCGCAATTTTATTTGTTTATCTATTGCTAGCTGATGAAAACGCATAACAACTAATTGACGGTATTTATTACGAGAGTAATTACCATGTTATAATAACATACGAAGGTTTTAAAAGTGAAATATCTGCACTGTACCAAAAGGTAAAACAAAAGCCTTCGTCAGTCAGGTGTTGATTACGCCACGGTCGTCATTATTTTTCTCATTAGCGGCGACTGTCTGCGCCGATTAAGGGTGATGAGCGACCCTAAGGCCTCTTTCACAATTGACTGCAGATATGCATTATCTTTGAGCTTGTTACTTCGATTCAAATGTCTACCATTCAGAATCCAAAATTCTAAATGTATTTATTCAGTACGATCTGACACTTTGACATGTCACGTTCTTAAAACTAGGGGCTTCTACTGATTCTACTGCATTATGTTTGAATGTATTGTCAGTTATAGGTTTGAATAGTTTGAATTCGACTTATGATACGGCGATGATTTAGTGATAATGTTAATGGCCTTTGTTAGTCTTGTTAAGTTTGAAAATTGTGTGATTTTTTGCTTTGAAGAAAAAGAAGGCAAACCGTATTACTCTAGAGTTTCCTAAAAGTCAGTGGTCAGCGTTACTAGTAGATTAGTTGTGAGTCCGTCGCAAATTATTCATTTGAAATTAATTATGTTTATAAATAATAAATGGAAGGATATGAGGGAGACCTTTGCCCAGCAGTGGGACGATATAGGTTGAAGAAAAAAAAAAAAAATATATAAATATCCTTGGACATTTTACACAGTGCCATCTAGTTTCAAGCTAAGCAACTTAATTTTATGGTAACCAGATACATTTTTTTTAGAAATACCTACATACATAATATTATAGAAAGAGAAACACCCAGAGCAAATATTTTCTGTACATACAATTGCCTGTAGCGGGGATCGAACCCACAATCTCATACGTCTCAGGGAGGCACACGGTGCCACAGAGAACGCCATTGCCATTTCTCTTCAATAGTTCGAATACCTTGTTTTAATATTAAACATTTAGTTCCAATGCTTTGCCACGTGAACAGACGCGCTGGTGGCACTCTAATTATATCTGACGTTGGCGTAATGTCATAACCAGTAGAGGCAGAAACAAATTACTTTTATGCATAATGCAGAGCTCGTCAAGGCAAGCAATTAGTGACCTTTTGCACTTAGCTACTTTCAGCATTACGACATAATACCATAGACTTAGTATAGTACCTGGACGAGCAGTGAGCGTGCCGCCGAGAGGGACAAAAATTGCAATGAATCCATAGTTTCGTAGTACAAAATTCAGCGCATCAAGTTGCCGGCCATACAAAAAAACGGCACGCGATGAGGGACATAAGATCTAATGCTTTGTCTCTTTTACTCACAAGAATGTTGTAGGTATATATTCTTTTTTGTTTTTGTGTAACTGAGAAAGAAATAAACAGCGCTCTATTTATTACTTTCTCTAAGATACCTACACTCTAAAAACATTTTAAAGCAAAATGTAATTGAATTTCAGTCGGATATAATTTGATGGTTCTTTTACAAGAACATTTTAGAAAGAAATGATTAATGTTAAGATGTTAACATAATCCATCAACACTTAAACGAAAATAGATGGGTTGAAGTAGTTCAGATGTAATATCTACCCGCTAAAATTTAATTAGCTGTAATAAGACCAGTGGAATTAATCGCACTAAAAGAGGAAAGTGATTTTCCTCATACAATTTTGCTTAAAAATAAATTTAAAATAAATCTTAATGATATTAGTCTTTTTTAAACTTTTTGATCAGAACACATGATAAAACATACATTTACGGGTATTTATCGCTATTTTTATTTAATTTTAATTTTATCCCGACGTTTCGACTGGATTGCACCAGCCATGGTCGCGACAATAAAGGTAAATAAAGGTAAAATAAAGCTAAATAGCGATAAATACCCGTAAATGTATGTTTTACTAATGATATTAGTTCACCAGAGTTGGCCACTTGTTCATACGAACTAACTTCAAACAGCATAGCTCATAAACAATGCTTGTATACCGTCCCCTATTTTACACATTAAGGCGATGTACTTACTAACTTGCTCTTCTGAGACTCGTCTTGCTCAAGACAAAACTAGTTTTCAGACTGTGCTCAAGTTTGTCAGTCTGCACTCAACCTTATGCCTCTCGTTAAGAACTAGTTGCCATTGACAAAGTCGTATCGAAAACGCTACAAGTAACAAAACTAAAAATTTAAAAATATATTTTTTAAGTTTGTGCATTGAAAACTAACAAATCGCAGGTCAAGTATTTAAAACAAAATTAAAATGCGTCATTGTTTTTTTAAATTAAATTTTTTATTAGTTTCAGAAACTGAGAAACCGGGTGAAAATTCTTAGGAATTGAAACTTTTTTTGGGTATAGAAGTTTTATAAAAAAGCTACAACATTTTTAAATTCCAAAACCCCTATTTAGAATAATTTATGCACAGACGAATACGACCTTTCATCAGATGTGAAAAGACCGTATAGCGATAAGATTGTCACTTATCTAGGGGATTGGTGCCCGTATATTTGTGGTCTAATCTGTACCCTGCTTTAATGGTGATAAATGAGACTTCAATCTCCTGTGAGATATGACAGTTTCTTTTCAACGGAGTTTTTTAAGAAAATTCCCCAACTCTTTGGAGATGAAAAATTATTTAAGACAGTCAACCTCGGGAAATAATAAAAGGTAAATTACGCGATAAAATCCTGTAAATTTCTATTTAAAAGTATGAACCTCAAAGTGATTATATCAGTATACAGGCTGAAGGAAATATACTTCTTGGTTGCTTTATTATATTTATTAACTACTTATATAATAGAGGCAATTTGGAGTGTCGCAAAAGCTAAACTAAACTAACTAAAATTAATGCCATCCTTTTTATTTCCATCGCTATGAAAGGGACGGCAATATCTTTAGTTAGTTAAGTTTAGCTTTTGCGACACTCGGAATTGCCACTAAGGTGTGACTATTATTTAATATCTTACTTTTCAATCAAGAATTTTCAGCAAATCAAAGTAGATACAGATCATGACTTGGACTACAACTGGTTATTAATTAAATTAATTAAATTATTAATACGACAACAAGTTACTCTCTAGCTGCGACTGTGCGAGTGATACTTAGGCATTTTTATGAAGCTTTAATTTATGAAGTTGAAAAACTAAATTAAGTTGTGCTAAAGACAGTGAACATTTGATAGCTCGCTTTGTAAATCTGTAACAGAAAAAACATTAATCAATTATTAAAATATTATTTATTAATATGACTTCTCGGTGTGAAGATACTGTTAGTGTGGTATGTTGCGGTGTAAATGCAGCCGATCCGAATTCTGAAGATCTATGAGGGTAGTTTTACCAGTGATACAAAACTACCCACCCGCTACACAACGAAACTCAAATTGAAGCATACTCCAGTCCACCCGCGACCATGGCTATTGCAACATAGCCGAAACGTCGGGAAGTAAAGAAATAAGGTAAATAACGCGATAAAACCCCGTGATCATGTATTTATAAATATTAAAATATTGTTTGGAGTAGAGTTTAAAAAAAAAATTAAATCCTTGGACATTTTAAACAGCGTCATCTAGTTCTAAGCTAAGCAACTTAATGCTTGTGGTAAGCAGATGACTCATAGTACATACTTAGATATATATATTTTTTTGTAAATACATACATATTTTAGATAGAAATTCACCCAGGTAAAATTTTGTGTGTGCGTAAGTATGTAAGTGTGAAAGTGTGTGAGTGTGTTTGTTACTCTTTCACGCTCAAACGGCTGGACCGATTTGAATATTTGGTACCAGAATTGCTTATACCCTGGAATAAAGAATAGGCTACTTTTGATCCCGGTATTCCCACGGGATCTATTCACCACGGGTAAGACGAAGCTAGTTTAAAATAAAAACAGCCTTACCGTGCTTAGAGTAAGAAGGGAAAGATCATTTCCAAGGGCAGTTCTGATGCTAATCTTCTTGTTCATGTAACAAGCCATGATGTAGTATTTTTTCTGATCTTTCAACTTCATACTGGTCCAGTCAAAATGTAACAATGCCATGTTGATATTATTTGCCTGAAACACACATTTTGAAAATATAAAAGACTTTTTATTAAAAAAATGAAAAAAAAAATGAAATATGATCACGACTGTATCCCAGGGAGCGGTAGACATTTCTTTCAGATCTTAATGCAATTTTTAGATCCTTTTGAAGATGAGACTTTTTATTAATTTAGTAGAAATCGCCTACGCCGTAGAGTGAGCTACGCCGTAGCTTGAGACCTACGCCGTAGATTCTCTCACAAAAAATAATACAAGAAGAAAGTTTTATTTTATTATCAGGCTGTATTATTTTATCATAATCATATACTTAACGGTAAATATATTATTATTATTATTTTTTTTTTTTCTTCAAACTATATCGTCCCACTGGTGGGCAAAGGTCTCCCCCATATCCCTCCAACCATCTCATATTAATTATTTTGTTTTATTCGAATAGCTTTTATATAAAATTTCATCAAGGCTGTATTATTATTATATACTCGGAATTTGGTGTCCTTTAACCAAAGATATTAATTTTTACTCAAAAACTTTATATTTCTAAAGCTGACTGTCTTCGTGAATCTCAAAGGATTTGGTAAACCTTTGCACTGTACACGATTTCCGTCTGCATCCAATTGACACCGTTATAAAAGAATGTTCTATACGGTGTAAATAGCGCGCCATGTGCGTTTGATCGGTTTTCCAAAACTTAGTAAGGTACTGGTTGTAAGTTTGTAACTTATGCAGTAAACGCAATTTACAATTCATTTAATTTACTTTTAGATCTTGAAGTTAGGCAACTGGTTCACAATTTGGATGGGTGCAAGTGCTATTAAAACTGAGTGTTGCTATGCTACGATGGGTACATTAAATTGTCATTGTTTTTAACTCGGTAAGCCTTGGCGGCCTAAAAACTCCGTCACCAGAGTTGACCACTTGCTCATACGAACGAACAAATAACATTTTCTAAGTCTTTTTGCCTTGCGTCCAGTAAAGTACACTCCAATCATTTTATTTATGTTTTCAAAAATTAATAAATTAAAAGTTACTCGTATCTACGTGATGTTTGTATATACTCGCGACCAGCTTTATTAGTAGTTTCGAGTATCATACCGTAGTGCTAATCCTTTCGCCGAACCAGTTGTATGCGACCAATTCACAAACAGCTGGCAACATTACGGCTCCTACTTGCAGATTCAATTCCTAGAAAAAGGAATAAAACTTACCTATTGTTTGATATTAGTTTGAAATGCTGCTACGGTCGTTCAGAATCGTAAAGAAGCAGAATAAAATTGAAACTATATTATAGCAAAACTAAACTAGGTCTGCTGAGTTTTATTTTAAACCTGACACCAAAGGGAATATGTTTTAATTTACTTATTATACGTGATTTACTAAAACAAATTATTTTTGAATGAAAGTTAAGTAAGAATTTGAAATTCAATTAAATTCGCCCCATCAGAACTTACCTCTTTAATAAGCATCAAAAACAGACTTGTTTCAAGAAGAATTGCCACGATAGGAACCAAACATATCCACTTATACATATCGTTGAGCAGATTTAAGAACTCCATCGCTCTAACATGTAATATATAAAACTTCCTCAACGCATCATCCAACCTCTTTGCATATTCTTCATCACTATCTCCATACTTCTTCACATCTAGATACTCTATAGAAATCTCACTGGCTTCAAAGAAGAAGAAACACATTAAAATGAACCATACATCTACAGCCAGAAGACTGAAAGCAGCTTCTATCAGATAGTGCAAATGAATGATGAGACCGAGTTCGTAGTAAGGAGTGGTATTAGGCATTAAAGTAGACGTTGATCGGGATAGCGTGACTCTATTTCCATTGAAAGCAAACCATAATGCGATTAATAAGTAACTAAAAACTGGGATTACTATCACAAAAACAAGTCCCATCACTAGTCGTTTCAAATTCGTTGTAATTCTATCTTGTCTTTCAGGATAGTTTTTTATCAAGTCGTAGAAGTAAGTTTTAGCTTTAAAATAGTTCATTTGAAAGTTTTTGTGTTCAACGGCGAATAGAAATATCTTTAGCACCATTTGGGTATTGATAATCATTGTGAAAAAGCCTTCGATCATTATGTTAAGATTTGACGTATTGGTACACACATCGATCGTTCCAAGGGTTACGTATAACAGGAGTATGAAGTTTACTAATCTGTATATTCCGTATTTTTTCCAAGTCCACTCGGGATTCAATATTTGTAGTCCGTAAATTCTTTGCGCCAATAAAACGGGTTCAAGAATTTCGTCTATTTCATTTCTCACGCCAGCTGTTATGGAGTATTTTTGAAATGTTTCCTTTGAAATAAACCTCATTTTTGTGAAACGTTTTGACTTTCGAGTGGTGAGTTGGTGTTTTGCTTGACCGGCTTTATTTTAAGTACAGGCAAGACGAACAGTTTTCCAAATGTATTAAAGTATGTGACGAAGAGAAAAGTTATAACACGTCTCCTAAATTCCCTTCTCTAATCTACGACAATAATTTATCTGCATTTTTTTGCATAAATATGAATCTAAAGGAATTAAGGAAAAAGTTTTAAAATTTTGTTAATACTACTCACTAGGGTAGCGTTTTAATGGCGTAACAGCAATCATTTTGTAAATTCAACAATTGGATAAATAAAGACGATTAAAATCACCAATAAACAGCTAAACAGATTTAAATGTATTTTGGCTTTACTTTTTACAAAAACACATTTTATTCACTTCACGAGTCAGAGGATATTTTTTACCTAAAGTTCGAAGGATTGCGTGCATTGCAAAACTTTTTAGTAGGTATTTTTTTGAGTCGTGCATAGCGAGACTAGAGCACAGCGGGACTAACCGCTATTTTGTAAGAAAATGCCTAGTTTTAAGTAATTTTCAAACACTTCACTTCCAAGCAGTACAAGATAGTCGGCGTAGTTATTATCCAATCACATAATTAATCTTTCAACGCCTCACCGTTTCGCTGCCATTTATGCAATTAAGCAGCTGGATTTATAATCTTCACACCAATTTAGTCTATAACAGAAAGGAATAAGAGTGAAATATGCATGGAAAGTGAAAACAATTATTTGAATTAGTTACTTTCAGGAATTACTCATATCTAAAGTGCAGCTAATTTTCTTACGGAATAATTGGACTAAATGATTTAATTGTGTATATGCGTTGGTATTCACGAATGGTAATCATAGCATAATATATCTTATATATTACAATCGCTCCTTATCGATTCTGCTATGTCATATATGAATTGAACAGATCTTAGTGGCAACTTTGGCGATTTTGCGTTGTATGTTTGTTAACTCTATTAATGTACGTATTTTGTACAGTTAATGTATCAATAATCAATATACATTTGGACATAATAATCTCTTACTTCTATAGATTTAAGTATTAATGCAGAAACCGAATTATAATCTAATACAAGTTTGTTTTCCAGCACATATCCACTGTATTTGACTACGAAAAAACTCAAGTGTCTTAAAATGTAATTTGAAAAACCATGAGAATGCACACAAAGGCCACAATAGCTAACAAAGCCGCCCGGTCTCAAGAATGCCGAATGACGGCATTTCTTCTCGAAATATATTATTAAAGCGCTGCATAGGTAAACCTGCGGTTTCCTATGCGGAGATTTTGCGAAGCGGTTTCTATGGTAAGTTCAGCGAGTCAAGGATCTCTACATTATAATGTTTTGGGGAAAAACACAAATAAAATATGTGCAAGTCGAAACTGTGGGTCGAAACAGCGAAGCCTCATAAAACTGTAACACGTCGATGTCCTGTACATTAAAATTTGAGATATTAATAAAAAACTACTATAGGGGTCTTTATTAGAGCAACAGAAGCCAAAAAAAATTATTTTAAAATTTTGTCTGTCTGTCTAATGGATGTTTGTTCCCACATCACGCAAAAACTAAAATTACTGAATGGAATGGAATACAATTTTCGCCGAAGTATTGACTAAAGTCTAAATTAAAAAATTAGCGCCATTTCCGCAGGTTTATCCTTTTAAATTGCAATGGGGTGTCAAAGCTTTTATGGAAAGTAGCGTGTACAACAAGCAAGCGAAGCCGCGCGGGTCTACTAGTCTAAAATAAACTCATTTCAACCAATTACAGGTAAAACGTTGAAAAAAGGTAATTCTAGAAAATGTTTTGAACTGTTAGGTTCATTTCTCTGCCAGCTACAGCTACGGATAAAATGCCTTCACGTATTTAAAAATGCTAAAAGAATGCGCCACATAAGCGATTGTTAGTGCTGTAATATTACAAGTCATTTTCCATATCAGAGTGGATTTTGAATTTGAATTTGTATAATTAGATAGAATTATATAGAAGCAAGTAAATTTTTATTCAAATACTGAGATTGTGCTCAAAAAAAAAAGATACTGAGAAGCATTATTAAATGAACCTTACTAAACAAGGGTCTCTTGTTTATAAACTTAACAGCCAGACTAAATCGACTTTGTAGAACTTTCGTAGCATTTAATTAATTCGTAGCACTTCTACGAGCCAGAAAACTGCAAAGGTGAAAAATATAAACAGCAAAACATTTATTTATTGAAGTGTTGTAAATCTTACTCTTTTATCTAAGCCAAAGTTAAAGTCAAGATAACAATATCTACTGTTTTTTTTATTTGAAGTACCTATTTTTTCCGTTTTTATGTTATTATGTATTTCGTTGTGTTGTATTTTAATTATTTATTTCGATATACATTGTATTATTACAAATACATCTTAATTTTTTGCGTAAGTTTATTTTTTTTGCTGCCTTACATTATTTTCTTCGCTTATGTTTAGCAGTTTCAATACTTCTTACTGTTTGTTCCGGTCACTTGCGCTCTTTCCGCAAACACTTTATAAGGCCTTTATTTATAAAGATTTGACAATTAAATATGGATTTAATTAATGTTTTTTTTCTTATTACTCTTATGGCAATGAAAAGAAATAGCAACAGATTTAATAAGTAAAATAAGTTTACTAGTACAATATATGGGGTTAGTAATTATCATTTAAGCAATATCCAACATTTCATATGAATATACTACGCACTATGGTTAAGTGAAGCCAGGAAATTCAATTTCCTGCCGTACCCGCTATTTCCTTGGCACACTAGGCCATATTTACACAAACTTTTGCGTCAAAATACCGAACGACAATGACACTTTGTCAAATAAGTCCAGCTACTTCTTTTTACCAACAAAGAATTTTAATATAGATTAAATTAGTTCTATCGCTAGTATATATATTTACACTGAGTGTTTCTAGCAAATATACATTATACATAGGTCAACAGGACACTTGATATTGGCTCAACAAATCGGCATTTGCCGTTCAATGTGGGACACTCTTTTCTACATCCTTTCTAGATGATTAATACAGCATCCGTACACAAACAAACCCATTTAAGTATTATTCATACTGTTTAAAAGTCAAATTTAACTAAATTATATACATTTACCTAATGTAAAAGATGATTAAATTTACGTAATGTTTAGTTCTGTTCTGTCTACATTATTGTAATTACGGTTCGAATAAATAAAAAATATGTTTTTGAAAATAAATTCACTCATACGTAGGTACTAAACAATAACTTCAATATTTAACTGTCACATTAGCACAACTTTAGTAATATTTTTCTACTTATTATAAAAATTAAAAGAGACAGCAACAGGTTTGTCAGCCATCAGAGCTCTTGGCTGTTGTAAGTCCATTATTAATAACGACTTTTAATCAAATTTTTTTTTTTTCTAATCTACCTATTGGTGCTATATCTACTTTTGTTGTTTCACACCCCTAAATTTAGATTACCTGCCTACTTTTGTTAAAAATTATATTTCGTTGCCTAGTTCTCAATAAGTACCTATCTACTTCTTTCCTATTACCTATGTAAAGGGACATCTGTGACTCGCAAAAGGTTCCAACGGAAGATCAGCGTTGTCTTGTCTTGCGCAAACAGCAAATGCTGAGTTGGACGCCTATTTGGGACACATTGTGTTTTTTTTTTTTTTTTTTAATTATATTTCTGTGTATTGTTTTAGTTTGTGTGTGTCAAATAAATGCTTTTTCTTTCTTTCTTTCTTTCTTTCTTTCTTTCTTTCTTTCTTTCAAAATTGGGTTAAAAAAACACTTTTTTTATTCATTTTCTTATCGTACAGTGCTATCTTACCATTGTTTGATTCACAGTTTACGCAATTAAAATAAATGGCAATCAAAACTTTATTTGCTCACGCGAACGGTCCCTGCCTCTCAACAGTTAATAAAAGACGGCCGTTCGTAAACGGCCGCACCTATTCAGTACATATTTACAAACAAAATAACTTTAAGGTAGTATTGCATTATCGTTGTTATGGGTTCTATGAAGGAGTTATGACTCTAAAATTCTGATCAAATGATCAGAATTTTAGAGTCATTTTAAAAAGGTCTTAGATAAGACCTAATAATAAGAAAATCTAATGGCATAACACGTAACATAGGTTAGTAAAAAAAACATCAGTATGCAATGCAGTATGCATAAATTCAGTAACATAACTGTTAAAAAGAAACACCTTTTTGAATTTTTTATAATCACAAATCAGAATTGAAGTTAGTCACACCTAAGTAATATAGGGAAACCAATCTTAAGACACTTAGAAATAAAATTAAACTTATCTTACGGCCGTTCGTTCACGGCCGTCTAGTTAACCAAATCAACGAGCCTTCGGCTAAACCAGCACTTAGTAAATCAACCTTTTAATTCGTTTCGCTTTAAATCAAAAAGACAGGGTAATCGTAAAGGCAAAACCTCGCCTTTAGACATAAATTACACATTTAACAGCGACTTTATTGGCAATGAAAATTATTATTGCGCAATGTTGAAGGCAGAATAATTAGAGATATAGCTTCTGATTCAGCTAAGTTCCCTAAGAGTAATATTAAACATAGCTGTTTCCTTTTTAAACATTATTGATTGTTTATGTTTACCTAAATTTTTTCTACATAATTGATTTCTATAATAACTTCTAATTTTTAATTAATCTTTATTATGAATGAAAAATTTGATAAAAATTACCAAAACGCGGTAAGTTTTAATCTTAGAATTGATCGGTATTTTAAAGATAAAGATCATTTATTAAGATTCTTGAAGTTGTTTGCAGGGATCTTAGGGATAGTCAAAGGTAATATTTGAGTGAATAAATCACGTAATTTACCGTTAGTCTCGTTTTGACTTTGTGATTTCACACAATGTCCGCTAGAGAACAAAAAAATCTGGTAAACACTTTTACAAGACTATCTGTTAACAAACTACAGGTTTTAGTTAAAAAATCACTAGGTTTAAAGAAAAATCGCTAGAATTTTTATCTTAAATACAATCAAAAACCCTGGTTATGAATGTTAATTGATGATGTTCTCTGCAGCCACTAAATGGATTAGTCTATATATATATTATATAGTATTTGTCACTCTTTCATGCTCAAACGGCTGGACGGATTTGAATGAAATTTGGTACCAGAATTGCTTATACCCTGGATTAAAAAATAGGCTTCTTTTGATCCCACTATTCTTACGGTAGCGGGAACTTTTCACTGTGGGTAACACCGCGGGACGCAGCTAGTAAAATCATAAAGAGTTTTCAATCAGGCATTAGTTTATACAAAGATATTTAAGCTCTGCCCTATTATGTCGTCTCTACTCTAATAAGTTTTCCATTAATACATTAGGAGAAGTTCGCGACTCGGTTCGCTTCAAAGCCGATATTACATACGCCAAATACTTACACAATTTAATGATATGAATTTAATTAGTAAGGCGAAAGCTGTGTCAATGTTGGTCTTATCAACTATCTGGTAATTGTTAGACTAACACCAATAAATTGACATCTTATGCCGGGTTCCTATAGCCAACTAACGGATATCCGTAGGTTGGTCGTCAAAGCAACGTTGTATATTCTTTTTGACAGATAACAACGTTGCTATGACGACCGACCTACGGACATCCGTTAGTTGGCTATAGGAACCCGGCATTAGTAGACTTAGTAGGTACTTTGCCGACTACCACACGTATCCAATGAGTGCAAGCGAGATAAAATAAATAAATAAATAAATATTTGACGTAAAAGTACACATAATAAAAGAACAGTAAAGCCACCTGAGGAACGTAGTAAACGATTTATAGGTAGCTCAACTGAAGCCACTGGCAGACAAAAGCGTGCCCAAGGCACTGGCAGCATTGCCGCGGAATGGTAATGCTGATCCATTGAGCCAGACCTCGGTTAACGAGTCGCTTCGACTAGACGCCCTGAATCAATTTTTAAAAACAAAATGGTTACCCCACTGACCCAGAGTCTCAAATATATGAACGCTAACGAGATTTACATACATATTTGCGCATCTTGAGATCCTCAGCCTAATCTGCCGCAGCGCCAGGCTAAACTGATGTCCCGTATTGTTACAAAAGTTTATTTAACGAAGGTAATTGCAGGTGACTTGTGGACATCAGTCGTTCCCTATTTATATGTAAAGTCTATTATGATATACATGATATACATGGGCTTATTCATAAAGATTTGTCAATTTAATATAGATTTAAGGAATGCTTTTTTCTTGTTACTTATGCCAATGAAAAGAGATAGCAACATTAAAGCCAAATCTGCCGCCGCGCCAGGCTAAGCCGATGTCCCCAATTGTTACAAAAGTTTATTTATAGAATGTAATTGCAGGTGACTTGTGGACATCAGTCGTTCCCTATTTATATGTAAAGTCTATTATGATATATATGATATACATGGGCTTATTCATAAAGATTTGTCAATTTAATATAGATTTAAAGAGTTTTATTTTCTTGTTACTCTTATGCCAATGAAAAGAGATAGCAACATTAAATATCCGTTTTGGCTAAAGTAGGTTTACTAAACCAATATTGCTAAAAAAAAAAATTGAGTGAAATTAACCAAAGGTGAAATATAGTTCCCTCAAGTGAAGACTTTAAATAAGTATTAGTTGAATCGTCATTGGTGAAAATATGTAACAAGTTGTATAAAATATGTAATAAGTTTTGGTAAGGCGTAGGTAACCTAAGGGGGACAGAGTGCCTAAATTCATAAACATCAACAATGTATTATTGCGCAAACAATAAGTAATCCCTCTTGCGATTCAATTAGGCATCACTCAGTGCGATACCATCTCCTAATCTGCACTAATCGAGCAGGATTAGGAGATCACACCTTGCTGGTGTGAAGGCGCTTATTTAATCTGTACCGAAGCGTAAACAAAAAACCTAGTACGCACTTGTAAAAAATATATATTTATTTAGAAACTTTGGTTCCCGTGTTGCTCACAATACTTACCAAAATTTCAAGTAGCCTATTTACTATCCAGGCTACGATTACCCACAAAGTTTCAGGTAAGAAGAGCTACTGTTTTGGTTAAGATGGGATTTAAATAACAACATTGGTTTGTTTACACACTTTTAAACAAATTCCAAATTTATGTATTGTGTGTTTTGGAATTATTAAACAAAGCTTAAACCTAGTGATACCTAGTGTAGAACTGTTTAGCATTTTTATATTTTTCCTGATGGGCAATTTGTCGTTATCGACGTTCCGAATGTACCCTCAGTCATTTTTGAATGAATTATCTTAAATGCCAAAAAAATAAGAGAATTGATACTGCAGGAGACACAATCGTAAACCTGACTTCGTTTTAGTTAATAACACCATCTTTGCCAAGCCGTTGCAATGCAAGAGGATTTATTAACCATGTGATTTGCACAATGTTAAGATTATTAACTATAGTGTTGTTTGTTATTATGATGAGAACATAATTATCAGTAACAGTACTTCTCTTTTATTTCTCTTTCCTCCTTTTATTCCTAACATAGAAAATTTCTAAACGCATTTTGTCCGACTATACTAGACTTCGTCAAACAGGTTTTTTAAGAACGCAGCCTGATATCGAAGGTCTAATGGGAAAAATAATGGGAGCTTTTATCTGGCCTCTATCGGCCTCTGAGTGGCCTTATTACTGGCTCGTATTCTGTGGCGTTATCTCGGAGGCTGTATTAATGGCCACAGCTATTTGTGCCCGGGGCCAATGAGAAATAAATAAACCCGGAATGCTATTGTTCATTGTTTTGACTTTTTGTTGGGAAGTGATGAGATAAAGGGTTGCTTTGAAATAGATGCCGTCATTTAATCGTCATCGGTTTATGGGCTTTTATATTTCAGTTTTATTATTTTATGTTTTTTAGATGAGCTTTGATGGGCGAGTGGCTAATGGATTTTACTTTGAAAATTTTTATGCGAATAATCACGAGCTCTAACGGTGAAGGAAAATATCATGAGGAAACTAGTATGGTTTCCTTCAGCATCGATGGTCTTGCAACCTGTCACGACTATGAATGCTAATTTGACGCATACAACCTTAATTAAAATATAGAACCCTTAATAACGTGTCACTATTGTCCATTTTTAAAACGAATTAGCCAGCACTACGAAATATGGCCGTCTTAAGACGCCACCTGATTCTTAGCAATCCAAAGCTTAGACCAGATAAGACGAAAATTTATAAAAAATGTCCAATAACTTTCGCTATCATTGTTCGCAAGAAATAAAAAGTAATCGTCGAAAATTAAAAGAATTTCCAAAGCGATATCGTCTGTAATTACTAAAAGATATCGAAAGTACAAAAGTTTTGAGCAATATCTCGTAATTAACAGCTCATTTAACTAATCGCGGACAATTACAAGAACAAATTGGTAACTGAGATAAGGCAACGAGTTGATACTTTTAATCAAAACGGTTTGAAATATTATCTACATTTATCTAAAAACATTCGCTAAATTGCAAATTATTATTGTGTATTTTTTTTTGTTATTGAAGGTACTTATGTGAGACGTATTACCTGGGTGGGGTTGTGGTATGATTTTAATTCTAAAACTGATTCAAATCCTGGCCGTGTATCAGTTTTTTCTTGCAGGAAATTAACCCAAGCTTTTAATAAGTGGTAAGTCATATAAAAGCCTAATAATAAGAGCTAATATGAGCGCCTGCGGTTTCGCTTGCATGGTTGCCGGAGCCATTTTTCTCTGACGATCACCGTGCGTGGTTGTTTGCGTGCTTAGCTTGAGCATTGTATCGTTTGGGCGCATGCATAATTATACCGTTGTATGCCTCCGGTTCAGGCATGCGTGACCAACCATTCGCTACGCACGCCTCGTGATGTCTGTACACGGCTTTAGATACATATAATTCCTAGTATTCCTATAGTTGCTTTATAGAACATCGAAACATAAGCTCAATACAGCTTAAACATTTGCAAAACAAGTAAGATAAATTCAATTCCGATACAAAAGCAACAGATAAAGTGAAAACAACACCTGAATGAATTCTGAAACAAACTGAAACACTTTGAGCAGAGGCTACGGTCAATTGATATTCATTAAAACACTTCCAATTAACAGCTGGGCAGGACCTATTGAATTGTAAAACATTTTCGGAGACAGAATTGTTGATGTTGATTATCGATATTGGGCTTTATTATAACAGTTTAATTGCTTATTCATAGATTTATCCATTTTGCTTATTATTATTTAGGTGATTTTCTATTGTTTTAGTTGATACACAAAAAACATAGGTCACGGTTTAGTTCAACTTTACTGTTTTTTCATCGGACATACATTGCAAACTTCTTCAAAATGTAGACACGTACCAAAAAGGTATTATGACGTTTGTCTGACTCATCCCTTAGACATTTTTAAAATATTAAACGTCTAAAGATTTGAGAGATTTCTTGTGTTTTTCTGAATAAAATTGCATGAAGAAATACAAGTAGTTAGGAAAATGGAAAAATGATTTTTGTAACCGTTTTATGTTATTTCAACATTTTTTCAAACATTTGTTTTTATTATCAAATAACGTTTTTACATCGTTACTCATAATATTCTCATATCGTATTTCGATTTTCGTTTGTATTTTCGCATTGTCGCGTACAATTAGCAATGCATGAATTATCACTTCTATTCAGTGTTACTGAATGAAACTTAGTATTGATCCGTTTTATAGAGCAAGCGATTGTGAACTCTGAATCTAGCACATTAAAGAAGAAATTATATGATAAGTAGAACGTATTGTTCCATTCCATTTGCTGATTGAGATAGCACTTAAGCTCTCTCAGAATCTGGAGACCAAAATACTTTCTTTATGTAGATGATACCGTCTAGTCCCAAGCTAAGCAAGTTAATGCTAGTGTTATGGTAACCAGATGATTGATATAAGTTAGTCTGATAAGTAGTCTGCCCGCGACCACAACTGGTGAATCCAGTCGAAACATCGGTATAAAATGTAATATGATAATAGCGATAAATACCCTTAAATATAATGTTTTATCATCCGATATAAGTAATATTTTTTTTTGTAAATACATACCAACATGATGATATAA
The DNA here is from genome assembly GCA_963582015.1 of Xanthorhoe designata. NCBI lineage: Eukaryota > Metazoa > Arthropoda > Insecta > Lepidoptera > Geometridae > Xanthorhoe > Xanthorhoe designata. The sequence goes on from OY757038.1 coordinate 2,136,960, forward strand.
AAGATAGAAAAACACCCAGAACAAATATCTGCAGAACATACAAACATTTTTCCCGCAGCGGGAATCGAACTCGCAACCTCCGCATCTCAGACGGGCCTTTACTGCACCACACCACAGAGGTCGTCTAACTGGTTATCTACTTGGGTTTTTTTGCCAAGTATGTGTAGGTAATGTCAGTAAACGTGCTTAAAGTGCAGGTAAGTTCTCTTAACCAAACTCCCCGTGATGCATCAGACTCATGAATAAGGCATCAAGAGAACAAAATCAAGGTTTACTTTCCACGGCTGAACGGCTTAGACACGCTCGCGGAGTTTGAGAGTGTTTCTGTTGGAGTTTTAAATTGTTCTTGTTGAGTAGTTGGTATAATTTTCAGGTCCATCAGTTTACGGTTTCTAGGGCACATACTTAACGTTGTACTTGATTTAACTAGGCTCTTGTGTTCATACATTTAAGATCTGGGCGCGTAGACAATAACAAATGTTTTGTATCTATTCTTTTCTTAATCGCTATACCTTTAATTTGACATTGCTGATCGCTCGAGTTTTCGTCATCAAAATGTCAATTCCTATATTTTTTTTTTAGTTTCTACTCTAAAGCGATTGTAGAAATGTAACATGGCTTGGGCTGATGTGATTGAAAAAGTAAAAAATATTTAGGCGTTAACTCTCAGAGTCGGTACTTAAGAGGGTAGGTCAAAGGCAATTTAAAATAGATAATCAGAGGCAAATACAGATGTTTGACACATGCCCATTATGTTGCAGAAGTTAGAACACTTGACGGGTTACAGGACCACTCCCTAATTAGAAAGCTAACTGAATTATTTTGAATACATTATCCCTGAATGAATGGAAACCAGATTTGATTCTATTTATGTTGAATTGTTTTCTGACCTTTACCAGCTTTATCAAGGTTCTAAGGTTTTTGAAACACGATATTCTGCTCATTCAAACTGAAACAGCAAGAAATTGGGTCCCCGTTTTACTATCAAAATCCTGTGAGAAACACTGCAAGCCGCCAGTTTCTGATCTGATGAGGATCTTTCTTTCTTTCTTTCTTCGGAGTTATAAACAGAAATGTACCTCGAGAGTGCAGGAAATTTATCTCTTCTTACGAAATTGAAGTCGGTTTAATTAAATATTTAATTTTGCCACTTGTACAAACTACATTACAATCGCTGCCGAATAGAACAAAAAACTGTAGATACTAAAATAAATTATTTTGTCTCTGTAGTTATATAGGCCTTCAAAGTTGCGGTCCGTATATTCATTGTGTTTCTTTATAAATACATTGATAATTGAAAAATAGAAACTATTATTTTATTAACTTAACAAATAATAATTCACAAGCAATAAATTTGTTTTTAAGTTAGACCTCTGGTAATACATCGGTGTAAACTGGATTCAATTTTATTTTGTAGTTTTTGCGTATTTTATTATTTATTCAAATTTTAGTTTATATATTATGAATTATCTACATTTAATATTTTCTATAACAAAACTACTAAATACTTTTTAAACTATCATAGCTATAAACAATATAAAACTATATCCGGGATATTTACTATAATTGCCGGATTTTAGAATTTCCACCCAAACATACAGGGCTTATAAAACTACCACGTTTATATAAAAACCAATCGCTTAGAATAACGTACTAGAGCATCCTGTATGTGTATACAGAGTGTCCATGTGTTCGTCGGCCGTAAATAATTAATTTGTTGTGTTGGAATGGCGCCGTTTGGGAAATTTTTACTCTTTTAACTTAAACGAAATTTATTTGTAAGTTAATTAGCCTTTGTCCAATTTTAACGTACAGTAAAAGTTTGTAAATATTCAACTGGCAGTTGGGGTTAATCCTAATTAATCTTATTCTTGTACATGGTGTTTTGTGTTTAAAAGAGAATATTTTGGTTCTGCCTGTCACTTACATTCATACGATTATGTGATTCTGTTCGCACGATTTGCATATATGTCTTGTTTTTGTATAAACATTGAACATTTCTGTTCATTATAAGAAGATTTGTGCGTTGTCACTCGGGGTCAAAGTGAACATGTTCCAAAATATCGGGGAGTTATTTAACGAAAACTTTCTAGATTGAAGAGTAGAATAAAAATGTAATTAAAAAACTCTGAAATAAATGTTTATTTAGGTAAATGAATAACCTTTTTTTTTACAGATAACCTATTAGGATGAATCCTGTATTTTTCCGGATTGGACAAGATTTTTACCACACTCTGTATAATATGTGCAATAAAGAATATGCATTTATTCATTAATTCAACTGAGAAACGACCACAGTGGCCGAGGTTCATAATCGCAAACCACGAATGGAAAGTCTAGGTACCATCCCAAGCCTCTACTAATCAAACGAAATAGTCTAAACGGTTTAAGCACGTCTGTGCCATTCTGACCGATTCTAATAACACTAACACAGTCCAACGGTACTCATAAAAATGTATTGCTGCAGTGTGGTTTCAATTCACATTACCGGCTATAGTAGAATGCAGGTTTGTTGCGATTTGCTTGGTCAATTCGTTGCAGAATTTTAAACCTAAAAAGGAGCTGCTGGTGAAGGAAATTGAAAAAAAACCGCAGAACTCGTACTCACTAAAAATATAAAGTTAAATAACCTATACGCTAGACAAATCAACACAACACCAATGCTCTCGGGAATAAGGTTAACCGTTGACTCTTGGCATGGGATTGATAATGCCTATTTGTATTTATTTATAAAAACTTAACAACTACATTATTTACACAACTGTACAAAATACAATAAGAACCAGTTGAGCCACTGCCTTAAAAAAATCACACAAACTAATAATACAAAAGATAGAAAACCATCGAAAGATTCAAAAAGCATTTATTCAGTCCTCGAGGATCACATTGAATTCAGTAAATTCAGTAAATTCATTTATTTAAACACACAACAACATAGTGTTACATCGCATAACATTGGCATGTCAAAAAAATGTATGATTTAGATTATGATTAGATTGAAACTTCTAAAGAGCTGATTCAGGTGATTCTGCTTCTGTTCTTTCGCGACCATGAAGAATCAAAACAAACACGGCGTGGGGTTCTACCTTTCTAAGTATTCATCTCAATTAGTCTGGTTAACTGTTTAATACGAACCAAAGACGCTGCATTGCCACTGCATTGTACTGATCTGTTAAACCAAACATGTGCCAACTCACGCTGTTCTACTGTTTCCAAATATACGTTAAGCTTAGCTAATCGTCGCTTCTAAATGTTCCTAATCTCTGGAGTGTTCGCAAAAGAGCAAAACCGTTAAGCCACAATACCCATTTGCACTATGCCAGCTATAATTCTGCTAATGTATTCCATATCAATAGATTTGAGCGCATCGCGTTTCAACTCGGTTTGCGTAGACCGCATTACTTCGATGTTTGCCTGCGGATATGATTAGGTATTAAATGTAAAATCAATATTATTCGTCATTATAGCAGAGGTCTCGTACTCTAGTTCGAAAGACGATACTTTGATGGTGTGTAGTATATTTTACTTTATTTCTTGGTGATAATATAGATTCTCAATTAATCTCTGATAAGACAATGTTAAGTTGGATTTCAAATCTATCGTTCAACTTCTTTTATGCAGCTTCATCACGACTGTTTAACGTTTAACCCGTTTTACATTCAATTTAATAAAATCATCAAAAATTTCGGTTATAAAGTTGTTAAGCCATGACGAAGGTCTTTAAGTGGTTTCAAATTTCGTCACCAGAGTTGGTCAGTTGACCACTAACGCATACGAGCTCATTTCCTGACTGCCGTTTTTTTAGTGTCAAAAAAAATATGACTTATTTTTTTTTTTATTTTAGAGTAGCAAAATGGATTAAGTTTTTCAGTTTCATTAGAACATTACTCTTGTGAGTTCCAACTCAAATATAGGTTTTTGATATCACGTTTGTATTTTTTCTGAGTTCGTTTCTCTGTTTACTTGATAAGCAACATCTATGATTGCAACCATGCAGCTACAATAAAATATAAACTTCAAAGAAAAATAAAATTTGAATTATGCAGAATGCCAAGCTATCAGAAAATTTGAAAATTAAATGAAATATTCACGAAACTTCTTCAGTGAGATTCACTCAGATGAATTTATAATTTCTTCTCGTAAAAATCTTGTTTCTACGTTTTATACAATCAGCTGGAGAATGCAGTGGTTATGAATTCAATGAGCGTAGCGCTACAGAGCTACGAATGTTAATGTCTACGGCGTAGCAGTAAAGCTGTTTTGCACTATGCGTTTCTAACTAATTACTAGTCATTTTAGAAAAGAATAGAATATTTAAAACCACAACAAAATTATAATGTACCTAACCTACATGACACTGGATCTAACTAATACATAACATAAAGGTTAAAAAGAGCATAATAAGAAAAATAAATATTGAAAAGGAATCTCGGAATCACACTGTGTAATTACAAATCGTTGACAACTATATAATTTGATTGGACCTTATTAGTCTTGATTGGCTTTCTGGTTTTTTTCACTGCCTGAAAGTAATAATAGCAGAAACCAATTTTGCAAGGCAAAAGGGGCAGATGTGAAACAATTAGCTCTATGAAAGTAATAATACTCAGTAAGCATTAAAATCGTGACAGAAAATCGTTCGAAAAAATCTCACTGTTTAAGACAAATAGTGAAGTCCAGTTTATATTGTCATGTTCTTCTAAACGTTTAATTATTTGTAGCGTTTCGTCGCTCCGTCTGTAATTACCCTAACTGCTACGAGGCGCTACGCCGTAGCAGATAGCAAACTGCTACGATTACGTGGTACGATTTGACGTTCTACATTAACTCAATTGAATTCTTGATATTTGGACTAGATAGTCTGCTAAATTATATTGCACTTAGATTCTAAGTTAGTTACAAAGATTTAATCAGGAAGTACTTGGAATAATGTTTTAACAATTGAATGACAATATACCAAGACAATAAGTCAGTGAAATTCTGTAATTGACTTTCTAGAGCAATAATTGTATATATTACTGTCTACATTATGATGTTGGTTTTCCTGTTTGTGTGCTGTTGTGCTGTTGCCTCAATTTTTTAATTTTTATTTTTTTCCGGTCACTCTCTTGTATTCCTATTAGTATTCCCAATAGGATATGCAAAGTGCATGCATTGTGTTGAACAAAAATGTTCAATACTTCGAAACATGAACAGTTACGTTCGTGAGGTCCCGCGTTCCCTCGTCTCATTTCCGTATTCCATCTCTGTCGCACTTCAACTTCAAACATTGAACAATCGTTTGAAGATATTGATAGTTTTGTAATTTTACATTAAAACTATCTTGAGCATATCCTGGAACTACAGGTACAAAGCTTTTAAAAGTAAGTGTAAGTCAAGTCATATGGATAGAAGAACCGTTAGGGAAATAAGGTTCTCGAATGGCAGACGTTAGAGTTAGCTTTCAGAATGAAAATGTTTAAATAACGATAGCTGAAAGAATTGCTAAGGAGAGATTTAGGAACGAATAGCCTTAGCCAAACCAATACACAAATTGTAGTCGCGTTGGAACAGGCAGTAGAATCCTCTAGTTTTAAGGACGTGACGTGTCAAACGTGGTCTAACAATCGTACTGACTAAATACATTTTGAGTTTGAGTTCTGACTGGAACACTAGATTATAAGGCAACACAAATTCGTTCGTCTTCAAACTTTACTGGTGTTATTTACCTACAATGAGAATATAATAAATTCACTCGTAATGTGTTTCCAGGCAGAAGATGATGATTATAATGATGATGTTTTGAATTCATAAGTATTATTAATTTAACTGCTACAAGTACTTCTCAGGCCTTCTTTACTAAATTATTTACACTGCGTCAGGAGGCAATAGTTGCCTGCCGCGTAACGGGACACTGTAGTGCCTGGGACATTGTTGAGATGGAATAATGTTGCCCGGCACCTAAACCATCCCTCAGCTTAGCTGGCCATATCCATAGGAAACAGTCACAATGCCAAAACAAAATAAAATATATTATATTCTATTCTATTCTATTCTAAAAGCTGATACGATTGCGTTCATTCGTTCGTTCGTTTGAGCAAGTGGCCAACTCTGGCTACGATTGCATTATTTATGGTTAGAAAATGCAGCTTATTTATTCCTTTAAAAAAATATTTTCCCCTTTTTATCATTGCAAAGCAATAATATTTAAATAAACTATTTAAATAAATACCAGCCGCTGCCTCGGTTTATTAAAACCATAATATCATTAAAATTTCACACTAGCTATGATTGTCTCGTTGGGCACACTAAGTTTCTACACCATTAGCAGATTAGTTCGCTGGAACTTACTACAAACTTACTTATCGTCATTACCAAACCACTGCCAAAATTACAAGCAGAAACACACCGTATTCAAACGAAATAAAGCTTCGAAAAGCCGCAAATATAAAGCTGTGCATGTAACATATCGCAGAAGTAAGCTGAACCGCAAAAACAGGTGTTCCGATATTCCGCTGGCGTAAGAAATATCTTAATTTATTTTGTAATTAAAACTTGTGATATGATTATGATCTAGAGTTTCATTAAAGAATGTTTAGTAGGTTTAGGTTTGCAATAAAACAATAATTCACTTACAGAGAAATGATAAAGTAATATAAATAAAGTTTAGTATAAATTAAGATCCTGCTAATAGTATCAATTCGGAGTGTCGCAAAAGCTAAACTAAACTAACTAAAATTAATGCCATCCTTTTTATTTCAATCGCTATGATAGGGACGGCAACATTTTTGGTTAGTTAAGTTTAGCTTTTGCGATATAGTAGTATGTTATAATAAACGCTAAAGTTTGAATGGATGAGTGGATGTTTGTTGCTATTTCACAGAAAAACTACTGAACGTATTTGGCTGCTGAAACTTCCAATATATATAACTTATGACCTGGAATAACACATAGGCTACTTTTAACCAAGCACCACGCGAGCGAAGCAAGAAAATAAATATAAGAATTGAGAGTTATGGTAAAAGTAAGAATGAATTAGATGACTTTCATTTATGAAACCTCTTTTGCAATCGTTAAGAATCAAGGGATCAAACACTGTGCCAAGTTATTTAACAATGAGAAAAATCTAAAGTATTAATCTGACTTCTCCATTTGAGATCTTCAAAGGATCTTAAAATGCCTTCAAAGTCTGATAAACATAATATCTACGCACACCTTGGGAAAGTTTTGTGACCATTTTTAATTAATTTAATTTAATTTAATTCGCAAGTGGCATTTCCATCTGAGCGCTTACGTGCTTCGGAGGGCACGTTAAATTGTCGGTCCCGGCTTTTAAAGTCGTTAAGCCATGTCGAAGGCCTTTAGGCGGCCTAAAAACTCCGTCACCAGAGTTGGCCACTTGCTCATACTTTGGCCACGCTTTTTCATCAAAAATTTTAACAATGTTTACATTTCATGCGCATATTGATGCCTAACATATTTATAAGTTACACTACCTTTGTGCAAGTAATTTCGTAAACTCTGTAATGTTATTGAAACCCGACTATTCCATTACAAAGCTGAAAGCGTAATGAAACACGCGCCGACGTATGCAAAATCCTCAGAGGTTCGGAGTTTGCGAAAGCTTTGAAGGATAAAAATCAAGTTTGTACAAACAAAAGCTTCTTTCACTTACGCTGCTTGAAGTTTGAAGGCGTGCGAGGAATTTAGATAGGATAGGTGTTTAGTTTTAGAGGACTCGGGACTTGCTTTGAAGACGCTTTTTACTTACAGATTTCTAGTTGTACCTACATAAAATTGTGTTAGAAAGACCTTCCTACAAATTATGTCTTTTCATACTTGGGACTCCCTTTCGTTTCGGCATTTATGCACATTGGCATAAACTCTTATAAATAGATCAAAAACATACTTACCTACATACATACATAAAATCACGCCTCTTTCCCATGGAGGTAGGCAGAGACCACGGATCTCCACTCTAGGTCAAAAACGTCATGGGAAAACCAGCTAGCTATAGGTACTTGCAACCACTTGCAACCTATCTTCTTTCAAAAAGTGGGCATTCACTAATTAGTATTTATATAAGCATCTAACTGTACCTTAAGCATAATTATTGATGTCTATAAGGTATAGATGTTGAATATTTTAAAATAAATTATTGAAAAAAAATTCCAGTTGGACGCTGTTTAACCCATCCCTCTCCAACTATGTCTATGGGCCCGCCATTGTAACTTCTAGAACAAACGGAAGGCTATTAGCTTGCATGTCATGAATACTAACTACTTCTATAGCACTATCAAAATCTATCTATGAATCTAGATTATTTGAAGCTTTATGCAAACGTCTAGCTAGTGCTTCATCGTCGGCCGATTTTGTATTATTTTCTTTACACAATACAAATTTGCTTCCCTGTCCGTGTGCTTATATTTTTTAAACTACGCAACCGAGTATAATGCAATTTTAATCAATAAATAGAATGTAATAAATAAATAATAAATTTTGGGGGAGACCTTTGCCCAGCAGTGGGACATAATAGGTTAATAAAAAAAAAAAAAAAAAAAAAAAATAGAATGATTCTCTATATCCCTTGCGAAGCCGGAGCGGATCGCTAGTCTATCAATGAATCTATAATGTAGCCTGTATCCTGACCCGATTTGCACTATATATAAGTAAATAAAGAATTATTTTTTCTACATTCTAAGTAGGAAATTCTTAGTTGCTCCATTAGCCTAAGGTAATTCTACATGATTTACAATAATAGTGTAAGGAACCTATTTGGCTTATTTGGCTCAAAAGATCAGCATTGCCATCCAGCGCGGCAATGCTGCCCACTGGCATCATCTTGGGCACGCTTCCGTCTGGCAGTGGTTTGGATCAGTTGAGCTACCTATAGATCGTTTGTAACGATCCTTAGTTGGCTCAACTGGTTCTAATTGTATTTTGTACAGTTATGTAAATATGTACCTAGTAGTTTAGTTTCTGTAAATAAATTATATACAAAAAGAAAAAAGAAGGAACCTAATGTAAGCAGGCTACACTTAGCAAGACATTGTAGTGCCTGGGATAAAGATTAATGAATATTACCCAAGTAGGTACGTTCTCTGCGACCTAACAAATCTTTTTACTACGAAGCTTACGAAATAACAATTTAGTAGAACTTTTTGAAAGTTTAAAAGGGTGGTCGCAGGCACGGCCAAATACCATAACTGTGTTCTCATTTTCCATATCTTTTTCACAAATCTCTACGCATTCAAAATATTTTGAAACTGTCAAATAATAGTAAATAGTAAGTACATTGCAACCTGAGCAACCTGAAGCTAGCTTTCAATAAAGTAACAGGTGGTAAGCTCATTGCTGTCTTTTTCAAATAAAAAGCTGGTTGCTTCACGTGTATTTTCTCAGTTTTAAGGAGCCGTCCCTTTCATTGTAAATAGAGATTGCCATCTGCTCGTAACTCGTAACAAAAACATAATCAAAAGGGCATGATAAATAGCCCAACTTCAGATTGTACATTACCTTGACAAATGCCAGTCCGCGGACAAACTCGCAAAAACTCTGACAGTGCCTAATTGGGGAAGAAAAATGAGTTTCGCCGGGTTGAGCGTTGAGACTAGGTATCTTTCTGAGATTCAGATGAAAATCCACTTCTATTTTTAGGTGTTTTTTAAGAATTATGATTTAGCCTGGATTCCCGCGATCATTACCGACCCTATGCTAGATATTAAACTAAATAAGCCAGGTTTTATAAAAAAGTGAACTCTCAAGTCGACATATACCTACAATGATGATGATATAAACATTTGAATGTACGAATCATAACCTAAGGCACCCTTTCACTCAACCGTTCAATGTTGTATTGTTTAAACTACTAAATCGAGTTATGTCGGTAGGTACATAAACCAAATATTAGGTTTGTTGAGCAAATTCAACATGGCAATCCATTTGCAAATAACATAGAGTATCAATACACTTAGGATGATAAATATACTTACGATATGCATAAACTTATGCTACGATACTTCTTACCAATTTACCATGTCATCATCATTATCATCTTTCAAACTGCATAAAAACTCTAAGTAAGTACCAACCTATTATAAGCATTGAATTATGTAACTTAACTACCTACTTTTATTTTTGTCTTCTGTTTTTAGAAAATCAAGCAAACTAAAAATTAAGACCTACTTTTTTCTCATGTAGGTACCTACCTAAGTAGGTGACTCTTTGTAGTCTTTTTGAGAGTAAATTTATTTCACAGTAGGTACGCTTTTCTATACACTTATGTACCTACTTCAAGACATATACGGACCAATCACATCTATTACATCACCTTAGATACAATGCCATCATAAGTCAAAGAATAGGAAGAGAGTTTTCATTACACTTTCAGTCCGTGACTTTCAGTTTGAGAACTCTTTCTTTAACGATTATTTACACCGCGCAGTATGGAAAACCTGCGAATGGCCATCCGATTGGGTGCACTCATCCATACTTCCCCTGCACAAAAAGGGTTCCGTGAAAAACTGCAACAACTATAGGACAATTGCTCTGATATCACATGCTAGTAAAGTACTACTTCATATCATCAACTGCCGTCTCCGATCCTTTCTAGACTGGCAGATTCCTCAAGAACAAGCAGGGTTTGTGAAAGGAACAGGCACTAGAGAGCAGATCCTGAACCTCAGACAGCTCGTGGAAAAATGTTATGAATACAACACCCCTATGATGATATGTTTTGTGGACTATCAGAAAGCTTTTGATTGTGTCAGGTGGAATCATCTGTGGAACGTTTTGTGTGAAGCTGGAGTACCGGGCCACATTGTACTACTTATCCGAAGGCTTTATGAAACTGGGTACGGAACTGTTACACTTGAGAATGTAACTTCAAGCTGTTTTAAGTTTGGAAAAGGAGTAAGACAAGGATGTGTCATATCACCCATCCTATATAACATTTATGGGGAACATATCATGCGCAAGACCCTAGATGGATGGGAAGGAGGCGTAAAAGTAGGAGGACGACATATATCGAATCTACGTTATGCAGACGACACTACACTGTTTGCTTCCTCGGAAACAGAAATGGCGGAGTTACTACACCGTCTTGAAGTAACTAGTCTGGACATGGGCCTTGCCATAAATAAGAGCAAGACTAATATTTGCAAATGCCGGTGAATGCAGCTCTCCAACAGGCAACCGACCGAAATTCCTGGAAAAAAATACTAGCAATGCTACGTCGGCAGAGTCACGATCCTCAGCAATGAGGGACCGATTGAGGAGGGACACCGCGCAGGGTACGTACAATACAAGCCACTTGGCCAAGATGGCTCTATATAAGGAGTAGTATTCCTATTTTCAATCACAAAGCTCAATCACATGCTTAGACACGATGTAAGCCTGCACCAAAGTCTACTTCGCGTTCTAGGCATATTAGAAATGCATAACCAACTTTATCTACTTACCTACGTGAAGTAAGTGTTTACCTACTCGTCGAAGCCAACGATTAGAGCAACCAAGTTCTGTGCACACGGTAAACTGCTCAGTTATTCACGAAAGCGTACTCATTAACATCATGAAGTAAGTTCAATCCGCGACCTGTTCCAACTTTGTCAAGTTGTGTGAGATTATGGAGAAACTGGAGAGATGCGAAATAGGCGTGTGGCTGACTGGTTGGAGGAGGATTGGATTATTCACAACCAACCTCTCTGTCTCCGTTCCGTCGTAGGTAAAAATAAAAGCTTGCTAGGCAAATTTCAATTGCCTGCTTTTTAGATATCTTGAGTGTCGAGAAATAGCTACCACTCACAACACAAAAGCCTTAGGGGGTTAGTCTTTTAGTAAGTAGGTATTACATAATATATTAGGTATATAAATAAATAAATACTTATTAAGGTCTTGTTTTTATCCTAAAAAATAAGGTAGGTAGTATAAATGATGTAATTTTTTCCCCTCGAGCCTTAACAAAAGCTTGTGTCTTCCTCTTATAAGACTCTTATAAGTATTGTAATACCTTGTGTTAGAGAATCTTGCTCTAGTATATCTTTAAACATGGTAAACATTAAACATTCTAGTTTAAAGTAAAGTAAATAAGTTGATTTTTTATTAATTAAAGAATATACTTAGGTACCTAAGTATTAATAAAAAATCAACCTGATAACAGTTTAGCGAAAATGGAAACGCGCAAAGGTGTCCATGCAAGTCTCAAATCATACCTACCAACATTACTTATTTAGTTTTTCGTCTTCCATCTCCTGGAAAATATAATACGACCCCAACTTCAGAGAATACCAAAGCGTTAGAGCAAAGTATCATAAGTAAACACCGGCTGGGAAGCGAACGAGCTCATATTTGCATTACGGTGCACAGTTGCAGTTTTAGTTGAACTTAGATTATGATAATGTACTTAGGTAGGTACCTATCTACCGACTTTCCAGATGTTCCTTGATATCTAGGTAGGTAGTACTTACCTACGTCATTTGGAATTTGACTCGGTCGGTATTGAGCATTGCAACCTGTCACGTATGGAAAGTTAACTTCTGCAAAAAGTGGGCATGTACCAAATATGTATGTATTTGGACATACCTCTGACTACCCCCTTAGACATATTCGAAAAGATCTAAAAATTGCCTAATGATCTGAAAGAAATGTCTACCGCTCCCGGGATACAGTCGTGATCATATTTCATTTTTTTTTTCATTTTTTCGGTATTGAATTTTCAATTTTCTTTCAATTCTAAGGCGGTAATAGACAGGTTTCTCAATAATCGTTCGACTTTTCAAAAATTTCGGTCACGAACCTTTCCCCATTGGATCCCACAAATCTGCTAATTCGAATAGATGGCCGAACCTACAAATGAAGTGACCGCATTCATCTTCTTAGTTAGAAATTAGTGCGTTCCAGATAGATTAGATATTTACTTGTAATAAGTTAAGTACCTCCACAGATATATAAATACACTAGTACAGATGCCTCATGTAGAACATTGAAAACAATCCTAAATTTGCGGGCAATTCGTCGGGCTATCCCGTTTTACCTGTGTTTCTGAGTCAGCGCTATCTAGCGTTCATGTCATGTAATTTTATTTTATTTTGTAGAAATTGATCTAGGAAATAAAATAATGGGATAAGTAGGTAGGTATTTTATTTCGTTATATTGAAAAAAAATATATTTAAAACAGAAAATGTATGATTCTGGCAAAATTTAGACATTTTCATAAATTTCCAGAGACTTTATTTCGAAATAGCAACACGTAACGCCATCTATTCAATTTGATTTTGGAACTACAACCATCTTGAGGATGGGATACCATGGTACCTCTTACCAACTGATTTCCGTAGTACAGTATTCTTTTATCTATGGTAGTACCTAGGTACCTACCTGCACAGATCTCTGATGGTCAAAATTGATTGAACAACCAGAGACACTGAACTGAGCAGTGGGCACAGACAATGAAACAGATACATACCTACCTACTTACATACCTACCTAATAACATGAATGGATTTGTTGTTCACGTCACGGCAATACGATTCACGCACGATGTTCACGCACGACACGACCCTATGTATTGTTTGGACTAGTGTTGTCTAGTTCTGCCCCCTGATTGTGTAACTTGTTTCACATTGTATCCAAGTTGTATCAAAGCAAAAATCACAGTAAATCGCGAAAATAACTGTCAGATTTAACGCTGATTAAGTAAATTTGTAAGTAACTTACTTAATTACTGTCATATTTGACAGTTGTTTTTGCGATTTACTGTGATTTTTGCTTTGATACAACTTGGAAACAATGTGAAACAAGTTACACAATCAGGGGGCTGTATTTCAGTGATCTAATCACGCTGATGTTGAGTGAACAACATTGAATAGGTTGTAAATCGATTAACGTCTATAATCAAATCCACACTTAAACCTTCCTATCAAAAGAACTAAGAATATAGCCTAGGTAAGTAAGTACCTACTTACCTACCTTCCTCTTATCTAATTATTTTACTTAAGGTAGGTAGGTACTACTATAAAACTTTTTAAACTATCGCGACTTGATATTTAAAAATATTATTGTTTTCAATAAGTACTTAGGTTTTATTTAATTCACAATAATTTGTTAGAACTTGAATTTGCATTTAACCTCGACTACAGAATCCATAGAAAGCAAAACAGAAGCCAAGCCGCAGGATATAGGTAGGTACTAATATTAATAGTATTATCTCCGACCAGAAAGCGTAGGCAGTAAAGCATTTGGGTCCAGATACCACACGGAGCCAAACAGGAAGGCCGCAGATTTATTGTGCTCGTCCCTATTGTAGTGTTGCTTATTCAACACAATGTATGGAGGATTCAGTTGCGTCTGATTCAATGAATACCTAGGTATCTATTTATTACTTCATGGGTCACTGAAGGTTAATAGATCATGAGTTGCTCAACCTTAATAATGGTGATTTCAAAAATTACACTCAGCAACCTACCACCACCAGGTATTTACCACCTATTTTTGTAAAAGGAGATGAAAATGACTATGGATTACCTACGCACGCACGCAGCACGCATTGTATTGGATGAGCACGGTATGAAAATGTTTGTAGTGTTCAGAATGAATAGGCACATACATAGAAGAAGGTGGGTAGGGACTTAGGTAATATTAAAGAAAAAATATGACATGTTTAGTAAAAATCTTTATTACTTACCTACTACACTTACGTGAATGCACAATACCCGTGCGTGATAAATAGAATTAATAAAATTCTCAAAAAAATTCAATCAGCATTTCAATAACGCTGACAATATATCAGATCAGTCCTTCAATATGATTTTTAAATGGCGATATTTGATTTACATCCAAATGGGTCTTTGTTCGTTCTCTTATCTCTCCAATAAACGTGAATTATTGGCGACCACTGTTCAGGAGAGCACAGACTATATTTCAAAGAGATTGTCTAATTTAAAACTGTTCCTAGACTGATTTAAGGCTACCGTACCGTCTCATCTACCTACCGAAATAACTTCAGCCAACGAGATTACAATAGAGCGAAAAGATTTCCTGCGAAATCCCTGGAGCCTCAGAATTTTAGTATGGCTGTGACAGTCCCAATAACTTTTAAAAACTTTCCAAAGTCCTGTCCCCAGTCGCTGTATTAAAAAAAGTTTTAATAATGAAAGCAGAGAATAATTCATATTCCACTAGAAGTAGAAACAAAGCTTAAATAAGGCAGGACCCGCAAAGTTCAGAACTTTGCAAAAACATTGGACGTTATAATTAAGTAGGTTTATTCCTACACGAGAAATTTGTTTCGTAAAAGGAGTCATATTTTACTACTTTTCTTTCCTTTTTATGTTTAGAACTAGAACCCAGCTGCACTACCATTGCTGCGAGGGTCAAAAGCTCCCTCCATCATTCCGTTTGGATGCCTCACCAAAGCTCCAGCATGACCCATGGTCTCGCTATACTCAGGCAGTATAACAACTTTGTGACCTCTACTTTTTAGGTACTCTATCGTCTCCTCATTAAATCGACCTTCGAGACTAAGACAGTCACTATATGCACCAGCTATACGTCCAAAAAGCCACCTTGGAGCTGAAACTGCGGCTTGCAAGTCTAAGTTCTGCACCACATACCTGTGAAATATTGCTGCTTGAGTCTGTGGCTGACCATCTCCCCCTCTTGTGCCATATATCATTACCCTACCGTCATGCAATTTAGCAGCAGCAGGATTCAAAGTATGAAATGGCTTCTTACCAGGTCTAATTGACAGAATATGATTTGGTTCGAGAGTAAATGCAACTCCCCTATTCTGCCACAAAATGCCGGTGCTTGGAAGAACTTCTCCGCTTCCGAATTCATGGTAAATACTTTGTATGAAAGAAACTGAAAATCCTTTGCTATCCATCACACCCATCCAGATCGTATCACCTGGTCCTTTACCTTTTCCAGCATGAGAAGCCTTGTCCAAGTTGACCTTGTTTGCCATTTCATACAGCATTCTTCCGGCTACTAGAGATTTGGGTTCTATTTTCATATCATCTGGATCTGTTATGTATTCGTCTCTCACCTCGAAGGCTTGTTTCGTGGCTTCAACTGCTGCGTGTATAAATTTACCTTCATCCTGTCCATCAATGCCTAGCATTTCTAAGATACCTAGTATGCCAAGCGATACTGCACCTTGTGTTGGAGGTGGAAGATTGTAAACTTCACCATGGTTGTGCAATATACGTAAGGGAACTTTTCTTATCGGAGAATAATTTGCCAGGTCTGACTTTGTTATAGGAAAGCCCGAGATCTCCATATCTTTTGCAATCATCTCAGCCACATCTCCTTTGTAGAAGCTATTAAGACCGTTATCAGCTAAAATTCTCAATGTATTTGCTAGTTGCTTCTGATACAGTATGTTTCCAACCTTTGGAATCTTTCCATTGGGTAAAAATATTTTTGCAAACTCAGTTGAAGCTATTTTGTCTACCACACCCTCCAGCATTGTAACATGAGATTTTGTTACGGCACAACCCTCTTCAGCATATCTGATGGCATCTGCTAATAGTCTATGGATAGAAATTCTTTTGTATCCACAGTCTGCTGTGTATTGTAGTGCTTCCTCCCATCCTCCAACAGTACCCGCAACAGTTGAAGCTGCTTTTGGGCCAGTATATGGGATTTCTGAGAGTCCTTTGTAGAATTCTGGAGTGGCTAAACTGCCCGCTCTTCCGCAAGCTTCGATGGCTATCGGCTCGTCATGTGGGGGGACGATAAGCCAGAATCCGTCACCTCCTATCCCATTCATGTGTGGGTATACAACTGCTATTGTAGCTGCAGCCGCCACCATAGCTTCCATAGCTGTCCCTCCTTCTCTAAGAATAGCTAAGGCACTTTCACTAGCAAGGTGGTGCGGTGTTACCACCATTCCTTTTGGTGCTACGTTGCTCTGCATGATGTTTCTTGTAGCTGTTTTCTGTAACAATCACAATGGTTTTTTTTTTACTCTGAAATCTTACGCTGATGGAAGATTATTTTTTCTATTAAGTTCATTTATATGAAACCAGAACAATGTAATAAACTATGAGGATACCCAATCAACTTTATGGCATGAGAAATTCGGAAACAGGACGCGTAAATGACTATAAAATCTAACGCATGCTCATAATATAAATTCTGCCGATAGCTTATAAGCCCTCGTAAATAGCTACAGGGTTTATGCCAGAAATTACTCCTGAGGGAATCGAGGCCGTAAAATAATGTCGATAGCACGTACCTCCACGTTGTAATAAAGATTAGGACTTAGGACCGGTAATAGATTGTTCGGTGGCGATGTGTTTGTAGGATATTAATATGCCTTCAGGGCGTGATATTTTTCGTCCAAGCTTAGCAAGTATTACAGCTGCTATGCTTCTGTGGTAAGGGGTAAGATTGTGCTGGGTTTTAATACGGAACACATCAGTCTGCGTTGTGGTCGATGCGTGGTCAAAAATGGTGTAGGTACAGTTTGTTGAAACCCGTATTTCTGTTTATTTATTGGCCATTATATCTACCCTAACTGTATCCATGGATGTAAAATGAGTAGGTAGGTAGGTAGGTACTTTAAGAGCAAACAGTGATACAAAAATAGGTAGATAATCTAAACTTTTTAAAATATGTAGGTAGGTACCTACCTAATCTGATTTTAATGATCAGTTCTATGCGATCACACACAACTTATTGAAAATCGAGCTACATATTAGGTAGGTACCTAATAGCAAAGATGATTAATATCTAGAAGACAGACAAAGACCTGATCCCGCAGTAGGTACCAGATAGCCTGGAAACTTTAAAACATCAATTTTATCCAAGAAATTTCAATTAGGTACTTTCTAGTCAAAATTACCTAACATTTTTTTTATATTGAGTTGTGTTGCTACCTACTACTAAGTATTGAAATTTCTTGGATAAAATTGATGTTTTAAAGTTTCCAGGCTATCTGGTCAGGGTTACGATTTTGTGTATGGCCTTTGTCTTTCTTCTAGATATTAATCGTCTTTGCTAATAGGTAGGTACCTACTATTCCACCAGGTCAACACGACTCATACTATTAGGTATTAAGTAACCTACCTACTTAAACAAAAAATCATAAAACCACTCCAAAAAATTCGCAGCCAGCTGAATATGACGGACATTTTTCGTCTATTTCAAAAACTGAATTAGGCCACCGTTATTGGCGATAGTCGGTCGTAAACCAAGTTAAGTTCCACACAGGGCTGAATCCAAGGGCATAGTAACTTTTATAAACACTACAGTACACGCGCCTCTTTTTTTTACATGAGTACACGCGTGGCCTACTATAGTATGCAATTTCAAAACATCAATATAATAGTATATTCTTATTTTCTGATTAAAATAACAAATAGAATAGAAAATTTACTTTATTTTACTTAGTTTTACAACCTTAAATTTTAGAGAAATTATTAAGAATACTGAAAAATCAACAATTTTGTTAATATCTAAGAAAAAGTAACAAATATGGCACTTCTGCGACAAACATGTTTTTTTCTAACTTAAAACTTAACTAAGTTAAAACTTTTTTTGCTTTCGTTGCAATTAGGACACACTTATGCTTGGGGATCGGGATAAATACATTTATTGCTAGTCTTGCACCACTTTTTTATCTGCCAATTTTGGGGCTCTCGAACAGACGACACATCGACCAACTCGCCCTACCTTTGTAGTTAAATCGTGTTTGGACTCTTAGGGTTCTTGAACTGTGCTGCCTAAAAGTGCTTCTATCCTGAAATTAAATTGCCGGGGAAGTGTTTCAATGGATTTTCAGGGGAAAAACAGTTCAAAACAGGACGATGGATCTTTAGCAATTCAAGCTGCATCTCTTTTTGGCTCTGGTGGTTTTACCCTAATGTTTTGGGGTCGAGTTCGCGTATTTAGTAGGACATCCTTGTGCCAAATAATTCCATTCGTTAGTTTATAGCCTGCACCGCGCCTTCTGGTTGCTACTTCCGAGAGTGGAACGTCTTCTGAACCTGATGTGTCTGATTCGCTCATACTTTTCACTTCATTTTCACGGAGTTCTGACTCGTGGAGTCCGAGAGTCAGAACTCCGTGCTTGCAAGTCTGGCTCTGCCTGGACTTCATCATCTCCACTTTCAACCACTTCTTCATCTTCATTATCTAACTCTTGCAGCCACCTTTCTAAATATAAATCATACATGACGTAAATCTGTAAAAAAAACTAAAATAATAAAATAAAAACATTTTACAATTTGTAAATAACAAATAATTAATAATAATGTGATATACATACAAATGTATTATTATTATTATAAGGAAAACATTGTAATAGCGTTATAAAACGCTAAAACAAAAAAAATTACATACCTGAATTTGGTTCACCAATACACGCGCGGACTACTTTAGTGGGCCCGCGCTTTTGGTGCCAAACTGCTGGTGAATGCGTCCCCGATGGGGTCGCACGGGGTACTGAGGTTGTGGCAAATATACCAGACGAGGATTACCTGGAATCTCTAGTTTCTAGCGCGCTTAGCTAAAAAGTTATTGCAAAAAGAGTTACCCTGGTCTACTATAGTAGGCCGCGCGTGTACTCTAGTGTTAAAATCATGAATATTAAAAGATTCATGATTATAATTATAAAAGTTACTATGCCCTTGGATTTCATGATGAATCTAAAGATTTGTCGTCTATGCTAACCTTAGTGGTAGTATGGTAATCTTAACTAGTCATGGAACCCGGAGCCAGGAAGCCAGCATTAGAGTACCTATAAACACTAGGTAAGTAGGTAGGTAGAGTGGTGTGGTAGCCATTGAACCACCAAATGTTTAGAGAGCTGTAGTTTTTTTTTATGTGACATATTTACAGTACTTTTTAGCTCATGACTTAGGAAATTTCAATGACTTTGAAATTGCATTTGTATTTTTAGCTTTTAGCTGATAAATACTTGGCAAAAAGACTTTAAAAAAAAGAGGGAAATGGCTCATTGTGTACTCCTAGGGGGACACAATGAACTGAGGGGTGGGTAGTCAGTAAACCATGTGGTACACAATAAAACGTTGTTCTACCATTAATGATTTAAGCCTAGAAGGATGTTACATTATAAAGGTAATTGTGTTTTTTATTAATTATTTATAAATCAAGATGTTTTTTAGCATTTACTTCTGGCTTATGGCTTTAGTTCTGGCGTATTTATCGTTATTTTATGATCTATTTATTACCTATCTCATATTTCTTATATTATGATCTTCTATCATTTTAAGATCATTAATCTAACATTTCTTATATCATAAAAATTATCTTAAGTGATATCTCCAAAGTTATTAAATTATCTTAAGTGATATGACCAGAAGAAATAGGGTTTTTTTATATATTAAAGTTAAAGTAGTACGCGATTAACCATGGTTCATTGAGTGCTAAAAAAAAATGTTTAACTGTGTACCATACCCCTATTACAATTTTTAAAAAAATTCTACAGATATCAGGAACGCGATTGGATAACAAATATAAATCTAAACCATGCTAATTAATCTATTCTTTAGATAAAAACAACACATCAGTTCCTAGGACTTTAACAAATTGAGTAAAGAGAAAAATATACTGACATTTTTTCCTTACTTTTTGCACTTGAAAACAGAAGTTTACTCATAGCTCGCGCGGTTCGGGCGACAGTTCGCCGGCGACTAGTCGTGACAGGTTGGCATCAGAAGGCGGTTCACTTCAAACGTGTAGGTATTTATGTATAAGCTGGCAACGTCACGTTATGGCTGTAGGCCCTGTGGATCACTGAGTACACTTGATTCATTGGCTACCACACCACCCTACCTATCTCATAAAATTTTAATAAGTATTGTATTTAACTCTGCTTCGGGACTAGGACTCAAGCGAACCACTATTACCGTCCTAGTGTACCTAGTCATTACCTAATGTAGTCATTACATTCGTTTTGGCTCGAGAAATAAAAACAGAAACCAATTCGTACCCTTACCCTTTACCTAGGTAGACCTGTGTCGAGTACCTAGGTACCTAGGTGTAGGTTATACCTAACTACCTATCATTAATAGTTCCGAGACGTAGAAGTAAAGTAGGTACCTAAGTAGTTTGGGATCTTTGAACGATAATCAAACTACAGCCCTGAAGGCCTGGACTGGAATATTATGTTTTAGCACCTATCCCGATTGGGAAATATTGGGCCGCCCAAGAAGAACAATAATTGAAAATGAAGTTTTTTGTATGCATTGAATGAAGGTTTATGGCTGTGGAAATGTGCCATAACTTTCGGCCAGAACACCTTCACACGTAGGTACCTAAAGATAATTAGGTAGGTACCTATATAGGTACATAACCTACCTACCTACACCGAAATTTAAATTACTTACCAA
This sequence comes from Xanthorhoe designata, assembly GCA_963582015.1. Taxonomy (NCBI): domain Eukaryota; kingdom Metazoa; phylum Arthropoda; class Insecta; order Lepidoptera; family Geometridae; genus Xanthorhoe; species Xanthorhoe designata. Next base: position 2,158,295 of record OY757038.1, read on the forward strand.
TAACCCCCGCCCGACACAGAAAGAGGGATTTGACACAGAAAGGCTTTTTTTTATTTTTTTATTTGACCGTTAGTGTGTTTCTGTGGGTAGGTAGGTAGGTAGGTAGGTACCTAGGTAAGTAGGTAGGTACTTCATTCTTATATTTTACCTACAAACTTGTTTAAAATTCTATGCGCTCATCTTTCAATATTATCCTAACCTAGTTCAATTACAGATCAGAATTAGGTGGGTAGGTACAGATCTATAATTTGATTGTAGGGTAATGATTTTTTAATTTGGTAACCAATAGAACTACTTAAAAAGAGAGGCTCTACGATCGATGCATTTTCAAATTAAATACCTACATAGAGAGGCAGTTAACTCACTCAAGGAGGTTGGTATACCTACCTAAGTCATTATTTTTATTATTATTACCTACATCATTTAGATAGTCCTTCTGGTACGTAAGGTAATGTCTCGATGCCTAACTAGATGGTACATTTAATCTTATTCTATCCTAAGTCATCTTGAACCACCTCGTCACGCCATCTAGTAAAACTGCGGTGAATTTATGAATAATATTTTCTGATTGAAAACCTCCGGCAGGCACTCTGCTAAAGTTTAAGTAGGTAGGTGCCTACCTACAAAAAAAAATGCCATCTGTGGGCCGGCAAATGAAAAGAATATAAAGCAACACAACATGCCACATTCAGTTAATTCTTTTTGATTAAAACCCACGATTTTAATATAAAAAATACTTAATAATAAAATTGTGGTACTTACTTACCTAACTATTTAAAAAAATACCGTGATGTGTGTGATCAAATCAAAGCGATAATCGGGTCATTCGATACATCAAAGTACAAATTACAAATACATCACATCACTATTTACGTCAAAATTCGCGAAAAAAAAAATGTGATATAATCTGATCAAATTAAAAAGTTCATTCTGAAGATCACTTTTTAACTATTTACTTAGCTTCTTAAATTATTAGTATAACCCGAGCCGGGCGGTTTGAGCACGACCATGAGCACAGTGCGTGTCTTGCAAAAATAGATTTTCTTACAATTTTTACGTATCGTGACGTGATAACAGGACAAATTAAACCGCTAGCCGCTGGAGAGCAAAACACAGCAGTTTTCTCACAGAAAACATTGTTTTGTGCCTATCAAAAAACTCTGTAATGTTTAAATCTTTGATCAGCTCTTTGGTAACTGAGGCCAGCTGTCAAGAGGTGGGTAAGTTTTTATAATTTTGTAAAGGGAATGAAAGAATTCTGTAGATACTGAGGGATAAAAATGAGATTTTTGTTTGTATGCGGATATTTTTATTGTCGGTTTGCCCTTGAGTCGTCCGTCCTTGAACCTGCAGAGGAAACAGGCGCATTGATTGCGGTCTTACTCGTTTCGCTTGACACCTTGACGATTTGTTTTACCACTGGTATAATCACTCAACCTCATTGTTTATTTACACTGTCTCACGCACGACTCGTTAGATAACCAGACTAACCTCTTTGACCTTACCAGCAAAATTAAAATATAATAGGATGTTTTCCAGTTCTATTTTCAAACTTTTTCTAAGAAAAACTATCTTCTTTTGTTATTATTTACATACCTGATTTTTTTGTATCACATTTAAAATAATGTCAGACCACTGCCAGATGATGGATTTCTTTAAACAAGTTACGTGAGTGACTGTAGTGTCTATAATAATATTTTCTTATCAAAGAAGATAACAAAACCTAATCTATTACGTCAATTGCTGATACAATCAACTCAGTTTAAACCAAATCTTCACTCCAAAATGACATCCCGTCGGGTAATTTAATTTCCTTTTAATTGCTAACTAATAGTATATTTGATACCAAAACTGTGTTTTGAATTAAGATTTTTTTATTATCTATTAATGTGATTTGTGATTTCATGTGATGAGTGAGTGATCAGTGTGGTTTGTTGGAAAATTTGACTTAATTTAACGGAGTTGGTTTGAATTTATCTTGAGCTTGGAATTTTATTTATCTTGGTATATACCTAATGTCATCGGTTAATGTCAGTAGCTTACTGTTTACTATAAAAGTGGAATGTTATCTTAGACCCTTAATGCCTTAAAAAAAATATTTGACCCTGTCTGAGATGCTCTTCACATCTATCATAAGATCTCCTATTAAGTATAGGAGATCTTATGATAGATGTCAAAGTAGTTTTTCATTATTCAATTATCATTTTTAGGGTTCCTTACCCATAGGGTAAAAATGAGACTATGCTGTCCGTCTGTTTGTCAGTCTGTCCGCCTGACTGTTTGTCACCAGGCTGTATCTCATGAACCGTGATAGCTAGACAGTTTAAATTTTATTCTTGTTAACTGATGATGTAGGTACCTATTTCTGTAGCCACCATAACAACAAATACTAAAAACAGAATAAAATAATACTTAAGGGCTCATAAACAACAAACGTGATTTTTTTAACCGTATTTTGCTCGATATTAATAAAGACAACATGTTGACACTTGACATATTCACAGAATGGTAAGGAACCCTTTGAGCGCGAGTCCGACTTGCACTTGTCTGATTTTTTTTATTACTCAAAATGACTTCAGTATTCATTTATTTTCCTGGATCATTCTCAACAATTTCTATTAGGCCTAGAAACATAAAGTTTTGTAAAAGACATATTTTTCAAAATCTTCAAGCAAAGTGTTGATTTTCCAAATAGATGTTTGTTAGTACCTACATACTTGACAATTAAACTGAGACTTTACTTGCTAGATAATAAAACAACCTGTTGGTCATAATATAAGTTATGTATAAGTTTTCAGTTAGTTAATAATCATTGTTCTTACATTATTTTACCTACAAGTAATATTTTGATCTAGTGTGTATATTTAAATAGTAAATAACTACTATAGAAAACTTCATGGTGTTTATGTATGACCTAGGAACGAATATTAACTACACTCGGTAATCATACACACAAATTGCATAGGTAAGTATAGTTAGGTATTCACATTATCATGCTCCATGACCTAAATTTCTCAGTTTCCTACATACTTGACAATTAAACTGAGACTTTACTTGCTAGATGATAAAACAACCTGTTGGTCATAATATAAGTTATGTATAAGTTTTCAGTTAGTTAATAATCATTGTTCTTACATTATTTTACCTACAAGTAATATTTTGATCTAGTGTGTATATTTAAATGGTAAATAACTACTATAGAAAACTTCATGGTGTTTATGTATGACCTAGGAACGAATATTAACTACACTCGGTAATCATACACACAAATTGCATAGGTAAGTATAGTTAGGTATTCACATTATCATGCTCCATGACCTAAATTTCTCAGTTTTATCTACTGATGATTGGATTCAAACTGTACAGCCCCAATACAAGTTGAAATGAAATTAAACTAGGTAGGTATTTCATGTCAGACAAACACACAGAGTAATGTAAGGTACCTTAAACAAGTAAAACCAGCCTGTCAAAAAAAATATACATTAGACAGTTTAAAATGTCTCTTGCAGTTAAAATATCCTACCATTTCTTGATATTTCTAGCTAGATTTAATTATTTTTCTATTTGATTCCCTTAAAAACTTGAGGATCTGCTATGGATCTTCAGAAATATGAACAAAAATGCACATCAAGAGTGCAGAAAATTGCTCTCTTCTTACGAAATTAAAATCGTTTTAACATAATTTTTAATTTTGCCACTTGTTATTATACTTCTATAAGTACTATTTATAGCATAGATAGTACTTATAGAAGTATATTATACTATAGTATAGATAGTACCTATAGAAGTATAATATACTATAATTACCTCTTTATAGTATTTAGTATAGATTCTATACTAAATACTATAAAGAGGTAATGTTGGTTTGTATGATTGGGGTAATCTCCAAAACTACTCATCCGATTAAAAAAATTCATACACCAATGTGTAGTATAGACTTTCCGAAAAAATGGTCTAAAATAAACGTTCTGTCTCATTGCCTTCATTAGTACGCCCATGCAAAGCCGAGACGGGCAGCTAGTAATTCATAAAACATTAAGATAGTGTTTTTGCTTTTAAGTGAAGCAACAGATTTTATCTTATTATCAGCAAAGTCCAATAGAAGTAGATCTTATTCTTCTAAAATAATTAAAATATCCAGAATACAATTATCTATTAAAACAATACACTGTAGGTACTTGATAACTTATCAATGGATGTTGGATATTGTTGTTAAAATTAAAAGCGATGGAATTTGCCATCTAACAACACATTAAATGATAATTTTACACCATTTTTATATCAGTTTTACATCAGAAATCTGTAGAATAGAAGTCATAGTTCACATATTGACTAGATTATGTTTGTAGGTATACCTATACTACAAACATTGAATGTTATTTTGTTTATCTGTTTTAAAAATAGCAAAATTCTTGAAACATCAAAATTCTAAATGATGTTTTGTCCCTGACTTAAATTTTAAGTTCATGGTCAAATTTACCATCCAACTTTGTTTTCAATGGCATGACTAAAGGTACTCAATAATGGTTCTAAACTGTTTGTAAGTAAGATTCTAAATTATAATACAATAGATTGTTGTATATTAGGGAACTAGAAAACCTTATAATACAAGATTGCTTGTTTTGAAATCCATTATGAAGAAATAAATCTTAGTACTAAGTAAATAGAATACAATATGGAATCAATCCATATCTTTGTGATGATGATTTTGAGTGGTTAAATACCTTTATCTCCTGAAAGAATGATCCTTAACAGAGTGAAATAGAAATACATGTCCTATCTATCCTTAGAGAAAGTAGAAATAGAGCGCTGTATATTATTTTCTCACTCACACCAAAACAAAGAAGAATAAATACAACAATCTTGTGAGTAAAAGAGACAAAGCATTAGTTCTTTTGTCACTCATCGCGTGCCGTTGTTTTGTATTGCCGGAAACTAGATGCTCAGAATTTTGTACTACGAAATTATGGATTCACTGCATTGTTTGTCCCTCTCGGAGGCACGCTCGCTGTTCGTCCAGGTACTATACTAGTTCCATGTATCTATCCTAAAATGAACTGTCTTTCTCTTTCACTCGTCATCCCAATATTCACTCCCTGTGTGTTGTCTTCCTCACACATATGGAATTATTATGAAGAAACCTTGTCTCTCCCTTTAGCTATTTTGTGTTCCGGAATTTCGACACGAATGTCCCTTAAATTATACATTTTTGTTCTCAGGGGGCCGGTTATTTAAAAAGGGCTGATACAGAGAAACTCCATGAAATATTCCTGAAATACGCCACCGTCGAAAAGAACGGTGAAAAGTGCATCACCAGCGAAGATTTTGTTAGAAAGTACCTAGGACTATTCGACGAAGGTATGTTTTTATTTTATTTTTTTTATTTGGGAAAATAAACAGTCATACATTAAGTATGGGTGGAGTGTCCAAGGATATTTTACATAGTTTTTTTTTATTTACCCTGTCGTGTCCCACTGCTGGGCAAATGTCTCCTCATAGTTATTAGGTAAATATTATAGACCTAAGTAAATGTATGACCCACAACATCGTCCACACCCACAGATTGATGTTCCATAAATAATTAAGTATCTAAACCTCTTCTGGTGACTTCCTTCATTTGATACCCTTGGTCAAATAATAAAACATAACCAAGATACACGTACGAGTCGACCATCTCTGGAATCTCGCGAAGATGATTTCTTGACAATAAACAGAATTGATTAAATCTATATTCCATTTGCACCTTTAAAACAAAGTAAATAAACTCCATTTTCCTTTCAGATGACTACAACAAGGAATCAGTTAAGCTTATCGCAGGCATCGTGGATATGGACAAAGATGGCTTCATATCCTTCTCGGAGTTCCAAGCGTTCGAGGGTCTGCTGTGTGTGCCGGACGCGTTGTACAAAACGGCCTTCCAGCTGTTCGATACCAATGGCAACGGGCTTGTGGCTTTTGGTATGTTATAACACTTTATAGTCTACTTTCACAAACGTTTTTCACAACTAGTTACGAAGAAACACTTTTTATTCCTTATTTGATAACACTTTCATTCATCTAGTGAGATGACGCTAAAGTTTCTTGAACTAAATATTATTGCAGAGTACGATAATATTTAATTAAAATTAACGAACTATAGATAGAAAAACACCCAGACCAGATTATTAAACCAAGAACGCTTAATTGCGGTAAAAATATTGTCAAATAAGTCTAGACTTTACTTAATTAATCAAAATCTGTCATATACTTTCTTATCAATGGATAAGAAAGATTTGATAACTAGTAACTTACCTACGTCTCGCTGTAAAATGCATAATTCTAGATAACAAACCTACCGTACATTGCAATACCGAGGTCGAATCAGTGGCATGCTAAAGGTACTTCAAAATATGTTCTAATTTTAGATTTCCATTGTAAATTGATTTGAAATAACATAAATACTAATTTCAATGCAAATGTTAGTAAGCTGCTTTCTACAAGGTTAATTTTAAATCACCAGAAAGCTTGCCACCCCTTTTTATCACTAAAAGCAACTTAAATTAGATATACGTAGAATCGTAGATATCAAAGATTTAATATTTGAATCCAGCCTAATCTCTTCGGTTTGACGCAGGGCAGTACACTTTTGTTAGTTTATTTCATAGAGTAATAACACGTAACGGAGATAAAAAAAGTTTTGTAATAAAAATACGAAATTTCACCGTAATTCTCATTTTAATTGTAAGTTAGCGTTCTTAGTTTTAAGCAAAGACGATTAATATCTAGAAGACAGACAAAGGCCATACACAAAATCGTAACCCGATTCCGCAGTACCAGATAGCCTGAAAACTTTAAAACATCAATTTTATCCAAGAAATTTCAATACTTAGTAGTAGGTAGCAACAATATTCAATATTTAAACATTTTTAACTAGAAAGTAATTGAAATTTCTTGGATAAAATTGATGTTTTAGAGTTTTCAGGCTATTTTTTAGGGTTACGATTTTGTGTATGGCCTTTGTCTGTCTTCTAGATATTAATCGTCTTTGGTTTTAAGTTAGTTCTTAATTGGGACCTTATATAGATGTACGAGAGTACTTATCAGTAGTTTGTTTTCTTTAGTAGAGGCAGGCTTTGTTTTGCATAGTGGCTACTTCGTTCATGTAGTTACGAGCTAGATGACTTTGTGTCAAATGATTTCAACGTATACACCATTTGCAGGTTTCCACAGCTAAACAAAATATTATTATTATTATTCAGCCACAATCGTCCCACTGCAGGGCAAAGGCCTCCCTCTCCTTCTTCCACTCTTCTATTCTTGTTCTTCAAACAAAACATACAAGCTAATAAACCAATTTTAATATTCCAGACGAATTCGCCGAGGTCATGCGAAAGACGGCTCTCCACAAGAAACTCCCTTTCAACATGGAAAGCACATTCGTCCGCCTCTACTTTGGCAAGGTAAAAAGCTGAATCTCGCACAGAAAACCATTCCACTACTATACTCGCGCATACTGTGCACTTGGCTTAGGCCCGTGTACAACAGTAACCGACTCCCATGAGTCAAGCAGATCAGAGGCCCTAGCCATGTTACATTTCGACAATCGCTTTCGATTAGAAACCAAAAAAAATGTAGGTATAGGAATTGACATTCGATGACGAAAACTCGAGCGATCAGAAATGTCAAATCAAAGGTGTAGCGATGATAGAAATCGAATCGCTTCATAGCGAATGCCGGTTGGCTAGGCCCTCTGATCAATAATAGTATATATATACATACATAAAGTCACGCCCCTTTCCCATGGGGGTAGGCAGAGACCACGGATCTCCACTTGCTACGATCCTGACACACCTGATACACAGACTATCAATATTAATAATAAGCATGGCAATGATCTGTGGCTGGTATTTGAACAAAGACTCTATTTCATCTGAATTCTTACTCAATAGGCCCTAATCAAAAACATTTTTCCAGGATAAGAAAAGGCTAGTCACATACCCTGAGTTCAGTCAGTTCCTTCACGATTTCCACGAGGAGTATGGAGTGGAAGCCTTCAAGAAATGCGACGGCGAAGGCACCGGCTTCATCAGCGCTGGAGATTTCAAAGACATCATGCTGTCTGTCAAAAACCATCTGCTGACTAAAGACTTGAAGAGTAAAGTTATTAATGTAAGTGAAGTGAACTATTTAGTTTATATAATATTTTATTATAGTGTTAAACCCATTGAGATGTATTAATCTCAATGGTTAAACCACACTATTTCATTATGAATTAAAAATCTTACAAAAAGTTATGAGTTCGACGGGATTCGAACCCGCGATATTTGTATATATTGTCTGGATTCATGCAGAGATACTTGATGATGATCATCAATTTAAAGTATTAATTCCTGTAAATTGTCTACAAAAGTTTCAGTTTTCGGTTATGTTGTTGATATTCTCCAAACTAAGTTTTAACCAGAGACTTGATTTATTTTGTCTATGGTTTTAACCAACAAGACTGAACGGTAATGGTATTTGAAGCAATAAATAATTAATAGGTGAGGTTAAAATAATGTAAGACTAAACGGAACTGGCATATTCAATATCTGAATCTATGTTTCTAATGAAAAAAAAAAGATAAAAAAAAAAGACTGAACGCTATTGCCAAAATCTATTGTTAACTTGTGTCTCCTTCCATATTTCTAGGCTTCCGGCTTTCCCCAAGGTGAGAGAAAGATCAGCTTTCCCTACTTCATGGCCTTCAACAGTCTTCTCAACAACATGGAGCTTATAAAGCGGGTCTACCTCAATGCAACCAATGGACATCGAAGCCAGGAAGTCACGAAGGAGGAGTTCCTACATTCTGCTCAGATGATGAGCCAGATCACTCCTTTGGAGGTCGATATACTGTTCACGCTGTGTGATGCCATCAGTCATAGCAATGGGTAAGCTCTTGGCAGTTTATAAGCCATAACGGGACGTACCGTCAAGGCTTAAAGTGTGTTTTTTGTAAGCCAAATCACTCCTTTGGAGGTCGATATACTGTTCACGCTGTGTAATGCCATCAGTCATAGCAATGGGTAAGCTCTTGGCAGTTTATAAGCCATGACGGGAAGTACTGTAGAAGCTTGAAGTAGTTTCTGTATGCTCGAAACATTGCAGAGCAGTTTTCTTTTCAATTACATAACTGATTAGATTATAAGCTAAAGATATGAGTAACCCTTGTCATATTTTCACTTCCTAATACCTTGGTATTCATCGTCTTTGCTAATACTATCTAATCTACGCTAAGTAGAGATCGCAACGTCTTGTATTTATCAGCTGTACGATATTCACAACAGTCCGTGACTTTAGTTGTTATCTATTGTGTTGTCAAGGAATAAACACAAATAACACTACTGTTCTTGTCTTCCTTTTACTGAATATCGTTTTGCCCAGTCTCATTAATTGAATGAATGAAAGAATAAGTGAATGAATGAAACGTTTATTTGACACAATACAGAGAATAAAAATAAAACTTAATTATAAAAAAAAACTCAAGGCTAACAGACAACAGTTTGTTTGTTGAACTAGTAATTGATAGCCTTTATCGAGAATAACTTTGCTTTTTAATGTTATATGAGTGGAGTATTTAGTTCTGGAGATTAATCTTCACATGGACACATACTAACAAAATAGGCGCACTCCTAATTAGTTTATTATTAGATTTATTTTAGAGGACTGTATTCAGTTTTATTCTAAGCGCTTCAACAAACAAATAATATCGAATATACATCTGGATTAATAAATGGGACAAAAAAATTTACACCATGTATAAAATAAACAATACTATAAGATGATTTTACTATATATCAGTGGTCTTATCGCTGAAGAGCGATCCCTTCCAGACAAGCTGAGGGAGGATAACGGAGAATCTAAAACATAGTAAAAAACAAATACAGTTGGTCACTTTCACGTTAAAATTGTTTCCTTAAAAAATTTAAAACTTAAGAAAGAAAGAAAGAAAAAATCATTTATTCTTGTAGGACCTCAAGGATCACTTAAGTTTCGTTTTACATGCTAGGTGATTCTAATGCCTGTAATCTGTTAATCTCTCTAACTTAATTAAAATGTAATCAGGGAAGAGCGAGATCCCTTAGTACATGTATCTTTTTACTTAAAAAGGGATTTCCAACGCATTTATGTTAATTATAAGAAGTTAAAGAATAAACTATTTTGTATTTTGTATTTGGTACTTTCATACATTGACTTTAGTTTACAATATAAAGGGTATTTTTTGTTCCAGACGCATCGTATACAACGATCTCAACTCGATAACCCCTGAGCAATACTTCAAGCAAGTCACACGAAGAGTTGCCGAAATCAAAGCAGTCTCCGTAAGTATCTCGTATCTCCCTCACACACTGTCGCACTCTTTCTAACCTCTCGTACATTTGCAGGAGCCGTCCGAGCGATACCCTTAAAATGTATGTGTAGGTAATTTTAGGTGCACGGCTAGCTATAATATAAGATTATTCTAAGCTAATATTAGATCATTATAATCAGCAGTTTCACATAATTAATACTGATCTATTCCTACTGATAAGGAAGAACGGTTTCTTTACCATCGTTTACTAATACTATAAAATTACAAATAGTAAACACCCAAAAGTATATTATAATCTGTAGTTATGATTGCCTCTAGAAATGTGATCTATCTTTTATCTTGTATACCTAATGCCGGCGCCCCACATGGGCTTTAACTTGGGGCCAACATTAAAATGGCCAATGGCGATGCTTCCTTTACGGTTATTAGACACAAACGGAGCATTGCCATTAGCCATTTTAATTTTGGCCCCAAGTTGAAGCCTATGTGGGGCGCCGGCATAATAATCTGTCCAATTTTGGGCACCCCATGACAAAATCCTACCAAATTGTTCAATTTACTTTAGTTAGACAAAGCTATAATGACTAAAATTAGTAGAAAATATGTAGTAATAATTGCAGTAGTAGTACAAAACATTGTTAAAATGACGCGTAAATAGTTATTGGTAGCTATTCGGAATGTCGCTAAAGCTAAACTTAACTAATTTGACAGCACTAAAATTGATGCCATCCTTTTTATTTCGATTGTTATGAAAGGGACGGCAACATTTTTAGTGCTGTCCAATTAGTTTAGTTTAGGCGACATCCCGAATAGCCACTATTATCAGCGTTTTATTAGTAGAACGCATAATTATAAAATTTTACTGCTTTTAATAAATACTATCGAGATCGAAATGGAAAGAGTAGTAGCTTATAATATAGCCAGCCGTGGGAAGTAGAATTTAGTCTTTATGTGTACGTAATAAGAGTTGTTTTTCGAAACATCACTAACTTATGGTCTATGTTTTTCTGTTTCTTTCAATGCGCAAAAGGATGAGGTAAATATAATAAGTGAGCCTTATCGATTGTTAGAGTATTTGGGGCAAATGATGGTGAGTAGAGGTCGAAGTTTATGATGTTTCTACATTTGAGATTACTTTATTTTCGAACATAGTCATGTTTTGGTCAATAAAATACCACTCAGAACGTTACTTAACTTCGACGATCTATCAAGAACGTCTTAACAAGCTTCGCCACGAGCGCTTCTTCAACAACGCTGAAATTTTACATATTATTTTGATACAGACACTGGCATAGTCAGATGAGTTATTGAAAGAAATAATAGAGAAAGATAAACATATTATTGACTGACCATTATGTTACAGTCATTATTTCCAAAGTGAAAAAAGAAATAAATTTATCATTATTTACAATAAAAAAAGGCAAGGACCAAAACATCCCTATGAATTTTTAACTAATTCATCGTACATTACCATGAATTGTACACAACTCTAACATCTTTAATCGCTACCTTAAACTAACATAATACTTTATTTCTTAAACATAACTGACCGAACTGAATGGAAGAATACTTGCTGGGCCTCATGATCTTAAAATTATTAAGAAAAAGCATGCAATAGGGTAGTTGCCACTATCAACAATCTTCATATATTTCGGTTTTGTATGGTTAATATAGGTCCAAATAATCATTTAAACATTTAAAAACAGTCAAATATATTGGATTCATTAATATTTTCGTAAAATAAATACGTAAAATTATTCACATAAACCACGTGACATCAAACACCTATCAGAGACGAGTGACGTCATGCCCTGCCAAACATTGCTGCTAGTAGTACGACTTTATTTTACCATCACACATTCTGATGAAGTGAAGTGAATTTTGATATTGACAGCAATGTTACATTGATCCTATGTCTTTGCCTAAGTCTGTTGTTGTTGTTATATGTGCGAGGTGTTTTTTTCGATTTTTCGTTCGTAAATAAAGTTTTTTGAGTTTAAAGCTATCATCAACTTCATTAATTTGAAGATGGAGGAAGGCTTTCATAAAGCAAATAGCAACAATTTGCCTAAAATTGACGCGCTAATGCTTTGAATGTTTTTCGCATCGAACACTGATTTCTGCTCAGCAGAGTTTCGAAATATCAAAACTTCTATGTAAGTACTCTACTCTAACACAATAAAATTAAACACAGAACATACGTTTTTTAGGATAAGTCATAACAAAATGCTAAAATCAAACTAACCACAGTTTGGTTCAGTTCAGGTCATCGCGGGCGTCGTACGGAGACGATGCGATAAGTTACGTCCAGCTGAAGCGCGAGGGAAAAATTTGCACAGTGAAATGTAAAATATGCCCAGAGCATAAAGTGTGAGCAAAATTATATGCAGTGAGCAAATTATAGCATACAATTTGTGACTTGTGTAGGTCAAGCGCAGTCAAGCGGTTCCGTTTTGCGAGAAGTAGCCACTTTTTTCTTGTATTTTTATCTATTGGTACGGATATAAATAGTTTATTTGGTGTTTTAATTGTTGTACTTTCACATAGTGGCACAGCACAGCACTTGTAAAACTTTGATTTCATCATTTTCACGGTTTTTGAAATTTTTTGTTTTTAAACTTATTAGTTTCAATAGTTCTGTGCACTCAGTTTTGTCTATTTGGCAGGCCGTGACGTCAAAGAAGACGCCATGACAGTTGCTAGCGTTTTGGTGCGAAATTCAAATTGGTTCACAAAAATGCAAAATAAACCATTTAAACGTTCGATTTTTACTGAAATATTAATAAATAGGGTATATTCGACTGCGAGACATACTTTTAACAACTTTTTGAGAAATTGGCAACTAGCCTATTGTTGTATTCATTGGTTCGAATATAACTGACTGAAGACCGGTCGCGATGCAGGATAACCTGCTAATTACCTGTCTCTGTTGCTCCCGCGTAAATATACTACCGTCGCGCTTGCACAGATGCAATGAGCGTGACGGCAATATATTTACGCGGGAATAACAGAGACAGCTAATAGCAATATACGAAATTCTTCCTGCATCGCGACCGGACTTTAGCATTATACAATGAGCTACAATAATTATGTAACTGAAGTTTGACTTCGAATTTTATGCTCTCGGATCTCTTTACATTAGGCCCAGTATTTTACGACGCAGCTATATTAGCTAACTTAGAACAGAAAAATGCGTAGAGGGATCATAATCAATATAGATTAACAGAAATATCACCATCTCTATTTCACGTGCTGTCGATACGTCTGTTTAGCTCTTTCGTAACGACTGTTCATAATGCGCAACCGCCCAAAGGGCCTAAGTTCGGCCCGGTCACGTTATACTGCGCTAACTGTACGCTAGCCTGATACAAAATAATGTGCTACCTCTATTCCCTTTCTGTTCTATGTTAGCATTTCTGCTTAGTAAATTATGATGGTTTATGGAGTTGAGCCTGGTAAGCTAGTTATAATAATGTTAAATGATGAGCATACAAACATCGAGGTAGTAATAGAGAGCCACAATCAAACGCAAAAAAGTAAAACTCTGCGCACTACGTAGCGTGGGCAGAGTTTTACTTTTTTTGCGTACAAGCGACATTGAACATTAAAACAAAAGACATAACGTCTACATTCAAATGTCAAATATCATTGTAGAACATTGAATTTGCACGCACATTTTTTAAGTGTTGTCAGCTATTCGATTGTGACTCTTTAATAGTAACTCGATGCATACTAAGCATGAAATACAAACAGCTATACCTCACTACACTACCATGCTCATAACTGCTCAGTGACTTACATTCACAGACAATTTGATACTTTTTAAGCTATTATTGCACTTGAAAACTTGAATTGATACAGTCAATAGAGTCAGATCAGATGAAGGTAATCCGAATTCACTGGTTGAAATAAATAAATATCCTTGTACAGACAAAACAGCGTCAGCTAGTTCCAAACTAAGCAATTTAATGCTTGTGTTATGGTAACCATGTGATTTTTCTTATGAATATAAAATAATGAATCTAAGGCCTGTATTCAGAGACCTTACTCAAGCGTCGATCTGTGCTTGAGCGTCGATTTAAGTATCGTTTCTTATTCAAGAACGTTACTTGAGAGTAGTTTTGCTGATCAGAGTTCAGCTGAGTCGAGTTCAGCTGAGTCGAGTTCACCTGAGTAATTCCTTATTCAAAAACCTCAATCAAGTGAAATCGATGCTTGAGTTTGACATTTAGGTTTAAAGAACTTTATTCTCATAAAAACACAATGGTTCACTTATAATGAGATACATGGAAATTTATATAAATAAGTTTTACCAACCTCTGGTACCTAGTGTTAGGTGGACTTATACTATTTATTATCTAAGTACTAAAATATAACTATAATTGGCTATTTACCATTACACTTATGTACTTATCTTATGATGTTTTTTTATTGTCTTTTTAATTACTTTTTTTATTTTTTTATTTTTTATTTTATTTTTTTTATGTTCATGAAAATTATATTCAGATTCCTCCAAATATACCTTAAGTTTATTTTTATAGGCATTTATATTTGCACATTCTTTAACATTGTTAGGCAAGGTGTTAAATAAGTGAGCTCCCTCCAGTAGTATTGTTTTCCTCCCATAATTTGTTCGTGTCTTTGCCAAATGTAGTTTTATTTTGTTTCTTAAATTATGTTTATTTTGTTTTATATGTAATTTTACATTCGATTGAATAGAGTTAGAAATTATTTTTTTTATTAATATGCATGTTTTATAGGTTTTTCATTTTTCAAAGGAATCTGAGTAAATGCTTGAGAGTGGTCTGGACCACGCTTGAGCATTTACTCAGATAGCATTTTTGTTTTGTTTTCAGTAAAAATGGATAATATATTCGATTCGTTGTATTTTCGAGGTCATCTAAGCATGCTAGAATAACGGACACACAAGACAAGACTTCAAAATATGCATGGGGACCTTGTTTCTGTTTCATACAGACAAATGTTATAAGGACTTGTGAATTTATAGCTGTTAGTATTAGCACAGATAAAAGAATACTATTAGTTTAGTCTTGGTAGGTAGGTACTCATAAGGATTACTTACCTACTTTATTTATGTCGAAAATTCTACCTACGTACATAACCTAAACACATTTGGTTTGGCTGGGGTAAAATAAAAAATATATTGACAAAACTACCATAATGTTTTTATTTAATATTTTACACACACTTATTTAAAACGTATTAAATAAAGTTTATAGGAGTCACGGGAAACAGCTAATCGTTAGATCATGTCCAGGCTAAGCTTGTTGAAAGAGATCCTTCGTGTCTCGTCATCTTCAACGAGTGCTGGTGCTATCTTCCACAACGTTTGTGTCTACAAACACTACATAATGCATCAGACCAGGGCAAGAAGCACTACCGCCGATAACCAAGCAGTATTACCTGTCTTTGGTCAAAGCGTAAAAATAAATTCATTGATTTCACATTTTCATCCCGCGATTTGGCGATTGTTGAAATTTGATTGACTTGCTTGACGACTGACGTATGAATGAATGAATTTGTCAGTTTTCTAAAGTCGTTCCGTTACACGTTATTTTTACTTCACTTTCGAAAGTCGCCGTTAATTTTTCATCCAGGCATTTTGAATTTCTGCGTATAACGGAATGGAAGTACAAAATAAATTAAAAATGTAAATGAGAACAGACTGAATTCATAAACAAAAAGGAATCGACACTTGAGACTCGATTTAGCTGAGCATTTACTCAAGCAACGTTCTTGAATACAAACGATACTTAAGCAACGAATCAATGCTTAAGCAGAGTTCCGCTGAACCGAGTTCAAATCGACGCTTGAGTCAGGTCTCTGAATACCGGCCTAAGTATTATATCAGTCATCTGGTTACCATAACACAAACTTTAAGTACCTTAGCTTGGGACTAGATGACGCCGTGTAAAATGTCCAATGATATTTCCCCCCCCCCTCTCCCCTCCCTCCCTCCTGGGCGACACTGAAAAACAGCGCCTGATCTCTGGATCTAGGCAAATAGGCTGAGTTGTTGCCGTTTCAGCTAATATTTTTATTTTATTAGTTTTTAGTTTCAATTTACTTAGTTTTTTTTTATCTTTGTTAGTTATACAATTTTTAGCTGAATAAACTGATTTTCTTTCACTTAGAATATTAATTTCAAAATATTTTCCCTAAATAGGTTGATCCACAAACCTTGGCACGTTCATTATACTTTTCAACATAAATAGAGATTCTGAAATCTGAATCGTGTCACTATAGACTGTATCGATACAAAATGGTCACAGCAGAGTTGGGTAAAGACGTGTTTGTTTTGTTCCAGAGTCCGGAGGAGAGAGGTGTGCTTATACAAATTCTGGAAAGCACTTACAGATTTACTCTAGGTTCATTTGCTGGTGGTAAGTACTTTTTTTTTTCAATCTATATCGTCCCACTGCTGGGCAAAGGTCTCCCCCATATCCTAAGTCTATACTAATATTATAAAGAGGTAAAGTTGGTTTGTTTGTTTGTTTGTATGTTTGGGGTAATCTCCGAACTACTCATCCGATTTCAAAAATTCTTTCACCTATTTGTAGCTTAGACTTTCCGAATGAACATAGGCAATATTTTATCAAGGTAGGTACCACGTGAGAGAAGCCACGGGCAAGTTAGCTAGTAATGTAAATAAATATTTTTCTATTTCTATTTCTATAATCTATATTTTTGGAAATCCAATAAAGTTTGAGCGTTAATTAGTAACAAACATTCTCACATACACACTTACTTACACACAAACTTTCACCTTTATAATAGTGTGATACACTAATGCCGTCACCACACATGGGCTTCAACTTGGTTCCAACATTAGAATGGCCAATGACAATGCTCCGTTTACGGTTCTTCGACACAAACGGACGCCATTGGCCATTCTAATGTTGGAACCAAGTTGAAGCCAATGTGTGGTGACGGCATTAGTGTATCACACTATTATAAAGGTGAACATGAACAAACTTACACTAGATAGTAGACCAATACTTATTTTAAAATGTACAATTTATTTGATCAAAACTTTTCAACATCGGAAGTTACAACTATGTATATCTTTATAATAGCACACGGGAAATTACTTACGTAAAATTATCGTCGCGACCGCGAGGAGTGACCACACCCATACCCAGATGAAGATTCTCCGGTAGAATCGAAACAATGTCGGTATCTAAATCGATAATTTTACGTGAGTAATTTCCCGTGTGCTATTATAATGTCTAATACAACTCACGATAGTTTTGAAAGTGAAATATGTATATCTTTCTTGCAATGTATTATTATATTATTGAACGAAACAAACCGTTCGATCAACAGCCGTCGGCGCCTCAGCAGTCTACCCCATTGACCTGGTGAAGACTCGGATGCAGAACCAACGAACTGGGTCGTTTATCGGTGAGGTCGCGTACAGGAACTCATGGGATTGCTTCAGGAAGGTCGTACGGCACGAGGGGCTCCTAGGATTGTATCGAGGCTTGGTTCCACAGCTGATAGGAGTCGCTCCGGAGAAGGCTATCAAACTTACTGTAAGTGGAATTTTACTCAGTAATTCTGACGAACTCTGTGGCAGTGGGCGAAGGCTCGCCTGATACGCGGAGGTTGTGGGTTCGATTCCCGCCACGGGACAAATGTTTGTAAGTTCTACAGATATTTGTTCTGGGTCTGGATGTTTTTCTATCTATAATATGTATATACAACAAATGTATCTAAGTATATCAGTCATCTGGTTACCATAACACAAGCATTAAGTTGCTTAGCTTGGGACTAGATGACGCCGTGTGAAATGTCCAAGAGTATTTCCAAGAGGCAGGTCAAATTGTACAAAAAAGGTAAGTAAGTTCGTATGAGCAAGTGGCCAACTCTGGTGAGTTTGTAGGTCGCCTAAAAGCCTCCGTCGTGGCTTAACGACTTTAAAAGCCGGGACCAACAATTGAACGTGCCCTCCGAAGACGACAAATTTTGATTTTGCGACTAGTTAGACAATAGCCTAGATCAGCTAGGCCCTAGCTGTGATGGCTGGCAAATCAGTTGTCGTCTATGACAAAAAAATTGTATCAAAAGCCTTACTTAGTGACAAATTATTATTAACTAGCTTACTCGCCTTCCTATCCGTACTAGTAGTAAATAAGTTGAGTAAAAACTTAACCGGAAATTGCTTTTGAAAACTCATAATTTACGTGTTAATTGAATTTTACAGATGAACGATTTGGTCCGTGACAAATTCATGGATAAGAATGGAAACATTTACCTCGGTGCCGAAATCCTTGCCGGCGCATGCGTAAGTGTACTTAAATAACATCAATAATAGAGATCATAATAGAGATAATCTCAATCATCTTGGTCCATTGATTAGTTGATTTCACTCTGAAACTCTTAAATCTAGATGACGTTGTTTCATAGCCATAATGTGTATGAATATATACCACCGCCATCTATCGAGCTTTACAAGTATTAAGGGGCGCCAGTTTGTTAAAAACTATAAAGTTCCCGCTTGCTACACGTAGCGCCATCTCGTGATTTTTAAGATTACTAAAAGCTATTCTCACCAAATAATCTCTACTTCCAGGCGATCTTTACTAGTATTCGAAAAGAGGGCGCCAGTTTGTTAAAAATTAATAAGTTCCCGCTTGCTTAAGTTTACACTTAGCGCCATCTTCTGATTTTTATGATAACTAAAAAACGATTCTCACCTAAAAATCTCTACTTCCAGGCCGGCGGTTCCCAAGTAATCTTTACAAATCCTTTAGAAATAGTGAAGATTCGCCTCCAAGTGGCGGGTGAGATCGCGGGCGGGAGTAAAGTCCGCGCGTGGTCCGTCGTGAAGGAGCTCGGATTGTTCGGCCTTTACAAGGGTGCTAAGGCCTGTCTGCTGAGAGATGTGCCTTTCAGCGCTATTTACTTCCCAGCTTATGCACATGTCAAGGTAATTTTCGATCGGCCTAAACTTAAGATTCATTATTTATTTATTTTTCATCTAATCTAAAACCATAACATTGCATAGCGTTAATCACAAACAAGTAAAGCATATACTTCGTTCACACACTCACACATACACACACACACCCTCTCACAGACACATACGCACCCTCACACAAACACGCATACACATCTACCCACTAACTTAACTTGCAACTACCTCATGCACACGTAAAAATATCCATAGGTACCACATTAAACTTAAGTTGATTAATTTAACTAATACAACCTACTTGTAATTTTGACAATCTTTAGTTTTAGTTTTATTGAAAACTAAAATTGTAAAAGTAATTTGTACAACTAGGAAGGAGGTCTCAAAACACAGGCTAACCTAGTTTGGAGACCATTATGTTTCTGTGCTACAACTTTAATTAGTTCAATAAACATTTATTATTATTTATTAATTAAGTAGGTAATTGAGATAACAAGTAGGTAGGTAATGCCACTTGCGGTCTCCCTTTTATGACCGAGAACATTGTGACTTCAACGATCTAGAACATCAAGCGAGCCACGAGCGCTTCGAAGGAAGGAATCTAATGTTTATGAATGTTTTCAGGCGAAATTCGCAGATGAGAACGGTTACAACCACCCCCTGACTTTACTCGCGGCGGGCGCCATCGCCGGCATCCCCGCCGCCTCACTTGTAACACCTGCTGACGTCATCAAAACTAGACTACAGGTACTTGATTTGTACCATAATATTCGAATCACATGTATTCTCATGTGAATCATACTGAGCCATGACTACATACTCGTACAAGGCTTTTGAATCAAAAAACTCACACTAATATTATAAAGGTGAAAGTTTGTGTGTGTCTAAGTGTGTTTGTTACTCTTTCACGCTAAAACTACTGAACGGATTTTGCTGCTTTTGATTCAGGTATTCCCACGGGAACGGAAACTACCGCGGGTAACACCGCGGAGCGCAGCTAGTAGAATATAAAAACGTTTATTTGACACAAAGCTAGAAAAACCAACAAATAAGCAAACAGATAAAAACAATGTACCAAATGGGCCCAGTCTTAGCTGAATGCCACCTGTGGGAGAAAGCGCTGGTTTTCAGACTGCACCCTATATCATGGACACAAAGCTATCATAGGCAGACGAGCGAACAAACTATCTAAACAGGGATAGCCATATTTTTGAACGCGCGGCGAATGGACTAAGTGTACAAAAAAAATCTATTCGATAAAATATAACATTTGAGTTATAAGATAGATAGATAGATAGATATAGCATTTATTTGGACAACACAGCACAGACGAACATTATAATAACAGGAAAAGAGACAGTAGATATTAAAAATTGTAGGTAAATAAGTACAGCTAAATAAGGAACTGTCCTCGATCGACATAAGGTAGCCACAAGCGTCCGGTAGTGTGGACCAAAAAGAATCGGTATCAGCTTATAAGTCGTCCTGCACCAAATAGGTACAAAGCAACAAAATATAAGTAACTAGCTGCTCCCCGCGGTGTTACCCGCAGTGAATAGTTTCCGTTCCCGTGGGAATACCTAGATCCAAAGTAGCCTATTTTTTAATCCAGGGTATAAGCAATTCTGGTACCAAATTTCATTCAAATCCGTCCAGCCGTTTAAGCGTGAAAGAGTAACAAACACACTTACACACACACAAACTTTCACCTTTATAATATTAGTAGGATTAGTAGGATTTTTAATCCAGGGTATAAGCAATTCTGGTACCAAATTTCATTCCAATCCGTCCAGCCGTTTAAGCGTGAAAGAGTAACAAACACACTTACACACACACAAACTTTCACCTTTATAATATTAGTAGGATTTTTAATCCAGAGTATAAGCAATTCTGGTACCAAATTTCATTCAAATCCGTCCAGCCGTTGGATCGTGAAAGAGTAACAAACACACTTACACACACACAAACTTTCACCTTTATAATATTAGTTTAAAGTAGGAAGTAGGATTAGTAGGATTCAAATAAACAATCATCTTTCCAGGTAGTAGCGCGATCGGGCCAGACATCATACAATGGCGTCATCGACGCAACTAGGAAAATATACGCCGAAGAGGGCTTTAGAGCGTTCTGGAAAGGCGCAGTCGGTGAGTGAAACACGATATTTTTATTATAGTGTTAAACCACACTTAGGTATTTCATTATAAATGAAAAACCTTACTAAAAGTTTTACGGCTTCGACGGGATTACGTGCTGGCTGGGTGCGTACGGGGCTGGCTTACCACTCGGCCACGAAGCCTATGACGCCGAAGACGAAACGAAGATGATACAGAGAAGCCTAGACTTGCCTAGACTAAGTATGTGACTGTTTATTTATTTATTTTCTTGTTTTAAATAAGATATTTGTCTGCAGCTCGTGTGTTCCGTTCCTCGCCACAGTTCGGAGTGACCCTGGTCACGTATGAAATCCTGCAGCGTCTCTTCTTCGTTGACTTCGGAGGATCGTAAGTATCATTCAATTGTCTTATTAAAACATTCCTTGTAATGATTTGGATAATACAAAAAAGTATAGTGTGTCACGGACAGTAAATTTCTTGCTAACTGTCATTACCACACTTTATCTTTTGCTAAGACATTCTGACTGATGATAAAATAATGCAAAGACGATGATAAGGTCTAAAATAATCTTTGCTAATAGTTTCAGCTCTCGAAGTAAGTGGTTCCGTAGCCTAGTAGTGGTCATGCAGCTCGGCTTAGAGCGATCGCTTATATCTACGCAGGTTCGAATCCTGTCGGAGCCGTTACTTTTAGCGAAGACGATGAATACATAGTAGACAGTCAAAGGCCACAAAATCGTAACCCTGAAAACGGGAGTTTAAAGTAGATGGCAGCACCAGATAGCCTGGAAACTTTAAAACATCAATTTTATACAAGAAATTTAAATTACTTGTTAGTTAAAATTACCTACAATTTTTTTTTATTCGTCTGTCTATTTAGAATTCATCGTCTTTGCTTTCAGTAAGATTTTGCATTAACATGTTAACTTTCCCTTCCAGTCGACCAGCCGGCTCAGAGCTTCACGTGGCCACATCTATCGAAGAAACCATGAAGAAAGCGCACCACATCGGCGGCTACCAAGTAGCTCTGCCCGTGCTCACCGGACTCGAGACCAAGTTCGGGATATCCCTGCCCAGGTTCTCATTCGCCAAGCCACAGTAGGTACACTTTTACTAGTCCTTTGGTCGCCTTGGTCGCTCATAAAAACCAAAGACGATGAATACTAAGTAGACAGACAAGGGCCATACACAAAATCGTAACCCTGAAAATGGCCCAATATAAAAAAAAGACGTGTGGCACTCGGAGACTGCCGCGGTAAAGCTATTGCATGGGGGGTGTTAGGTTATTTTCGTTACGGAATTTCTGGATTCGGTCTCCACGCTCAAGGGCCGCGATAGAAGCTATGCAATAGCTTAAAAAATGTAGGTAATTTTAACTAGAAAGTAATTTAAAGTTCTTGGATACAATTGATGTTTTCGAGTTTCCAGGCTTTCTGGTGCCTTACTTTAAACTCCCGTTTTGGGCCATTTTGGGCGTTCCGATTTTGTGTATGGCCTTTTGTCTGTCTACTTGGTATTCATCGTCTTTGTCAAAACTAATGAAAAATTAAAAAATATGTCAATTTTACAGCGTAGACATCTAGGCACGGTCGGCCAAGAAAGTGGTCTACTAATTTTGACAATAGTTTCTGTGAGATCTATTTGTCGATAAGGTTAACTTTTCTTGCGAGAATTCGAACTTGACATATGGCATAACGTAAATATGAAATGAAATGAAATTTATTTATCTACGGCCGGTTTCAATATTAAACTTACGAATGATCGTAGATTGATCGCCATAGCAACTTTGTTTAGACAACAAAAAATGTAGGACACTTTTTGACAGATAAGAATATTACTATGGCGACAGATCCACGGTTATTAGTAAGTTGAATATTGCAACCCGGCATTAGTAGCTTAAACAAGTTTAACAGCAAGTAATTAAGTACTACATAATTATAGTAAAGAGAGCAAGTCACTTCATGTTATTGCAAGTGGAAATCGACCTTGTTGTTTCATGACGTTCAACTGAAACTCAAACGTAGAATGGTAAACCACATTTTCGGCCGACCGTACATTATAAAAGTTGAAATTGTAAAACAAATGAAGCTGCTACAAAATATGATCAAGGCCATAAGGACCAGTGTAGTGAAAGTATACTACTTATAATGTATCCAGATACTGTCGCTATATGTGCCTAAAAATGGAATGAAAGAGACAAAATGGCGATAGGATACATTTCGTAATGTACGTGAACTAGGTGAATAAAACTAAGATTAACTATTTGGACAAATCGTTGCATTATCTAAACCATTTAGGCCCGGCCCATTATCGTGGTATTATATGTGGTCGTAATAACAAAAATACCGCTATCACGGAAATTTCTACTTTATTGCCATTATGTTATAGTATATTGCTATTTGCCACCTAAAATCCCCAGTCGTACCGATGCCGATAATGGGCGCCGGGCCTTATAGGGAAAATAACTTTTTGTACAAATAGGTAATGATCGTTGAAGCGAAAAGTAGAGAGATGAGATTAAACCAAAATACGAAATTCGTCATAGATAAGAAATTAATTATTATTAGGACTTGTAATGATAATTTATTTTGCAATAAAATAAGGTTCTTATAAAACCCATTTCCACACAATAATTTAGTTCTGTCTAAATAACCGAGAAGGAATTGTATCAATGCTACTTTTCGATCTACTTTCCGTTTCTTAATAGATATTCAAATTAATTTCTGCAGGCATTTTTTTCTGCAAAAACTAAAAATCGGCGCAGGCCTCAAATATCTGTATATCAAATATGATAAAATGTATTTTTCCCAAAATGTCGGAAAAGCAGACATTTTGGTAAAAGTACTCGTACATTTAAGGAAAACATCCTCTACTCTACAAACCGCAGGTCAGCTTATGTTGGTGAAAACTGAATTCGGGAGATTAACCAACATAAGCTGACCTGCGATGATTGTCACGATGTTGTTTTTGGCAAGGGTTGGGGCTGAACCCAAAAATCCTGCAAATGTAAGCAACAAGTGATACCTCCTATAGCTACATCCAGCATTTGCGATCATACTGAGAAGGTATTTAGAAATTGTTTTTATTAGTTTGTAAGCGAAATCGAAATCAATGTCGAACATTTTTATTGTTATTTTTTGTAATCGTTATATTTTTTGAAAATGTTAGAGTGAATCTGTTGAGACTTATTCCTTGTTTTCCGAAGAATTCCACTTCTCCAATGTTCAAAACAGTTATTTTTTAATTATATTTATCGATAATGTAAAGGTATATTCAAACATACGCGGTATTCGCTGCCGCTGTGGGTAGATGTACATATACCGCTCGGATTTCGCTCAGGTGTTTTCTATGAAGTTCCGAAGCTATTACGGTGAAGGAAAACATCGTGAGGAAACCCGCGGCTAGTCAGCCTCACACGTATTGACCATTGTCTTTCTTGTGAATATGGCCGGCTTAGCTGAGAGGATGGTTTAGGTGCTGGGCAAGCCTATTCCATCTCAACAATGTCCCAGGCACTACAGTGTCCCGTTAAGTGTAGGCAAAGCCTATAAATCATCTAGTAAAGATGTAAAGGCCTGATTTTTTTCCGAAGCTAGGGCGACTGTAGGCCTAACATGTACAACGCGTCAAGACGACAAATAAAATTTCTCGATAATATCGAACTGCTCTAACGTACTATGCTAGAGCAGGAGATAATATTTTGTCGACGTCCAGAAGGTTTGTCGTATTGCACATGTTAGGCCTACTGAGCGGTATTTACTGCCGCTGTGGGTAGAAGTAAAAGAAGCGAAACTCAAACGCGGTACTTAAGTATTTTTACCCAAAGAGATAGCGAAATTCGCTTTGGTGTGAACAGTATTACCTACAGGTTTACGCTACCGCGGCAGCGAATACCGCGTAAGTTTGAATAGGCCTTAACTGGAGATTATTTGTTAAGATTCCATTGATTAAACTTTAAAGCATGTAGCATGTCACGTCCACATTATAATAAAGTGTAATTATAAAAAAATAAGTACTATCACCAAAAGCGTCGCTTTACCAATTTTGAAACAGTTTAGCTTGCAAGATGTTAGCTAGCTGATCCTGCCCTTTTTATTTTGACCAATCGGAGTCATAAACATCTAAAAGCAATAATTGTTTGATGACTTTTACCATTGTTAAAAACTTACTGTTATTATTTGTTCTTCAAACTTTATAACAAAGCACCGAAATACTTTGTTGCTATTGGTGTTCAAATGTTTCAAAGCGGTGTAAACTGCTAGTTGCGTCACAGAAAAAGCACCCTTAAGGTGGTGAAGCGGTGCTTTGGGTGATAGTACCTATTGTATACGCCTAAGCCATAAACTACAGTATTTAGCACCAAATCAAAATCGTGTACAAACATTTGGTAAACGTACGAACTTAAAAAAACTTTCAAATATCTTAACTATTTTACTATAACTTTACGCGATATTTTTTAAAAGCAATTTGTATTTTGCAATATTATTTTGCTCACTTACTGTAGTGTTTTAAGATTTTTAAGAAATGCTTAGCAATTTGAAATTACACTACCGAACTGTTATTTTGAAACTGCTTGTATTGCCCATTTGGTCACCATGTGCCATTCTATAGATGAACTCTCTAGGTTCATACGAAACTTTTTTAGAAAGAAAGTTCCCTATTCGAGATCCTATTGGTAAATTATTCAGTTTTAAAGAATGGCACAAATGCACAACTTTATTCTGAACTTTACATATTATTATAGTAAGTCGTGTTGTGAAACAACACTGTAAAAAGTGAATCATAGTGTAAAACGAGTGATAGATAACCGATGTGACTATATTTATTGATATTGTACATTTTTGTGTTAAATAAATCGAATAAACCATTTGATTAATTTTTATTACCATCTAGGTACTCAAGTTTCCTCCAAATAGATAGGTATATAATTTCAATATCTACCTATTGTCAAGTCTCAAATTAAAGTACCTGAATATACTTGGATATTACATAATAATATGGCGTCATCCAGTCCCAAGCTTAATGCTTGTGTTATAGTAACCAATGACTGATTTTATTAGTAGCTTATTTATTACTTCTATAACTTAAGTTATAGAGAAGAAAGCATTATATTTTGAGAATTTCTTGATAAAGACTTTTTAGGTAACAGTAAACGTCCAATATGAATTTCACAATGATTCGTTACGAAAGTACCAGGAGACCATTACACTGGAAGTTTTAGTTATGTAGATAGAAAAGTCGTCTTATCTTATTACTGGTTACAAAACAGTGATTTTTTTACTAATTCATAACCAGTCACGAAATCTTAATTACGTACGTGGACGAAGCGAACTAGCCTTCTTAGATGATATCAAAACTCAATAGTTTCTAAAAAGAAGAACCTTGACAGATGTAAAAAACTTCCTTTGTATTTAACTGACAGTTGTCACTAAAATAAAGAAAATAAGAAGAAGAAGACTCAGGTTTAATGAGGCTTCACAAATTTTTTATACTTTTGGTTTAGGGGACGTAACACCCCGGGTTTCCCCCGGGTGGGGGAGACTAGTCCTATCTGGACTAGGTTATTTAAATTACAAGTGAGGTAATTTCACGTGTTATTCTTCCACGACCGAGCAACCAATACATTCTTTCGAAGTTTCGAAGGTGTTCTTGGTTCTCCTCTGCTGTTTTTGGAAAAAGTTATTCATGGTTACCTATCCACGAAGCAAAGGCTCTAAAAACAAGGGCATTTTGATATACCAACTCATATAGTTTGTCTGATTTTCTACCCCTCTTGGCAAACAGGCGGGAATCATATTTACAGAATCAACAGTAGGTTTTCTGTATGGATTTTTGTTTATTCTGGCTCGGGTGATGCTTGGGTACCTATAGACGTGCCCATTTTACGATAGAAATAAAAAAAAATGTGCAGGTAAGTACCTACCTACATAGTTAAAATCATATTCGTAAATAACTTTAGGTATTAGGTACTCAGAATACAATGAGAACGTATTCTGAGCTTTATTATTTATTTACTTTCAATTAAAGGCAGGGAAGTCATGGTAGGGGCCTCTAGGCGGCCTTTATATTGAGATGGCGGTTCCATCAGATGCCGGCCCTATTTCATGGCGGAGCATCCGAGTTAGCCACTAGTTCATACGAACATTTTAACGAACATACTGAAGGGGAATCAAGAACACTTTTTTCGAAAAATATAAATGCTTAACCACACCTAACTATGACTGCTCTTATGCTAGGTACAGTCAACGAAGAACTAAATTAACAGTTAAAGTTACCAATCAGCACAAGTTCACTAACCTCTAAGGAGGTGTGTTCCTTCAACAGTGGCCAGAAATGGGAGTAAGTAAAACATTTAGAAATTATTTAAGCCATCTTATTTTATTATCCTGTTTTATGTCTTTTAATCATTGAGATGACTGTATTAAAGAGTCACAATCTAATATCTGACAACACTCAAAAAATGTGCGAGCAAATTCAATGTTCTACATCAATGACATTTGACATTTGAATGTAGATGTTATGTCGTTTTTTTAATGTTCAATGTCGCTTGTACGCAAAAAAGAAAAACTCTGCGCACTACGTAGCGTGCGCAGAGTTTTGGCGTTTACATTTTATTTGTCTGATTTTGGCTCTATAATAGGTACATCTCAATGCTTTTAATCTAAGATCTGAAAACACAGGTAGCCTGATTATAATGTTATTTTGTCTTCAAAACCATCATTTTCAGGGATCTGAGGGACAAAGGGCTGATACAGAGAAACTCCGTGAAATATTCCTACAATACGCCACCGTCGAAAAGAACGGTCAGAAATACATCACTTGTGAACATTTTGTGAGAAAGTATCTCGGACTATACGCAGAAGGTACATCAGCTACTATTCAGTATAGCGTTAAACGGCTATTCGTTTAACGCTATACGGAATGTGACATTGAAGATCTGAGACAATTTCGAACGTATTATAAAGATTCTATACACATAATTTAATTCGCTAGCCCATTGTTGCTTGATTGTGATAAAAAAAAATACACTAAGGTTACAAAATAAAGCTTAATCTAGGTACAACATAGAGATAAAAGGAGTTAAATTCAGCATAAACTGCATTTAAAAACATACAGCGCTGGTTTTCAATTTACCCCTAATTTTTATTATTTTCAAGGTGACTACAACAAGGAATCAGTGCAGCTTATTGCAGGCATAGTAGACTCTGACAAAGATGGCCTCATATCCTTCTCTGAGTTCCAAGCGTTCGAGGGTCTGCTGTGTGTGCCGGACGCGTTGTACAAAACAGCCTTCCAGCTGTTCGATACCAATGGCAGCGGACTCGTGACTTTTGGTGAGTCTTCATCTTCTTCCACTAAAGCTTCCACTAAAGCTTGACTATTTAGATTATTTTATTTAGATTTTTTATTGTTAAGGGATCGCTTTTAAAAAAAAGCTAGGCCCACACCACCAGGTTCTTGCCTGATTCTTTCCCTGGTGTAGGGAGTCGCGTTGGAACAGGCTTTAGAATCACTAACGAAATTTAAGTGATCCTTGAGGTCCTGCAAGGATAAATGATTTTTTCTTTCTTTCTTTTTTTCTTCTTCTTCCTGCCCTTATCCCACTATGTGGAGTCGGCACAACATGTATTCTTCTTCCATTTCCCTCTATCAGTCGTCATCTCAGCACTTACTCCTTTCTTACTCATGTCATCCCTCACACAGTCCATCCATCTTTTTTTTGGACTACCTCCACACCTACTTATATCTATCCACATTCATATTTAACACTCTCCTAGTAACGTGACATAAATTGGTGAGTAGTAGATAAAATTGGCCGAATCCGAAAAAAGGCATTTTGGTCTTTGTCTGATGTCCGCACTCCGACCCAGCTCCTCAGGGCCGTAGCGATGTACTCCCTCCTAGGCGACGTGCGTCATGGGCAGTGAACTCGCTAATAAAGAAAAAATCAAAGAGAAACCAGCCCCAAGCCTTATATACTTATTTTATTTTATTTCTAGCCCATATTGTCCCACTGCAGGGCAAAGGCCTCCCTCCCTTCTTTCCAGATTTATATACTTACCTACTCGTAATTTCCATAATATTTTTTTATTTTGTTAATTGAATTGTTGTGAAAATTAAATTCCAAATAAATTAATTCAGATAATTTCGCTGGAGTCATGCGTAAAACGGCTCTCCATCAGAAACTGCCTTTCAACTTGGACAGTCCGTTCATAAGTCTCTACTTTGGAAAGGTGAGAAAATGTTTAATATAGCTACCATTTAGTAACATCTAGGTACTATCATTAAATATCTTTTGATATAGAACATATTATGCGAACGGGTATTTATCACGAATTTACCTTTCGTTCGTTCGTTCGTTCGTTCGTTCAAGCGGCTAACTCTAGTGACGGAATTTTCAGGCCGCCTAAAGGCCTCCGTCATACCTTAACGACTTTAAAAGCCGGGACCGACAATTTAACGTGCCCTTCAGCTGATAATTTCACTTGCGGTCACCCATCCAAGTTGTGACCGCTCAGAACGTTGCTTAACCTTTAATATTGCTCGACGTTTCGACCGGATTGCACCAGCCGTGGTTGCAAGTAAAACTTCGTGATAAATACCCGTTCGCATAAATGTCTTGAAATGTGTTCTGATCGCGAAAGTTTAAAAAAGACAATCTTCAGATACTTATAAGCTTCCTGGTCAGAAATATTCCAGCAAATAAATATTTTTACCTTGAACACTCGAATCGTCGAGGTTAAGCAACGTTCTGAGCGGTCACAACTTGGATGGGTGACCGCAAGTGGCATTTTCATCTGAGCGCTTCCGTGCTTCGGAGGGCACGTTTAATTGTCGGTCCCGGCTTTTAAAGTCGTTAAGCCATGACGGAGGCCTTCAGGCGGCCTAAAAACTCCGTCACCAGAGTTGGCCACTTGCTCATACGAACGGATGGACGGACCTTGAACACTAGGTCAAACCTTTGAAAATCACTGATTTCGACCAAAAACACCCACCTTTCTAGGACAAAACTCGACAAGTGACATACCCAGAATTTAGCCAGTTCCTCCACGACTACCACGAGCAGTACGGAGTGGAAGCCTTCAAGGCATACGACAAGGATGGCACCGGCTTCATCAGCGCTGAAGACTTCAAGGACATTATGATGACCGTCAAAATTCATCTTCTGACTAAGGACTTGAAGAGTAAGGTTATCAGTGTGAGTACCTAAAGTCATAAAAAAAATCATCTTCATCATTATTATAAAGAGATAATAAATAATAAATAAATATCCTTGGACATTCCACACGACACGTCATCTAGTCCCAAGCTAAGCAATTTAATGCTTGTGATATGGTAACCAGATGACTGATATATTTCATAGGTACTTACATTTTTTTTTGTAAATACATATAAACATACATATAATACATAGAAAAACAACCAGACCCGGAACAAATATCTACAGAACATGCAAACATTTGTCCCGCGGCGGGGATTGAACCCGCAACCTCTGCGTCTCAGGTGGGCTTTCACCCACTGCGCCACAGAGGTCGTCAATTAATGAATTACGAGTATTTACTTTGTTTTCAGGCGCCCAGCCTACCCAATGGTGAGAAAAAAGTCAGTTTCCCATACTTCATGGCCTTTAACAGTCTTCTCAATAACATGGAGCTGATAAAGCGGGTCTATCTTAACGCGACTAGTGGAAAACGCAACCGCCCGGTCACGAAAGATGAGTTCCTGCACTCATCTCAGATGATGAGTCAGATCACTCCTCTGGAGGTCGATATACTGTACACACTGGTTGAAGCAATCAGTAATAGTAAAGGGTATGTGCTTTTTCGTGGTTTCTTTGCAAAGTTTTACTCAAATTTTCTTAAGTCACCAATAGCGTAGCATTGTGACTTAAGAAAAAATCGTTTTGTCAATGGATCATCACGTGACCTGACAGGTTAACCCTCCAGAGTGTGGTGGCCGCATTAAAGGGACTAACCCTTTAATGCGGCCACCACACTCTGGAGGGTTAACCTGTCAGGTCACGTGATGATCCATTGACAAAACGATTTTTTACGAGCCCTTAGGCGCGGGACACACAGAAAAGACGTAAGACGAAGACGGGGCGCGGACAGGGCGGAGACGTGACACGGACGCGACTTTTGAAATTATATAGAAGAGACGGGGCGCGGATGCGACGCAGTGCGAGCGTGCGAGACCCGCCCGGCAGGCATGCCACCCCGCGCCCCGTCCTCGCCTCCGCCACGTCCGCGCCCCGTCTCTCCTGTGTGTTTTGAACAAAAGGCGCAGACGTAAAAGCGTTGCGCCCGTGCTCCGTCTCTTCTGTATGTTTTGCGTCGTGACGCTTCTATACATTTTGTATGAAAGGGACGCGGAAGAGACAAATGTCCGCGCCCTGTCTTCGTCTTACGTCTTTTCTGTGTGTCCCGCGCCTTAGATGTTTTGCTTCGCAACCGTCTATTTATTGTATAGAGTTTTAAATACGTACTTTCGTTCCAGTCGCATCTTATACAAACAGCTCAACTTGATAACTCCAGAGCAATACTTCAAGCGAGTGACGCGAAGAATCACCGAAATTAAAGCAGTCTCAGTAAGTTTTTAAAATCCATATCCATACTAATGCCCAGTTCATAATATAATAGATGCGAAAGTAACTCTGTCTGTCTGTTACGCTTTCACGCCTAAACCACATAACCGATTTTGATCAAATTTGGTACAGAGATAGATTAAATCTTGGGAAAGGACACGGCTACATTTTATTTGGGTTTGGACTGAAATAAATTATTTCTTTCTTATCAATAAATGTTTTCTGCCTGATACGGGCAAGGCACGCTTATGGTACTGTACATAGTAGCCGGTAAAGTCCTTTTTATTTAAAGTAGGTACTTGGGTTGGATAGACATATTACCTATACTTGTGTGTGTGTTATTCCAGAGTAAAAAGCCGTGTTGGCCAAGTGGATAAGTACTTCGACTTTTGATCCGAAGGTCGTGAGTTCGAATCCGGCCGTGCATCAATGGACTTTTCGTGTCGAAAAATTTATATGCACTTTAACATGAGCTTTAAACGGTGAAGGAAAACATCGTGAGGAAACCCGCGTCTAGTCATCCCCACACGTATTGACCATTGTCTTTCTTGTGGATATGGCCGGCTAAGCTGAGAGGATGGTTTATGTGTTACAAGCCTATTCCATCTCAACAATGTCCCAGGCACTACAGTGTCCCGTTAAGTGTAGGCAAAGCTTGCCTCCTGACTCTGTATAAATCATCTAGTAAAGATGTAAAGGCCTAAGTTTTTTTAATTCTAGAGTCCAGAGGAGAGAGGTTTGCTAATTCACATCCTGGAAACCTTATACAGGTTTACCCTCGGCTCTATAGCTGGTGGTAAGCATAAACCATTCCATCATACCTACTTCCCTACTAATAAACAAATAAATAAATATCCCTGGACATTCCACACAGCGTCATCTAGTCCCAAGCTAAGCAATTTAATGCTTGTGTTATGGTAACTAATATTGTAAATGCTAAAGTAACTCTTTGTCTGTCGCTTTTTTACGCTTAAACAATTAAACCAATTTAAATTAAATTTTGTATGGAGGTAGTTTGAGTCCCGGCAAAGGACATAGGCTACTTTTAGATCGCGGGAAGACCCTATTCTCGCGCTAAATCCATTACAACGTCCATGTCATGCATTTGGGACGTAAAGCTCATAAGTACCTATAGCTAAATAAGGTTAGGTTCGAAAGTGACTGTTTCTGTTTACGAAGTTTGAAGGATTCTGTCGTGGCTTAACGACTTAAAAGCCGACAGGGACCGACAATCTACAATCTAACGTGCCCTCTGAAGCACGAAGCTCCGACGATTCAGCTCTTCGACATTCGAAATGAGTTTTCAGAATATCTACGTCCGTGCTTCGGAGGGCACGTTAAATTGTCGGTCCCGGCTTTTAGCTTTAGGCGGCCTAAAAACTCCGTCACCAGAGTTGGCCACTTGCTCATACGAACGAACGAACGAAGAATATCTACAGTAGAGCGAATTAGTCTCTAATGTTAGTTAAATATATAAGTATACATACATACACCCACACACTCAATCACATCCACACACCCCGACCACATACTTTACCTCTTACATTTTACTCTTATTATAATTAGTATTTAGCTCTATGGAACTCTGTATTTTCTCGGAGGGGGCGATGATGTCTGCGACACAGTTTTATACTTCTGCAGATGTCATCGACTTACCTACAATGTTTGTACC
The DNA here is from genome assembly GCA_963582015.1 of Xanthorhoe designata. Taxonomy (NCBI): domain Eukaryota; kingdom Metazoa; phylum Arthropoda; class Insecta; order Lepidoptera; family Geometridae; genus Xanthorhoe; species Xanthorhoe designata. The sequence goes on from OY757038.1 coordinate 2,191,931, forward strand.
TTTGCTTATTTGTTCCAAATAAAGTTTTTATTATTTATTTATTATTATTAAATATCTTGTGAACTTTAGCCACCGGCGCCGCGGCCGTGTACCCTATCGATTTAGTAAAGACTCGGATGCAGAACCAACGCAAGAACACGACCGGGGTTGTCCTGTATAAGAACTCAATGGACTGCTTCAAGAAGGTCATCGAGAAGGAAGGCATCCGAGGATTGTATCGAGGATTGGTCCCACAGCTGGTCGGAGTCGCTCCGGAGAAGGCTATCAAACTTGCTGTTAGTTGCGCTCATTAGTGTCTGTATGAGTCAAACTGGCGCCGCCCCATTTTATTTAGGACTAGCTAACTTGCCCGTGGCTTCGCTCACGTGGTACCTACCTTGATATAGCCTATGTTCATTCGGAAAGTCCATGCTACACATCGGTGAAAGAATTTTTGAAATCGGTTGAGTAGTTTCGGAGATTACCCCAAACATACAAACAAACAAACAAACCAACATTACTTCTTTATAATATTATATAGTATAGAAAAAAGCGAAGTTGCACTTGGTGGCCACCAACCTCTGTTTTCGCTACTCCTAAACTATACCAAATAAATCTATTAAGTACAGAGGTATTAAAAAAAAAGCTTATGATAGGTTTCAGAAACTGAACATTCAGTTTTATAAAATGCGCGACGGCGGCGACGGTAGTTTGACGCATACAACCACCTTAACGGCCTGTCTCAATAACCTATCTATCTATGGTTTTGTTTACTGTGGGTAGTTATTGGTAATTTTCTATATGGAAGTAATGTCAAATATCTACCCACAGCTAAGCAAAACTTAACTTGGTTACTTTTTTTTCCTTTTTTGTTTGCGTCCTTAGTACCTACTAATATTATAAATATGGTTTGTGAGGAGATGGATGAATGTAGATATTTTTGATTATAGTGTTAAACCACACTTAGGTATTTCATTTTTGAAATGAAAAATCTTACCTACTCGTCATAAAACTTTTAGTAAGATTTTTCATTTACAGATGAATGAATGGATGTAAACTGAACGGATTTGGCTGCAACTTAGATATGAGATTTGTTGCTGATGTAGACATAAATTTAACATAAAATAATACAAAGACTATTTTTTTACTTTTGCTTTAGACGAACGATTTCGTCCGCGACAAATTTACGCACAAGGATGGTCACATTCTCTTCGTGGCTGAAGTCTTCGCTGGAGCATGTGTAAGTCTAAATTTGCTGTTATAGACGACCTCTGTGGCGCAGTGGGTGAAAGCCCGCCTGAGACGCAGAGGTAGCGGTTCGATTACCAGTCCCCAGATCTTTTGCGCGTTAGCAGGTGAATTACAAATAGATGCATAATTGTTTTACCCTTTTGTAGGGTCCAATCGTTTGTTCGTTCGTATGAGCAAGTGGCCAACTCTGGTGACAAAGTTTTTAGGCCGCCAAAGGGCCTCCATCATGGCTTAACGACTTTAAAAGCCAGGACTGACAATTTAACGTGCCCTCCGAAGCACGGAAGCGCTCAGCTGATAATGCCACTTGCCACTCATTAAAGAACCTACAGTTGTGACCGCTCAGAACGTTGTTTAACTTCGACGATCTATCAAGAACGTCTTAGCGAGCTTCACCACGAGCGCTTCAATTTTGAGGGTCCAATTTTGTAAATACATTCCGTCACCAGAGTTAACCACTATTAGGTACCTACTTCGAAAATGAAAAATCTTACGAGTTACGACTTCGACGGGATTCGAACCCGCGTGATTCAAGCGATCATCCTTTAGCCGTATTGCCATCGACCACTCGGCCACGAAGCCATTAACGTCGACGACGACGAAACTATCAGTAAGATTATATTTTTCCGTTAGAGCACCGATTAGCGCCATCTACAGGTATTCTAAAGGAATTAGATACACCTGCTTGCGTTTAACAGGTTAGCTGTCCCGAAGCAAGTTTCGATCTTCTTTGTACACGTCCTCGTAGTAAATAATGACAGCTAACATGAGGCACATATGCCTCATGGACGTACCAGTGCAATCACCCATGAGGCACATGTGCCTCATCGGACAGCTAACCTGTTAACACTATAATAAAATATATATTAAAAAAAAAACTAGTATGTAAGTAGGTACCTACTTGTTTCCAGGCGGGTGCGTCTCAAACAATATTCACGAATCCGCTCGAGATCGTGAAGATCCGAATGCAAGTAGCCGGTGAGGTCGGCAAGAGGATCCAACCCTGGGCCGTGGTGAAGGAGCTGGGCATTACTGGCTTGTACAAGGGCGTCACGGCGTGTCTGCTGCGAGATGTCTCCTTCAACTCTATCTATTTCTCCACTTATGCGCACGTTAAGGTACCTACCTATCTATCTATCTATCTAATCAGCCGGTAACACCCACTGCTGGGCAAAGGCCTCCCCCAATTCCTTCCAACACTCGCGATCACCAGTCTTTCCTAAATGTATCGAGATCGTCACGCCAATAACAACAACAACACTAATAGATTTTTTTAATTTTTAATTATCCCACTTGTTTCGATGATGTCAGGCGAAATTCGCAGACCACAACGGGTACAATAGCCCTCTCTCGCTACTCGCGGCGGGCGCCATCGCCGGCATCCCCGCCGCCTCACTAGTCACGCCTGCTGACGTCATCAAAACTAGACTACAGGTTATTTTAGATGTTTTATCTAGGTATAATATGTATGTATTTACAAAAAAAACTGTATACCTACTTACATATAAGTAGTATAATCAGTCATATCTGGTTACCATAACACAAGCATTCAATTGCTTAGCTTGGGACTAGATGACGCTGTGTAGAATGTCCAAGGATATTTATTCTAGGAACTCATATTATGAAGATTACTACTGAATAGTTCCCGTTCCCGTGGGAATACCGGGATCAAAAGTAGCCAACTAATCCAGGGTAGGTAAGCAATTCTGGTACTTACCAAATTTAATTCAAATCCGTCCAGCCGTTTGAGCGTGGAAAACAAACGCACTTATATACTTACCTCTTACACACACACAAACTTTCACCTTTATAATATTAGTTACTAATAATAGTGTGATTCATAGTGGCATCTACCTATTATCAAATAACTTTGTTTTAAAGAATACCTTAATGTTAGGTGGTGGCGCGAGAAGGCCAGACTACTTACAGCGGCATCTTCGACGCAGCCAGAAAAATATACGCAGAGGAGGGCTTCAAAGCATTTTACAAGGGCACTGTTGGTGAGTGTATCATTGAGGGTACCCCGCCCTACTCAACAAACTACCCCCATTTATTCTATCTTAACTTAGGTACCTACTTATTCTAACCTAAAACAAATAAAAATGAATGTCTAATAGTGGCAATTCCGAGTATCGCAAAAGCTAAACATAACTAACTAAAAATGTTGCCGTCCCTTTCATAGCGATGGGAGTAAAAAAGATGGCATTAATTTTAGTTAAGTTTAGCTTTTGCGACACTCCGAATTGCCACTATTACTTTACTTAAGTACCTAAGAAAAATTCAAAACTGATAGTTTAGTTTGTGATCAATCACCTCTCATGCCTAAGCTTTTTTTAATACCCATATACCTACCTCTATAATAGTTTTATTTTGTACTAGCTTACTTACCCGCGGTTTCGCCCCCGTGGTACCTGGTCTGTATAAAAAGCCTATAATGTTATTCCAGGTCATAATCTATGTTTAGGCAAAGACTATTAATATCTAGAAGACAGACAAAGGCCATACACAAAATCGTAACCCTAAAAATTTTCAATTAGGTACCTTATACTTTCTAGTTAAAAAAAAAATTATATTTAATATTGTTGCTACCTACTACTAAGTATTGAAATTTCTTGGATAAAATTGATGTTTTAAAGTTTCCAGGCTATCTGGTACTGCGGGATAGGGTTACGATTTTGTGTATGGCCATTCCCAAGCAACACAAACTAGCTTTAAAAGAGCTGTGAAATAGATTTTTGCAATTCTTTATGCTGGTTTAAATGCTTTATAATGTACTTTATAAGCGCTTCTACAGCACTTGTAAGTGCAAAAGAGGACCATATTAAACAGACTTATTCCTTAGAAAGGCTGTTTAAAGTCTTTACAAAAGCTGATTATTAGCTGGAAAAAAGCTGGTTAATGGCTTGTTACCTAGCCTTTACTCTATTTTTAGTCATTATAAATCTCTTATGCGGGTTTTAGTATGATATTTAACTTAAATAAGTTTGTTTGGACATATAAAGAACTTATTACAGTCTTGATAAAATAAATAATTTATTTGCAGATAATATTTTGTCTAATGGAAACCATAACACTCCAATCAATCAAATGTTATTAAATATTGATAAGTATTGTTTGTTTTCGTCTACAATTCGTAGTGAAATGGATGCGAGAATCAGTTTACTGTTAAAGTATATATGTATTTTATTTGAAATTTTCAAGCGCTCGTGAAAGAAATTCATTTATAGAAAAAAAGTTAATAATTGAAAGACAATAATTTTAAAAAATTGTAGGTTATAATAATGTTTGCGACGATTCACCCAATATTCGTTTTTCTCATGAATATCAGTTTTTGGTAAAATAGTTTTGAGTGATTTTCAGCTTAATTCTTGTACTCAATGTTTGTAAAAATAGAATTTGGTAATCCATGAGTAATCTATTAATGGCGTCTAAATATTAGACAGCTATAATACTTCAAAATAGGTCTTTTAAAGCCACTGGCTTTATAAAGGCTTAATATATTATATTAGTAGGGTTTTGGCTGGTGTGTGACCACAAGAGAGATTTTAGTAAGGTTTTTGCTGAGTAAAACTCTCTCAATAATACATTATTAATCTATAATGTTCTAAAGTTTTGGGGCTCAATGTATAAAAAGAAAAACCCTAGTTTCTAGAATACCTAGTTACTAGGAGTAGCATAGTTTGTTAGTTGGGTTTATTTGATTATGTTTCTAATTTTCAATAGCTAAATACTCTATTAAAACTTTTTTTTAATTGCGCCACTTCTTTTTTTGTATTTCCATGATTTACGATCTATGATTGCGAACACAAACAGTACGCAAATGTGAAATTGGTTAAAGTTTTCTGTATATGGATTTACGAATCGCCGTATTTACAGCGTAGTTATTACTAACGCTCTTCATTGTCTTACTTTACAGCAAAAGGCCGTTAAATGGTTTTGATCTAGGACTTTATAAAGCTGGATTATATAAACTAGTAAACAGCCATTACTCTATGACAATCTATTATCAAGCTTAGAGTTTTAAAACATATTCTGTTGATTCTGTTTTACAGCTTAAAGCTTATTTTATTATACTATAAAACTAACATTCTTAAGAAATGTTAGTTGCTGTAAAAAGTACAGCCTTAACCTGTACAAAGGATTTTTTTGAAACTGTTATAGACTTAATAGCTTGATATTATTTATGCAAAAGCTATAATACAGCTGAAGGCTTTTCTAAGTTCCTTAAATACTATAGGCCAGCCAGAACACTTCAACAAAACCATTATAAAACCATAATTCATCTTTAGGCTGTAAATCTACATATTAAATTCCAATATCCTGCTTATGTGTTGCTTGGGTTGTCTGTCTTCTAGATATTAATCGTCTTTGGTTTAGGTAGGTACCTATTCCAAGTTTCAGCCAAGCTTCGGCAGGATTCGAACCTGCGTAGATACAAACGCTCTCTCATAAGCCGAGCTGCCTGACCACTACGCTACGGAACCTGTACGCCGAGCTGAAACTATTAGCAAGATTTCGCGTTCAGTTTTCGCGTTAAAGAGTAACAAACATCCACACTGGATGTGTGGATGTTTGTTACTCTTTCAACAAACATCCACACAATATCCATACATCTATCCATCTATAAAAAAAAGTCAAAATGTTCGTTCGTTCGTTCGTATGAGCAAGTGGCCAATTCTGGTGACGAAGTTTCCAGGCCGCCTAAAGGCCTCCGTCATGGCTTAACGACTTTAAAAGCCGGTACCGACAATTTAAGTGCCCTCCGAAGCACGGAGGCGCTCAGATGAAAATGCCACTTGCGGTCACCCATCCAAGTAGTGACCGCTCAGAACGTTGCTTAACTTATCTAGTTATAGCCTTATCAAACTAGCGCCCCCACTTATTCTAACTTAACTTAGGTATTTCATTATAAATTAAAATCTTACTAAAAGTTAACGGCTACGGAACCTGTACGCCGAGCTGAAACTATTAGCAAGATGATTCGTTCAGTTTTCGCGTGAAAGAGTAACAAACATCCACACATCCATACATCTATCCATCTATATAAAAAAGTGAAAATGTTTCCAGCTCGTGTATGCCGATCCTCGCCACAGTTCGGAATAACGCTTATGACGTATGAAATCTTACAGCGACTCCTCTACGTTGACTTTGGAGGAAAGTTAGTGTCTTATTTTTGTCGAGACAACATCGTTTTAGGCTCAACTCACACCAAAAGAGCGGCGAAGAACAGCGAAGCGGAGCGCAGTTTCAGTGTCATATGAATTTCAACTTTATTTTTATTACTATAATACTTATTATCGCATGAGAAACTCGGAACGAGTCGCGTAGATGCCCGCGGCGCCGCGGGAATTCCGGCGAATTCGAATACGCGCGCCTTCTCTGCGATAATAAGTATTATAGTAATGAAAATAAAGTTGAAATTCATATGACACTGAAACTGCGCTCCACTTCGCTGCTCTTCGCCGCTCTTTTGGTTTGAGTTGAGCCTTAAGAACCTACTGAACAGTCGCCTACACTAAGATGTACCTATATACATCTAAAGATCCAAACGCTCTAAAATTATGTACCTAACCATCAACTTGTGTCATTATCTTCTATCTATACATTTTCAATAAAATAATGTAGGTACCTAGTAAATAGATAATAATGGCACAAGTTGATGGTTACATAATTTTGGAGCGTTGTGATGTGTAGGTACATATTAGTGCAGGCGACTGTACCAGCTCAATTGATTCTCTTCTGGGCGAGCTATCAGACACAAGACACTCGTTATTTTCATTCCAGCCGTCCATCCGGTTCAGAGCTCCATATAACTACAACTAAAGAGGATATCGTAACCAAGCCGCACCACATCGGAGGGTACAAAGTAGCCCTGCCAGTGCTCACCGGACTCGAGACCAAGTTCGGGATATCCCTGCCCAAGTTCTCATTCGTCCAACCACCGGGGAATGAAAAGGATTCCTCTTGAATTTCTGGGGCTTCTGAATACCTGAAACGAAATTTTGTTGTGTAGTTCTGCTTTTATGTAGGTGGATACTGAGTTCGTATAGATAAATATTTCACAACTCCCACCAAAAGAGCGGCGAAGCGCAGCGAAGCGGAGCGCGGTTTCAGTGTCATATGAATTTTAACTTTATTTTAATTACTATAATACTTTTTATCGCATGAGAAACTCGACCGAGTCGCGGCGATGCCCGCGGCTTCGCGGGAACTCCAGCGAATTCGAATACGCGCGCCTTCTCTGCGATACTATGTATTATAGTAATGAAAATCAAGTTAAAATTCATATGACACTGAAACCGCGCTCCGCTTCGCTGCGCTTCGCCGCTCTTTTGATGTGAGTTGAGCCTAAATGTCATAGTGAATGCATGTCCACCCACAGTTTTAGTGTGCGTAAGCTCAGAAGCAATCAGTCTCGTCCGAGACGCGGTCTGTGTCACTATAGTGTCTATTGTGTTCACGTCAGACTATTGCGAGTACCGCCAGCATGACAACTAAGCACAAAGTTGGAGCTAAACTGACTTCGTGCGATAGAACAACTACTTATAACCGTTCGTCAATATGCTGACTAAGAATTTTCGTTTTAGAGTATTCAGAGCAAGACCCTGGTCTTTTTAATCTGTGTTCTTTTATTTAGATTCTGACAGTGATCTCAAATAAAACGTTCCCTTCATATTTAAGGGACAATTCTTATAAAGATATTATGTAAACATAAACAACTAAGGAAACTAGAGCTTTTTATAAAATTATATATAAGTAATATAAACTGTGATTGTCATGAAAATATGTTATAGATCTAAAAAGGTGCCCTATTTGTTTAGTATCAACGTTTATATTCTTTTATATTTTACTTTCATAAAAATATGTGTTATAATTATAAACCTCCACTGATAAAATAAAAAAATGTTCCTCATGAGGTAATCTTTATAATTAATTAAAAGTAAGAATTTAAATTCAGTACAAGAAAGGATAATATTCAGGACATTTAAAACTAAAGTACACAACTAAACACATCAATTTACAACCTTAAGCATAGCTCCAAAACATAACAGGCTTACAGCTGTAACCCCACTTTTAATTAGCAGAGTAAAAAAAGAGTAGATATTCTTTTATTTACAAGACAATTGTATGAATACTCTACAATGGTTACTCTGTTTTTACTAAATTTGCGTTTAATGCGAATAAATCGTGCAGGCGATCAAAAATTGACATTTAAATGACGTTTCTCGAAGTATAAGATTGACATAATCTGACTGGTGGTGACAGCTTAGTGGGGATTATGTAGTGGGCTAGTGGCTAAATGCGTGGCAAAAGCCGGCGAAGCCAAAATAAAGAATGAGAAGAATAAGACAATAAACCGTATCTCACATTTAAATAATATATATCCTTGGATATTTCAAACTGTAATTTAGTCCCAAGCTAAGCAACGTTAGAAAATTGGCGTCTTTGAAGTTATAAATTCAGTTTCAATATTCTATCTGCGGTTAGGTACCTATTGTTTAGATATTTGACATACCTACCTACTTTGTATAGAATATCACATATCTTTTAACAATAAGCAAACCATAGATAAACATGGAACCTGATATTAAAAATCAGTAAGGTAAGTACTTACAAACCACAAAAATAACCTACTTATATTAAAAATAAGTATTTTGTTAGTAAATGTTATTCTCTCATCTTAAGTTGCATCGCACGACAGGATGTACCTAAAGATAAATAAGAAAATTCGTATTTAACATAAATTTAGTAAACAACAGAATCAACACCTATAATTTACAATCTACGTGAACCAAGTACAAACGCAGTTTATTATTGCCAATCTTACTTATTTGAACATTAATCTTTATCCTAGTTTTCAGTATTGCATGCACCATTCAGTATCTTGTAATTTATATTTAAAAGTATTCTAAAATAAGATATTCCACTTAGTGCACCGAAAGGGATACCAAACTACCGTTGCACTTACATTCATTAATTTTATTATAATTTATATTCCTTATATTTCTCGGTTATTAATTAACGAAACTGATTCAAAATGTCATCTCACAAAACGGGTAGCCCGCGAAATTCAAAGTTTCTTGCGTTTATTCGTTGCTCTTGACTTGAGCGACTTCTGTACAATTTGACATTATCCTGAAAATTGAATGGAATAGAATAGAAAAAGTTTTTATTTTCCATTAACATACATGGGTAACATACATATGAAAAATACTTATTGACAATCGAGTGACAAGAAAATAAGGTTACCCCTCAAGATTTGCTCCAAGCAGCATCATGACTGTTGGAGCGCTGGTTTTCAGTGCATGACTTTCACGGGATATTCTTTAGCATCCACCTCAAGCAGTTTATATAGGTTTATTGAGTTATGCTTTAAATGATTATAATTTCAACTGAATGACAGTTTAAAAATCTTTGTAACTTCGGTATATTTTGAACCAGGTATCGTTTTTTAGCCTTTGTGTCAGAAGTACCATTGATTTGTACCAGTAATGGTACTAGTGACACAGCTTTGTATCCTTAGTACAATTACTGGTACTAGTGACAACTATTTAGGATCAGTAGTACCATCATAATTACTGTTGATTTAAAAAATAATTTATTCAACAAAAAAAATGTTAGTACGGTTCAAGACACTCTATGTGGAATATTTAATTTACCAGAATCTAAATTACTAGCGTCCACCAGCCTAACTTACATGCCTGTTATAGTACCTGAATATTCCATAGCCTACATTCAAGGTCATCTATTTGAAATTTTATGCAAATTGGTTCAGCTACTGCAAGTTTTAATAACATTAAAACATCCCAACTTTTGCATTATCTATATTTAATATAAATTTCTATTTGCGCAGTTATTTAAGGCATTCAGAAAACTACTTTGGTAATTAGAAGATAAAACTATGTTAGTAATAGTGGCAATTCGGAGTATCACAAAAGCTAAACTAGTATTATATCTGTGACTTAACTAACCAAAAATGTTGCCGTCCCTTTCATAGCGATATGGAATAAAAAGAACGGCATTAATTTTAGTTAGTTTAGTTTAGCTTTTGCGACACTCCGAATTGCCACTAATAACTATACATTATAATAGAAAATAAAATTGTACATACCTACTAGTATGTATAATTATGTGAGTTTCTGAATGAAACAGGTTAAATAAAATAACTATAGTATAACCTAATTGAAACTAAATACTATTTAACTAAGTAAATAAATGAATATTTTAAAAAGTTTAGTCATAAAATAATTATATTAGCGGGAACGAAAGTTAAAAAGCCTAACAAAAAAAAAACATAATTATGTTGTGTCCAGAAATAAAATACATTACTCTTTATTACTCTTACTCTTACTCTTTATTACTCTTTTTACATTTTGCGTAGCTTTTTAGGAAGGTGCCAATAAACGAGATAAAATGAGAGTTTAAACATTTTAAATACATCCCAAAAATTTAAACAAGAATTTAAACTTATGCTACTGGGTAAGTTAAAGTTTAGTGCATGTGTTGTAAAAGTACTTTACTATCAAGCTAATTATGAATATTGAGCAACTTTGTTATCTAATGCATACTTTTTTAATCTTATTGCCAAATTTTATTTTGTAATTGTTAAGTATTTACGATAATATTAACTATGGACTTTTAATTTCACAAATGCTTGTAAAAAGTTACAGTCTATCCTTGCAAGAATTCGTTTTTATAAGTATCACACAAAAGCCGTTAATTTTAGCAAGGCAGTGGTTTTTCATTTTATAATAAGATTATTTATTTTATTTATTTATAAGCCTGATGTTTCCCACTGCAGGGCAAAGGCCTCAATAATAAGAGCAAGATTAATATCTATTCTCATAAAATATAATTAGAAATTACAGCTTACCAAGAGCGAAAGACATCACGCCTAAGTAAAATCACTTTCTTGTCATTTAGTTTGAAAATTTCCTACATAAGCGTGAAAGGAAAAAGGCGAAATGTCACTTTTATACTACATAGATTAAGTGTTTGAAGATTATAGAACAAGCGTTTTGGCATCAAACACAAAAAATGATTTTAAAAACTAAATTTTGGGCTATTATAATGGGTTTATTATACAAAAGAGACCGATAACAACTTTCATCATGCCTAATGTAGTGCGAGGGAGCAGGCAATCTTTGTTCTTGGACTGCAGCGCGAAATTGCATTTGGTATTGATAGTTTCACTATGGACACAACCTAATTACAGTATCGCTAGACTTCCCCAAAGCTCGTATGGGCGGTTTCCTTGGCGTGTTTCTGAGCCTCCACCTGCCCCGTGAGGAGTTTGTCGCAAATCGTACACTTTAGGGTGAATTTGTCGAGGTCAGTGAACTGTCGCGATGATTTCGCTTCGTGAGCCAACTGTTCTGCTTCTCTGTAGATGTCCATATCCTCCGCGGGGAACACTGTTTGCATGCCTCCCTGAAACAAGAACCCAATATTTAATCTCTCGTTCACCAAATAAATAAAATAAATAAATATCTTTGGACATTCTACACGGCGTCATCTAGTCTTATGCTAAGCAATTTAATGCTTGTGTTATGGTATCCAGATGACTGATATACTACATAGATGGATTTTTTTTTGTAAAAAGTAAGTAAGTAAGTTCGTATGAGCAAGTGGCCAACTCTGGTGACGGAGTTTTTAGGCCGCCTTAAGGCCTCCGTAATGGCTTAAAAAATTTTTTGTAAATACATGCATATTATACATAGAAAACACCCGGACTCGAGACAAATATTTGCAGATCATGCAAACATTTATCCCGTGTGGCGGGAATCGAACCCGCAACCTCTAGAGGCTGCGTCTAAGGAGGGCTTTCGCCCACTGCGCCACAGAGTTCTCTATGGAAACCGAGTGATGAATCATCACTTAAGACAGGATTCATGCTTGAGTATGGACTTTGAATACAAGCCTTAGTTTGATTATAATACTTACATCAGCTTGTTCTAAGTACAAGGGATCATAATGAACACCATCAAACAGTAGAAAGACCCTCTGCCCATAGTTTTTGTCTTCCCCGAACCTATTAATAATTGTATTTAATGTGTCTACAACTGCCATTTCTACTCCATAGAATCTTGATAAAATAGCAACCTGAAACATAGATATTTTAAAACTTTTAATAAGTAGAAGTGCACAAAGGATTAAGTATTTGGATGAAACTAAAATAAAAGGGTGGATGAAACTAAAATAAAATAAGAAGTTGCAGATGGAAGCTAGTCTTAAAAAACAAAATCTAGATTGCATTCCCAAAGCGCAGTAGACATACTCTCTGGTCTTTTAGGCATTTATGATTATCTAAAGAATTCTAAGGAGGTAATTGTGAAACATTAAAGTTTAAGGGAAATAACAGCCATAAGTAAAGTATACAATTACTATCCGAATTTGGTTCATTATTTGTACCTGTGGCTGTGACGTGTTTGAGGAGTGGTGTAAGATCTTCCACCACTCCTGACCCCTGACCCCTGTCAATGGAGGGTTTTGGGGGAGACCTTTGCCCAGCAGTGGGTCATTTAAGGTTATAAAAAAGTTGTACCTCATTTTTATTGTGGCAGTTTTAACTCCACCATCGTACATTCTTTACCTCTATTGCACCACCCCAGGAACTAGGCTGCATTATCCACGAACAGTACTCTGCATTTGGTTTTCCGAGGAATGCCTCCGTGTAAGTGTCCAAGTCATTCCCAACTTCCATAGCTATAATCTGTCGCATTAGCGAGTGGACTGACGTATCTACATTACCGTTAAGTGTAAACCCTGAAAAAAAATTAAAAACAGTCATTTTCATAATGCAATCATGAGTTGCTGATTAGTTTAGAAGCTTAGAAATGTTGAAATCAAATATGCAATAGATTTATGTGCCAGTGAGTTATCAAACAAATCTACTTTAGATTACAATTCATTCATTCATTTTGCTACTAGACTATGCTATTTGACAGTATGATTTTTTTTACATCTAGTACCTATTTCAAATAATAAGCACTCACCTATACTAGTGAAAAGGCATGAATTATCAGATGGTACCACTTTTTTCATCAGGATACCCGGTCTACTAATTATTGTTTCATGGGACGTCCCATTCTCCACAAGTCTAGGGGGCTCCTTGATCGTGGGAACCGGAGCTGGCACAACTTTAGAAGGACTGGTCGAGGGTCCAGATTTTTCTTCCACAATCAAAGTTTCACCAGATTTTAAACCTATTTCGCTCAAAGTCTTGTCATCGTGACTAATGTCTATCGGCTTGGGTGGATAGCCACACAGAACGCACACTTTCTCCACGCTCACATCCGAAATGCTCGACAAAAACAGTTTTAATTCACCAACTGTACTTTCAGAGGTCAAATCTTTCAATACTTGCTGACCATTTCTACTTTTGACTTTGAACGCCAACGCAGCCATTTCTTCTACGTGTTGAGTGTAAATAGTATCGACAAACACAGTAGTAAATAAAAAGTTCGTAACTTTTTCTTTTGAAACAAATAAACTGTTGAAAAATTACGAGAAGAGAACAAAACTAGACAAAACAATGAAATGAAGGAATGAAGCAAAAAAAGCAAGCAAAGCAGCTAAGCAAGCAAATCAAACTCAACCAATCAAACACAATAATGTCAAAGCTGTCAAGCTGACATGACACTAGAGTTGGACGGACAACGCAGACAGTTTTAGAATAATTTAGACCTTATAGGAACAAGATTTTTACTAATCCTCCTAAGTCCTGAATTTTGAAAATAAATTATGTTCTAAATAATATTCTTGGAAATTCCACACAGCGTCATCTAGCCCCAAGCTAAACAATTTATCTAATGCTTGTGCGGAGTAAACGTAGTGGTTAGGTAGGTATACCTACTTATTCTCTTTGGTGCGGAGGGCGGAGGTTCAAATCCTGCACGGCACGAGTCATTCTTTTTTTGCATTTTTACCTTATATTTTATTTATTATTATTAGGAGCCTGTATCATCCCACTGCAGGGCAAAGGCCTTACCTACTTACTTTATTTTTACCTTACTTTCACAAAAATAATAAAGGAAAAGTGTCATCAGCCGAGAAAGAGTCTGAACCAGTAGACACAAGATATCTAATCTAATCACTCACGCGCAAGGTAACCAGATCTGAATCAGATCAGATGACTGCAAATACTAGGTAGGTACCTACTTCATTTTTTTGCAAATACCTACATATAGGTAGGTACCTACTTACCTAAGTAAGTAGGTAGGTACCTACTTACCTAAGTAAGTAGGTAGGTACCTACTTACCTAAGTAAGTAGGTAGGTACCTACTTACCTAAGTAAGTAGGTACCTACATAAGTAGGTAGGTAAAGAGTTCCGACTCTAGACAACAAACATTTTGTTCAGCAGGAGGGATCGCAACCTCTGAGTCTCGCGGGCGGGCTTTCCTTTCACCCACTACGCCGCCATCGATCGCCACCAGAGGGCCTGTATGGGTGAAAAAAAAGCTTCACAAACTGTATTACATTCAGTTTTTTTAAATTCCTTTGTTCAATAATAAAATAAAATAGGCGGTGGCGCGGCGCTAGTTTCACCCATACAGGCCTACCACTTGTTATGTTAGGTAATTAAAAAACACACTTTTACTTTTTCATTTTTATTCAAAATAACATCCTACTCTCAGTGATATTTTCATCAACTATTTTTTAAGTTACAAAAACGCTCGCTTATTTTAATAGGGCTATGAACAGTACCTAGTAGATAACATGGTGTTGTTAATTTTGGCACAATACCTTTGGTAACAATTTCATTAATTAAATCAAAACAATGTACCTACTTAGGTACCTGTAGTTAAAATTAAGTACAAACTAATTTTAAAAAGTTACATACTTAACACATTTGATTTCTACTTTTATACATCAAGGCTCGTCTATGTATTAGTACCTATGCTCTGGGTACCTATTCGTTTGATTTGTGAAGTCATAATTTATTGAAAATGAGAAAAAAACTACTTGATACTTTTATTAACATTGCTAATGATTGGAACATCTAGCTTACCTAATTATTTATTATCAATTACATTTAAACTTAACGTTACAATATTGTCTCAGTATACCTACCTACCTAGTTTTCACTAAACTATGCTACAATAGTAGGTAAATGGGTCATATTATATGATTACATTGATGGTAAGTACCTACCTACTGCTATTTAGGTAGGTAGGTACTCGTAAGTACATGCTTTGTTTTCAAATAACTACGAGTAGGTAGTGCCTACCTACCTAGTTAGGTAAGAGCTTCAATCGTTCATTAAAAAAAAAATCACCAAAGAAAGAATACATGAAATTGCACGATAGTAATTATTTGGTAACTGCTATTTATTAACAAGCATCTGTAGAGTTAGTATTTGTAAAGCTACCTTTATCTAATGAGTATTTAAAATCTTAGTTTATTTACATTTTACATTCAGTCCCTATACAACTGCTCCACACAATTCAATAATTTTATTCATTTGATTCGCAAATTATCAACGTTTGCAAATGGATTCTCAATTTTACAAAGAACACTAAAATTAATTAAGAAACCGAAATGGCAACATTGAATTCGGGGAAATAAATCCGTGGCCACACATTTTACGATACCAAAACAAAACTGCGTTGGTAAAAAAAAAACCGGTAGTTTCCGAAAAAAGTTACTAGAGAGAGAGAGACCGTTAGATAAAAGTTGTGTTTTTTTTTAATTTTGTGTTTCAAATTTTTTATCTCTTTTCTAGCGATATGTAGGTAAGGGGTTAAGGTTAAATGGAATGGAAAGAAAATAAGTTAAATTAGATCCGATTGTGCGTGATACGTTGTGGCCGCCTGTGCCTATGATGTCGTGGCAGTGGCCAGCGTCACGTGGGCCGGCGCACGAACCGCGGCAACGGCGCCCGAAGCCCTCTCCTAGCCACCACCAGAGGAGGCATGCGTTCATCTTCCTCTTCCTCTTCATCCTCCCCGCCTTCTAGACTGTCCTCATCGCTCCACAACGGCTTCACAATTTGGTACGAGGCTGAGAATCCTTTGAAGACTAGAGAATCGTCTGTACGGAATCTTACGAGCAGTGCCTCTGAGGTTGAGACAATTTCTGGTGGCATCTGAAAATAAAAATGGAATAAGAACTCTCATCTGATGATGCTGACTGTACCCACCTATCTGCCTAAGTTATGATGTATGTAGGTAGGTACTTACCTACATTAGGTACGTTAACCACCTTGTAGGTAGGTAATACTAGGTATATAGAATATAGAAGGTAGGTATCTACCTACCTTCTATATAAGCGAAATTAGGTAGATACCTACCTAAGTGAGTAAAGTAAAGCTGCTAATTACCCACTTATTCAACACCATAATAGTTGCCATATAAATTATAAAAACGAACTTCAACACAACAACAAATTGCCAACAATACCTTGGTCCCACAAAAAGTGCCATAATTCCCCCCACTGCCATCCAAGCCACCGAAGACCTGCACATAATCATATCTGCAGTTCGTCTCGGGCTCCAAGTCGAACGTCAGGAAGGTGAGTCTCACGAAGTGGTTCGGGGGCGCTTCGATGTTCCAATCACAGTCTGCGCGGGACTCGTACGAGTTGTCTCCGTAGCGAGCGTGGGAGTAAAGATGCTTTACCGCTTCGGTCGCTGCTAAGTAGCCTCCGCATGCTGGACAGAAAATAATACTTGAGTCACTTGAGTAGGTAATTTAAATGTTTCACTTGAAAGATACACACAGCACTGTACCTACTGACAGCAGAGTCATTTAGGGCCCAAGAAGAAGAGTTAGTTCTTTTGTTGGCCACTTGACAGCAGAAAATACTTAGCCATTAACAAGTCCTTGTAAGGAAATGTTAGGAGCTAATACCTAGTAAGTAATAGCGTCACCATAATTAAGATATATACCTATGCAGTTTTGTCACATGGCTGGACAAAAATCTAATTTCGTACCTAGTAGGTAGATAAGTAGGTAATCATTATAAATAAATAATACATATCCTTGGACATAGATACCTACCTGCAAAACCTAAAATTTTAGTAGTGGTAGTATTTAATACTGTAGCAGCTTTTGGTGTAGCATTGGCCAGAAGTCTACACCTATTTGTCTCTAGCTCATGAAAACCTAAGAAAGTAAAGACCAGCGTTCTTTATTTAGGTAGGTAGGTACTTACCAGTAGAGTGTGTAGCCAAGAATCCCTTCCTCTGAACAGAGCCATCGCTCTTGAACACCACATACATCTGGTTCTGAGACGCGACCACCGGGTGGGGCAGCTTGCTTCCGCAGAACAGACCCAATGTCTTCACGTCTGCTGATGCTCCGTCGTAGATTGTCACGTGGTCGTATGCGCATTCCTAGGTAACAAGAAATATTTGAACTAGGTGTAAGGATTACGAAATCAGATATTGGTGGCCACCAAGTGCAACTTCGCTACTCTGTGTGGAATGTCCAGATATTTATTTACCTATTTATTATTAACATGCTGAAAATTAAGTTTTTCACCAGCAAATTGGCAAAGACAAAGATGGAGTTGTCCCTTACCTGATGAGGCTCTAACTCAAACACATTGAAGATGAGCTTGATCCGATGACCTGGTGTTGTTGAGAACTGCCACACGCAGTCTTTCCTAGCAGGGTATGCTGCCGGGTAGTTTGGACTGAAACGAGAAATAACGTTTTACAGCCGTTAGGAATTACGGAGAACTTAGGTACCTATATTGAAGACCTTTAATCCCAGGTCGGAGCTGAGTACAAAAAGATCCTGAAGAGCGAGACGAAAAGGTCTTAAATTGCAAAAACTGGTTCATACCTAAATGAAAGACCTGGATCTAGACCAAGATAGATAGAAGAGAAGAAATAAGGCTATTCCTAGCAATGGGATCCAGTTCGTTCGTTCGTTCGTATGAGCAGGTGGCCAACTCTGGTAACTGAGTTTCATGCCGCCTAAAGGCCTCCGTCATGGCTTAAGGCCGAAGCACGGAAGCGCTCATAATGCCACTTGCGGTCACCCATCCAAGTTGTGACCGCTCAGAACGTTGCTTTACTTTGATGATCCATCAAGAACGTCTTAGCAAGCTTCGCCACGAGCTTCAATGCGATCCAGTGGGTTATTTACATGGAAATAGGTAAGTACCTACTATTATATGAGAAAAAAAAACCTGAAAGTAAGATATTGTGCTATATATACCTACCTGTATAATAGCTGTTCCTTACCTGAAAATAGTGCCATGCGGCAACGTCACATCATGCTTACACCCGCCCTCCTTACAGTCATGTTTGTTCGGATGCAGAGTGAACCCGCTATGGCACGCGCACTCGTACCCTCCCAACGTGTTGTGACATTCATGTTGGCAGCCGCCATTATTTTCAGCGCATTCATCCACGTCGATGTAGTAGGCGGCGGCGAAACCGGAGCGGTGGACTGACGCGTCTGATGTGAACTGAAAGGTTTATAATGATTACCTATGGCTTATGGCTCAACTCACACCAAAAGAGCATCGAAGAACAGCGAAGCGAAGCGCAGTTTCAGTGTCAAACGAATTTTAACTTTATTTTCATTATTATAATAAGTACTTATTATCGCAGAGAAGGCGCGCGTATTGGAATTTGCCGGAATTCCCGCGAAGCCGCAGGCATCCTCGCGACTCGTTCGAGTTTCTCATGTCATCCCTATATCCATTTACATATATATATGTAAAGGGATATAGGGATATTAGTACCTAGTAATTACCTGAACCCTCAATACGTTTCCATCAGAAGTAACGGGCGGTGGCAAAGCGGTACCACAGAAAGCTCCATGTCTTCTCAACACGTCAGCCAGTTTTGAATGAACAGTCACGCTGTCGTATTCGCACTCCTGAAATATTACAAAATAATGCACCTACAAACATAAATCTTAACCCCGTTGGAATCACGAATCAGAAGGCTGTTAACTGGTGCTAACTCTTTTCATTGACTTAAGGAGTAACAAGAAAAAAACATTCTTTAAAAGCCTTGTTACATTGACAAATCATTATGAATAAATAGTGTTGGCTACTTGCTCATACGAACGAATGAACGTGCCTAAGAAAAACAATACTTTAAGCTCGCATAAAATATGCTCAAGCCACACAAGCCCTTTATTAAGTAAGGAATAAACTTCTGTTAAAATCTGATAGGTGCCTAACAACTATGTGAATCTAAATGTAAGGACTTACTTGCTGGTACATGTTATTCCCTTCCAGATCGAAGTGCGTGAAGTTGAGAGTGATCCGATGCTGTGGAGGCGCCACTATCTCCCACAAACAGTTCTTGGAGGGAGGGTAGAGGTCCGGGAAGGAAGGCGATGTGATGGTGCCGTTTGGAGCGTAAAGCGCTCCGCCACACGCGTCTGTGAAATCATTAAACACACACACTTATGACTTTGTCCTTGTATATGGTCATTTTTGATCAGTTCTATAAGGTGAAAACGGCCAGATTGTCTGCGAAATTAATATTATTTGGGTTTTTTGCAGTGTTGTCAGCTATTACATTGTGACTCTTTAATACCATCTCAATGGTTAGACTCTAACACATGCATATTTTAGAGAAGAACGCCGTGTGAAGCCGAGGCGGGTTCCTATAGTAACGAATAAAGTACTCTACTTGTCTTTTTTAAACTTTCGCGATCAGAACACATTATAAAACATACACAAACGGGTATTTATTACGAATTTTACCTTTAATATTAAAATAAATAAATATTAAAGGCGAATATTAAAGGTAAAATTCGTGATAAATACCCATTTGTATAATATGTTTTATAATGTGTTCTGATCGCAAAAGTTTAAAAAAGACAAGAGTAGGTACTTTATTCGTTACTAGGAACCCGCCCCGGCTTCACACGGCGTTCTTCCCTAAAATATGCATGTGTTAGAGTTTTCTAATGAATAAAGTACTCACTCTCGCATTTCTTCCCATCCGAGTGCAACTCGTACCCGATATTGCACGCGCACTCGTACCCGCCCAGCGTGTTCACACAGGAGTGGCTGCAGCCGTGCTCGATGGACGCGCACTCGTCGAACTCTTTCATGAACATGGCTGAGAAGCCAGCTTTCTGCACCGTGCTGTCCGACTCGAAGATTACTAGCAGCTTGTTGGAGGTGGATCTGTTGTGATTTGTTAAGTTTGCAAATTTATATATTTTATTATAAGTAGTGTTGTATTATTATGTGTATTATACAACATGACAGCTTTATAAGGAACATCATAGAAGGAAAAGTAGAAGGAAGACGAGGAAGGGGAAGACCGAGAATTAATTACATTAGTCAGATAAAAGAGAAGGTCGCTGTCATGTCGTATCAAGAAGTAAAAGAGATCGCATTGGAAAGAAGTATATGGAGGAAATTGCATCATTATCTTATTACATGCCGTCTTCACTTTTAATTGTATTGACACTTAATTATTTTATTCATAGTTATTATACTTTTTCAATTGTGTTGGTGTGCTATACGTAAGTGATCTAATAAATAAATAAATAAGAGCTGAGCTCTTAAGTTTTATACATAAGTATCTCCTGATCTGTTCTATTCAAAATATCTCGACTAGACAGCTACATCATCCCAGTATGCTATAGTTTACATTATATCCAGATTCCACGGCAGCTGCATCGTTAAAATTGATGAAATCATGATTGTTTAAAACTATGCTACTAACTAGGTATTATAAACTGGACAGTAGGTAGACAATAGTAAATTTATTGTCTTTTTAAACTTTCGCGATCAGAACACATTATAAAACATAATGCAAACGGGTATTTGTCTTCCCGCCACCACGGCTGGTGCAATCCGGTCGAAACGTCGGGCGAATATTAAAGGTAAAATTCGTGATAAATACCTGTTTGCATATGTTTTATAATAGTAAATAATGTTACCTGATGTCAGGCGGTATCTTGTGCCCGCAGAACATGCCGATCAGAGGACTGTCCATTGAGTCTCCATCCCGAACCTTCACTTTATCGTAGGAACAGGTATCATGGTTCTCTACTTCGAAGGAATGGAACCGCAGAGCCACTTGGTAATCCTAAAACGAAGTGTTGAAACTGGATTACTATGTATTATTAGCAGTGATCAGAATAGGTACACCTGAGGAGGTATTATCAACTCTGTGTTACTTCCACATTTGAACATTAGCACAGATAAAATAAGACTACTAGATTAGTTAGTTACTTATTGTCAGAAATAATAAATCTCCATTAGCAGAAAATCGTGAGTGGAGCAAGGAGAAGGTTTTTGGCATGTATTGAGATGACATAACTAGAAAAACAATGAGTAGAAGTGAGTGATATAAGTCGACAAAACAACTTCCTGAAGCCAAAATTACTCTATCTAAGTGGGATTTCAAGGAATTTTAGTTTCAATATCTATATCCATCCTTACATTATATAAATGTTCGCATGTTTTAAATGAGTTTACCATAAGTTCGTTCGTTCGTATGAGCAAGTGGCCAACTCTGGTGACGGAGTTTTTAGGCCGCCTAAAGGCCTCCGTCATGGCTTAACGACTTTAAAAACCTTCTTCTTAAATGACTCAAATTGTACCTGAGGAACAGATAGTCTCCAAACGCAGAGTTTGTTCGGCTGGTAGTCGTCAGGGTAGTTAGGAGACTCTAAATGTCCACTGCTGTCCACTTCTATGTCTCCTCCACAAACAGCTGTTAGAGAAATATATATTTAGAAGGTACTGAATTATGTATCACGGTTTTTATGTTTATCTCAATCAACTATACGGCCATACACGCGGATTTTGATGAAACTTAGGATAGATACAAGGCAAGAGAAAATCAAATGCTAGTAGGTAGTGATAAATAAACCACGTAGAATACAGAAAGCTTTACAAAATCATCAGTTTTTCTCTTGGACAAAAAAATTAATAAAATACATACTTAGTTCAACATCACAACTCGAAAAGTTCAATCATTGTATTTTAAATTTAATAAGAATGGACATGTAACAGTATAGTTATCAATAAAGAATCTGAATCAATAACCATTAGTATTGTCAAAGTTCACCTTCATAAAAAGCTCTGAAGCCTCTATGCGGCTTTGGCCTGGGTCCTGGCTGATAGACCACGGTGAGACGGGAGCCAGTAGACCGCATCATGGGCCCCTTGCCTGAGCCGCAGATACGGCCTAGCACGGGTGCATCGGGCATGTACCCGTCACGGACTTCTACCCACTCCGAGCGGCATTCTTCTGACTTGTGGATGTCGATATCTTTAAGCAAATACATATTATGTACTTTCAATAACATTATTGGTCTTTGTAGGTACATCTCCAGGGTCTTTTATCTGTAGAAACTGTGATCGAGGCTGTCACTCGCATAGCCACGAGCTAAAGTGTTCATCGAGTTCGTATGAGCAAGTGATTAACTCTGGTGACGGAGATTTTAGACCGCCGAACGGCCTCCGTCATGGCTTAACGACTTGAAAACATGTTCCATTGTTCGTTAACCGAAAGACGACCGTCCTAAATCATCACAATTAAAAGTAAGTTATCCCAAGTATTAGATATACAAGTATGACAGTGGGTTTAATACTCTCCAAATGATTCATTGTAATTATATGTTTACAGTCGTAAAAGTAGCAGTGCAATCAGGAATTTACGCGCTACGAATGTGCTACGTCGTAGAACTCAAGTCGAACATTTTAGAAGTGAATTTAAGTGCTACGCCGTAGCAGGTAAATCGTAGAGCTTCAGATTAAATCTTAAAAGAAGGTTGAACTTACAAGACCACAGATAAAATAATAGTTGACATCAATTAATTGATAGGCTTTACGATGTTCTCGATCGTATCTGGTTGACACATAATAAAAATCAGGGTACCTATTTGCTATGACAGTAGGTAATGTCCTTATCAATCTATAGGTACTCGCTGTCGTGTAGTTGTTTGACAGATAAATATAAAAACTTGTCACAGTGCATCTAGTATAGGTAGTGGATAGATTAAATTGTACATTGTATTCTATATAATAGGCTGTTTTAATAAATATAACATTCAATTTTACTACAAAAAGAAAACAATATTTACCAAAAACAGAATGCTTAAATTTATACTTTGCAAGGCAGTTAATTAAATTGAAACCAATTGAGTGAAACCACAGGTACCGCAAAATTGTATACTATCTTATACAGCGTGTTCTACATTATTTATAAAATTCTACAAGTTTGTTTTGTTTCATTTAACACGTTCAATGCCAAACCTCTACGGTACCTATGATAAAGTAGAATATAGCACAGATAATTCTATGATCAGTAGCACTTTACGTATATTAACATTCAAAAATACATTGAATTTAAAAATATGTTTTATGAAACTGGGTAGGTACCTACCTATGTGTAAAATAATTATTATGTAGCAGAGGTTTAATAAATAATTTACACACATAAAAAATACGGTAAGAGGCAAAAGTGAGTGAGATACAAATATTATTTAGAAAACATTGTGCACTTGATTGACATTTTACCAACCTTAGAAGTTACAACTAATATTTACATTTGGCGCAAATTATACAGAAACAGCGTAAGGTAAACTTGCCGATTCAAAACGTTTCTCAAAATTAAAATTTGCACCTTAGAACGCAACGAAATAGAAAGAAAGAAAGAAAGAAAAATAATTTATTCTTGTAGGACCTCAAGGATCACTTAAGTTTCGTTTTACATGCTATGTGATTCTAATGCCTGTTCCAACGCGACTCCCTACACACATACAAATAGATTCGTCAATGATACGAAAGATCTTACGAAAATGTATCTATGTCTTTTTATTTTATAGCGTTAGGAAGGTAGTTTAAAATTACATAAGGATTAAGTACTAAAAAAAAAATTTTTACACAAAAATGCACCCAGACGAAATTTGTGATCGATCGTTGCCGCCGCTATACAAAAACTACCGAATAAAACTAATTGTATTCTGTACGAACACACGAATAAAACACCCTGTATTCTGCATAAATATACATTATGCAGAATTCATCACTGAGGACTAATGAAGCACCATTTGTTCTGCTCTGATTATTATTATTTTCAGTATTTCGGACGCGAATAAATACTGAAAATATTAATACTTTTAATTAATTTATGTTTATTGACAGTTTCAAACAACCTTTATAAAATAAAGGCTTTTGTAATAAGTACAAAATAATTCTACTTTTCTATCAGAATAGCGTTGATGGGCTTGCGACCTGTCATGTACCAAATGCTAGCTTCCGTAAAATGTCTAAATGTTCATGTACCTACTAAAATATTATGTAGGTATTTGGTCATACTTCTGACTACCATCTTAGACATCTATAAATCAAAGATCTGAGAATGTCTACCGCATCTTGGGGAAACATTCGTGTCATATTTCATTTATTCCATAAAAAAAATACAGTAGCCATAGTCTTTCCTAAACTTTCGTGATCACAACTTCATATTTAAGAAATACCTACATGGACTTGGGATTTTAATGTGTTATTGGTGGCTATTCCGCATTTTAACTAAAAATCCTAGTTAAAAATCCTAGCTAAGTTTAGAAATGCGTTATAGGTTATTCCGCACAGCACAACATACTAAATTTAAACCGATTTGGCATGCCTAGTCTGGTTTTTAAATTGAATTCATGGTGTTGCCAATTTCGAAAATTTTATTGGTGCTTCACATCAGTTTCCATCAGTATGAACGAATGATTTAATGTTTTGACGTTGACATATATAATTTATTTGACATTTGACAATTTTGACAGGCCACAAGCGCATCAAACTAAAAACAAAGTAAACAAACAAACAAAATTTAATTCGAATTCAATTTATCTTCTCAAAAAGATTCTAATTGAGGCATAGAGCCTGGTCTTCTTCACTTCATACCATACTACTCCACTGGCTCAGTGACCTAAAGTGAGTCTTGGCCTCCGATCCGAGAACTCGCCACTTTCTTCTGTCCATTGCAGTCTTTTGCCAATTGTTGGCTTCGAGGTCGCGCAAGTCAGCTTCCATCCTATCGCTCCACCGATACTTGGGACGACCAATCGGTCACTTCATACCATGCTAATTTGAAAAGGTTAGTAGTGGAAGATAAAGAAATTTTGATCTTGAAAATGATATTACAGTAATGCGTGAAAAATGTTGTTTTGTTTCACATAGTGTACCTGGCAAGTAGAGATCCGTGGTCTCTGCCTGCCCCCATGGGAAAGAGGCGTGATTCTATATTGTATTATGTATAAAAAGTACCTACATAGGTTGAGGTATGTATGTAAAACTAATTTTTAAATGACTTTGTTTCAGATACCTAATCAAGCTAAGGGCGAAATAAATTCATTATTTGAAAGTTCTATGATAATAGTTTCTGTAAAGGGTCACAAACAAACATGTAAGTTTTACCTTTTCATAAGAAAAATCATATACCTACTTACTTTAAAGTGTTTTTTGACTTGTATTTTATTTTAACTTTCAATGTTTTATTTTCATAGATTTTGAATAACTGGGTGATAGAAATGCATAGAAAGTTCAGATCCACACCTCAAGGAACATGCAGATGACACCTTGAGTGGATCTACCTTAGTAACAACAACATATACCTACCTAAATAGCAACAAAGTTCTTAAGATTTTCTGACTGCCTCAGAAGACAGAACAACAAACTGGTAATTAAAACAATTTTTAGAAAGTTATTTGTAAGTTCTTAAAGTAACTTGTAATTAAAACAATTTTTCTTTTTAGGATCTACCTTTGACTGCCTCACCATTCGCAGAGAAACCTCAAAGCTACAGAACCAGGAGTTTCCCTTACCGTAGAAGAAGTCTGGTCAAAGTGCCTACACCACATGCTATGTTACAAAACAATCCTAATCAATCCTTGCTCGCTCAAATGAATGTAACTAGTATTGTTATAGTAGTACCTTCCGAATTATTGGTTATATTTCAACTTAAATAAATGTATCTAGTAGGTACCTACTGTTATTTTCCTCAATGGTGTTTAATAAAAGTAACAAAATTAAAATAACTAGTTTTAATTTTACATAACAAGAAATGTTTAAATTTGACTGATTAATAGCCCGAGCATTGGAAAGGAAGTCCATTCCAAGCTCAATATCATTCTGCTTGTTTTCTTGAATGTTAACTAGTATTATCACCTTCTAGGGCATGGTGTTCCAGTGTATCTGCAAAAAGTAACCATGATTTAGTATTATAATTAGTGTGACACCAGAGATGTGAGCACATAATCAGTATTATCCTTGCCTGAGAACTTTATCCATAAACATAATCTTGTCCAGGGTTTAGGTTATGCAACTATGATTTTTGTACATTGTCTGGGCTTATAATCAGGGTCCGTGGGGGTGTAGACACTTATTCAGTTTATCAGTGGTCCTCCGGTCCTTTGTGTGGCTCATTCTTGATGTTGTCAACCAAGATATAACGGTAGCCCTTGTCACCTGTAATATAGTAGGCAATTCATTAGATATAAGTAATATTTCTTTCAAAAGGTTTTACTTAGGTGCCTAACCTAGTTGCAGGTTACATTTTAACTACCTATAGCAGTAGGTGTGTGTATAGATCAGGGGAATATTGAAGATAATGCCTGGAACTGATAAATTGAGGAGAACAAGGCTAGCCTGGTATGCTATTACATGCTCTTTGCTGGCATGGGCTGGGCAAATCAAAAGAGGAATGAGTCATGTTACTGACATGGTAGGTAGATACGGTCTACTAAACAATTAATGTGATTGTTGATGGATAAATGTGACCCTACACCGCTAGAGATTCAAAAATTGTACAAAATGTGAGTGAGCTGAGCACTGAGATGATGCTGATAGAAGAAAGTGGTGAAGAAACATGTTTTACCGACCCCGCAATGAGGAATAGGGGCAAAAAGATAATGATGAGTAGGTAGGTAGGTAGGTACAAAGGTAGGTAGCCCACCTGAGTTTTGATGTGAAGAGATAAAGCTTCACTGCACATTTATAGTAGGTAGATAATTATGAGTAGGAACAACCTACTACCTACCTATTTCAACATAACAACAAGGACTACAATGTACCTACCTACCTACCTACCTAATGATTCCTACTACTACTAGTAGAAATCATTCGTACCTACTACGTAGTACCTAAAGAAGATATCAAAAACACAAACCTTTCCGAAAAATCCATCACAGGCAGCCACCACAAAGTCCACTATCACCATGTAGGTATTTCTAGTTAACTATAACACTAAAACAACACTTTTCTACCAAACACCATTGTTATTTATACATTTTACTATAATTTACTTTGATTTTGCACTGTAATAGCTTCCAATTTCACAACAAAAATCTTAGCACTTTACCTACTAATTTTAATCAACACCTTTTTACATGCTCTCTAAAATTAGGATAAAGTTTTAAATTTACGCGAAAAATACTAAAATGGTTGTCGCCGAATAAGTATTTAGCATTTTGGTCTAAGTTGAGTAACCAACTATAATTTTAGGAATTTTAAAAATTTTAATCAGATTTTAGTCTAGTTTGGTGCCATCTGAATAGGGTTGAGTCTCTAAACCTAAATTTAAGAATTTTAGTATGATTTTAGCTTAGTTTGGCGTGTGCAGAATTGGTACCATTACATCTTCAAAAGTTCAACCTTAAAATGTATGTAAAAATGAAATATCTTCATAGATTATTCCAAAATAATAATACCTAAGCACAAACATACATTTCGCTTATGGTCAAAACCGTAAGGGCTTTTCTAACTGACTCATGTTCAAAACCCTACATCCATAGGCGACTGTAGGTACAGGACCGTGAATTACAAAGACCGCTATCAAGAGCCCTCTAGGCTGGGTTCTTATAGTGAAATCGGGCACGGCAGGCCTTTGCAAACACTTACTGACAGTGCTCTTTTATATAAGTACCGGACAAGTAGGTAGGTACTAGAGAACTTTGGTAAGCAAGTGTAATTTACTGGCTTTTACTTCCGCCTGGGGCTAAGAATGCGATTATTTTTACTTTGATAAAATGTGTGATCAATTATGCCATAATTTTTAAATGCTTGACAGCGTTCTTCGTGGCTACTGTAAGTCCTCAACGGGAACGTACCTAGCCGCTGAAGTGTTCAATTGCTGAAACCAGTGATATTGATGTCATCATTTTTATTTCAATCGTTATGAAAGGGACGGCAACATTTTTAGTGCTGTCAAATTAGTTTGGTTTCATTTTTGCGACATCGGAATTAACACCATTGTCGTATAAAGCTTTTGTGTTTTTTGGTGCAATAAAACTTTGTATAAAATTTTTCTTTGCCTGC
Source organism: Xanthorhoe designata (assembly GCA_963582015.1). NCBI lineage: Eukaryota > Metazoa > Arthropoda > Insecta > Lepidoptera > Geometridae > Xanthorhoe > Xanthorhoe designata. Next base: position 2,220,415 of record OY757038.1, read on the forward strand.
CCCCATGGGAAAGAGGCGTGATTTTATGTATGTATGAATTGTATGATTTTGGTTTCATTTTGGTGTATGTATGTAAAACTTTGAATTCAATACACTTTTTGATTTCTTTATATCTATCAGTTCTCTGGCTCCAATAATAAAGCTTTGCTTTGCAAACTAATGTGTCTATAGCATTAGAAACTTACGGAGCGACAAAGTCGTCAGATAATCTCCATAGACCCTACCTCTATAATCCGTAACTGTCGACATAACAACTCGTCTGGGAGCTCGTTAGCGAGACGAATGGATGTCGGGACATGATACGCTACCAATTGTAAAGGGATCATTGCCAGGGGACGAGTGGATACGGAATTGTTTATGGATAAACATTGTAGTTGACGCATTAGTTGTTTGTGACATAAGATGGAATAGTACCTAATTATGAGTACCTACTTAATAAATTTGTTGGTAAATCAAGAGATTCTAAAATTGATGATGTTATATGGCTGATTGAAGTTGTTCGTGAAAATGTTAACTTAAGACTACTTACATAATACTTAGTTAACTTAGAAATTGGCCACTTGCTCTACGAACTTACTTCCGTAGGTAGGTACCTACTTAAGCTTATAAATTAACTTAAATTTAGAAAGTAACACAAAATCATGGCAATGGGTATTTATTTACGATTATTGAAAGGTGACCTTTTTTCCTTCGAGACCAATACTAAGGTCTATAAAAAAGTACGTCAAAGATGGAAAAAAATTGTTGAGCAAAGGCCTTGCAAAAGCCTAGTAGGTACACACAGGTAGAACTAACACAGATTCACTAACGACAAGTATTCATAAAATATAAACACAGCAAGAAATAAATGAAATGTGAAATGAAATAGTTGAATGAGCTCAACCAACGATCCTCTTTTATAGCAAAATAACTGATTGATGGCAACACTTTACCTCCCCCGCAAACAGGACAACTTAAAATAGAAGTCCCACCGACGCCAACCGACAAAATTTTGACAAAAACTATAATTACATCCTCCTTGGTTGCTCCTTGGTTGTATCAACAATAAATCCATTTTTTTATTTTTTCATCCAAGTTTTGTCCAAAATCTAAAGATCACGTCTTTCTATGGACAATCTATCTTTCGAATAACATTAAGAAATTATAAAAATTTCTGTGAAAATATAAAAATAAACTGATTTGAGGAGTTTTTCATTATACCTACAACTATAGTTAAATTTCATAGTAATGTAATAATTTGGTAACAAAATAAACAACTTTATAAATTAAAGAAATTACTAAAATTTTAGTGAAAATATAAAAATAAACTGATTTGAGGAGTTTTTCATTATACCTACAACTATAGTTAAATTTCATAGTAATGTATTAATTTGGTAACAAAATAAACAACTTTATGGTTCATAATGTAATAAACATTCATAATGGTTCAGTAAATCTATATTAGCTAAAACGGATATTAAATCTGTTGCCATCTCTTTTCATTGACATAAGAGTAACAAGAAAATAACATAGGTATTTAAAATCTATATTAAATTGACAAATCTTTATGAATTAGACCATAAATCTACTAGACACACAATACAGGAAGTAATCTACCTGAAAAGTTGTCAGTGCAACTTCTAGACTACGTCATTCTGAAACTGCTGTATTTCCGAGTCAATGAACAAGAAATTCATTTGATATCTCGCTTTGTATTCAATGATGCAGGCGTGATTTAGTAAGGGGATGTAGATAGGTATCTGATAAGTAAACGGTACTTGAGCTTAGATACGAGATATTGTGCAAGGATAACGAGGGTTTACAATCCCATTTGAAAGATCACAACTTTTTATTGAGACGGGGTTTGTTTGTCTTATCCTATGTTAGAGAACCTACTAATATTATAAACGCGAAAGTTTCTATGGATGTTTGTTAGGTACCTACTCTTTTACGCAAAAACAAACTTAAGCCTGTTTGCGTGAAACTAGCGCATCTACCTATTTTATTTTATTATTACGTTGAACAAAGGAATTAAAAAAAACTGAATGTTCCGTTTGTGAAGCCTTTTTTTATAAGCTTTTTTTAAATACATCTAATAGTTTTATTTTGTATAGTTTAGGAGGAGTAGTTGCTGATTTGGCTAAAACTTAGAATATAATATAGCCACATGTAGATTTATTATGCTCTCACTTGTCACCCTCTTCTATCTGCCACACTTTAGTCAAAGAATATTATTCAAAGTGCCTAAAATAGCCTAATATCAATAGGTGATGCAAAACACCGGCCGAATATAAATGGTTTCTGTGAATTAATGAATTTATTGCGCGCTTTTATTTTAAGTGGCTCCTGGCGGTCACTGGGTAATAAATCTTCGGACGAATGTTTTGCTTTGAAAGCTTTTACGGATACCAAGTGACCGAATTGTACAAGGATAACAAGTTGATTGTCATTGCAAGTTTGTAAGATAAAAATCTTATGGATGACTAAAGAGTCCGTCAGCAGAGTTGCCACTAGCTCATACGAACTAACTAACTAAACTTAGTTAAAGATCAGGGTGACCTACACTGCTATCGAATGATAGCTGTAATTTTTTAGTCTGAAAGGACTATTATCAAAGACATCTAAAAGGTTCTATAAATATCGAAAAATCTGTGAGGATGTTTACCGTGACCTAAAAATACAGTCGACAGAGAGTCAGAAGATTCAAAAAATCCTTCTTTGTTAACTATAAAATATTTACCTACTAACTGACTTTTGATGTACCTACCTATATTTTAATTAATTTTATTATATTTTATCATATTCTCTTTAAAATTCGAAATTAATAAATGTCACAGAGTTAAAAATACCAACTACTGTTACCCTACTTCTGTTGTTGACTGTACAGACCCTCCAAGGTATACCACAGATTAGGCAATAGTCACTTAGGCTGTAGGTACTATGAATACCCATTAGGGGTTATTTGTTCCGCAACATGTGTTTCTGTTACGAAGGAAACATTATTAGACGGTTACGTTAGTGCTGGTTGGAATACTTAGGTTTCATATTGTAATGTTTGTGATCTAGCGCTTTTTGTCGCGCTAACCATAATTTTAAATCATTATAGTAGAAAAGTCTGGCGGGATGAACCAGTTAACGCCAGTTTATCGTAGTATCGGATACTGTCCTCGCTACCAAGTCAAGTATCACAAATGTATGAAAAACCAGTGCAGCGCCGCCCCCGGTAACTTGCATGAACTTAAAATTCCATACATTTAGAATAAATGACACGTGAGCAAATGGCAGTTCACGTTGAACAAAATCTTGTTATACACTATCGCGTTCACTGTTCACCGTTCCCCGATCGATCCACTGTTTCCCAGTTGATCCACTGTTCCCCAGTTCCCTAGTTAAAACACTCACCAGTGATATTGAGCACGACGCGCTCGCCGTGCGTCGCGACGATGCGCCACTCGCAACGCTCCGGCGCCGGCTGCGTCTCCGAGCCCCAGCCGGGGGAGTTGAACCACCCCGAATTGCCCAGCAAGGTTCGACCACACTCTGTCAAAAACAAATAGAATAGAAAAAGTTTTTATTTTCCATCAACATAAACATGGGTAACATACAAATGAAAAATACTTATTGACAATCGAGTGACAAGAAAATAAGGCTACCTCAGCATTTGCTCCAAGCAGCATCATGACTGTTGAAGCACTGGTTTTCAGTGGCGCCGAAAATAAGGAATTAATGGTTTTTCCAACATTATACCTAGTTGGCGTGGAGAAGATTCTGGTCTTTTACTATAACGAATTTAGACATTTTATGCTTTAGTTGTACTTCATGGACTATGGTGTACATTTAGATTAGCAATTTATCTAAAAGACAGCTTCCACCACTGCTGAGTCTTATGCATTAGATCTCTTGATTTAATAGCCAGTTATTGCGAACCTGACCTACCTACCTAATATGAACCAATGTTTTTCTATTTACTAAATGTGGGTTTACTACCTACTTACTTACTTACTTACTTATACTTAACTTAAGGGTAGGTACTTGTCTAAGTCCAAAATATCAATGATTATTATTTAGTTAGACCTTAGTGACTGTCGAAAATCATAGGTCTCACCTTTAAGGGGAGTACTTAGTATTTTTAAATAATATCCACGTCATTAAGGTGCTAAGTTGTACTAGATGAAGTTTCCACTTACTTGCACATTTGTATAACAGATTGGTTTGCGCGATATCGCTCGCGCTCAACCGTACTCTCTGACCAATCTCCGGGCGTTTCTTCCCGTGCACCTCTAAAGGCAGGATGGTGTCCAGGTACGTGCCCTTGCTGAACGTGTTGCGTGCATAGTGCATTATTGAATCGTAGTCGTAGGTCTGGCCTAGGGAGTTCACTTCCTCGTCTGTTAGCTTGTTGAAGTTATACTCTTGACCTGGAAGGGAATTGTTTTTGAGATTTATTCTATTTAAATTGACAAATTCTATTACTATTACAGATTGTGTATGAATCTATGCTAACTTTAGTTTAAAGATTTCTTCAAATTAAGTAAGCACATTTTAAGTGTGTGCCATAGCGCCGAGGAATGAGCGGGAGAGCGAATAATGTTTTTACTCGTGAGTGAGAAGCGCAGAACGATAGACACGCAACATAATTTATAGCGAAAAAACAGTTTTTATTTAATTACAAGTTAATTAAACAAGCAATCGAAAAATTAAAAAACCAGAACTAAATAAATACTTCTAGGCTATTTGTCAAAACATAAAACCAACAAAAATAGCGTTCTGTTCCTGAGATAAATAGCAAACTGTGTGAAAAACATGTATTTTTCAAAAAAATATATGATCGAGAAATCTTTTACCAATCGTGTTTCTAAAAAACCAAGATAGAAGATAAAAGTTCAAAGTATCATTTCCCTAAATATGAAGGACGTAGCTTTTACATATACTGAGATAAATAAGGATTTCGACGACTAATTTGCATATGACGCCCTCTTAAGGAGCTCTGAATGAAGATTGTGAAAGTCGTGGAACCCTACTGCCTTTGGCTTTATATTTTAAGATGCGGCTTGCAACCTATATTATTTTCTGTTCCCTAAATATATAAATAGCAATGCCAAAGAGAGAACTCAAAGATCAAACAGCAAAAGAATATTCATAACATAAAGTTTTTTTTCCGAAATTAATTATAAATATGTATTGACAGATCTACGAGCATAAACATTAAAGCTGCAAAATAACATGATGTTAAAAAAATCCAACAGCAAAAGGTCGTGAATCAGAAATCTGTCGCACAATCAAAATAACACAATTATCTGAGGCTCTACATCAAAGCAATTGTCACAAACGGAATCCTCACAGAGCCCAAATCAGGCAACCAAACAAGAATTATACTGTTTGCATGCAAATGTGCAGTGGTACCGAGCTAGTAACTGGCATTTATTCAGTAAGAGACAGAAGAACGTTCAGCATAGAATCACTGGATACGTTTCAAATTCAAATTGATCCAACGTACAATCACATTTAAATAATTGAAGTCAAGTCAAGTCAAAAATCATTTATTTAGTAGAATCTCTAGGATCACATAGAAACGTCTTTAGGGGGAGTTAACTCCTTCGTCACTACGTTCTATCCAATTGGATACACTTTGGGGTTGTCCATAATCCACAATTTATTTCTACATGCGGTACTAAACAAATACAAATAAATGAATGGAATCTAACAGGCTTGACAGGTAGTTGGATTGTAAAGACTTAATTTTTTTTTGCTTATAATCAGCAGTGCCATGTATTAAGAATTGATGGCAGAATTATATAAAATGGGAAGTAAAGCGTCATACTAATTTTAACCTATTAATTTTATAGGGCGTTTTCGCCATCTATTTTAGTCATGCAGAGTCGGTTAAAATACGTCAACTAAGCGCACCTTTTTGTACTCAACAAGATGAAGGGTAATTCCATATTATGCTGTCAGGTTCTTATTTTTAACGACCGTCTCAATATAACCTAACTAATCTATTATTATTTTTACTTACTGTTTTATTTATTTATCTAGGGCCTAGGCCCTAGATAAATAAATAAAACGACAATGGTCTAGAATCTAGATTCTAGACCATTGCGCCTGGCCGTTACTAGCTATTTTGGGATACTTACTGTCGCCAGTAACTGTCTTAAACTAAAAAGCTTCAACACTGCCTAGTATTTATCTTGCGAAAACAAATACATATTCCAAAATTATCTCTCTCAAACGCCAAACTTCTGAGTTATACGAGTTAGCGAACAGTAAATGGGTTCCGTGGCTAATTAAAAGGCATAATTTAGGGGTCTGCTTGAGATAATCGCCAGACAAAACCAATTTGGTTCGAGTTGATTTTGTTCGGGTGTAGCAAAAACATTGTGTGGATTGGTTCTCTAAATCTTCAAATAAAAATAAACTTTTAGTAATCCAGTTGTTATGTAGGTATGTGTATCATGCGCAATATAACGTGACTGGGACGAACTTAGGCCCTTCGGGTAATCACGCATTCTGGACAATCGTTACGAAAGAGCTAAACAGACGTATCGACAGCATGTAAAACAGAGATAGTGATATTTCCAACCACTGCGACGCTAATCGCACTAACTATGTTCACTCAGGTCAATTCAGAGGTCGCCTATAATAAACTAAACTAATTTGGCAGCACTAAAATTGATGCCATCCTTTTTATTTCGATCGTTATTTACGGAAACATTTTTAGTGCTGTCAAATTAGTTTAGTTTGCAGCTCTTTGTAGTTTGTTTTGGTGACATCTTAATTTACTCCTTTGTATAAATATACTGATTTTCTTTCTCGGTTATCATTCAAACCATCGGGCTATTACCAACAATTTTATAATACCTTTTCGTAGAGGCCTCGCATTTTTAGCCTTTACAGCCTCAACAACACACAAGAGGAATGTGCGGAGCCCTTGGGAAAACACAATATCCAGAGATTTCAAATATTTGTCCCGGGATAAAAATAGACTACCTTTCAATGGAACGCCCTCACTATACAGTGTTTGGGAAACAAGAGGTTTTAAGGAAAACAAAGTGACTTCTATTCTAGTCTATTCCAGTTTGAACTTTCTAAAACCTTGAATATCTTACGAGCTTTTTATTAACATTAAACTTGGAACCATTGAACTAAGTTAAACTTTCTAAACTAAGTTTTGAAATTCTGGCCACTTTGAGTACCTGAATATAGGGCAGTGAATGAGGGCACTCAGAGAGTCATGTAGGTAGATCTGTGTCGCACGCACCAAATGTATACTTGACCCTATTCCATTACAATGTGTCTTCCATTCAAATCTTTTCAACTTGGCCGATGTCACACCGATGTCTTTGAATTGCTTATGAATAAAATACTAAAAAAATAGATGAGAAGACTCATCACGTTACGTTTGTTGAAAGCGTAGTAGTAGTAGTAGTTCGTATGAGCAAGTGGCCAACTCTGGTGACGGAGTTTTTAGGCCGCCTAAAGGCCTCCGTCATGGCTTAACGACTTTGAAAGCGTATGATCTCTTGGTATCGGAAATTTTCAGAAAATATGCATGGCATACAAATCTTAATTTTTTACTTCTCTTCCTTTAGCAGTTGTCGTACTTACTACACATAAAATGTAACAAAAACACCACTTTTACCCAAAACTTAACCATTTTAGATCAATCTAACTCAGATTGTTGCGGTGTGAAGGTGTGAAAGCTGTTGCTCCCCACACGAGTCGTGTTAGTGTGTGGCTTGATAATCATGACCTTCTCAGAACAACGCCAGCTTCCGTTTTATTATTTGAGATGCGTAGTACCTACCTTCGAACTACATGCTCGTAGGTATATGTTTACCGTGGTTGACTTCTAATACAGAATTGGAGTGAGAAACTGTATGACGACATCTCGATATGACTAGGTTGTCAAAAAGACTATGTAGATCGCTGTAAGACTAAAGCTGAATAGAAAAACATCGCGGTGGGACTGTATTGATATTTGACTACATCGTGATAGGGTGTCCAAAAGTATTTGACGTTAAATAATCGGGTATTTAGAATGTGCATTATAAAAAGCCTATTATTAAGACTTTGTCCATGGTTATACAAAATTACATAAGTGAGACAAAATTATGGCATTTCTTACCTCACAATCTAGGTCGTTGATAACCGGCGTAATAGCATTAAACTGTATTACCTCGATGTGGCTCATTCAGTGTTATTGCCCAATTACATAATCTTTCTCGTTTGAGCTCTTTTCTGTTAATACTTGACCTATGGCAAGAAGACGAAGTATTTTAATCTTAGTTTGGTCTGTGATTTAAATTAATTTTCCGAATAGGTTTATTTTGGGTTAAGTTAATATATATGTATGATGTAATATATATAAGTATGTTATATCTGGACAGAACTTAAAAAGCAGAATACAATCAATAATAATTTTTATTCTTTTTTATCTTAGGTTTTTGTAAAAAATGTAGGGTAATTATTTACATTGCTTCAATCACATCTCAAAACTATGACTTGTTCGTCAACTGGCGAGATGAAGCAAATAGTAAAGATACACACATAGATTAGGTTTAAGATAAAATAAAATAAATAAAATAAAATAAGATGAGAGTAAATCCGCAAGATGCAGCTAGTCAAATAGAATACTTAATCATAAGTACTATGTATTTGAATTTGGAATAATACTAAATCATACCTTTAAAATTCTTAGAAGAGGCTTTAAGAACTTATTATTGACAGGTAGGTACTTTATATTGATAATTATTTTTGTAAAAAGTTAAGACATGACTGATCCGAACATAAATATTATTTCACTGATACAATGCCATGCATTTACTGTCTAAGCTTCCTTTTTAAAATGCGAGTGAAAACACGGGCTATGCCTAGCCTGTAAAATATAAATTCCTTTGTCTTTTATTAATTTAGAACGGCTAAGTAAAAATCATAAAGAAAGTTATAAAACAAGAACAGAAGAGCATCTAATAATTCAAGTCATTGTTCAGTACTTAAGCAAGGGTAACTAAAATACCGAATGAAAGCAGCATTCCCAAGGCATTCGAACTATCTTAGTTCGTCCAACGAAATTAAACTTTATTACAGCGTGTTTAGTTTCAATTTCCCGTTTAATTGCTAACAAGTTATATTAACAAGGGAATTTGTGTTCTAATGACGAGAGTCAGAGTTGAAATCCACAGAGGGATCGGGAATTGTTAAGGTTCCTCAGATGCCCTGACTTAGGCAGTTGTCGCACAGCCGGCGAGGAAGCGACTAACTTGGCTATTTTCTCGTTCAAGAAACGTAAAAAAGAGATACATTCCGTGTAAACAAAAGAGATTCACAATATATATTACTACTACTCACTCAGCGAAGCTCGCTTGGCGGTCAAAACTTATGCCGAGAGACCAAAAGGCGGTCAGTGCGAGCGAGTGATGCGAGTACCTAATCATCGCACTCGCTTACTTGCTTTCAGCGAAAAAACTATCGTAACTACTGCTCGCTCACTAACTACTGCTCGCTCACTTCCTACTGCTCGCTAACTCGTTTCTAGCTTAAAATTCTACTCGTTACTTGTTCATCGTATCCGGTCGGACAAGTGCCTTATTTCCGAAGTGAATCGTTCGCGATAAAATTATGAATGGGACACTATTATGCATATTCTGAGCTGCTAGCATTTCAGGGACGTTGAATCGCCAACTTCAGAGGTGGAATTCTATCCGCGCAAATACCTACCTTTTAGCTCTTTTGAGCGCCTCTGCAGTTATGAGGCCTTTTACATTCTGAGCGAGACATTTATTTAAGCTTGTTTTAGTTGTCTAAGCGCTACCTGAATGGGAATTTCAGATGGATATTTTAGAATGAAAATTTAGGTTAAGACTGTGTTCTGTATAATATCTTAGATTTTACTAAGGTTATAAGACTTAGAATTTCATTAAAAGTTTGTTGAAGTGGCACTTTCATAACTTTCGGTGTGTCTTTAAATCTCAATTGTTACTTAATTGATAGGTATGTATCAATTAAGTAACAATTGAGATTATGGTGTATTAAGCTTTGGTTGGTATATCAAACCGACAAATTCGAGTCAATCAGACAAATAAACAGTTATTTTAAATACACCATTAAAATAAATCATTTATTTAAATGATATTAAAAATAGTGGTTGAACATTCAATATTAGAGTGACATAGAAGATTAAAATTTCACTGTTTTGCATAATTACTTTCACTCGTTATTTATGCGATGTTTCAAAGTTAAGGATATATCTAGTAATATCAGTACTACTTTTGTAAGTACCTTTATAGAGATAGCTCACCGTGCATAATATTGTCCCGGATGATCTGCACGTGCTTGTCCCGGTCGGGCCTGGTGTGTTCATGCCAGAAGCCGACCACGTGGCCCAGCTCATGCACCACTATGCCGAACTTGTCACAGTTCTTCCCTATGGAAATGGCTTGAGCTCCTCCACCTCGCTTGCCGACGAAGGAACAGCAACTGTACAGAATACAGAATTTATTGATAACCCCATAGTTACATATCAAAATAAAAATAGGTTACACACTATGAGTTGATTATACTATGGTAAGTATAATGCGAGTTCATTTATAGACAGATAATTACATAAAATTGTGTAGGTAAATTATAAATATTGTGGTGTTTTAGAAAAGTATCACAAACTCAAAATTATTGCCATTAGATGTTTCTACTCCTATTGCAGTGGTAGCAGTTTTAACTCAACCTCTGAAAAAAGGTCCTATAAAAAATCAGCTCAGTTACGCAAACTTTTATTCAGATATTTAGGTAGTAAATATTATTTAAATCATATTAAAGATACTTAGAGGCACGACCAAATACCAATAAACAAAGTAACTGAGTAACTTATGGATTGCTTACTTTGCTGAATTAGGTACTTTTCTGTTTAAAGTTAAAAGGTGGTAGGTATTCCTTGTTCGGGAAATATTTTTAATAAACTTGGCACTTAATCTTAAGTACTTAGAAACTGCTTATCAGTTTGATAGAAAATAGTACAGTCAGATTCAAAGTGTTATCGAAAGAGTATGTAATTACCAGACCTTTATGTCTATGGAAGCTAATCCCACTAATATTATAAAGGTGAAAGTTTGTGTGTGTGTAAGTGTGTAAGTGTGTAAGTGTGTTTGTTACTCTTTCACGCTCAAACGGCTGAACGGATTTGAATGAAATTTTGTATCAGGATTGCTTATACCCCAGAATAACTAATAGGCTACTTGAAATTCCTGAAAAGTGCAGTGTTCCCGTGGGATTATAAAACAAAATGTTCATTAAAATAGTTTCGGTAGTTTGGCCGTGCAAAAGGCAGCTGTCAGACAAAATAACTTCATAGATGGCAGCACAGGCAAAAATATAACTCCTTCACGCTCCAACGGCTGGACGGATTTGAATGAAATTTGGTAGCAGGATTGCTTATACCCTGGATTAAAAATACTCTACTTAAAATTCCTAAAAAGTGCATTGATTCCGTGGGATTATTAATAAAATTCATTAAAATAGTATACCTACACAAAATAGTTTGGCCGTGAAAAAGTAACAAAATAATTTCAATAGATGGCAGCACAGGCAAAGCTATTATTCCTTCACGCTCAAACGGCTGGATGAATTTGAATTAAATTTGGTAGCAGGATTGTTTATTCCCTGGATTAAAATGTACGCTACTTAAAATTCCTTAAAAGTGCATTGATTCCGTGGGATTATTAAACAAATACAAAATAGTTTGGCCGTGAAAAACTAACAAAATAATTTCAATAGATGGCAGCACAGGTAAAGTAATTATTCCTTCATGCTCAAACGGCTGGATGAATTTGAATTAAATTTGGTAGCAGTACCTACCCTGGATTAACAAATAGGCTACCTTAAATTGCTGAAAAAAGGAATGGTTCCGTGGGATTATAAACCAAATTATTCATCAAAATAGTTTGGCCGTGAAACGTAACTGTTAGTCAAAATAATGTTAATAGATGGCAGCACAGGCAATGTTATAACTCCTTCACGCTCAAACGGCTGGACGGATTTGAATGAAATTTGGTACCAGGTCAGTTGATATCCTGGATAAAAACATGTCATAAGCTACTTTAAATCCCTTAAAAGCGTATTGTGCCCGTGAGATTATCAAAATACCTAAATTATGCTTCTTCAAACTCAAACGGCTTAACGAATTTCAAATATTGTTTTTTTTGTCCCGATAATCTCACGGAATTGGAACTTATGTACGCAGATAAATCCCCGATAAAAAGATTTCTAACTCAACATAAACCATTAGGACAAAGTTTATATTTGTGTCTTCAATTAAAATTCGGTACAGCACCTCATCATCGCTATTTTATTACATTTCCCACAGTTTCAGCTCACTTCGAGTCTAAAAGCCTCGCTGCGCTCGCTTTGCTCGCATGTAGCTTTTTCAATCTTTTGCAAGCAAATTGAACTGTGTCAGACCTTAGAATAGGAACCGACCAGCGCCTTTTTTTTGAGCACCATGAGCAAACATAAGTGTCAGTCATGACGAATTAATCTTAAAAATTTCGAGTCTAAGAAACTCGATGCATGAAATGTAGCTTCTTGAATATTTTGCTAGCAAATTGAACTATGTCAGGCCATAGACTAAGAACAGACCAGCAGTCAGCCTTTTCTATAAGCACTATAAGCAAAATCAAGTGTCACACGACGCATTTTTCTTAAAAATTTCGGCTCGAGTTTAAAAGGCTCGCAACGCTCGCTTAGTTTGAAGCTTGCTACGCTCGCTTAGTTCGAAGCTCGCATCGCTCGCACGGTAGCTTCTTGAATATTTGCTGGCAAATTGATCTATGTCAGACAATAGAATAGGGACCGACCAACAGTCAGCCTTTTCTGTAAGCACTATAAGCTACATCAAGTGTCACATAACGAATTTGTCTTAAAAATTTCGGCTCGCTGCGCTCGCTTGGGTCGAAGCTCGCTTCGCTCGCATGGTAGCTTCTTAAATATTTTGCGAGCAAAATAAACTGTGTTAGACCATAGAATAGTAACCGACCAGCAGTCATCCTGTTCTATGAGCACCAAAATCAAGTGACACAATGCAGCACAATGTAGCCAAGGAGCAAAATTAAAAAATTTATGTAAAAAATTTAATTACGTAAGAAAATAGTAATTTTCTGCACTCTCAAGGTGCATTTTTATTCATATCTCTGATGATTCTCATCAGATCAAAAAAATAATCATCAAATCGGTTCACCCAGTCGACGTAGGTATTTAGAACCTCCTACTTTTTAAAAGTCGTTAAAAAAATCTATTAACTTATTCACCGCGGGTAACACCGCGGGGTACAGCTAGTATAAGATCAATTAAACAACATGGTGTACCAAAACATTGAAAACACTAGAAACGGGATATTGAACATGATTCGTGGGTATAAGAGTGACCCGATATTTTGGAACAGATGCGCCATAGAAAGAAAGAAAGAAAGAAAAATCATTTATACTTGTAGGACCTCAAGGATCACTTAAGTTTCGTTTTACATAATCACGGTTACATATCTACGAATCTTGGTAAAGATTCCTCTAGTGTTTGCATGGTGTACCGAGTTGATGATAAGCGGTGTTCAGTTCGTGGTCATCGCCAGATCAGTTCACAGAGAATCAATAAGTATGTCAAATTTCAGCTCAATCTGACACCGAGAAGTGGTTCAAAATCTTGCTTACAAGATACAAGATCGTTCGCTCGTTCGTATGAGCAAGTGGCCAACTCTGTTGACGGAGTTCTTAGGCCGCCTAAAGGCCTTCGTCACTCCGACTTTAAAAGCCGGGACCGACAATTTAACGTGCTCTTCGAAGCACGGAAGCGCTCAGCTGATAATGCCACTTGTAATGATAATGCTGATAATGTAACAAATGTAACGATAAATAAAAACATGTAACTTGTCAAATCTTTTCCTCAGATCATTATGCTTGTTACATCTGTTAGCTTTGATCTTAGAACTATTTCTTTATTCACTTACATTCCTTTAATCCAAGTCTTAAGCCATTTTAAGCTGACTGTATGAAGCTGAAAGCTGCAAAACTTCGCAAAGCCAAACCAGATAACATCGATTCTGAGGATTACCTACTCTTAACTTTACCTACAACCTACAAGCTCATCATCATCATCATCATCTCAATGCCCTTTATCTTACTTTTAAGTTGGGACAACAACTTTTTTTTAAATCACTTCAAAGAAAGGAGGAGTTTCTAAATTCGACTGTATTTTTTTATGTTTGTTACCTCAGAACTTTCCGACTTACGAAACTTATTTTGATCATTTTTATTTGAAAGCTGATGCTTGCCTTGTGATTCAAAATTTTAAAGATTTGATGAGGATCTTCAGATTTATGAACAAAATTGCAACTCAACAGTGCAAAAAATTGCTCACTTCTTACGAAAATTTACAAAATTGAAGTCGATTGAAATATTTTTTTTAGAAATTAGGTAGTAGGTAGGTAATCAAAAACCTCATATTTTGACCTCAAAATATTGCTATTTGTGTGGTCCCTCTTACCCAGATGACAATTCTACGTATGAATCTAAACATTGTCGGGTACCTAATATAGAACCACGATATTTCTAAGTGAGTAAATTCCGTGTTGTTCTTATCTATTTGAAACGAAGATTTTTGCAGATCGATTTACCTTGGCCATTTGTTATCCAGGGTGAAGTCAAAGTAAACTTCTTGTATAGGAAGTATTAAATGTGGGTGCAAGACAAGTAGGTACGCATTCAGTTTAGTAATGTGCATTTCCTTCGTATGTCATCGTTATACCCAGATGTGATTCAGAATGATTGTGGGATTTATTGAGCGATAAAAGTAATTTTATATGATCTCATGCATAAGAATTGCATAGTCCTTTGATTGTCCGCCTGTTTGTTTGTTTGTGCATCTCTTGGTCCATCTATCGATATTATTTTGTTTAGGAGGTAACAATTTTCAGTTCAGTGAAAATAAATAATGAGCTAAGATTACCCTTTCGCCTTTGATGTGTTTTTAAATATTTGTAATACTGCTTACCCGCATGAAGCTGTGTTGGTCAAGTGGATTAGTACTTCGACTTTCGATCCGAAGGTCTTGGGTTCGAATCGGGCCGTGCATCAATGGACTTTTCGCATCGGAAAATTTATATACGCTTTAACACGAGCTTTTAACGGTGAAGGAAAACATAGTGAGGAAACCAGTTAGCTCTATAATGGGGTCGATGGGCTTGCAACCTGTCACGTATGGAAAGTTAACTTCTGCAAAATGTGGGTGTATAAAATATGTATGTATTTGGCTATACCTCTGACTACCCCCTTAGACATCTTCAAAGGATCTAAAAATTGCCTAAAGATCTGAAAGAAATGTCTACCGCTCTCTGGGATACAGTCGTGATCATATTTCATTTTATTTTTCATTTCATTTTTTTCATTTCTTTTCACTTACCCGCAAGGTCTCTCAGTGAAGACAATGTAGTCCTTATGCAGATCACCATCTCTCTCTACGAATTTGACGCAAGTGAAGTTCTCCCAATGTCTCATCGCCTGCTTGAACAGCGACTTGTGTGCGCCGCTGAAGTTGCCGTCGATCTCGTATGGAATCACTCCATGCTCCCAAATGCGCTCTTTGCGGTTTGTCGCGGCTCTGATTGAACGATGTCTGGTTTTTACCTGCTAAATTATTGGATTTTTGTATGGTATTTTTGTTAAACATGGTGGAGTACGGAAGATTCATCTCATTACCTACTTTACGTTATGTTATAAAAGTAAGAAAAAAAGTTAAACCAAGTTAACTAATTCTGTTATAATTAACAAGTTCTGGCAGTGGTTTGGATCAATTGAGCTACCTATAGATCGTTTGTAACGATCCTTAGGTGGCTCAACTGGTTCTAATTGTATTTTGTACTAATATGTAGTAGTTTAGTTTCTGTAAATAAATTAATAGTTAACTAATTAAAATATTTTATCTTTGAAATAAATAATACAATAGGTATAAATAGGTCTTTACATATTATGAAATTGCCATTTTATATGAAATTTCATAAATATTAACAAACTACAAGTTGAATTACTGCTTCGGCTCTGATAGTAAATAAGCAAAGGACAAACTATTACTAAAAATCAATCAATCAATCAATCAATCAATAATTTATTTATTTCTCTCACAAACAATAAAGTTACTTAAATAAATATAAATACAGGAAAATAAAATGACTTAAAAATGTGTCAGAGTTACACAGAAACACAAACATAATTCTTGATTTATTAGAAATCATCTTGCTATCAGAGAAACTCTATCCTGCATAGTGCAAATCGCCGCTCAACTTATCTGTGTGATAAAAAGTTTTTACTGCAGGCTTTACGAGCCAAGGCCGACGAATGCGCGAACAGAAAATATGCGAAGAATTTATTGCCCAAAAATGCAGTTATAGTCTGGGTTTTGTAGACAGCCGCTAGTGAAGAGCCGCCAACAAACGGCCGTCAGCTAAGCCCAGTGGCCAAGAAGAAATAAAAGAGAGATAAGTACATACTGATGAAATAACTTCTATCTAATTGAACTTTTTCATAGTTTTAATACAGATTCAAAAATTATACTATTTCGTATTTAAAAAATATAAACTTTTTTGTATTGCTCACAATATTAAGAAATCGTTTCAGTATTTTTTGGCTGTAATTTAGTATCCCAAGTTGACGACCGTTTACAAATGGACGTCTTGTGACGGTGCTTTAAAAATGAAGGTTGTAAATACTAAAATGCAGTACCGCTTGGCACTACGCCAAATGAATATGATATTTTAATTCGGTGAGTTTGAGTGGCTTAACTTCAGTCAGTTAGTTTGGATTTGCTTAGTTTTACTGGTTTACAGTTTTAGAAATGGGCTGCAGTTTTTTTACCGTAATAATAAATTTATACTTATACAAAATCTGTTCGCTGATAAAATAATATTTTTTTGTAACAATAATAGGACTTAGGAGCAATTGACTTTTTTAATAAATAACAGAAGGTTACATTTTGAATACCACAATAAAGTTAGTAAGTTTGTTTGAGCAAGTGACCAACTCTGGTGACGGAGTTTTTAGGCCGCCTAAAGGCCTCCGTCATGGCTCAACGACAATTAACGTGCCCTCCGAAGCACGGAAGCACCACTTGCGTTGTAGTAATTCACTGCATCTTATTGCAGAGCCTAGTATCAAGTTGGATCAAGTCATATTGAAAGCAATCGGACAATTAGTCGCAAATTACTCGTCGAGCTAATCATGGCCGATATGGAGCCTAAGCCGCCTATTACTGATTACACGCTAAATACCGAGATTACATAGTCAGTGGAATTAGAGGGATGATTAATTTTGACAGGCTTTTGATCATGTAAACTATGGAGATGGCTTAGAAATATAGACAACAAACATTGTTTAGGCTAGGACGTGGCTTTGAGAATTTCAGTCTGTTGATTCGGGTTTTGTGAACTTTTCAAGAGTTTAAATACTTTATGAAAAATTACAAGCACACAATGAATCGTGTGTTCTAAATACGTGTGGGAATGACTGAGCCGCGTAAATCGTCACGATGTTTTCCTTCATTTTTAGAGTTTATATAAAAGTGCATATCTATAAATTTTCCGAAACAAAACACAATCATAGCAAAATAAAAATACAGAAACCTGACTTCGCGACAACATTAATTTAAATAGCGACTACTAATACCACTCCTACGATGTAACAAAGTACAATAAAGCTCGCAAAAGCGTGCTGCTTTGTGCCAGCTGCCACGTATACCTTAATTTGATATTTCATTCTAAATGATAGATCTGTATAACTGTGTCACTGCCACGCGCGTAAGTAGTTCCGGGTGACACGCAAAAACCAACTAAAGCATCAGACAAGAAACCTAAACAGTGGAGTGCGCTGGGTTTGGTAATTGTCACATAACTTCTACCGTAGGTATATCAACGACGATAAAAAAACGTTACTTACCTCAGTCTTGTTATGAAACTGACTTTCTATCTGACTCTCCATTGCTTCTAGATCCGTCGGGTCATCACGAAAAAACCAATTGTCAAACTGATTTGTCTTATTCGACCTTTTCAATATATCTGCACTGACTGTGGGAAGTTTCTTTGGTTGATTGTTGATTATATTGATTGATCTCTTTTCGTCTAGCGGAGTGTTAAGTCTAAGCCTGTTTTCCTGATTATCCAAAGGAGTATTCAGTCTGTTGTCTTTAGGCGGTGGTTGGAGTTCAAATCTCTCTTCGAACTCGTGCTCAGGGACTTCGAATCTCCTCTCTTCGTGGTGTTCTCGGCTGCTGTGTTTGTGGTGACGAAAAAACTTCTTTCTAACGAAGTGAGATTCGGTGTTTTCAGAGAGATTGTTTTGGCCTGATCTCTCGCCGGAGTGTATGTTGCGTAGTCTGAAAGAAAACGATAATTTAAATCTTTTGCAACATAGATTTGTATCTCGATTAAAGGTTAGTTCATACTATTTGTATCTATAGTGTTTTGTAAAAAATATTGCATAACTTGTTCATGAAAGGTCGAAATAAAACTTTTTAGTTATTCTTACTTGCAATTATTTCTAAAATAAGTGTGAAATATTTTTTGTGGGTACACTATACTATATTGATTATATTATTAATTATTAATTATATTTTAATACTACATACAGATTCCTTTGAACTACGAATACGAAATAATTATTCAAATTAATAATTTATCCGAGCACATCAATCTTGCACGTCTACTAAGCATTCGCCTGCAATGCTAGCAAGATATGTAGAAGATCGTTCAATATCCAATCACGAATATTCATTGCAGCTGGAAGCTTTTAGTCGTCCATAAATACCTAACTAGTTATGTATGTAATTATGCAGCACTGTTCGAGGTTGTTTTGCTCAATTAGTGCCACAGAATAAACAGTACTAAGTAGGTTGTGGTAACTTGGGTCTATGCCAGAAGAGCCGAAATAATGCTAGCAAGATGGATTGATCTTGGCAATGAGTTATTTACTATGGAAAATATGCTTATGGTATACTTTTCCGTATTGAAATATAAGGCTTAGCGAAATTGTTGGTCAAGGCCTACACTGCTACGCTTTTTCGTAGCTCGTAGCATTTCGTAGCTTATTGTCTACTTATCTGAACTTCTGTTCAATATTTCTTGTGTGTTATTTTACCTAATTCTATTATACTCGTATTTTGATGACTGGTACTTTGTTTTTTGAAATAATAATTTTTTCAAGTTTCAATATTATTTTCTATGTTTATCATTTTACTATGAAAATAAGTTCCAAGCAAAATAATTATTCCCTAAAGCCGTGCTAAATTAAATAGTGAGTGAAAAAACAAAATAGACAGCTCGATGTATGAAAAAAAAACACTTTTTAATAACCACAAGATTTGCAAGCATCTTTGGCAAAGGGTTTCTGAATTAAATTCCACATTTCATATTCGCTGCAAGCAAACTAATACCACTTAGAAGGAAGGCCTTTGAGGCTGTGCAATTACGGTGCGGTAGGAATGCACATCCATGTGGGGAGGGAAAAATGAACGGAAATGTATGGGAATGAAATCTTTGGACTGAAATGTAATGAAAGTTTCTAAATGAGGTTGCTAAGATGTCTGTAGATGTTTATTGTTTTTATCTATTCTGCGGTAACATCCTACTAATTTATAAACGCGAAAATTTGTAAGTATGGATGGATATTTGTTAGGTACTTTTTCACGCGAAAACTACTGAACGGATTTGACTGAAACTTGGAATATACTAGATTACTAGCTGTGCCCCGCGGTGTTACCCGCGGTGAATACCTAAGTTAATAAATTTTTTAACGACTTCAAAAAAGGAGGAGGTTTTCAATTCGTCGACTGGGTGAACCGTTTTTGATGATTATTTTTATGATCTGTTGAGAATCGTCAGAGATATGAATAAAAATGCACCTCGAGAGTGAAAAAATTACTCTCTTCTTACGTAGTAATTGAAAAAGTTTTCATAATTTTTGTTTATTTTGCTCCTTGTTTAAGACCAATGCGTCATTGTGTTACTTGATTTTGGTGCTCATAGAAAAGGATGACTGCTGGTGGGTTACTATTCTATGGTCTTACACAGTTAGACGCTACCATGCGAGCGAAGCGAGCTTCGAACCAAGCGAGCGCAGCGAGCCGAAATTTTTAAGACAAATTCGTCATGTGACACTTGATTCTGCTTAAGGTGCTCATAGAAAAGGCTGACTGTTGGTCGGTCCCTATTCTATAGTCTGACATAGATCAATTTTCCAGCAAAATATTCAAGAAGCTACCGTGCGAGCGAAGCGAGCCGAAATTTTCAAAAACAAATGCGTCCTGCCTGACGTGACACTTGATTTTGCTTATGGGGCTTATAGAAAAGGCTGACTGTTGGTCGGTTCCTATTCTATGGTCTGACATAGTTCAATTTGCTAGCAAAATATTCAAGAAGCTACCGTGCGATCGAAGCGAGTTTTGAACCAAGCGAGCGTAGTAAGCTTCGAACTTAGCGAGCGTAGCGAGCCTTTTAAACTCGAGCCGAATTTTTAAAGAAAATTGCGTCATGTGACACTTGATTTTGCTTATAGTACTCATAGAAAAGACTGACTGATGGTCTGTTCCTATTCTATGGCCTGACATAATTCAATTTGCTTGCAAAAGATTAAAAAAGCTACATGCGAGCAAAGCGAGCGTAGCGAGGATGTTAGACTCGAAGCGAGCCGCAACTGTGGGAAATATAATAAAATAGCAATGACGAGGTGCTTTGAAGACCGAATTTTAATTGAAGACACAAATATAAACTTTGTCCTAATGGTTTATGTGGAGCCAGAAATCTTTTTATCGGGGATTTATATACGTACATAAGTCCCAATTCCGTGAGATTATGGGGACAAAAAAAAACAATAAGTATTTGAAATTCGTAAAGTTTGAGTTTGAAGAAGCATAATTTAAGTATTTTGATAATCTCACGGGAACAATACGCTTTTAAGGGATTTAAAGTAGCCTATGACATGTGTTAATCCAGGATATCAACTGTTACTGTCCTGGTACCAAATTTCATTCAAATCAGTCTAGCCGTTTGAGCGTGAAGGAGTTATAACTTTGCTTGTGCTGCCATCTATTAACATTATTTTGACTAAAAGTTACGTTTTCACGGCCAAACTATTTTGATGAATAATTTGGTTTATAATCCCACGGAACCATTCCTTTTTTATTTGTTAATCCAGGGAATAAACAATCCTGCTACTAAATTTAATTCAAATTCCAGCCGTTAGAGCGTGAAGGAATAATAACTTTGCCTGTGCTGCCATCTATTGAAATTATTTTGTTACTTTTTCAGTTACTTTTTCACGGCCAAACTATTTTGTATAAACTATTTTAATTTTGAATTTGATTAATAATCCCACGGAGTCAATGCACTTTTCAGGAATTTTAAGTAGCGTATTTTTTAATTCTGTGTATAAGCAATCCTGCTACCAAATTTCATTCAAATCCGTCCAGCCGTTTAAGCGTGAAGGAGTTATAACTTTGCTTGTGCTGCCATCTATTAACATTATTTTGACTAACAGTTACATTTTCACGGCCAAACTATTTTGATGAATAATTTGGTTAACAATCCCACGGAACGATTCCTTTTTTGGGAATTTAAGGTAGCCTATTTGTTAATCCAGGAAATAAACAATCCTGCTATCAAATTTAATTCAAATTCATCCAGCCGTTTAAGCGTGAAGGAATAATAACTTTGCCTGTGCTGCCATCTATTGAAATTATTTTGTAACTTTTTCATGGCCAAACTATTTAGTATAAACTATTATAGTGAATTTGATTAATAATCCCACGGAATCAATGCACTGTTTAGGAATTTTAAGTCGCGCATATTTTAATCCAGGGTATAAGCAATCCAGCTACCAAATTTCATTCAAATCCGTCCACCCGTTCGAGCGTGAAGGAGTTAAATTTTTGCCTGTGCTGCCATCTATGAAGTTATTTTGTCTGACAGCTACCTTTTGCACTGCCAAACTACCGAAACTATTTTAATGAATAATTTGGTTAATAATCCCACGGGAACACTGCACTTTTCAGGAATTTAAAGTAGCCTATTTGTTATTCCAGGGTATAAGCAATTCTGGTACCAATTTTCATTCAAATCCGTTCAGCCGTTTAAGCGTGAAAGAGTAACAAACACACTTACATACTTACACACTTACACACTTACATACTTACATACTTACACACACACAAACTTTCACCTTTATAATATTATATATAGTGGGATGACTGGGTATACACATAGGCTACTTTTGATTGGGTATTCCTACGGGAACGGAAACTACCGCGGGTAACACCCGCTGTTACAGAGTAGTTGTTTAAGAGTATATTGAAGTAATCAGTCATCTGGTTACCATAACACAAGCATTAAATTGCTTAGCGTGGGACTAGATGACGCTGTGTGGAATGTCCAAGGATATAATTATTTATTTATTTAATCTAACTCCATTTATATTGCGCGTAATTATTGCATTCAATTATTGTTCTGGTGCGTACAAGAAAATGGCATCATGTAAATACAATGGCATCATGTAATTGGTACTAAGGAGTAGTCGACAGTGTAGGCTCTAAGACTTTTGAAGTGATTCTATCCTTTTCACTTACCGTCTTCTGTTCCCATGTCTTCTTTTCCGTCTCCTTCTAACACTCCTCTCCTCTACCAAGTTCTGCAAGCTCTCCGTCGGCCGCAACAGATCATTCGCCAACAACTTATCTTCTAACTCATCAGTCTTGTTAGTCACCTCTTCCTCCTGCTCACTTGAAGGCAAAACTCCGTTAGTTGGAGAGGGACCGACAGTCACATTGTCAGGCACTTCTTTAGACTTGAGATTGTTGTTGATATCACCTGTTATTTCTCGGCTGTTGCTTTGTATCTTGTTGGTTATTTCGTCCATTTTGCTTGAGAAATTGAAAATCTGGATGTGAGGGTAGAATTCGTCGAGATTTAAGATGTTGTTAGTTGAAATATTTACAACTAATACGCCATCTTGTTCTAGGCTATCTGACTCTGTGAGGTTGTCTATTGTTTGGTTTGAGTTGTCAAGTTTTGATTGGTTGATGGTTGTGAGGGTCTCAGCTTCTTCTGGAGGTAGTTTGCCGTTTTTTAGTAGAACTGACTTGTCTAATCCTGCTGGCAGTGTCTGTAAAACAATTTTTAAGAATATTGACGAACAGGACTCGTACACAATGGACTATATTATTAGCTCATAATAGAGATGAGTGGAAGAATGCCATCGGCTACCCCCTTAGGCATTTTCAATGATATTCCTAACCTAACAATCTCTCGTCCAATTTTAAATAATTAAATGGTTTAAACCCACCTTAGTATTAAGTACAGCTTCATTATACTTTTTAGGTTTATCCTGTGACAGCGCCAAGGGCTGTTTTGTCCTCTTCCGTAGTATATCAGGCATGCCCTCCTCTTCTACTTGTAGACCTTCAAGCAGCACTTCTTTTTTCAGTCTTTCAACTTCCTCTTGTAGCGATTTGTTGATTTTAGTCTCGGGAATGGGCGCCCGTGTCGCGTACCGCTGCAAATCTGAGTCGGGGATAGCGATGTCCCCTTGGAAGTTTTCTGTAAAGAAAATTAATTTTAGTAAGAATATAATTAATAATTTTATCTTTTATAGCCGAGAATGCCTTTCGGTCTCAGTAGGTTTAAGCCTAGCTTAATGATAAAAAAAATTATTTCAAATTAAAGCCTCAATTACACTAGGCTACTTTACGACCTGCTAGTCAGCAAATTTAAAAGCTTGTGAGTGTGCGACTACAATCGGATACTAAAAAGAAGACTGTAAAAAATCTCGATTACACTAGGCTACTTTCAAGCTGCTCGCCAATTCGCTGGCTTGTGGCTTGTAAAGAAGCCTAGTGTAATCGACGCCTAAGACCGGGCCGATATGTTAAAATATACTGTAACTGTAAGTCAATTAAAATATTTTCATACGCATTTAAGGAATAAGTACCTTCATTAAACAAGAGTCCTATCAGTGGACTCAATCAATTCAGCGAAATGGCCTTTAGGATGTCAGAGTGAACTAAAAGACGTTTATTCGCGTGATTTCATTGGATTCTGATAATTGATTGTTTTGGGCCTGGACGTAAATCAATAGCCATTGTTTTCAATGTTTGTACCAAAGACGATTAATATCTAGAAGACAGACAAAGGCCATACACAAAATCGTAACCCGATCCCGCAGTACCAGATAGCCTGAAAACTTTAAAACATCAATTTTATCCAAGAAATTTCAATACTTAGTAGTAGGTAGCAACAATATTCAATATTTAAACATTTTTAACTAGAAAGTAATTGAAATTTCTTGGATAAAATTGATGTTTTAGAGTATTCAGGCTATTTTTTAGGGTTACGATTTTGTGTATGGCCTTTGACTGTCTTCTAGATATTAATCGTCTTTGGTTTGTACCTAGCAATTATTGGCTATCTAGACTTGATATATTTAGTAAGCTTTTATTAATTTTTCAAACTTATTCATCATTGAGTTAGTTGTGTTAATAACTTTTTAGTAAACCAATGTAAGTAATCTTTATTCATCTCTTCAGAATTATTTCTTATATGTTACCTCTCTTCCGGTTACGGGCCCAGCACGCTTCTACTGCAATAAACAATCATGTTATTTTATCTCACGAACAAATAATGTACTTTGAAAGGAATTAAGTTTAAAATTCAACCTTTTTGATATCTTATGTGACTTGGCTGACTCCATCAACAACGCCATGGCATCTAATTTTATTATTCACAAAACAATGTTTCCATGCCCCTGATGTTGTTACGCCAAATCCCTAGTCGTATAATCAGTAATTTTTAATTTAATTTTTTAAAACCTAAGGCTGGTCGAGGTAATGAAAGGTGGAGCAAAGTCCTGACCGAATGGTGGCCGAGGACCGGCCAAAGAAGTCGTGGTCGTCCGTTGGTGCGGTGGGTCGACGACATAAGACAAGTCGCGGGCAATTCCTGGCTTGGCACAGCGCAGGACCGGATTATGTGGCGTTTACGAAGGGAGGCCTACACCCAGCAGTGGGTACCTATGGGCTGTGGATGATGATGATGAAACCTAAAGCTATTCAATTGAATTCAAGAAAGGTAACAATCTCTTTTTATTGGAGAAATCCTCATTTTATGTTATTTAATTTTTTTTGATTATTTAGAAATGCTCTAAGGGCGTTTGTGCACTATCTGGTTATATCAGTACAGTATTCCGATTTTTAAATGTCTTTGTCCCATTCCAATCTATCGGTAATAATAATAATATCCGTCACATCGGACAAAATCGGTAAAAAATAGGACGAAGTAAAATTCCTTGTAGTTCACAAACGCCCTAACTGTCACTTTACCAATGTAACATTTCTATTTGAAACACGAGTTTAGACTAACAGCTCTTGAGAAAATGGCGGCAAAAGTACTTAGTTAAACTAGCTGCCGCACCCAAACAATTTGAAATAGGAACAGCGAATTCAAATTCAACAAAACATCGGCCGATTGCATACGGCCATTAACGACGGTGTACATCTGCGGCGATCATAAAATTTAATGGGCGAAAGCCGTGTCTATGCGGCAGCTGGTCCAATGCTGGCTGGCAACTAATTAATCGCCTATGTGTGCTTACAGGCGCGCAATGGATACCACAGTTTACGATAGGTGCGAGCTATGAATATTCATTATGAGGTCGTGTTCCAGGATTGAATTTGATAATGGCGGCAAGTTAGGGAATGTCTGAAATTTGAATTAATTGCTTTTTAAACTATCGCCTGTTTTGACTTTTGGAAAATAATTGTGGAGCCTTGATAGAGTTTATGATCCGTGGTGAATTGGAGTTCGCTTAAATGTAGGACCAAAAGCTTCTGAACGTTTTGATATTAATTTTACAAGTACAAGGCTAAGTTTGTTGATTATTTTACGCCAGAAATACTTATCTAACAAACTATTCTTACCTACAACAAATAACTAACAAACACCTACATTACGACGACCTCTGTGGCGCAGTGGGCGAAAGCCCGCCTGAGACGCAGAGGTTGCGGGTTCGATCCCCGCTGCGGGACAAATGTTTGCATGATCTGCAAATATTTGTTTCGTGTCTGGGTGTTTTCTATGTATAATATGTATGTATTTACAAAAAACAATTTATCTATGTAGTTTATCAGTCATCTGGTTACCATAACACAAGCATTAAATTGCTTAGCTTGGGACTAGATGACGCCGTGTGAAATGTCCAAGGATATTTATTTATTTATTTATATTTATTTATTACAAAAAGAAAAAAAATATATTAGTTACTATTAAGTAGTAGGTACTATTTTTTTTTCTTTTTCTTTATTTTATATTTTTATGTAGGTATTTTTTATATGCTTTTTTTAGGTAGGTACATAACACTGAAGGAAAAATAATAAATAAGTAAGTAGGTAAGGTATGATTAAAAAATTTATATTTTATAGTTTATAACTCCATACACTTACTACTCCATAACTGTCTGAAATGTTTCAAAAATTATGCCAATTAAAATAATGGCTGTGTTATAATCTCGTCAGAATTGCATTAGGGAAATTGCTAGTGAGAGCGATCGAGTTATGAGATAGCTGCGATTTTTGGTTGGCCACAATCTTTAGTTGACATCAAAGACGATTAATATCTAGAAGACAGACAAAGGCCATAACCCTAAAAAATAGCCTGAAAACTCTAAAACATCAATTTTATCCAAGAAATTTTAATTACTTTCTAGTTAAAAATGTATAAATATTGAATATTGTTGCTACCTACTACTAAGTATTGAAATTTCTTGGATAAAATTGATGTTTTAAAGTTTTCAGGCTATCTGGTACTGCGGGATCGGGTTACGATTTTGTGTATGGCCTTTGTCTGTCTTCTAGATATTAATCGTCTTTGGTTGACATTAAAAATACTCAATTTATTTAAAAGTGAAAACAAAGAAAAATAACTCATTTACAAAACATACCTACACTGCTAAATCAAATTAAAAAGGAACTCTGTTTTCAAAAATTGTCTAAAGATATTAAGACAGAGTGCGACCGATTTTTATTTTAAAGTTCTTCTGTTAAAAAAATGTTTGAAATAGCTACACTTTTTAAAACTATGTATTATAGTAATGAAGACAAAGTTTCAAATTATATGACACTGAAACTGCAGCCGCTTCTCTGCCGTTCCGTTGTCTAATTGTCTAATTGTGATTCGAGCCTAAAGCTGCCTGTCCATTGAGCTGGCAGAGCGGAAAAATTGATAAATATTAACCAATAGGGTTGCATAAAATCTCTAAGCGAAGGTTTAATGCAATCCTATTGGTTAATATTTATTCGTTTTTCTCTAAGTCGTTTGTAAGTTGTGCCGCAAAGTTATGCGTTACATAATTCAATCAACGCTGCATTGGCTGCAATCTCATTCAATTGATTTGTGCGGCACATCGCTTATTGTGCTACTTGAAATACATAGATTATAATACTATCTTACTCGCTTAATGGTTTCATTTGGTCCGATTTCTGTATTTTATACGAAGTACATAATTAAATAGTATGTATCTTTAACATTTTTATGAAATAATTATGATCACGACTGAATGAATTCCCCGAGCTGCGGTAGACACATAAAAAAAAGCTAATAAAAAAAAATTTTTTTATTAGGCTGACTGTTATGTCAACTGGGTTATGTTTATTCTATGTTTGATAAGTATACATAATTATATTATATTGCACACTAGTCTCGTTTCACTTAAAAATAAAAATACATCCCAGAATATTTCAGAAAATTTTGGTTTTCCTCAATTTTGACGATATCACCTGTGTAATGCGGGATTCGCCCCCGCAGGCTGTTAGGGCTGGTGCGATCATAAAATAGTTTTATCATAACTTATTCGATCATAAAAATGTACCAAAGCGAGTAAGACAATCATTGTGCAAGGTCTACGCCGTAGCAAGTTATGCTACGCTTTTATGCCGTAGCATAACTTGATGGCGCTTTTATGCCGTAGTATCGACACAGACGCAAATGAAACGCGCTGAAACTGCGCGTTCGTATCGAAACAAAGTGATACTAACGCGCCGCGAACAACAGTCGGCAACTGTGACCCATGCACACTATGCTCGCACATTTATTGTTAAAAGCGCTGCGAACAAGCAGGTGACGCGATACACTAAAAAGTACTGTGACAGTGACTCGTTCGAAAAAAATGGTGTGCACAAGCTCTAGCCCTTAGTGTACAAAAACAAAAATCTATTTTATCCGTTTATAAAGTACACCACAGTGATAAAACTTCTACACAGTGATTGAAGGACTAATCCACATCAATAAATAACAATATCATTCTTGGCCGCGGACAGCCCACGCTCCATACAAAATTGCCCATTGTCCTTTGTTCTTTTACCTTTGTTTATTAAAATGTCTTTGTTAAATAAGAAGGTAACAAGGCAAAGTGAGTAGCCCTACCAGCAGCACATTTAGATGCCATGCACGAAGCTATTCGAAAAAGCCATCGGATTATTGAGGAGGCAAATATTTTTATTTCTCTAGAAAATAAATAGCGAAGGTTTTGCAGTCCGTATTTCAAGGCTCAGGTGGTAAAGACATATTGAAATGGTAAGTTGGAAATATGTCGAGATATGGCGTATCCATATTGACATAAAATAAGCTATGAATAAAATTTACTTGAAACCAACTTGATAACACCAATTTTTTTTGTATTTTTTACAGTTATGTAATGGTGTTTTTAAATATTCCCGCCTTTATCGTGTTTCGGTTCACTAACTTCATTATGGCTACGTATTTTAAAGTAGTAAGTATGTCATCTGTCACGTTGTCATTAGGACAGTGACAGATGTAAAATATAATTAACATTCTCGTTCTATAGTGTTGCCGGATTAGACACGGCTGCTGGAAAGTCGCCAAGTTTTTGTCTCACCGGCCAGCATTAATTTAGCTTTTTTTTATAGTTTCAGGTTTAGTTTCAGTGTCAGATCTTTAGAATTGTCAAATTCGCATTTCAGATATTTTGGCTGTGCTTCACTTCATCAAAGTTCATTGAACCTTCGTTGTGAAATTGAAATAGTAAACAAATTTAAATATCGGAATCAATTATGGTTTTCTGGGAATCCAGGTATTCCCTGAGCTGGAAACCCGGTTCTTTCTTTGGTTAGATCGAGTGCCCTGGGCACGTCCTTCCTTTTATCTTTCGAAAACAATCAGTGAATTTTAATTACATCTCAGCTGGTAAGCATCTTTATAATAGATTTCCTATTGACGGCTGCCAATTCAGAAAGCCGGGAATAAATATTTGTGGTTTTTGCCGTAGGACTCGTCGCCGGCGCGTGCGCATAGCCGAACTCGTGGTGTCCTCCCAGTGAATAGACCAGCTTTTCCATCATTTTACCCACGAGTGGACGGAAGCCCTGGCGAGTGCTTTCCCGGCGAAGACGCGGCGACAGAGTCCAGCTGAGGATTCAGCTCTGTCTCTCGGTGCTCGAAAAGAACCCCGTTCGGGGTAAGTTATCTTTTGTTCCACCGCCAATCCCTCAATGACGTGGTCACTGGTCAGTGAGTAATGAACGTTTCGTTCAACAGGTTCTTCGTTCTTCTTCTGGATCTTCGTTCTTCTTCTGGTTCTTCTTTTTCTTTATACACCAACCTCTCGAGTCACCAGCCGAGACCTCGCGGACGAGATCTCACCTGGAGCGGTGCTGTCTTCGCAGTGAGCGGGCCCCCTTCCTCTGAGACCGGCCACTGCGAACCTCTCCACGGTATCCTCAGTCTCGAGGAACTTCTTTCTCGGCTGAGTTCTTAATTATTTCTGTGCTGTTCTCAAACTAACTACAAATCAATCTACACACCTCTGGTTCTGCCTTCAGCAGTAAAATCTAAATTTAAGTTTCAACGTAAATGGTTGCTGGTAAAAGTCTGATCGTGTTGGCTCTCCACGAACCCTGTGAACCCTAAATATGTAGTTAAGTTTCTCATTTAAGCTAGCCGTAGCATCGTATCTATAATTTCTTAATTTTATAAAGGCGCCCAATTTTATAATTTATTCCAGATCATCAATAAAAGTTGTTTATTGAAACTCTTTGCATTATTTCACGCATTCCTTCTAGAATCCTCTAGTTAATAATTTCAAAACGTTACAATATGTAGTAGTTTAGTTTCGTTAAATAAATTACATTAAATGAATTAATGAATTCTTTATTACACCAAGGTGCATTTCTGTTCTTAACTCCAAAAATCCTCATCAGAACCTCAATTTGTTTTAATGGGACCACCAAGAAAGTACATTTTTTCAAACAAAGAAAGAATTTTTTAAATCGGTTTGTACCTACCCTTTGCCAGGCGTACCTAACTACCCTAAAATAAATAAATTGTAAATAATTATTTCTTTTTATGTGAATGATTGTTAATTCGTAACGAGAAATAAATACATTCTTAAACCAAAATAGGTTTTTATTCGTTTATCTCAACCGTAACTGAATGGTTTGTTAAGAATAAAACAGTCTGCATCCAGTTGGATCCAATTTAATCAGCTTCCTCGTAAACGTGCTTTTAAGTGGCTGCCTATTTGATGTAACTAGCTTAGCTCGTGGCTTCATTCGAGCGGTTTTAAAATATTTATAATAGATTTCTTTAAAAACATTTTTTTGTAGAAATAATGTAAAATACAGAACTAATAAAACACAGTTATATACAAAAAAAAACAGATAACTTAGATTTTAAAATTTTCTTGTTAATTAAACTTTCGCTAAAAAATGATATGCTGGGACTATGGAGTCCCTGGACCATTGATGGGTATATTAGGTATGCGGCCAAAGCCCTTTTTGTTATTTTAATTATCCTCATAGTAAACTTATTCAAAAATCTTATAAGATAAATAAATAAATATCCTTGGACATTTCACAGATTATATAATATAGAATTTTGTAGTACTTACATAATCTATTGATATGGGAACGAAATATTTTTTTTAAAAATCTATTATACTCCTACCCCTAACCTATTTAGCCTTCTGTAGAAGAAAGACAAACCAACAAACATATTTTCACATTTATTAGTAGGGATTCGGCGTTGGGCGGTTGCGTTCTGCAGCCAACTTTTAAAACGATTCTTTGCTCGTTTGGTGGATTTAAAATGAGATAGAGAAGATAAGTATCATATTTTTATAAAATAATGTAAAATTTTAGACAGAACATTTGTTGTAAATTTGCACGTTTAATCCAGTTAGGTTTAGGTTTAAAGATGTTTATTCTCAAAAAAGACAAAGTCACTTACATGAGAATACTTATTTAGCTAAATGTAAAAAATTATAAATTTAATTATGAGTACTGAAAACTACACCAATCTCTTTAGTTAAATAATTAACTGGGTACTACAGTTTAGTATCTACTAGCTGTGCCCCGCGGTGTTACCCGCGGTGAATACCTAAGTTAATAAATTTTTTAACGACTTCAAAAAAGGAGGAGGTTTTCAATTCGTCGACTGGGTGAACCGTTTTTGATGATTATTTTTATGATCTGTTGACAATCGTCAGAGATATGAATAAAAATGCATCTCGAGAGTGAAAAAATTACTCTCTTCTTACGTAAGTAATTGAAAAAGTTTTCATAATTTTTTTTATTTTGCTCCTTGTTTAAGACCAATGCGTTATTGTGTTACTTGATTTTGGTGCTCATAGAAAAGGATGACTGCTGGTGGGTTACTATTCTATGGTCTTACACAGTTAGAAGCTACCATGCGAGCGAAGCGAGCTTCGAACCAAGCGAGCGCAGCGAGCCGAAATTTTTAAGAGAAATTCGTCATGTGACACTTGATTCTGCTTAAGGTGCTCATAGAAAAGGCTGACTGTTGGTCGGTCCCTATTCTATAGTCTGACATAGATCAATTTTCCAGCAAAATATTCAAGAAGCTACCGTGCGAGCGAAGCGAGCCGAAATTTTTTAAAAACAAATGCGTCCTGACGTGACACTTGATTTTGCTTATGGGGCTTATAGAAAAGGCTGACTGTTGGTCGGTTCCTATTCTATGGTCTGACATAGTTCAATTTGCTAGCAAAATATTCAAGAAGCTACCGTGCGATCGAAGCGAGCTTTGAACCAAGCGAGCATAGTAAGCTTCGAACTTAGCGAGCGTAGCGAGCCTTTTAAACTCGCGAAGCGAGCCGAATTTTTAAAGAAAAATGCGTCATGTGACACTTGATTTTGCTTATAGTACTCATAGAAAAGGCTGACTGATCGTCTGTTCCTATTCTATGACCTGACATAATTCAATTTGCTTGCAAAAGATTAAAAAAGCTACATGCGAGCAAAGCGAGCGTAGCGAGGATTTTAGACTCAAAGCGAGCCGAAACTGTGGGAAATATAATAAAATAGCGATGACGAGGTGCTTTGAAGACCGAATTTTAATTGAAGACACAAATATAAACTTTGTCCTAATGGTTTATGTTGAGCCAGAAATATTTTTATCGAAGATTTATCTACGTACATACTTAAGTCCCAATTCCGTGAGATTATGGGGACAAAAAAAAACAATAAGTATTTGAAATTCGTTAAGTTTGAGTTTGAAGAAGCATAATTTAAGTATTTTGATAATCTCACGGGAACAATACGCTTTTATGGGATTTAAAGTAGCCTATGACATGTGTTAATCCAGGATATCAACTGTTACTGTCCTGGTACTAAATTTCATTCAAATCCGTCTAGCCGTTTGAGCGTGAAGGAGTAATAACTTTGCTTGTGCTGCCATCTATTAACATTATTTTGACTAAAAGTTACGTTTTCACGGCCAAACTATTTTGATCAATAATTTGGTTTATAATCCCACGGAACCATTCCTTTTTTATTTGTTAATCCAGGGAATAAACAATCCTGCTACTAAATTTAATTCAAATTCCAGCCGTTAGAGCGTGAAGGAATAATAACTTTGCCTGTGCTGCCATCTATTGAAATTATTTTGTTACTTTTTCAGTTACTTTTTCACGGCCAAACTATTTTGTATAAACTATTTTAATGAATTTGATTAATAATCCCACGGAGTCAATGCACTTTTCAGGAATTTTAAGTAGCGTATTTTTTAATTCTGTGTATAAGCAATCCTGCTTTCAAGTCCGTCCAGCGGTTTAGCGTGAAGGAGTTATAACTTTACTTGTGCTGCCATCTATTACCATTATTTTGACTAACAGTTACATTTTCACGGCCAAACTATTTTGATGAATAATTTGGTTTACAATCCCACGGAACCATTCCTTTTTTGGAAATTTAAGGTAGCCTATTTGTTAATCCAGAAAATAAACAATCCTGCTATCAAATTTAATTCAAATTCATCCAGCCGTTTTAGCGTGACGGAATAATAACTTTGCCTGTGCTGCCATCTATTGAAATTATTTTGTAACTTTTTCATGGCCAAACTATTTAGTATAAACTATTTTAATGAATTTGATTAATAATCCCACGGAATCAATGCACTGTTTAGGAATTTTAAGTCGCGCATATTTTAATCCAGGGTATAAGCAATCCTGCTACCAAATTTCATTCAAATCCGTCCACCCGTTCGAGCGTGAAGGAGTTAAATTTTTGCCTGTGCTGCCATCTATGAAGTTATTTTGTCTGACAGCTACCTTTTGCACTGCCAAACTACCGAAACTATTTTGATGAATAATTTGGTTAATAATCCCACGGGAACACTGCACTTTTCAGGAATTTAAAGTAGCCTATTTGTTATTCCAGGGTATAAGCAATTCTGGTACCAAATTTCATTCAAATCCGTTCAGCCGTTTGAGCGTGAAAGAGTAACAAACACACTTACATACTTACACACTTACACACTTACATACTTACATACTTACACACACACAAACTTTCACCTTTATAATATTAGTGGGATATCCATGCCCTGACTCGCAAAAACTTTTTTAACATCTGTAAGTCAAAATATTAATTAGTGCAATAATTTGAGTTTGACCTGTATATTTTATTGGACCAAGATATAGATAATATTATCCTTGTTAGTACTACAGTTTATATAATAAAGTGCGCGTTGCTTCTACTCCACACCAGTGATTTAAGTCAAACTGAATGCATCTTTCT
The DNA here is from genome assembly GCA_963582015.1 of Xanthorhoe designata. NCBI lineage: Eukaryota > Metazoa > Arthropoda > Insecta > Lepidoptera > Geometridae > Xanthorhoe > Xanthorhoe designata. The sequence goes on from OY757038.1 coordinate 2,254,510, forward strand.
ACAGTCGTGCACAGAAGTCAGAAGACAAAAGGCATTTTCCGGCGCGTCGCACCCAGCGTCGACGGGTTGCCGAGCATGACTCACTTTTGTGCAGCATTGTACATTGTTCCGATGCGTTGCCATGTGACTGCGGGTTGAAGAAAATGTGTGGAAAGGTTTAGTGCGACCGTTTTGTCTTTGTTTTTTAGTAGATTTTATTACATTTGATCAAACATTGTGATCAAACTATCATGTAAGCTATACGATATAGAACTATAGAAAAGGGAAACTGTCTTACGAACTGTGTTTTTAGTGAATTGTGAAAAACTATTTTGACATTGTTGATATTTTGGTCAAGCGAAGCGTACATAGAAGTGAACCATTTTGATTGAAAATATTATAATGTGGCTCAATTTCAATTATTGGTCAGTTTGCGTCAGAAGTATACTGACCAATAGTAATATAATAGTAGTAATAATAAAACATAGTATCGGATGAAAAAAAAATTAAGAGTTACAGAAACGTTTTCAAAGCGCGCGTTTTAAAACGCCTAACGTGTTCTAGCTCTAAAGCTTGCCAGCAACTCTAGCTTGGTATTTATCTGTATCCCGGTTTTCCTCCAGAGAGGAATGAACACGCGCTAATTACGGCGCATATAGGCTCGGCTGGATAGTAGACAGACTATTAAAGTCGTTAGCCTACTTTCTAGCTGCGGGAAAACTTGCCATTTATGTTCTACTTGACAAGAACTGAGAGCTGTGAGATACATGTGTCGGATTATCACGCAACTCAGTGATTTGATATGACAATAGTGGCAATTCGGAGTGTCGCAAAAGCTAAATTAAACTAACTAAAATTAATGCCATCCTTTTTATTTCCATCGCTATGAAAGGGACGGCAACATTTTTAGTTAGTTAAGTTTAGCTTTTGCGATACTCCGAATTGCCACTGATATCTCCTCATACTTCCCAAACGTGTAAAGCTGCAATGTCTTGATATTTGTTTAACAATCTTGAAATCAGGTAAACAATAACTTTACTAAGTTACATCGTAATATTTTTGAATAGTAAAAAAAACCTTGTCTGATTCGAAAAGGCCAAGTAGGAATTTAAATATACTAAAATTTTGAAAAAAATATCCTACTACTAAACAGGACACAGAGAAAATAAATTAAAATAATAATTAAGTTACAAAAAGACAAGTAAAATAACATAGAAATGCTTATTTAAGTACTCGAATAAATCATTATTTTTTAATTTTATCATCTCGAATCAGACAAGGTCAAGTCAAAGTCTTTTATTTATTTAGTTGTTTAGGTTAAGAAGTGTAGATATTTTTTGTTCCTGTGTGTTTCTTTGTTTCTTAAATAAATAAATATAGGTCAAGTCAAGTCAAGTCTTTGCCCAGTGGCATTATCATAGGTATTTATTTTTTGTTCGGTTTATAAGTATTTTTTACAAGTATAACTTTGTCAAAACGTACTCGCACGAGAGAGAGAAAAGATGCAGAATACACTTTGAAAACTCCCCGAGATCTTAGAACTTTACAGTTTTTAAGCCGTAGTCTTAATCCTCTCAAGAACATACTTCGAAAGGATTATGGAATACGCATTATTTGTAAAGAACCGAGAAAAACGGTGTCAATAGAATATTTTGTCTTAAAATACACCGAAGGAATCCATCGGCAAATATAGAAAGAGCTTTAGTAAACAACTTTGAAAGGATTTTTTAGTGTCTGCTGGACTTAGATGTAGGGCTGAGAGAGTTCTGGTTATATTGGACAAGGGTAAGGCTGTCAGTTTGTATTGTAATAAAGCTTTTGCCAAAATCGAGTTGAAGGCGATGAAATTCTTGATAACGGTTTACCTTGTAGTGTAAAGTTTTTTGTGTAGCAACTAATAAGTTGTTTGTGATAAGTAGTAGGTACTAGGTAATTAAGTAAAAGGTTAAAAGGAGCGAATTTGAATAATGCATTATTCATAAAAAAAATTAAGTGTTTAATATGTAGCAGAATAAATTATTGTGATAATATGCGGCATAAATAATAATACATTTAGGAAAGACTGGTGGGAAGTGGTGAGTGATCGCGAGTGGCTGAAGGAATTGGGGGAGGCCTTTGCCCAGCAGTGGGATGATATAGGCTAATTAAAAAAAAAAAAAAAATATGCGGCAAACTCTGACTTTGCCAGGATAATACTTTAAATGTTTTATACCTTATGTCCATCAGGGTGCGTAGACAAGTGACAAATGTGTCGTATCTATTCTCTTTCTATCATCGCTACACCTTTGATTTGACATTTCTGATCGCTCGAGTTTTCGTCATCGAATGTCAATTCCTATACATTTTTTTTAGTTTCTAATCGAAAGCGATTGTCGAAATGTAACATGGCTAGGGCAGCAGAACAGATACGAAAATAGTGTGCTCCACAGTTCATGTCCATTATGATACTTACCCGGGTTATCATAATGCACTTAAACACTTTCTAAAACTCAAACGGCTGCTAAAACTTTAAGCTAGATCTTGAGTAGGTAAATGGTGTATGCATACTCTATTATAGAGTTTAAGACATACAAGGATCCCTAACAACGTGTCAGAACTTGAGCAAAGCAATAAGTCCCCCCAAGTTGGGTCGTAATAACTTAGTGCATCCAACTTCACTCTGTCTCTGAAAACTTGCGTGTGGGTTTTCAAAGATGAGAGGATCGTATTACAAGGGCGGATAGAAAGCTATACCTTTCGCTTCGATAATTAATTTAAGCATGTTCAGATATATTGCTTAGTGCAATGGTGACACATACGTACTTAATTAAAAAAAAATTGTACTTGAATTAAACTACCTAAGTACATCCATCTAATGATTTCTTGGCTAACCTTCTTTCATCATAATATTATTTCTCCTAAATGTTGTAACTATAGGTAAAATATTAAAAATTACTAACTTAACTATTAAAAAACTACCTAATAAACATTTCAACAGTTGTAACATATATTTTTGTGAAGAACAGTTATAAGTATAGAACATAGCGGACTCACTTCAATTTCCTGAAATTCAAATAGAATTATGCAGTCAAATCTTATGAATTGATCTAAAACTTGCCTAAAAAGATCTGAAAGAAATGTCTACCGCTCCCTGGGATACAGTCGTTATCATATTTTATTTCATTTCATTTGAATTCTTATGAAGCCACATAACTTGACATTATGGCAAAACCGTTTAGTGGTTTTTGCTCGAAATAGTGTCAAAAATCGCGGGTGAGTGGGCCTTAAAATATTAGTAGGATGTTTCTTCTTCTCTTCTTGAAATAAGAATAGATACATACACGCACACACACACACAATAGTGACAATTCGGAGTATCGCAAAAGCTAAACTTAACCAACTAAAAATGTTGCCGTCCCTTTCATAGCGATGGGAATAAAAAGGATGGCATTAATTTTAGTTAGTTTAGTTTAGCTTTTGCGACATTCCGAATTGCCACTGATATTAAGTTAAAATCACAGATAAACATAAATTTGACTCACAGTCTATACATTTCAGGTTACATTGATGGTTCGACACGCCGACAACAAAGGGATGTCTGTGTCGAGCGTGGCATGTACGACGCCTTTGTGCCGAGTATACCATCAGAACTTCATGGGGAACACGCACTGGGAATTATGTACCGCCATTGATATAAATCATAGACAAAAACCAATGTTGCTACCGTTAATAATATTAACTTTAGATATGAAAAAAAACGTAGCCAAATAACGTAGAATTTTGATCAAAATTGTAACTCAACGATAAGGTAGACGGTCTTATCTTCAGGCTTTCGTATTGTATCCCATACTAGCTGAGCCCCGCGATGTTGCCCGTGGTGAATAGTTTCCGTCCGAATACTGAGATCAAAAGTAGCCTACGTGTTAATCCAGGATATAAGCTATCCTGGTACCAAATTTCATTGAAATCCGTCCATCCGTTTGAGCGTGAAGGAGTAACAAACATCCATCCATAATTAGAAACTTTGTTTACAATTTTAATAGAAAGTATAATGGGATCAGTCAAACGCAATCAAATTTACGCCTTAATCCTCATCACATTTTTTCCGAGTTCGATATGCTAAACAAAGGGGGTGTGTCTGCATCGAACGCTGCATGTACCGAGGGCCTTTGTCACACCAAGGTATTGTTCTTCTCCCTAACAATACCGTGGGCATTAGAGCCATGCCACGGTGATATGGCGTCCTACATACTAATATTTAAGGCTATATGTAGGTAGGTGTGTTACTAAAAGGATGGAGAAATTCATGAAAATAAATATTTCTCTACCCGACTGTGTCTTAAAGTTCTGTAATCTATCTTCTATTATATAAAAATGAATTCTATTTCGTTGTCACTCAATAGTTCAAGAATGACTGGACCGATTTGAATAATTCTTTTTTTTTATGTTTTCTAATAGGTTGTAGATGGAGCGTGCATTAAAAAAACTATGGTGATACGGATCGAGTGCGCCGGGTCAGCTTGTAACAAAATTAGAACAACCAACTTCAAATTCGTAAGATGAGACTTCCTGCACTCTTCAGGGGGCATCCCCTCATCATCAGTTTTCGACTGGTATAGTTACTATTCTCGCTCACGTGTCAAGTATTCTAAATGTATGGAATTTTTAGTTCATGCAAGTTACCGGGGGAGGCGCTGCACTGGATTTTCATACATTTGTGATACTTGACTCGCTAACGAGGACAGTATCCAATACTATGGTTAACTCGTGATAGACCCCCAGGTGCATTTTTGATCATAACTCCAAAGATCCACGTTAGATCCTCAAATTTTTACTGGGACCACCTCAAGAGTATCTTTCAAAGCTTTTTCAAACTTTCAAACTTTTTGATGGTATTACAAAAAAAAATTACAGTGGAACATAAACTCTCCTTTTTTGAAGTCGGTTAAAAACAAATAAAGTTATTGTAAAGGAAATGCAAACCATGTTGCGTCTAGATTATGAAATTGAACCTAAACGAAATCTACACCTTTGTAGAGTTTGTAGTCAAGAAAACTTAACATCGACCTGATCATTAAATCTGAGTAGTGTTGGATTACACTTCGGCAACTTTTAACAAGTTACAAGCGTTTACAACTATGGACGATTTATGCAGAGTCAGGCGACCTTTGTCTATACTTAAGGGATCACTTTAGTGCCAGACAATGATCAAGATGAATAGTCCTAGACCCTAAATCTAGTCGCAAGACTTATAGCTTGTTTGACCATCTTTGAGTCGTGTAAGTTGGTAACTTCCTAAATTATGTTACTTGTGAAAGTGAATCTGCGATAAATAGGTATACATTATCTGAGTGCCACTCAGCAATGATGATAGTTTAGTTTTTAATTTAACTACCATTTAGATAAGATAAGATAAACATTTATTCAGCACACACACACACAATAGAAAAAACAATAACAGAGAAGGACACAAGACAGGTGGGTAGGTAGGTACAAATAGGAAAACAAGCAAACAAACCAACATTTTTAAAGGACATTTAGCTTACTAAGGACCTTATTCGAAGACGTTGGAAAAATCAGCTTTTTGTAAACGATTTGGTGTTTGACTATAGACATGAACAAGATATCTGGTGAAGGAGTTCAAACTTCTAAAATATCAAATATGACAAACATCTCAGAAGCATAGAAGCGTTCTATGTTGTAACTATCGCCCTTTAATTTACATCCCGTTACCTCAAACAGCTAGAAAAACAAAGTTTACTTTGTGAACTAAAATGTTCTATAGTACCTTCGATAACAAAGGTGTTCAATTATCGTAGTCAATCATTATATTTTAATACTACATGGTACAGTTGCGTACAGAGTAATGCATGTGTTAAGCACTGCAATGCATCACAGCGTCCACCGCGTGTCGTGTTGAATGGAGCCGCGCCTCCGATTGATTAGTGGGTACAGTTGCACAGAAAATAGCAAGTTGACAACATTACATTTTCAGATCATAATGTATTTATTCCTTTTTTTGTGGTAAAGTTGAGTATTAAATAAAAACAGTTATTGTAACAATAAAATCTGTGAACTTTTCCTTGCTACGGCACTTGAAGATGTTTGAGAAGGTAGCCTTAAGCACATACCTACATACACAGACGTGGTCTATTATATCCACGTTTTAGAAAACTAACTGTTTCCCTGAATGTTTTTCGTCGCTGTTTGAGCTCATGTAAATGAGCTTTTGTATAGCGCATTTTTAAACGATAAATTTATGAATGCACGGCTGGGATTCAAAACCACGACTTTCGGAAAGGAAGACTAGGCACTACTATAAATTAAAAAACTTTGAGCTCGATTTATTCTACCGAAAACATATAAAAAGAATAAAACGGTAAACCAATTCCATTAATTATCAACAACATCACACCTAAAAATTATTCCATCATTTTAAATACAGAAAAATTCACTTCAGAATTCAGAAAAAGGTTTCAGTGATTTATTGCCTCTCGATGTTCAGCTGTCAATGTCCTTTACAAAAACTGTCGACGTTGATGACTTGTTCGAATGTTTTACTTTTATGGAGTAAAAAAGGTTCTGTAGAATATACAAGTGTGCGCGACTGTACATGAGCACATTGAATAGTTCCGGAGCTATTATAGCTAGCAGGTACATTCATGTACTTTACCAGCCGGCTGGACAGTTACGAACGTAAATGTGCCGCGCTTCCTGATAGTGTTGGGGTAGTAATAAAGTATCGATGAAAAAATCAAACCGACGCGATGAGAAGCTACATTATATTTACCAATATGAAACCAACACAAACCAATGTTAAAATACACCAATTTTTTTGTAAATACACTTAATGTTAAAGTAGCTTGCTCGCCCGCAGCTTTGCTCGTGTGGTACCTACCTGAATAAAAAGTAGCCCATGTGTTAATCTAGGGCACAAAATATGTATATTCCAAGTTTCAAGCAAATTCAGTAAGTAGTTTTTGCGTAAATGAGCCACAAACATACAAATCCACACACACATACAAACTTTCGCGTTTATAATAAGCAGAATTTATATTGAGATAACCAGTGCTTTTTTGGAACTAGTGCTTATTTTATTTCTTTCGATTATCATTTTATTAGTACCTATTCGATTTTAATTTAAACAAAAATTAGATACCTATTCAATTTCTTTACAAATATATTAAAATTGTAGATTAGATTATACGGTGATCCTTATGTCGATAAAACCACATCCCTACGAGTACATTGTATTATCGATTTATCCGATACCTATCAATTGAAAACCGATATTACTAGTTATAAATGTAGCTCAGTTTTGCACTGCCATGTCCGATTGTCCATACATTCAATATTCATTAACCGACAACATGCTAGTGATTTATACCGTGCTACGTTTAGATGTGTTCAATTTGCTCGATTACACTTCAAATTAATAGTAAGTAAGAAAATAGTACCTAAGTTCGAATCCTGGATCAGTGGATTCTCAGAAATAGTCAAAGAAAACTATAAGAGGTTTAATTACTTCTTAAATGTGTCAATTATATGTACCTAGCTATATTTAAACTTCGTTAGCATTATCATCTAACTTTAATAAACAAATGACGTTTTTATCATACACAACGCTGCATCGCAAAAAAGTATCGAAATCGCTATCGCATCGAAATCACTACCGGTGGCATTATTGGAGCTAGTCGCTAGCCGTCGCTTGCGATCCGTCACTGTGATAAACCCGTAAAACAAACGTTTCCTCTATTAGTTCCAGCGTTCCAGTCGTATCGGGGATTTATCTCGTAAGTGTCAGTGAGCCATCCATTCAGGGCAAAGGGCCAACGATCCCTTTTTAATTTTATTGCAAGAACATGTTTGACACAAAAAGCCGAGGCAGCGGAACATATTGGCACAGATAGCAAAAAAATCACCATTTGAAAATATTTGCGGCCAGGTAAAATGCTCTTGCATTCGAATCGATTTTTCTGTCAGTATTAGACCGATTTTGAAAACTAATATTGTCACATTATTTATATTTAACCAAACAGAATGATTCTAAAATGTGAATTAGTTGATTACATTTTAGATTAATCAAACAATAGTGTCAAAACAAATAATATAAACAAAGCTGTAGTTTTAAATCCTTTTGAATGACTTGTTCAAATTAGATCTAATTTCCTTACTCTTAGGGAGAGACATCGATATAAGATGCAGAATATTGATTGAAAATCAAGATCAACGCCGAAAAATTATGACGTTGTCCGAATGTTGCTTAACTTTCTCTATGTTTTACTGTAGTATCAGCGGATAGTCAAATTGTTTGCTCCACAAACTAAAATTTGTCCTAGTACAGGTGTGAAATATACCTCTAAAATGCATTTTTTTGCTATCCATACACAGTTGTGTAGCTTACTGTACAAAGGCGGGGTCCTATTGAAATCGGTCCAGCTTTGTTGACCGGCCCCAATCTTCTGACTTGACCAGTTTTTCATTTCACTAATGATATTGGTTTCGGTTTTTGTTAGAAGATAATTGAATACATTATAATAGGATTAAATCATTTGTAGTTATGTTAGACTTAAGTAGGTAATTATCTTTTTTATTTCCCTAAAACTCGGTAAAAATATGATGCGAACGTTATAAAGCCGAGTTTTTCTGAAAATGATGAAATGGTTTAAGCTATGTTCCAACTGAGGTTAAAATTAAAATAGAATTATGTAAACTAAACAGCAAAGGTCACTTTTTATCTGAGGTTTTTCTTATGCTTCCATTGTTGTAATTCCATTATTTAGTTTAGTTACAAAACGACTACGAACTTCAAACTTTCAAACGTTTCAATTTGTTCCTTGTTCTAATTCTTATCTTTACGTACTGGAATTTGTCATGTAAAAATTTTATAATTATGGATTAATTCAATTATATCGAAAGAAAGTGAAAACTGTTCCTTGCTGATTGTGGCGATGATGTAAAAGCACCTTCTTGATAAAAATATACTTACTGAAGCACGTATTTTTTTACGAATTTTGAAAAGGAAATACAATACAATCAAATCAAATATTGTTTATTTTTATTTCTATAGATGGCCACGAGAATTTATTTACAAAAGATATATTTTAGAGATCATCATAATACCATCACAACAAATAATAGTTGACATAATATAACACAAGTCTAGTTTTTTGGTGGCCTCGTTTTTACGCTGGCTTAATCTTGAATGAATCATCTCAAAGCCACTTGGAAACCCACCAAAAATACTGTTACCGCTTTGACCAATTAGCGCAAAGTAGAATTTATGGCAACGCCAATCCCTTTTTTATTCGAAAATAAAAAGTATTTTTGTCGAGACAGTTTAACTTACCTACATATTTTTATATTATTATACTTTTTGTTAGCACTAACCATTAGGTTTAAAACATACATACTGTATAGGTACGCGATTTTGCCTTAGTTCCTATAGGTGCATTGAAAATTTGAAATATATCGATCCATTAAACATTACAGCTGTACTTTTAACCAAGACTATCTAAGCCTGTTAATTTTATAGGACTTAAATAAAGTAAAATAAATAGAAAAAAATTATCCCCTTACAAACATAATCAAAAAATTAAACTAAGAATTCTAAAAAAACAGCAAAAATAAAAATCGAATTTATTTTTAGGCCTCTTCGCGTATATAGGCCTCCTCCAAAGCTTTTCAAGTGTCTCTTTCTTGTGCTTTCTCTATCCAGGACTTGTTCGCTACAGCAAACAATTCGCCTTGCCAACTTTCCTGTGGTCCCCCTTTCTCTTTCTTTCTTTTCCATGGACTTGTTTATAGAACTTAATATAGTCTAATCTTTCTATTGCTTAAGCAGGTGCCTAAATCTATTGTCATTTCTTTTCATTTTTAGACAATAAATATTATTCAATGCTTAATCGATACATTAATAAAAAGTGTTCTGAGAATTTTGAGGGAAATCTTTGCCCAGTAGTGGGACATAATAGGTTAAAAAATTAATAAATAAATATAAATTTAAGTACTCTTGTATTCAAAAATGTAACTGTCCATTCTTGTCGTTGTTGGTGCTTAGAACCAAAGACGATTAATATCTAGAAGACAGACAAAGGCCATACACAAAATCGTAACCCGATCCCGCAGTACCAGATAGCCTGAAAACTTTAAAACATCAATTTTATCCAAGAAATTTCAATACTTAGTAGTAGCAAAGACGATTAATATCTAGAAGACAGACAAAGGCCATACACAAAATCGTAACCCTAAAAAATAGCCTGAAAACTCTAAAACATCAATTTTATCCAAGAAATTTCAATTACTTTCTAGTTAAAAATGTTTAAATATTGAATATTGTTGCTACCTACTACTAAGTATTGAAATTTCTTGGATAAAATTGATGTTTTAAAGTTTTCAGGCTATCTGGTACTGCGGGATCGGGTTACGATTTTGTGTATGGCCTTTGTCTGTCTTCTAGATATTAATCGTCTTTGGTAGTAGGTAGCAACAATATTCAATATTTAAACATTTTTAACTAGAAAGTAATTGAAATTTCTTGGATAAAATTGATGTTTTAGAGTTTTCAGGCTATTTTTTAGGGTTACGATTTTGTGTATGGCCTTTGTCTGTCTTCTAGATATTAATCGTCTTTGCTTAGAACAGACATTCCGAAAACAAAAACTTTTTTACTGAAACTGTTTTTGTTTGACTGAATATTTTTTTGTTGATGACAGTACCGTACCAACTCACGTTTAAATGAAATTATGACTTTCTCAAGGGACCTTTTTAGCTTTACAAGTTAGCAGTTTTTGCGCAATTATCCTTATTTACCGTAAAACATTATCATGACCCTGAACTCAGGAGTATAATAATCAAATAAAAATGGAGTCAAAAGCAATTTCTATGTTAATTTTTTTGTAAAAGAAATGTAACTAATTACCTGCTGAAAAATAAGTTTCGTATTTTTATAAATATCTAAAACAGGATGAAATTCATTTCTTAATTCGAAACCAAAATAGTTGGTGTTGGTATGATTTGGATTTATAATACTTTAATGGTATTCATAATTATGATTGCAGTTATTTAGGTTATGTTCAAAATAAAGTGTACCTTCTATCGTGAGGATGCCTATGAACTTAGTAAAACTGTTTTTCCATAAACTTATAATATGATATATTCACAAGGTGCGGTAGACAAATTCATAACTTTCTTGAGACTACATAGTAAACAGCGATTTCTAAATTCCTGCACAATTCACATTCTATTTTCATTTTGAGGCAGCAATTGGCGGTATAAAAATTACTTTGTATTTCTTGGACTTTATCGCGAACTTCAAAACGTCAAAACCTTACAAAAAGATTACCGTCCTTAATCTAAATGCCCATTACTTTCTATAAATATTTGCGCGGGCTCCTTTAATTACTGAAGACCGCATGCCCAGGGGGCCCTGAGGGGAGGGACAAGGGGGGTGTAGTAGGGGAAGGGGGGGGATTCATTTTGTTTGTCTTGGGACATCGGCTATTTAAGGATTACTTGCGTGTTAAATCTCGTTCGTTTTAAGTTGTACTCTTAAAATGCGATAAGAGACACATTTATTACGAAGTCTACTTTGTTAATTGATTAGGTGGAAAATGAAGGTTTTTTAACATACCGTGTCTATTATTTCATGTTTACCTTTCTATTTTTTCTTGTGATGTTCAATTAATTTCAATCAAATTACTTCTTATGGAAGTAGTTTTTTTATAAAGTAAAAATTTACTACACTATTTTAATACAAAATATGTACCTATTCTTATTATAAATCTAAACATAAGGTCTTTTTTAAATACATTAAGTATTTCTTGTAAAAAGGCTAGGTCCAGTCTGTAAAACAATCCGAAAACCCACAGAACGATTCCTGAACTAAATTGCAGTCGTCCATCACGCATCAGGTCCCGGGGTCAAGAGCGCGGCTAACAAATAAATGACCCTCACTAATCAAGCCGGCCGCATGGATCTTTGTTACAAGTTAGGCTTTGAATTATTATAATGTCAAACAGTCTTGGATAATGCCTGTAAGGAAATAAAACTGCTTTTATTTGAGCATTAAATTATTTTACTTGTGTTTTATATTTTCTTAATAATATATTTCGGTAAATTATAAGCAGACAATATGTGGAGGGTTTAATATTTACTACCTTGACATCTACTTTGGTCTCAATCTCGTGATTAAATTTCCTTCGCCACCAATCACAATCAGCTATAGTAAACGTGAACCGTGACAAAATAAATGTATCTATTAGTTTATTTTTTTAGAAAGCTTAAGTACGAAACGAGCTGTTAAAAGGTATCTCAGCCCTTATCAAAGTTTTATTCCGTGTCAAATGATACGTCGCCGGCCACACCAGGATATGAGTTCTTTCATGTCACATGTGAATGTGACACACAGAATCGTTGCTTATACGATCTTATACTTATACTAATGGTACAACTTGTATTCACGTTCGTGTAAACAAGTGGCTAGCTATGGTGACGGAGCTTTTAGGCCGCGTGTAGGCCTCCGTGTCTCCTTAAGGACTTTAAATGTAACTATTGTGTCATTTGAGTGCATCTGAATGTCGAGAAAATTTAAATCTTGACAAAATCTGCGTCTATTAAAAACATAAGAACTATCTGCGTTCAAAAAACAGCTTTCAGATAAATCGCTCAGAATTACGAACAAACACCGACATTTTTTTACAAAAAAATTCTTAAAACTTGTCAAGCCGTATGTCACACATACACTCCACATTTCAGAGAGAAAAATGCAAAGCAGTCATCTCGGCATGTAAAAGTAGGGTTGTTTGCGCGCGCTTTTTCAGTGTCGTGGATACCTACGGGATTGCGAATTATTTTTACTCTGGTTTCGTTTTCTTTTATTTAACACGCTACGTATGTTCGTATGAGCTAATTACTACTCTAAAACACTATCGTTGACGACTTCTGTGGCGCAGTGGGTGAAGGCCCGCCTGAGACGCAGAAGGTTGCGGGTCGATCCCCGCAGCGAGACAAATGTTTACGTGTATTCTGCAGATATTTGTTCCGGGCTCCGGGTCTGGATTTTTTCATATCTATAAAGAGCTAAACAGACGTATCGACAGCCCGTGAACAGAGATAGTGATGTTTCCGAGCACTGCGACGCTAATCGCACTATGTTCACTCCGGTCAACTTAGATTGCGCTTACTGTAAATCGATCTATCAAGAACGTCTGAGCAAACTATTCCACGAGCTTTATGTAAAACAATGATAGAAGTTATTTAAAAAACAAACAGCTATTTAAAAAAACACCCAAATTTAACAACATTAATCTGCTTAAAATATATGAAACAGTTTGAAAAGATATTAATATTTTAATGCATATTAATCCAGTGTATAGTACAACAGATATAATACCTCATATTAATACGAAATTCTGTAGAGCGTTAACCTACGCAAACTCACAGGCTATTTTATTAATAAGGGTTGAATACACGCCGATGCGAGATAGGGCATGCTCGCACTGCATACAACCTTTACAACAAGCCTCTGAATGAGATTCAACTACTTTTACGCATAGCAGCATGTTTGGTACCCTATTACATACATAGGTACATACTTCTATTTTTCATTTATTTATTTATTTTTTTGTGTGCATAGGAAAGTAAATATCATTAATATTTATTATTCCACTATCAATCATCACTATCACTATCACTGCCAATCATCATAATTTTCTTTTCTATAGATTATGTACATCATAAGCGTCATCTATGAGTTTGTTTATATTTATGAAAAAGCAAAAAGACAGGGGTCAAACATATCCCATTCACGTCAGGTCCCGAGTGGAGGTCAAACTTCCACGCACAGCTTGTGGAATGTAGGGCGAGTCCAGTACCTTGTAGCATTTAATACACGTCTCAGAATAAAATCCGGGTTTTTTGATTAGTTGTGGCATAACATGGTAATGTTTTTGTAGGAATGGTGGCATGAGTAATGGGGTCAGCTGTTTCTTATATTGCGATATGAGTTACAAGGTTGGACCGCTGAAAAATAAGCTAGGCCCACACCATCTAGGTTCTTGCCTGATTCTTTACCTGGTGTAGGGAGTCGCGTTGGAACAGGCAGTAGAATCATCTAGTTTTAAGGACGTGACGTGTCAAAGTGGTCTATAAACGATCGTACTGAATAAACATTTTAAGTTGGACTTTGAAATTGAGTGAGAAATGAGATACGGTTAGTTTGTCATAATATCTTGTACAATTATACTAGTTTTTAAGTTTCTTTGCCAAATGTTCATTATAGTATTTTCTTTTATTTTTACCTTTCATTAATTTTCTTCTTATTCAAATATTCAAGAGTACATCAGTACCTAAATTTTCTTCGTTTAGAGAAGAATAACCACAAGCGTGATGTTGAATTAATTTAACAAATTATCAAAAGCCTTTAAGAAGCTTTTTGGGACTTTGATAACAATTTTAAAAACAACAACTAAGATTTTACAATGGATTGAATGATTTTTTTATAACTAAAACTCTCATCATATCCCTTAAGAAAATACGCAGGAATCTATGAAAACAATTTATCTCAATTAACATACGAACCTTACTTTACATTATGAATTTCTCGCTTGCATAAGCAATTCAAAACCGGTAAAATAGAGCCAAGACATGAAACTCTATCATAATAATTGACTACTGTAAAACCCGACTTTTCATGTCACGTTACAATTAAAAAAAAAACTTCGGTTTATTTTAAGATGTTAATATATTGAATACCGCTGCTGTATCAGCGTGTAAACTGTTAGATATCTACATCACAATATGAATAATACAACACAATGCTGATCCTTTGAGTCAAATTAGTGTCAGACCTGGGATCACGCGTCGTTTCGACCAGGCGCCCCGAAAGAATTTTGAATACGCGATGTGACCCGGTACCCCACGGACCCAGGGTCTCAGACCCAAAAGGTTCATTTATGTAAACCCTATTACATTAACTTGAACTTGTCCATGGAGTCGGTCATCACATCATGCAAACTTATGTTTTACCCAAAACCAGCGTCAAATTTAACAATCAATAACGAAAACTCCTGTGACTTTTAACATTAGCTAGCTGGATTACTAATTGATCACTCGCTTTCCAGGCTTTTTCCAGGTAAGCCCATAAACTTTGTAACTTGAAATCAATGAGCAAATCCACTTTAACGTAATGAGAAATCGATCAGAACTCAAAAGTACTAAAAGGCAACGCGTGTAGTGATTAATTCCGGCAGTGTTTGCGGTCGAAAGGTTTTATATTCGCCTTAATCGCTTCAACCACGCCTCGTTTTAATATATGCTAGCACCTTTTGTGGTACTCTGTCAGACAGAAAGATTTATACGCCCGCCATTTTAGAAAAAATGCTAATTTGTCAAGTACAATGTGCGTAACTGGACCTAAGAAATTGGCTCGTTTTTTTTTCAAAATGTTGATTTGGATTTTAACGTCCAAATAAGTATACGTGAACGCCCGAATACTGAACGCTACTTAAACATTAAAGAGCGTATTAACCATTTTATTCATTCTTACGTGTCACATTTTTCTATAGTCAAGCGTCAAATAATGTAAAAGTTAAAACAAAGTTAAAGTTAAAGTTTAAACACCACTCACATTAAGTAGTTTTATATTCGGGCTTTAGTGAATGTTGGGTTAAGTGAATACTGAATCGACGAATGCTGATCAATTTAAAATCCTATATTTATTTGCCTATGTCGCTGATATACCATATTAAGTATATTAGACATCTAATGTGCAAAAATGCTCAGAAAGCTACCGCATGCAAGCAAACATGTCCCGTTCAAACTTTTCTAATATTCGTCTCTCAGTCGAGCCAAAAACCACAAAAAGCAAAAGCCTGCGGGTATTGTGAGTTTCATGCTTCAAAGTCATCTCAGATTCTAACTAGCAATCACAAAGCTGTTGATATACTACAACAAAGTGATTAATGTTCATCTGTTACTAGAATAGAAGGCTAGAATAAGTTTTGCCGAAAACAAGTTGCGTGAACAGGATATGAACAAACAGTATATAGGACAAATTGTTCAGTTTTGTTAGTCAATACGAAAAATCGTACTACTTTCGAACCAACTAATAAATAATTCCAACTTTTAGTAAAAAACATTTTTTAGTTACCTCGTTCGTTAGCGTAGCCCCGTAGGCATGTGCTACGAGCTTCGTAGAGCCTTCGTAGAGCGGGTGTTTTATATTGCTTCTGATTAGTTGTTACGTTACTATTTACTACTGATCATTAAATGTGCTACAAAATTAACTATTATTGCTCTACGGTGCTCTTTATTAAAGGTAGAACAACAATAAACAACAGCTAGTTGGTTAAGGAAAACATCGTTCAGTCAGCCCCACACGAATTGACCATTGTCTTCAAAGTGGATAAGGCCGGTTAAGCTGAGAGGATGGTTCAGGTGCTGGTGATAATCCATCTCTACATTGTTCCAAGCTCTACGGGTGTCCCGTTAAGAGTACGCAGAGATTGCCTCCTGATAATGTAAAGGTCATCTGGAGAAGGTCTTAAATTTTTAGTTAAAATAGTAATAGTTTCTTTTCAGCGGGACCGTAATGTCGACGACGGTGACGGAAGACGGCGCCGGCGTCGGGGTCAAGACAAAAGACGGTGGGACAAATGTTTGTATGTGCAGATATTTGTTCCTGGTCGGGGTGTTTTTATATCTACGTAAGTTTAAAAAAAAGTATTATAATAATAGTAACCATAACACGAGCATTAAATTGCTTAGCTTGGGACTAGATCATGATTTGTGAATGTGGCAGTATATTTATATATTTTACTTTTATTCATAAAAAAGTTAAAAAAACATTTATGTACCTACCAGACGTCTATTGTATATATATATTATTCATTTTATTTCGTTTAGTTTATAACAGTACTAAAAGCACTAGTTAATTCTTAAATATTTTAGTTGATTACTTTTTAAGTTTGCGCCCTGCACTGACATTTAATTGATCAGATTGACGTTCCAAAAAGTGAGCTACTAAACTCCATTCATCTATTTTCACAGTTTCGTGTGCGTATAGACTGATAAAAATTCAAACAATGCAAACAACATTCACAAAAATGATTCAGTTTCGCATAAAACGGTACTCGTAAAATAAATTGCGAAATATCGTCAAAAGAGTAGCGTTAAACCGGTAAAAACCGGTATTGTCCGATTTTATGCCTACCTGATAGGGATGGGACCCGATTTATTGACTTTAAACCTTTATGGAGTGCCAGATTCCAATTTACGCTGTTGTGCGTAGGCATAGCTTACTTTTTAAAGCTTAGTTAGTTTGTGTGCACTTTTAAAAATTTCGTGAGGTGTATGCAGTACGATCACTTTATGTCTCCGACACTAAAATCAAGATAAATTTTAATTTGTAATTTTTATTATGTTACTATGATTTAGGTACTATAATAGTAGTAAAATCGACTGGTATAGACATCAGGGCACAACGGAGACGTGGCTACGGAGCCCCGCAGTTACGACCCCCTTATGAAGAAAAAAATACTATCTTATAAAAAAATCATGGAAAACGTAATAATCACATTTTTTTGTTTCTCATTCAAACTGACTGCTTTTAGCAGATCAACTCTTTAGTTATTAATACTTTTTGGTTGTTGTTGTTGTACTTTATCTAGTCAGTAGAGAGAGCTCATCAAAAACCGGTAATGATAGTGCTACACCGGTTTTGAGCTACACACCAGTAAAAATGTAAGCGGATTTCTCATTTACTCGCAATAACCGAAGCGCTAATTGTTTTTATTTTGGGGTCGTCCGATAAGCAATTTATTTTTGGACTGTTTACGCGTTGTGAACTTATTGTGTTTCATTTCGTGATATACGAGAAGATTAAAATTTTACGTGTGCCTTTTATGTATTTTACTTTTGTGGAATGTCCAAGGATATTTATTTATTTAAGTTGTGGAAATAAATTTATTCTTATTCTTACTGTAAAAGTTATTGTTTCCTTTTGAAGTCCGGAACCCTAAAAACGTACGTCTCATTTTCGGAACGTTTAATCGACATATAAACCAGACGCTTCATAATAGCGTCTGTCTACAATGTCTCATAAAAACCTGAACGTAAAAACCATTACTTTCTTAACATTAAGCTTGCACCAACAATGTGTCAGACAAAAAACTCTGAAACTTTTCACTGTGAAAAACTGTAACTATTTTCGACGGACAATGTAGGTATTTAAATCTGAGTCTGCAAAGAGGGCATTAAAATGTGCTAAAACAGAAATCAACGCGGACTATAAAAAGACCGTGATGTGGAATTGAGGCATTTTTGTGACAATCTGTGGCAAGGGGGATGAAAACCGGAAACTGGAGTTATTTTACTTTTTATATATTTAGTCGCTAAGCCAAGACGCCTTTAGGCGACCTAAAAACTCCGTCACCAGAGTTGGTGACTTGCTCATACGAACTTACTTTATATATTCAGCTTTACAATATGGTTAGAACACATGGAAATGTGTATTAATTCTGAACTGAACACGAAAATCTTTTCACTAAAAAATAAATATCCTTAAACATTCCACACAGCGTCATCTAGTCCCAAATTAAGCAATTTAATGCTTGTGTTATGGTAACCAGATGACTGATTTCCAGAGTATGGCCTCAGTTTTAAGCTAGATGGCGCTAATGTATTTTTCTTTTCGTATCGATAACTCAACTAAGTAAACAAAAATAAAATTAAACTGTATTCGACCAGCAATTTGTAAGTTCTACGCCTCTGTGAAGCTTGAATGAGGTCCTCCCTGGTACAGGTAATTGGGCACCTTGGACATTGAAGCAAATAGGGCATGTATTGTAAGGGAGCTCCACAAACGCACTGGTCTTAAGAAGGGTTAAGGTACCAACATTAGGGAGGCGCAATGGTTAAAAAAAAGTATTAATTAACTTCTAAGGCTGCGTTTCCATTGACGCGGAGCTGTGCGGAGCGGTGCTTAGCGGTGCATGAATTGACCAATCACTATGCTCTAAAATCTTTGCTCCGCGATTTCGAGCATAGTGATTGGTCAATTCTGCACCGCTAAGCACCGCTCCGCACAGCTACGCGTCAATAGAACCGCAGCCTAAAGGTATTTCACATAGGCTTGAGGACTGTTTTAATCAATGCGGGTACGCAAATATTGACAAGAATTTTCATTTATTTGTACTGCGTCAGTCTACAACCCGTACGAACGGACGATATAACACGTTGCGGGCGTGATTACCGGTCATCATAAGGTGTCCGGATCGACCCAACCTGGCGTCACTGTCCCTTTTACGGGCTATGAAACAACAGAGGATTTGATAAGAGAAATACCTATTATAAGGATTATGGATCGCTCTCACCAAATTTTGGATTTTAATACAACTAGCGACCTATCCCGACTGTGCATGAGTAATAAGCATGGTAATAAAAACTGAGTATTGACATTAATTGACATTTGGCGCATAGAACGAATGACGTTACTCGTTAAGTAACTAATCAACACTTTACTTGAGGATGGTGAACGAGGCCCTTAATGGAATAAGCTTAAAAATGGAAGTAACTTACTTGCTTTACACGGATCCAGTCCTAGATCACCAGAGTCTTTAGGCTCAACTTGCATTGACAATAGTTCTTCTATCGTAAACTTATGAGACTCCCCCCTACCCTCTGCCGAGGCTAGCTCGATGATTGCACACACTATTAACGTCATTACTGCGCCGACCGCCACCGACGACGCACATTTACACCGACACATCTTCATTTTTATCACTACACAAACACTATGTCATAGTTTTCTGGGTCATTTGGTTTTCTGAAACAAATGAAATATAAAATTAGCTTCTTAGGGAGCTTTTAGATACCACAATTTATCTGTCATGGTGCCAAACAAATATTTTAAAACCTTCATAGTTTTTAAAAATGTTAAGATGTTTTCGAGAGTTGTCGTAAATTGTCGATTGGTCAAGAAAATTATTTTTCGAAAACAGTGTACGCTCCACACCACAACGATTTCAAAAGTATTTAACTGTACCTAAAGAAATAGTTATTTCACTAACTTTCACGAACAGATTATCCACAAAATAAAAGCATCATTAGAGGTATATTTCAAACGTCAATGAACTTCGTATCTTAGGTAATGCATGATAAATATTGTTTATTTAGCGTTACCTATAGCTTTATCTCACTCTTTGATTTCAGGGAAGAAAAATACAATTTCTCATGGTTATAACGATAACACAAACCAAGTTCAATACCAAGAAATGTCTGCCAGTGTACCACAGAAACAATTGAGTCCGCTCAAACTATCCCGAAGTTATGAAGCATCCCAAACTGGTTCGTAGACAATTTTCCCGGCCACCAATCACTACGACAAAGACCTCATGCCCTAGTTTTCTGGGAATCTATTACTGCCATTTAACAGTGGTATGCCTTAAAAAGTTATGTTATCGATTATTGCTTGGGACTAGATGCCGCTGTGTGAAATGGCCAAGGATATTTATTAATATACAAGCTTACTCGCCCTCAGCTCGCTTGGTACCTACCTGGATTAAAAGTAGCCTATGTGTTATTTCAGATCATAAGCTAGTGTATATTTCAAGTTTCAGATTAGTCGTTTCAGCAGTTTTTTGCGTGAAAGAGTAACATAAATCAATCTACACTACACATCCTTACAAACTTTTTCGGTTATAAAGTTAGTTGGTTTTATTCGTATTCTCTTTTAGAATCTTAATACAAAATGTTCCATAGCTTTCTTTATTTTCAAAAAGAAGATAGCTCAAAAGAAAAGTTTATCCAGCTATTGCATTTAATGAAACTGGAAAATAAAATGGTTGCACTATCAAAGTCAGTGCTAACGAAACCGAAACTTTATAATAACACTGAAAATTCACCCGGTCACGGGAAGCTGAAGGCGGGAATTGCATCATTTTATTGCTTCCAAGTTTCCAGCTCTGATTTCCTCTATTCAGTCTGCAAAATGCTGGCTTTCGTGGTCCATCTTAATTTACCTTTTGAAAGACATGCAATTCGTAAAGGCGAGTATACAACTCTAATGTAAGTAAGTATGCGGACACTGTTAGTGTAGTGTGCTGTCCTAGTGTGAACCGGCCCTAATTAACATTTATGAAGATCAAGATGAGGGTAGTTGAATAAACGCCTTCGCTTTGCTGTAGCGATACCTCCAATACTTTAGTCTTCCCGCGACCACGGCTGGTGCAATCCGGTAGAAACGTCAGGCTTATAATAAAGGTAAATTTGCGATAAATGCCTAATCGTTTGTCCTTGATCTTGATAAATAATTCCCCCTCGTAAACTAATTCCAAATTATTATTTTTTTTAGTAACCTACAATGTCCTGCAACCTACTGCTGGGCAAAGGTCTCCCCCAAAATCCTCCACTGACCCAAAAATATTATATCATGTAATTTATAAACTTTCATTGGAGTCCTCAATAACAACGAATGACGAGAAGTGGATGAACTGCCGACATTAGGTCATGAACATTTGTGATAAAGATAATAATATCCTCGTAACCTTTTGAGTAATATTTAAGTATATTAATTAACATTGCCATTCAGTGTCGCAATTGCCGGAGGCGTTCAGCAGGTCTAAAAGCACTTTCACTCCTAGCTCATAAGAGTTTATTATCTATTTAAAGAAAGAGACAAATCATTTATTCTTGTAGGACCTCAGTGATCCCTGAATAAGACTTTAAATCTTTGAGTCTTTAAGTCTTTAAGTTTCGTTTTACATGCTAGGTTATTCTAATGCCTGTTCCAACGCGACTCCCAATTCCCTATTACTTGACGACCTCTGTGGCGCAGTGGGCGAAGGCTTGCCTGAGACGCGGAGGTTGCGGGTTCGATTCCCGCTACGGGACAAATGTTTGTATGTTCTACAGATATTTGTTTCGGGTCTGGATGTTTTCTATCTATAATATGTATGTATTTACAAAAAAAAATGTATCAAAGTAGTATATCAGTCATCTGGTTACCATAACACAAGCATTAAGTTGCTTGGCTTGGGACTAGATGATGCCGTGTGGGATGTCCAAAGATATTTATTATTATTATTTATTTATTTATTTATTACTTAAACACCCGCGGTGACGCGTTTCTTGATAGATCGTTGAAGATGTTCCGAGTGGTCACAGTTTGGATGGGTCACAACTGGTGAGCGCTTCTGTGCTTTGGAGGGTACGTTAAATTGTCGATCCCGGTTTTAAAGTTGTTAAGCCATGACGAAGGCCTTTAGGTGACCTTAAACCTGGACTTTTTTAACTTTGAGTTCCTTTTATTTATTTAGTTGTTTAGGTTAAGAAGTGTTGATATTTTTTGTTCCTCTGTGTTTCTTTGTTCTTAAGTCACATCTGTAAATAAATAAATAAACTTAAGAGTGACTGTAGATAACGTCTTGATTTCTTTTTCGTGCTGTGATCTTATTTATTTAAATTTTCCGAAGATTTTTGCAATTTATGGTAAGGTACAAAATCAAATTATGCTGTCATAGATACTGAAACAAGTTAGATGTTATTTATTTGCCGGTTGAGAATGTCCAATTCCCTCAATTGTTTTGATACGTTTTGATCTTGAGAGATAAGCAGTTCATGGTCCTTCATCTCCCCTCATGTAATTGACAAATTATTTCCTAAAGGCACTTTTAGCCGGTCATTGTGTTCGATAGCTATACCCATGAACGAAGTAGCCACTGGACCCGGCATAAAAGCGAATGTACCTTATACTGATCTTGTCAGTAACAAAGAAATCCTAGCCTTGGTCGTTTGTTTTTGCTTCAGTCTGAAGCACTTACTTGCCAACAAAACATCTCCCAAAATGACTGAATGTTTAGTTAAATGGTGTAAAAACTATAGCGGCGGAAGCAGCACTATTTATTTTCACTTGTTAGTGCATTATTTTTATACATCTATAGTTATTATACCGAATATCTCTTTTTCACTCAAACATTTATTACAAATAATATGATGTCCTGTCCCAGATAACTTGACAGCTTGAAAGAAGGAAGAAGGAAAGAAAAATTGTTTATTTTGGTAGGATCTCAAGGACCCCTTCAATTTCGTGTTACATGCTAGGTGATTATAATGCTACTTCGTAAGTTCGTAACCCTAGTCTACTTTGACCGACTTCATGGTCTTTAGTTTTGTTATGTTTTGTTATTTAATTTGTTTTTAAGCGCTGTTTTTTTTTGTAAAAATATAATAAATAATAAATAAATAACTTAATAGCTAGGTACTTCGTAAGTTCGTAATACGTCGTCTTACGTTCGTTTACTTCCGACTTCAAGGATCTGATAAGGATATTCGGAGTCATGAACAGAAATGCTAGTTTTTTTATGTTATACGAGTATGTTCGCCGGTTATTCCATCAATAGTAAACTGATTTTAAATATTCTTTTGTTTTTGCGACATACCAATTTTCTTTTAAATGTTTTAAATAAATCAGTATTTTCCACTAAATAAGTATTCATGTACCTACTACATCAACTTGATCTAAACCAAAGACGATTAATATCTAGAAGACAGACAAAGGCCATACACAAAATCGTAACCCGATCCCGCAGTACCAGATAGCCTGAAAACTTTAAAACATCAATTTTATCCAAGAAATTTTAATACTTAGTAGTAGGGTAGCAACAATATTCAATATTTAAACATTTTTAACTAGAAAGTAATTGAAATTTCTTGGATAAAATTGATGTTTTAGAGTTTTCAGGCTATTTTTTAGGGTTACGATTTTGTGTATGGCCTTTATCTGTCTTCTAGATATTAATCGTCTTTGATCTAAACTATAGGTCCATGATTGAACTAAAGTCCAGAATCGTAGAACTTCCAAAATTTGCTAAGTTTATAGATCTTACTGTCTAGTGTTCATTTAAGTAAAATACAGTTAACTTCAAAACATCGTTCGTTCTAAGTACATACGCAATCAACACCTAATCAGCCCCTGTTCTTTGACCTTTCAATCAATTTTGAATACAATAACTTCAGTTTCCTACACAAACAAATATAGCCTGTAAACAATGAGTCTAACGTTCAGTTTTGCGTGAAATTTTTGTAACTTATGTCGTTTTGCTTTGTGAAAGGATATAGAGCAGTGGTCATCGTTATCAGAAGTGATAAGTGGAATACATTCCAATAATAATGTACTCGCTTTCTTTGTATAATGTTCGCATTGAATGAAATTGTTTTTGTTCAAATAAATGCAAATTCACTGAGGGTAATTGACACTGAGGGTAAATTGATATAGCTTTTAAAAGAAATGAGGCAATGCTGTGATGATTTAATTTATATAGGTAATACATTAACACGAGCTCAAAACGGTGGATGTTAACTTTGTGATGATAGCTAGTTAGCTTTCTCATAGTCGGCTATTAAGAAGCTTTTGTGTAGATACTTGAGTAGATATCTTTTTGAAAAACAAAACTCTAGAACATGCACAAAAAAATATAAAAAACATGCAATGGAACATGAACCTCCTCCTTTTCTAAAGTAGTTCAAAAACAATTTCTATGAATGTTTTTCATCATGTTGAGTCTAGAGGGTCGTGAACTTGTTATTAATTATTTATTATAATAAGACACGGGAAATTAGTCACGTAAAATTATCGTAGATTTAGACACCGACAATGTTTCGATTCTTCCGGAGAATCTTCATCTGGGTATGAGTGTGGTCACTCCTCGCGGTCGCGTCTCACACTCTAATTTTACGTGAGTTATTTCCCGTGTGCTATTATAATATTAATTATTCGTGCATATAAAACACAGATCATGTTTAATCTTTGCCCAGCTGATCAGCTAATCATTATGAGTATTTACGGTAGTTTTGTAGTAAAACTGATATCTGTTATCTGTTTATTAGTTACTAATTAGTGTTTAGAAACATCTATCTGTTTATGTTTAATAGTTCAATCAATAGCTTAAAGATGCTTGATCTGAGTCGACATGCCGCCACAGTAAAGCAGTATTTATAAGGCAAATAAATAAATAACAATTTTCATTTCTAAATTTGTTACTTTATCACGTTACGGTATTGAACGCAGGAACATTACTTTTCTACAATCACGTGGTCAGAAGTGTAAAATAAATGGATATCAAGGGTAGAAAGAGAATGGATTCGAAACGTTTGTAATATGGCTTCAGGCTCTGAAGTAAAATCAACTACCTTTTATGATTGTTGATTTAACTGAAATACTTATGTTTACATAAGTTATGAGTGTTTTTTTAACAAGAGTGAGTTTCAGATTACCTATACTTCGAAAAAGAGACACAAATAAAAATAAATACCTAAGCAAAAAGATCTAACAAATATTCATACAAATTACAAAGTACTGTCGCGCATAAAAGCGTCGTTGGAGCGAAGCGCGTGTTCCGTGACAGTTCAATTTACGCACTGTCGAAATTAATTCGAATTCGCGTCGAGCTCTGAATGACGTGACCACAGATAAAATATCACCTGTGGTTTAAAATTTTCACTAAATATTACAAATTCTGAGATATATTTTAAACGCTCGACGAAAAATAGGGATGCGTAAGTTTGTAGTGTGGTATTATAGCTACTGAACGGATGAACCGATTTTGATGCGGTTTTTTGTTTGAAAGATAATTTAATTGTTTGAACAGAATTAACTATGTTTAATTTACTAATTACCCAGATACTTCTGAGGTTTCATTAAATTAAAAAATGTAGTTTACACTATGTAACACAAATTTATCTTGAGTCAGTATAATGCCTTTTCATTAGGTAAATATTTGTAGAGAGCAGCATAAATTAATTATTGAATCGACGGAAATTACATAAACATAAGTTTGCCTTAATCATGATAAATTAATTTTGAAAGCTTAACAGGACTCTACATTTTGATGATTTTGATGATAAGAGAATAGGAATTAGTAATCATGTTTTAATTTTTAATAAGTAATACTCGTATATTGCAATTATGTTCAAAAACGATAAGGAAACCATAGCATTGAAGAATAAAATTGGTAAGTTTTTTTATTGTATCAGTAAAGTACAGGATTGAGTTGGTCTTCCCACGAGACTATAGTGCGTTTTTAAGAGTGACAAAGAGTGACGTAATCAGTACACGTCACTCGGCCATAAATTGTACGCGGTGTTGGCTTACATAGTTATATTATATCACAGGAATACTAGCATATGACCTGTACTGGCTCGATGTTACATTAATAGCTTGCTGTCTGTCACCTATAATTATAATAACATTTAACTCGTTTCTTTTTTGCATGTTATGTTCTTTTCATTTTGCACGCTTTGATGTATATTGTGTTGGTGGCTCTAATAAAATAAATAAATAAATACCTAACCTGGGAATCTGGATTTAGTATTTACTAGTTCTATTGAGATGACAATATTACTTATAAACTAGCATTCGCTCGCGTTTTCACTCGCGTGGTATCTACCTGGATTAACAGCTTCAGTGTTATTTCAGGTTTTATACTTAGAAGTTTTAGCACAGAATACAGAGAGTTTTAGACAAATTTTCTCGGTAATTTTTGCCTGAAATAACATCAATTTATTCATCCATCTTTACGAACATTAAAAAAGATTTTATTTAGTAGAATGGGTCAAATCATGAAGCAGGGAATGAAACATATTTCATACTCTGTATTATACTTGTCGCAACAACTTTACTATTTATATTTAATACTATTTCAAAACCAAGCGTTTTATTTATGAAATTGAGTTTTTAATCTTATGAGATAATTATTTAAAAAATATTTTGGTGTTTAATTTAGTTTGATTTTTGTTTCAGTAGAACCTCCTAATTTAGATTGGTGAAGGGCAATTAAAAAAGTTGCAGACAAAATTTTGCCTATGTTGTCAAAACTTGTATTAAGATACCAAATCAAAGAGTTCAGCTACACCACAGATAAAATAATACTACACTATTAAAAAACACGACTGTGACACGAACAGTTAACGCACTGTGATTTAGGGTCACCGCATCCTGATTATCCCAGTTTAGAGGTTAGTCGGCAGTAGTTTCAAGGATTGTTGCTGTCATCACATTACACGTTTGTATTGTCTATGCTGCGTTTTATGTCTATACGTTTGCCTTGTAAATATGATCAAGACCTAAGGTGTGGTGAAAATACTTTCAGATCTTTGGGCGTTTTTAGATTCTTTGAAGTTATCGGCAAAAAATAAGTTTAATAGTGACAACTAAAGTTATTTATTTGAGAGTAAAAACAATTGACTTGAACCTATTGGTTTTAGGATTCTATATTTTTAAGAAAAAATACAAGTCCTTATAAAATCAAGTAGTTTGGCTGTCAAGTCTTTTTTTAAAATAACGGATGATTGTTATAATAAATTACAAATACAAAAGTTCCTAAACCATCTAAAGTAAAACTTTTAATATAGACTTAATCATAACAGAAACACACAGGAACAAAAAATATCTACATTTCTTAACCTAAACAACTAAAAAAATACTGTAAAAAAAAAAAAAAACTTTTTATTATAATCCACAATATACACACAAATATTACTTTACGAAAATGCTTTCACAAAAGAATAGTTTCACAAACAAAAAGATTAATTTTGCACTAATATCCAATACAAAATTCTTGTCTAAAGTGTTTTGTGGTTGAATATTTGGATTTCCAAAATCAATTATTTAATGTGGAATGTTATGAACGAAGTTATAATTATAATAGGTTAATTATATACTTCATGCAAATAAATTGAAAATGTTTGCGAATACTTGGGTAATGTGATCAAAACGTAAGTGGTTACAATATACAGTAGGTACAGACTATCGTTCTATACAAACAAGGCTTAGTAATTAGCACTACATTAACCACACGAAGAAACTTAATTAAGTTCGCGATAATTAAGATTTAGATCTATTTTGTTGGCAAAACTGTAATGAATTGACGGACAGTCAACTACAGATAAATAAATATAAATACCCTTGGACATTTCACACGGCGTCATCTAGTCCCAAGCTAAGCAACATAATACTTGTGTTATGGTAACCAGATGACTGATAGCTAGGTATATAATAGATATAAATATAAATATCCTTGGACATTTCACACGGCTCATCTAATCCCAAGCTAAGCAACTTAATACTTGTGTTATGGTAACCAGATGACTGATAGGTATATACTTAGATACTTTTTTTTTAATACATACATATTATACATAAAAAACATCCAGACCCGGAACAAATATCTGCAGAACATGTAAACATTTGTCCCGTGGCGGGGATCGAACCCGCAACCTCCTCGTCTCAGGCGGGCCTTCGCCCACTGCGTCACAGAGATCGTCAAATCCGGGCGAATGATATAGGTTATTAATTAGTATTTTCGTAATGGATAGGTTGCATTATCAAGAAAATCGTAATAAAAAACAAACATTAAAGAATCCAACGTTTAATTTGATTTTCATGAAGTTTATTACTTGTCATTGTCAAATTAATTTCAACAAAATGAGTTGGCAACAAATTTATCAACAGTATATCAGAGGTTAATACAAACAAGGCCGTACTTATTTGTAAAAAGGTAAAATATAAAAAGGAGATATTTTAAGACATTTAAAAAATATTATCGCGTATTGAAATCGTTAGGTATACATAAATCAGTCTAATACTCGTGACCACGTTGACTGTAATATCATCGAAACGTCGAGGTAAATAAATAATAATCATTTCAATACGCAATTAAGTCCCAATAATATTTTTAAATATGTATTCAAGTCGCGATAGTTTAAAAAATATGACATTCAAATATTTTGTATTTACAAGGTGTTACATTTTGTTATACCGAATTGTAAAGTTTCGACACTTTGTATAAAAACGACATCGCGGCGAAATAAACAACAACAATTTTTCTGATAAAAGTAATCTTAACCATTATTTTGTTTTCGTTGATCAAAAAACATGATCTAATCTATCGATGAAAATTTAGGCAAGAAGTTGTTAAAACACATCCTGTTGTTACATTTTTTATAGTTATAATTTTTGGCTGACTGTACCTCCTATAACTACCTATTTGTTTACAACGAGAGCGCTTCCTGTGTTTGTAAGTAATTATAGAAATGTCAACATTTAATTTTGTCTATACGATTGTACGCACATTGAGATTTGGAAGGTGCGTTTACGTATTTTATATATGAATTAAGCACAACTTGAAGGATAATTGATTGCAAATTAGAAGTTTAAGTCAAAACATAATACATAAACCACTAACATTATAAACACGAAAATCTGTATGAATGTATAGATGTGTAGTTATGTAAGTAAGTTCGTATGAGCAAGTGGCTCTGGTGAGGGAGTTTTTAGGCCGCCTAAAGACCTCCGTCATGGCTTAACGACTTTAAAAGCCGGGACCGACAATTTAACGTGCCCTCCAAAGCACGGAAGCGCTCAGCTGATAATGCCACTTGCGGTCACCCATCCAAGTAGTGACCGCTCAGAACGTTGCTTAACTTCAACGATCTATCAAGAACGAGCGCTTCGAGATCGAGATGTGTAGATGGATGTTTGTTACTCTTTCACGCAAGAACTACTGAATGAATTAAGCAGAAACTTGGAATATACATATTATGATATGAAATAACACATGGCTTCTTTTATCCAAATACCTAAGTAACACGCGAGCAAAGCCGCGTGCGAAGCTTGTCAATAATAAAACCAATCTCTTATATGGTGTGCTATCAAGTAATATTCTATTTTAATTATTCTTCTATGGTAACGTTACTCAGTGCTATTGATTTTGTTACTAATAATAAAATTGATCTTTTAGCTGACCTTTTGGTAGAGAGAAGATAACATACTTTATTTAACACTTAGTTGGCCATTTTAGACTTGTGTGGTTACTAGTAGCAATTCTTGATGTCACCAAAACTTAACTATCCTAATTTGACAGCCAAAATTGATGCCATCCTTTTTATTTTGATCGTTATGAAAGGGACGGCAACATTTTTAGTGCTGTCAAATTGGTTTAGTTAAGTTTTGGCGATATCCAGAATTGCCTCTAGTACCTCACTCGTTATTAATCGTAATCTAAATTATACAATGGTAGCGATTCTGGTAGCACGAAACTAGACTGAAACCAGAAACTAAAATTCTTAAAATTTGGTTAAGAGACTCGTCCCTTTTCACTTGACACAAAATTAGACTAAAAAGACTATTTTTTTTTATTCTAATAATTTTAGTCATTTACTAGGGCAGGACAGGAGACTATGTGTGTATTTGGTAATTATTTAATAATAAATAAATCAAATAATGTTTAGACATTGTCCATCGACAAAATATATAGAATGCTGATTGAATGTTGTTATTATAGTTAGCTTAGAAATAAAGAGTAAAGAGTAGAAATAAAATAAATATTGTTTGTTCTTAAATAGGTAGGTACTCTTTAAACCCTAGAGTGATCTCTGAGTCTAATGAAGTTTGAACTATGACAGTGTAGGTACACTACACTGTCATAGTTCAAACTTCATTAGAAATACAAAAAAATATCGTAAAATATTGCGTTTTATTTCATTTAAGTCCTTATTTTACAGCATTAAAAAACTTACATCAAAGTGACACTTCACTAAAACACAAGTACAGTCACGGCAAAAATCCCATTGCCGAAATAGCCACTACCGCGTATCCGAAATTCGAATTTGAATCTCGAATTCAAAAAAGGAATTCAAGAAAGACGGTTACGCGCGCACGCTCCCAGTGCCCAACTGATAACTTCACTGAGATGTTGGAATGGGATCGGGACGTGTTGACCTGTAGTGATGTTTATTTTGCAAATACAATTCGTTTTTTTGCATTCGATTTTTGGAGTTACAAAGTAAGGTTTTTAAGATTTTTGTTGGTGCAATAAGTTTTCTCTTAACCGACAAATATATATCTTTCAAACCTTTTTAGACAAACGTCTATTTACAAAATGATTACTTAAAGTAAGGAACTAAGTGGTAGTGTTCTTTGTAAAATAGGGCAGGAATTAATTTGTGTACATTAATGTAAGTACATTAATAAAAAGAAAACAATGGCACTGTAATAAGTGCATATTGAAAAAGCATTTTTGCCATTATATCTCTTTTTACAGAACGTCTAATCTCTTGACAAAATGTCAGTATTGTCAGCAATTTATATTGTTTTATTTTATTTGAAATATCTAAATTTTTATTTATTTCAATTTCTCCGTAAATGTAAATATACATTTCAGAATTTAATCTAGCAACACATAAATTAGATATACGTCTGTGCTGTCTAGAATCCACGAACTAAATGAATAATCATCCAACTTCCGCACTGACCGTACCCAGCTGGCCATTTAAACGCCTGTCAAAAGTGTATTCATCTATCATTGAGTTTATTTATCTCGGCGTTTAAACAGAGCATAATTACTGGGAACTGTCAATAACATACTTATGCAGTATGTTAGTAGGAGCCGTGTTGGCCGAGTGGGATAGTTAGTAGGTACATTAAATTACGATCAGACGTGGGTTCAATCTAGCACCAATGTTTTTTTTTCTTACATCGATTAAATACAAAAATAATTATCTAAAATTGGTCAAGAGTGAGAAGTGTTACAAACATACACATCAGAATGTGTTATACATATAATTACAATTTCTAAAGACATACCCAATTACTCATGTATAATGATTGTAAATATCCCAAAAGTAGAGCATGCACGTGCTTGTCTTTTGAATCAGCTGCTGTCAAAAGGGATCTTTGTTAGAACAGGCTGGGCCTCTGCTTCACCAACAAAACAAACGGTTAACGTAACCGGTGATTAAGAATTCATTGTATTTGAACAGAGTTATATTGAGATCAGTTTTTCGGTTTTTGTTTTAAGCTTAGTTTTTTATAACTTTAGCCTTGAATATTTTTGGGTATACTAAACATGACGGAGGCCTTTAGGTGGCCTAAAAACTCCGTCACTAGTTGGCCACTTGCTCATACGAACGAACGAACGACTAACAATTTTATTCCTAAATAGTGCTGTTTCTGAACTCCTGCGAAAATAAATGAATACGAATATTGTCTGTGTTCCTGATTTAATGATAAATGTGTTTAAGATATTTATTTTCTCAAAAGAGTTATTACAAATTCACTTACAGAGAAATATAAAACTTATAAATAAAAAATGTTAGCCGTTTAGCGTAGCTTAAAAATAGATAAATTATACATAAATAAAAAGTAGGTATGTAACTAAATATAGCTAAGTAATAAGGAAAAAAAAAGTCACAAAACTAAAGTTCTTTCTTATAACAAAATAAAAGTAAGATAAATTGATGTGGTACATATAGGGTAGGTAGTGCATAAATTAGAGGCGGTCATAGTAAGCACCATAACATTAGAACACATCGTTAACACACTCTATACACTATGCTAAACAACGAACTATTATTTTGGTGCACTTTTAAATAAAGATACTACGCTCTACCTGCTCCTAAGCAGCCCCGGTTTGTTACTGCCATTGTGTGTAGGTTAGGGAGGGTCATTAACTAATTCTACAAAACAGTATGTATCAACTTAAATAGCAAGATACAAATAATCACTATTTTGTATATCAGTAGTATATAAATAATTATTCATAGAACGGTTTAGAATAGATAGGTAATAGTGGCAATTCGGAGTGTCGCAAAAGCTTAACTAAACTAACTAAAATTAATGCCATCCTTTTTATTCCCATCTCTATGAAAGGGACAGCAACATTTTTAGTTAGTAAAGTTTAGCTTTTGCGACACTCCGAATTGCCACTACTAGATCTTTGATTTTGAGATTTTTGCTAAATTCTTAAACCAACCCTTGCTAAAAGAACAAAGTGGGGCTTTTCAAATGACTAAGAACATTTTGCCGTTGCCTTCACATTCCGAAGTATCAAATCCCGAGGGAAAAAAGAAGACTGTCAATAGCTTTTACTTACGATTGACTGACAGACGAGAATTGATTCCGTTTGGAGTCGCAAAACTGGGAATATGCTAAGTACCTACTCTTTTACGAGTAAAACAACTTAAGTAAGCATAACATCTTTACTAGAGATGTGAAATGTCTAAGGATATTTATTTAAATAAAATCACAAGATTTTATAAAAATATATATTTTTAATAAAGACAAGTTTGTTTTCGCAAAACATGTTTTTGTTTAAAAAAAATATTTAGATATTTTGAAATTAATATGAAAAAAACAAACTGTCTTACTTTTTAGCAAAACATGTTGTTCCAATTATTTTTATCTAATTTACGGTTAAATGTTTTTATAAAGATTTTTCCGATCCATGGCAAATTTATCTTAAAATCCCTTTAGAAGATTTTGTTTTAGAAAAACATTAAAGAAATGTTATTTATAAACTGGATCCTTTATAAAAATCTCAATGAATAGAAGATAAATAAATTCATTGAAAAATATCTAAGAAGCTCGATAAAAGTTTTGTAAGCTAATATTCTTCTTTGTTTCTTCTAAGATATTTAATTTTCTAAAAATATCCGTTTATCATCCTTGAAAACATTTTATAAACTTCTACATTAACATTTGAACAAACAGGACCGTTAATATTTCTTGAGCTTTTAATAGACTTACCATAAAAAAATATTTATTATTAAAAGTTTTCGAAATGAGGCCCAATTAAATCACTTCTAATGACTGAAAGACCTTGGCTATGAATTCTTGTAAACTAAACTATTTTTTAGACTGCAATAACTTCTATTGTGCCTTGATCTAGAATAAAATCACATTTTGTAATTGTAAACAAGTCTTTAATACGATACGAGTATACGGTGAAAAGATTCTTCTAATAACTAAAGCTTAGGAAGAGTACCTAGCGAAAACAGAGTTTGGTGGCCACCAAGTGCAACTACTCCTCCTAAACTGGTAGGTTACACAAAAGGAACATTCAGTTTTTTTAAATTCCTATGTTCAACGTAATAATAGAATAAAAAAGACGGCGGCGCTAGTTTGACGCTTACAGACATAAAAATTACACACCTTAATCATAAAAATTACAATGTTTAGACTCTAAACACAAAACCAAAAAACAATTGAACTTTAAACTGTCCATTCGAACGGTTAAACGCCACGAACGATACAGGACGTAGTAACTACCACATATTCTGTGCCAGGTCCGATAATGCTGAATAATGGACTACCCTCGTCATGTGAAATCGGACATGAAAATTCGTAGGTGTATTTTGTATCGTTTGTGTTGGAACTTTTATAATGGGGTTAGGATGGGCGCCTAATTGCCGCTGACTGGGAGTTTGAAGATAATATTGGGATAGAAGGGTTGCGAAAGGTTTTTACCGCCAATATTGGCTGAACCTGACACTATCCAACATTGATATAAAGATTGATAAAAAGGTTTAGGCTAAAGCCCCATGCTTAGAGGCAGCTAGGAGGAAAGATTAGTTGTCGAGACGACTACGCCAAAGCGAAGAGAGCCACTCAGCGAGCGGTGGGGCCGCGCACATAACGTGCCTTGTTCACTAGGATGAGTCATCGAAACAATTAGCTAACCATATGTCACTAAGCGTGCCACCGCGGTGGGCCCTTAGCCTTACACATGCTCTCAGAATAAATTAATCATTTTTACATTTAATGGTATACTTAGATAGGCAAACGAAAACGATACACCGTGTCAATAACCGCAGCTCATTTCATGTTAGTTAATCTTCCGAAAACAGTTTCTTTCTGATCTTGAAGCATTTTAAACATCTAAATAAACATCTCTGATGTTAAATTCCTGGACATTGTTGGTTACTTCCAAATTAAAAAAAAACACAAAAATGAGTTAAGTTTTGTTGAACATACGAGTAGCAAAACAAATCGTCAAAGTTGAAAGTCATTACACTATTTTGCATAACAAGACAGAAATAACTTGTGATAAGGGCCTCTGATACCATGCTGCGTCCAAATGTAAAAGTTTGATTAGGTATTTGTTATTGTTATGTTATAAATAATATAAATATAAAATTCCTTGGACATTCCACACAGCGTCATCTAGTCCCAAGCTAAGCAATTGAATGCTTGTGTTATATGGTAACCAGATATGACTGATATACTACTTATATACCGTTTTTTTTTGTAAATACATACATATTATACATTAGAAAACAACCAGACTCGAGACAAATATTTGCAGATCATGCAACATTTCTCCCGCGGCAGGAATCGAACCCCCAACCTCTGCGTCTCAGGCGAGCCTTCGCCCACTGTGCCACAGAGTTCGTCAAGCATATTTGTATGTTCTACAGATATTTGTTCCGGATCTGGGTGTTTTTCTATCTATAATATGTATGTAATTACAAAAAAAAATATCTAAGTAGTAGTAGGTATATCCGTCATCTGGTTACCTTAACACAAACATTGAGTTGCTTAGCTTGGGACTAGATGAAACTGTGTGAAATGTCCAAGAATATTTATTTATTTTATTTATATATCATCAAATTTAAGAGTCAGCTAAAAATTTAAAAGGCTTGATTGATGATGATGATGATGATGTTACTGAATAATCAGTAACTAAATTGGCCACTTTGCAATTTATTTTGTGAATCAGATTATAATTATGATTTTGAAATTACTTTGTTATCTTTATGACCACGTCATAGGATTCAACAAATAAAAAAATGCTTTAGCGACGATTTAAATCTTGACTAAAGAACGATTTAATGTACAGTAGAACAGTGAAAGTATTTAATCAAATAATCTCACTTGAATGACACCTCAAATAGCATCGACATTATAAAGTTTTGGTTCATTTGCAAAACGCGCGCTAAATGATATCTCATTCCTCAGTGGACTACAAAATGAAATCGAGTGAAAGAAACGCTCAGCTTTAATCCATAGTCTCTTAAAGTGCGGTGACCGTATGGGTCGTTCCGCCGGTTGACGGGTTAACTAAGTATAATAAATATGTAATATTATATATTTAATGGCTGTATGAAATATAAATAAGTTTGTTTTGTGAATTTTGTTTGATAAATAAATAAATAACGATCAGAGGCCCTACTAAGAATAAACGAAAACGTAATTTCATGCCAAAGCTCGAGTTTAGCTTTATGTTGGTCATCCGTTACGAATTCAGTATCCACCAACATAAGCTGAACCAGAATGTTGTTACGAAATTCCGTTTTCGTTTATTACAAGTAGGGCATCAGGGTAGAATGCAGGGAGAATTATTGTTTGTATGATCTCAAGATTATAATAAAAACTAGCTTACTCGCCCTGTATCTGTTGAAAATCTTGTAGCATTATAAAGTTGTATTTTGCAGACGTCAAATGACGGCAGCTGCTTTTTAGTAAACTGTGGGGTACATAAACTGTTTTCACTAGGCAATTAAAATTTATACTAAGGCGTAAAAAATTAGAAGCTCCCCTGATAAAGTAAATTAAGTCCTAAGCACCATTTATAACATAATAGTATATTTTTAAAGTATTAAATACATTTTAAACTACGCTTAAACTACGCTTTGAAATGAAAATAAAATGAAATGAAATATGATCACAACAGTATCCCGGGAGCGGTAGACTACGCTTTGAATATAAAGAATTCATAGCGTTGGATGAATGTAAATAAAAAGTACCATGTACTAAATGTAAATCACGCAAAAACCCCATAACACTTAATTATTATTCTAGGATTATGCTTTGTACAAATCATTTTAGCTAATACTACCCTACATAACAATGTTTTTCATGCAACCGACCAATCTTCCTTTCTTTAAATTTCTTTATGGATATAGGTTGTCTGAAAGAGATTGCTTTTAGCGATAAGGCCGCCCATTGTACATTGTTATTTCATTTTTTCATTGTCTATGTTCTGTTTCATGTTTACATGGTGTCCAAAATTCATTCATGGTAATATAATTTTTAGGGTGCCTCCATTATTAAACATTGTATCTCTGTTTGGAAAGAAAGAAGGAAAGAAAAATCTTTATTTTGTCATTACATATTAAAACACATTAATACATATAAAAAGAAGAAAGAAACAAGAAAAATGACAAAAATAGCTACTACTCAGCATGATGCTTCGGCAGGAACCGAGGCACCTGCCGGAGCGCTGGTCTTCCGTAGTTTACATTTATTATATTTTTAGAAAAATTCTGATACTTATGTAAAAAGATCGTTTGTTACAATCCTTAGATGGCACAACTGGTTCTAATTGTATTTTGTACAGTTATGTAAATATGTGAGAGATCGCAACGTTCTGAGCGGTCACAACTTGGATGGGTGAACGCAAATGGCATTATCAGCTGAGCGCTTCAATTGTCCCGGCTTTTAAAGTCGTTTAGTCATGACGGAGGCCTTTAGGCGGCCTAAAAACTCCATCACTAGAGTTGGTCACTTGCTCATACGAACGAACGACCATTGGAAATAATACTGTGTTCAAAAAAGCTGAAGATGCCTAGAATTTAAAATCCGCTCTTAATGAGAGGACAGCCTCACAGAGCTAAAGAAAATGAGATCGTAAGCTCAAAAGTTGGATGTCGCTGAGGAAGCTTTGAAACTGATCTATTTTTCAAGATATTCATTTTTAACATAAAAACCGACGTCAATTTCGTATGAAGAGAGCAATTTTTAAGCACTCTTGACATCACATTTCTGTTAGTTGTTAGATCCTCAAATTTTTTTATGATACTACCTCAGGAGTAAACTCTATCAAAGTAAAAAAAAATTATAAGTCCACCATTGACGGAGCAATCAGTGTACCTAACCTACTTACATAAAAAAACATACAGTGGATAATAACCTCCTCCTTTTTTGAAGTCTGTTTAAAAACCGTGGTGGCTGAGTGAGATTTTGCCTAGGAGGTACCGAAAAGAGGAATTTAAGTATGTAATATGTATGTAATACCAAAGACGATTAATATCTAGAAGACAGACAAAGGCCATACACAAAATCGTAACCCTGATCCCGCAGTACCAGATAGCCTGGAAACTTTAAAACATCATTTTTTTCCAAGAAATTTCAATACTTAGTAGTAGGTAGCAACAATATTCAATATAAAAACAATTTTAGGTAATTTTAACTAGAAAGTAATTGAAATTTCTTGGATAAAATTGATGTTTTAAAGTTTCCAGGTTACGATTTTGTGTATGGCCTTTGTCTGTCTTCTAGATATTAATCGTCTTTGGTAATACCCAGATTAAATATTGAATTTAGGGTTACAGCAACAATGTGAACCGCATAGTCTGCTGCCGACATGCCATTAATACACCGCTTAGTATCAATACATCGCGATTTATCGATATAGGCACCACACGAGTCTGAAGTTTCATCGGCAGAAAATAGAAAATCTAATAAGAACGTCCTGTAAATGTAATGTCCTTTCCCAAGTTTAATCTTCTCTGCACCAAATTTCATGAAAATCGGTTCAGTGGTTTACGCAACAAACAGACAGAGTTACTAATATAATATTAGTAGGGAAGTAGGTTACTAATATAATATTAGTAGGGAAATATTTCATGAAATTGTGAGTGTGTTACGGATCACAATTTTCGGACAGTTTACATTCTCACGGATTTCATCTTGATTTTATTCTTATGCGGCTCCACACATTGCAGTGTTAGAATGTGTTGGTTCCAACACTCCAATGTGAGGATCGATCTTGGACGGTTATTGGACACAAACGGAGCATTGCCATTGCATTGACCATTCTATTCGTAGCCAATTTTGCGACAAAAAAAACAAGTATAAATATCCTTGGACATTCCACACGGCGTGATCTAGTCCCAAGCTAAGCAATTTAATGCTTGTGTTATGGTAACCAGATGACTGATAAACTACATAGATACATTTTTTTTTTGTAAATACATACAATATTATATAAAACACCCAGACATGAAACAAATATTTGCAGATCATGCAAACATTTGTCCCGCAGCGGGGAATTCCGCAACCTCTGCCTCTCAGGCGGGCTTTCACCCACTGCGCCACAGAGGTCGTCAAAAGTTGATGCCAAGGTGTGGTGTCCGCTTAACGGTAGGTATTTATTTATACAGTGACATATTCAAGCACCATCCTGCTGGGTCCGCCTTTAGATACATCGATACATGGCTGTGTCGACTGTTACCGCACTCGGCTGCCGCTGACAGTTGATATTTTATTGCCCGCTCTTGCCCAGTTGACCGGCAAAAGGTACTTTATGCTCTCATGGTGCTTGGTTACTTGAATAGTTGGTTCAGTGGAAAACAATGGGATGAATGAAATTTCGTTCACTTGAAGCGGTTTGAATTTTGAGAAAAGTATTATAAAATTCGGGAGAAATTGTTCCGAATCATTAACTCGATCGTAAATAGAAAACTTAGGGATATAATATATAGATGTTTTTCTATGTAAGTATAATATGACATCAAAAAAAAAGTATCTAAGTAGTATACCTATCAGTCATCTGGTTACCATAACACAAGCATTAAGTTGCTTAGCTTGGGACTAGATGACGCCGTGTGAAATGTCCAAGTATATTTATTTATTTTATTTATTTATTTAATATTGGCGGACCTTTCAAAAAAGCTCACCATCTACTACCCTCAAACTAAGAAAAACTTAACCGACTTGAGTCAAATCACTTTGAAATGCCCATTTTCTAGCTTTTTCACAGGCATTTCTTTATAGATTGGAAAGATAAATAAAATGCAGTAAGAGTTTCCCACTCGTCCGAAAGAGAGAAATACAAAGTTGGAAAGTTTCGAGACTTGTCCAGCAAACTTTTCACTCGACCCTACAGTATTCTCTTGTGCTCTGAGAGTATGTATTCGTATTACTTTTTCTATGACTGAGCTGTGAATGTCGCAGTGTGAAATATGCCTTGATTTTTTATTCGAATGTCGCGGGTTTTGTGTAAATTTGAAAAATATGTGTCAGTATAGTTATGTCGCTTAAAAAAAGGCCTAACAACATTAAAATATGCGCAAACACAAGCTTCAATATCATTGAGATTTTATAAAACTTAATTTATTTTTAAGGATAACCTTACAAAGTTCTTATGGCTACAAACAAATCCGAGGAAAATAAAAAACAAATTAAAAAACGTCGCGTAGCGCTTTTTGTAATTATAATTTCAAAAAGACATAAAGCTAGGAAGGTTTCTAATAATTATAATTTTTCATTTAAATATGTTTATTTTGTTTTTTCCTTTTCAGAGATATAATTTGCATTCTAAAGCGGAAATGGGCTATTAGATGACTACTACCTAAGTACATAAAGTATGATGGAATTGTGCCAATTTCTTTTTCTCTTAAAATATCGGAAGAAAACACCAGAAAACAACAATCCAGCAAAAAAAGGTTTTTATTTCAGACTTTTATGTGATTAAAACCAGGTCACATCTAGTTTAAAATCGCGAAAAGAATATTTTGATAAAATCCATAGAACCACAGAATAATGAATTGAAAGAGCCTTCATTTGATAGGGTTGTCATCCATCAGATGCACCTGATTGTTCCAAAAATTAATGAAACAACTGACAACGGCAGTGACACCCCTAAAATTGACAACTTTTACACAAAATAATAATGAAACCGTTGCAACAGACGCTTGATAAATTGATTTATTTTGAAACATTGTCGGTTTTGTAATATAATTATGGTGCTATGAGAAAACTGTATCAATACATCATTTAAAATAATAATTTAATTACTTATAGTACATTCGTAGTTTATTAAACTAACAAAACGTAATGCCATCTTTATTTTATTTTATTTGTTTATTGGTTTACAACAACTGTTACATCAATCTACCACATCTTACAAAATAACTAAATTATGAACTAAATGCACAGTTTTCTACAGTAAACACATCATGCATAATATAAAAAATCTTTGCAGTGTAAGTATTGGCACGTTTAAATACGCAAAACAAATAGAGCGTTAAGTTATCTACATCGGAGCAATTACTGAGGGGAGAGATCAAAGACTATCTCGTAGGTATCTAGCCCTTCATATAGGCCTCGTGTCTCGTTGGATAGGACACGTATCGCTACGTTTGCTAAATTGACCGCGCCATTCTTGAAATGCTACAAACATGATGGTTACAATTTTGTACGGGCTTGATAAAAAAATACATGGTTTAAAATATGAATTACTTGAAGTTTTTCATTTTATAAACTCATGTAATGAAACATAATTATATTTATACAACAAATATAAATATTTAAGGCAAAAACACATGTTAAATATAAAATATAAAATATCATGTCAACTATTAGGCAATAATAAATTTTTGACTTAGTGGTTAAGTTCTGAATGTTTATTAGGACCTAGATTTGGACTAAAATAACGTCAACAGCGCTTCAACATCCATAACAACAAAAATGTTGGGGCTTAAAAAACAATCATGCATTCTTGCATTTTCCGAAAGAAAAAACGGGTAAAGCTGTTGGAACTTTTAGGGGGCAACGGAAAGTTTTTCCGGAGGTACTTACACTTTACTACCTTATCCTGTTTACTTTCCTCCTCGTTGTCTCTTAGTTCACTTTTTTCGACGCAGTATGTAGGTAGGTAGTTGGAATATGTACTTCAATCTCTTTTTCATTCAAAATACGCAACTAATGATAATAATGAGACTTATACTGAGGGACTCACTTGTTTAACAAAAAAACTATGATTTTAAATAAAGTTTAGGGCACAAATTAATTAGAAAAATGAGGTAAAAAAGAAGAAAAAAAATTAAGAGAAAAGTTAGTAGGTACCTTTATAAGAATTAATTCTTAAAATCCTAATTCGTTTTTTTTTACGGGCATTTTTCTTAGACGTCTACATGTTGAAACCGAACATAAACTTCTTACTGTGGTAAGTCATTTTGTATTTTTTTAGCATGGAAGTATATCAAATTTCAAATGTCAAATTTCTAACTACAGTTCCTAGGTAGTAAATCACCAATAGAAAGAATGCTTCTTATTAAAACTAGAAGTAAGTAGATGATGGTTATCGTTGGTCGTAAACTAAAACTATTAGAAAATGAAAAATCTTACGAAAAGTTACGACTTCGACGGGATTCGAACCCGCGTGATTCAAGCGATCATCCTTTAGCCGGATTGCCATCGACCACTCGGCCACGAAGCCTTAAACGCCGACGACGAAACTATCAGTAAAGATTATATTTTTTCGGTTAGAGTAAACTAATTTCTTTAGTTACCATCTACAGGTATTCTAAAGGAATTAGATCGTCGTCGGCGTTTAAGGCTTCGTGGCCGAGTGGTCGATACTTTTCGTAAGATTTTTCATTTTCTAATGAAATAGGTACCTAAGTGTGGTTTAACACTTAGGTATTTCATTATAAAAATAAAACATAATAAAAATATATAAAACTGTAAACTAAAACTACCTGCCTCGATTTAATCAAAACACCAGAACATTTAAGAAAACAAATATAATAAAAATGTAAATCGTAAGTAGTTTGCCGAGTCGTAAACTCACCCTGCCATGACTCATCCCCATCCCCTATTTCCGGGGCTTCTAATAAAAAGGGTGTGATTGCATTTACTTAGGTACATCTTGGAAAAATAACTCTGAGATGCCTTTGATAAAACCGGTTTCAAGCTTAATATAGAGGAAGCTTCTTGCTTCTTTGGCTGCTTTATTTGGACAAAGAATACTACAAGAATAAATGTTATACTAATTTAATACCTACATCATAATTTTTTAACAAAATTTTTTTTATGAAAAAACATACCTCTGACTACCCCGTAAACATCTTCAAAGGATCAAAAATGACAAAAAAGATGTAAAATAATTTGTCTAACGCAGAGTACATTCGTGATATTTGAAATGAAAATAAGTTTGGTTTCAAATGGGGGAACCGTACTCACAACATAAACAGATGCTTTTTGGCTATGAACATAAAGGCAAGATTATCAAAACTAAAAATATTTCTATTATTCATCAACCAAAAGTGGTTTTTGATAAATCGGAGTACCTATGACACCTGTGCCCTAATAAATTGAAAGGGTCTCGGAATGTCTCATCACTCAACAGAAAGCAATTTTGAAGTCAAAAGATGAACTCTATATTGTCCGTTTTTCTCGCACGGAGATTGAAAAGGTGCGTGAAATTATGACTCTCAATTTGTCTACGATGTTTTATAGGCAAAATATTTATGAATTTTGTAGGGAACAGGAAAAGAGATATTATTTCTCTCTGAAATTGTGAGTGAGACTAATAGTCGCTAAGTAATTTATTTGTCCG
Source organism: Xanthorhoe designata (assembly GCA_963582015.1). NCBI lineage: Eukaryota > Metazoa > Arthropoda > Insecta > Lepidoptera > Geometridae > Xanthorhoe > Xanthorhoe designata. The sequence goes on from OY757038.1 coordinate 2,297,646, forward strand.
ATTCGGAGTATTCCCATTTGAGCACCACGTTAAAATATTGATAGGTGCTCAAATGGGAATACCTACTTCTTAATTATTATTGCAATTGTAGTATTGAAATAATGATTAAAAATAAAAAGTAGAGCAATTCCTTTTGAATCATTACTTAGCTGCAATTTTAGTGTTTTAGTAGTTGCCCTTTCAAATTAGGAAGTAGGTACATAACGTCATAATATAAAAAATTGTAGGCAAGACATAGCGGTATGCTTACTGAATTGTACATTATGAGGTGAATAAAATTTTCAAGAGGCTCTACGAGGTAGAAATGTCAGGAGAAACAGAAATTATGAGCCTTTGCCCTCGTTTAAAAAGAAAGTATGGCCCACAATCGTTTATACTTAACACTATCGTTATTCTTTCTGGTTCCTTGTTATGCTTTATAACACATATACATAATTGCTTAAAGGTAGCAGACTTCTTAAAGCAAGCAATAGTTTATAAAAAAATACATTTATTATAAAATAATTATACCTAGAAGAAATAAACACTGAAATAAGTTGAAACCACTATTCTAAAAATGTACAAAATTCAACCTGACATACAATTTTGAAGGCTAATTAGATTTACCTGATAAGGTTCAAGGTAATTTGTGTCTATATAATTTGTTAAATCTCGTCACTTCTAGATTTAATTATATTTCAGTCAGTGACACGCATATCAGTCTCGAGTTACGCTAAACCAGATTAATAATGTGTCGAAACGACAACTTGGCATTTTCATTACTTTAACATGTTCCTGCCCCTATCTCACACTGTATGGCTGAAAGCCACTGGGTTCGATTCCCGCTCAAAAATAGAGTATATCGAAAAATTAATTAGATCATTTAAATATAATGCGGTATTATCAGTCATCCGGTTACCATAACAAGCAATAATTCTCTTATCTTGGGAAAAGATGACGCTGTGTGAATGTCCAAGCATATTAATTTATTTATGTAAGAGGTTAGAACAAAAAATAATCTTTCTTAAACTATCGCTAACACAATTCATACTTTGGAAACATATTTCGCATTATTTACCTCTTTTAGTACACCTAACGAAGAAATTCACGAAGTTTTCATATTAATTTAGTCATGTTTCAAATAACAAATGCAATTCGAATGAAATCTTCAGCACAACTAAACGCATAATTCACTTTTGAAATTTAATTACTTCTAAATTGAGTTAAAGTTGGATTGAGACAATTGAAAAACTCATAGAATAATCCAATTAGTTTGGCAATAAATCACAGGCACGCAACATAACGCGGCGAGGACCCTCATCTAGCTGCACCACAGTACAGTCTGCTAGGGCAACTGACTCACTCCATAACACGGTCATTTCAACTCCAGATAAATGCAATGAAATATGTTATGATCACGACTGTATTTCCAAGGTGCGTTAGACAAACTCTTTCGAATCTTTTTAGACATTTTAGATCATTTGAAGATGACAGAGGTATGTAGAGCTCTATAGCTCGTTTTTATTTCTGGGGGCTTTAAGCCCTCATTCGCACAAGAGCTTTTTTAACGTCCGTCAAAAAAGCGTTCAAATAGAACAAATGTATTCCCAAGTGTATGTTCACACGTCAGCGCTTTTAAAACGCGACGGTTTTTTTATCGAGCAGTGTTATCAAAATAAATGCATCCAACTATGGAGGATATGACGTGTTGAAATGGCCGGTATGTTACCGTTAATGTTAGGCCTTACTTTTTCCTTGGTTGTTACCTACTAAATGATAGGACATAATATATATCATACCCATATAAAATCGACAACTCTCTTTAGGTACCTAGTGCCTGGTCACAGATTACATTAACAGTACCTCCATCAATAGTTCTAAATTTACAACTAGATGGCGCTAGTAAAAACGACCCAATCCTGAATCGCGCTGACAAAAACGCACAGCTTTGAATGAGGTCCCCTACCAAACGTATTGAAATCATACTTACCTGGCACAGGGGACACCGTGATCACAAAGGCGGTTCCCCCAGAGCGAGGCCGTACCATTGCACTGCGGTATGGTTGACCTCTGCGATTATCCCTAATGTGGATAACTCGGGTGTGTTATTTTTGGTAGTGGGAACTGCGTTCGCGCCGTCCCCCTCTTATTATTATTAAACTAGAAAGATAAGGCATGTGCGAGTAATTCCTTACCTATCCTATCCTACCGTTACCTTTAACTCATGAACGATGAACGAAGTGGCTACTTCGTTCATGCTTTAACTAATACAACTTTATCTAATACAATACAACATCATTAGACATTTTATATAGCAAGCAAAAAATATCTACAAAATGTGGGTATGTAATGTACCTAATACGTATCTGGACATACCTCTAACCAACCCCTTAGTCCTCTAGACATTTTCCAAGTATCTAAAAATGGCTAAAAAGATCTGTAAGAATGTGTCTACCGCACATTGGGAATACAGTAGTCTTGGTAGAGTCGGTTTCGAAATCGTTAAGCCATGACGGAGGACTTTAGGCGGCCTAAAAAAAACTCCGTCACCAGTTGGCCACTTGCTCATACAAACGAACGAGTATTTAATTTATATTATTTTCATTTATCTCCGTTTTACAAATAACTTACCTTTTGATATTATTTTTGAACCAGCTATTTCGTTTAAACTGTGGAAACTCCATCAAAGTGGAAATTTTTAATTAATCCTGGATTACTCTGGTTAGTATGATTCTATCTGTGCTCTCGTGGCGTAACTTTAGAGGAAGTTTGCGCGTAAGATAGATTGTTTCTATTCTTCACTTTCAATTTACAATGGACTAGAACTTTTATATTGCTCGCAGATTGACTTTTAAAAGCGTTATAAAAGTATACTCTATAGTATTCTTCGAGGTGACGATTGGCTTGCTACCTGTCACATAACGAGTTATTTTTTATTACTATTATTATAAGCCTGACGTTTCCTACTGCAGGGCAAAGGCCTCCCTTCCCTACCTCCACTGATCTCTGTTCTGTGCCTGTTGGAGCCAGTTTCTATAATAGGAGTCATAACGAGTAATGAAGTTAAAAAATAATCTATATACAAAATATAAAAATGTATATAAACATATCATGAATCCCCATTTCCCTTGGACACGCCATGACGCGTGAACGGCTGGAACGATTTCACTATTTTTTTTGTAGTGTTTAATTGTTATTGTCTGGAGAAGGTTCATAAGGAAGAAAAAATTGTGGGGAAAATTATAAAATTTAAGAATACCGGTATTCCCACAGGAAAGAGAACATTCATCGCGGGTAACACCGCGGGGCGTAGCTCGTAATATATAAAATATATTTTTTAATCATAACTTTGACAACATATAGAAAGTTGCTCTGATTTATAACTTTTTAGAAGAATTGTTTTTTTTCAAAACCTGAAACCTGAGAGTGTGGATGAAATGTGGGCATGTACCAAAGACGATTAATATCTAGAAGACAGACAAAGGCCATACATAAAATCGTAACCCTAAAAAATAGCCTGAAAACTCTAAAACATCAATTTTATCCAAGAAATTTCAATTACTTTCTAGTTAAAAATGTTTAAATATTGAATATTGTTGCTACCTACTACTAAGTATTGAAATTTCTTGGATAAAATTGATGTTTTAAAGTTTTCAGGCTATCTGGTAGGTACTGCGGGATCGGGTTACGATTTTGTGTATGGCCTTTGTCTGTCTTCTAGATATTAATCGTCTTTGGCATGTACAAAATAATATTAAGTATATCTTTTGAGGTGACTCTGACTACCCCCTAAAGCCCCTTTTAAACAGGCTATTTTTTCGACAATTTCTTGCTGCAATTGTAGCCACCAAATTGCTGACTAGATAGCTCAACGCAGTGCAAATACTTAGGTACCTAAACTTTGGTGCCTACATATTTTTTTTTGTAAATACATAGGTACATAATACAGATAGAAAAACACCCAGACCCGGCATAAATATCTGCAGAACATACAAACATTTGTCCTTTGGCAGGGACCGAACCAGCAACCTCCATGTCTCTCAGGCGGGCTTCCACCCACTGCGCCACAGAGGTCTCATAAGTAATTCAAATTAGGTTTACACATCACAGTTAATCGAAGTCATGACCATTATGTCAACAACCTCACCAATCGGTATGTGATTAGACCACGAATACCTGCCACATACATAAATAGGTTCGTAGTTTGCTTAAGGTAGAATCAGACGGTTCACTTTCCGTTCATTTTTGTCATCCACTCTTTGTTTTTACTCTAAATGAAACGTCTGAACACAAAATGAAACAAGCGTGCCGAAGAAAAACCGAGCATTTATTCGAGTGAGCTTTCACTTGAGTGTACCATCTGATTCCAGCTTTTACGTTTTAGATAGACCGTTGAAGTTAGCGACATTCTGAGCGGTCACAATTAGATGGGTGCTTCGGAGGGCAGGTTAAGTTGTCGGTCCCGGTTTTTTAAAAGTCGTTAAGCCATGACGGAGGCCTTCTTTAGTCGGACTAAAAACTCCGTCTCCGGAGTTGGCCATAGCTCATACAAACTTATTATATCATGGCTTGTTATAATCCCCAAACACTCGGGGTATTACATTTGATTGTTTTTATTTGTGTGATATGATAATACTTAGGTAGTTAGTTTTACTTGTAGAGTAACGTTATTTAGGAAGTCATTTAAACTACCTACTCTTAAAATACTTTAAATGAGTTAAGTTTACCAATGTGCTTTAAAGTTTTCCGTTTTTCCCAAAGGACAATGCCTTTGCAACTTAGCAATAGAGACTTTGCAATAGAGAACGATATTGGATGCAAAAAATAGATGACTCTACAGTAGGTAAAGTTGTACTTACCTAGATAAAAACATTTAGAATAGAATAGAAAAACATTTATTTACATCACTCACACACATTAAGGTAGGTAGTTATGTCCTTGTCTAACGACATACCTACAGCAGAACCGCCTACCTTCATCAGACCTCGATAAGTAGCTGCATGACGCGATAAATTCCCATGTAAACATCTATAAATATGAGCAAAACATGTTTTGATTTGCGATTATCGCCTTTACAACCTTTTAAGGCACCCGAAGATTATTGAAATTGAATAACTCGAAGCACCAGAGTGAACGAAACACTCAATTTGAGTGAGATCAAACAAATTAGGTACCTATATGTACCTATAAGACTGAAAACTTTTAAATGTCGTATATTTTTCGTACTAACTTGCACCGATGGTAGTGTAACTCATCGTTAAGTACATTACATACTTACCTGCTAGTGTTCTTCTGTATTTTTTTTACTTATTGGCACACAAATTACAATTTTTTTTTGCTAGAACGGAATAGACGGACTTACCTACCTACCTCAAACTGCGCGGAAAGTCCTTCTAAAAGCCGAATTTTATTTTTTTTAATAAATCGGTGAGTATTTGATCTTGTTTTTAGACCATTATAGATTACATTAGAAAGCGTACCGATTCTTAAAGTTAAATTAAAATTGAAAATTATAGAAAACTATGCCAGACTTGCCCACATTAGAAATGTAGGTACCTAGGTACCTTTGATATTTTTTATCCTTAACTAGACTAATAACAGAATTACAATCTTCAATCTATAAACTCCATCAAACTAAAATTCCTCTCACCATTTCTAAAATAGATTGAGTAAATACGCAATTTTAGCCTCGAAAATATATCTGACTGAACTTTTATCTAAGCTCCTAATAATATCGGTAAACACACCAAATAAACCGATCTCTAGAATGTAATTACGAGCTTGAGATTGAGAGTGGTCATTGCTTTTCTCATTTATAAATATACTTAGGTACAATTTTGATAAAGCTAGCTGCTGTGCTGGTCAACAGAGATTTGCTATGTTGTTTACTGCAGTGAGGATGCATAGCGAAGCCGTGAAACGATGTGAGCGTTTCCATTCCACCAGAGATGTGCGCAAGGCAAGCGGTGCAAGGATGCGTAGAGACGCTGTCAAATGGTGTGCAGATGAGCGTATTCTTATCAAAACAACTTATCTCTAGCGACGCATCCCTTAGCAACGCATCCGCAGAACCTCATGGTGAAATCATAGTACCTAGGTACCGCTAAGCCTATGAGCTGAACATCTCCACGAATAATATATTATAGCGGGTAGCGTAGGTTACCTACGCTAACATGTAGTTCTTTGATAGATAGATAATGAAAGAAAACATAGTACCTACATACCTACAGTGCCTCTAGTAGCGGATAGATGAAGAACTAAATTGTCTATGCTAGCGCGCGTGTCATTAGATTTACCTAGATTCGCTTTGTATACAACAAAGCGAATCTAGGTAAATTATGCGATTATATTGGTGTTTAAAAAACGATTCCTAGCACATCTTTGTTGAAAACGCAGCCTTACACGACAGTGAAATAATCAAGAGAGAAGTTATGACCAAGAGGGTCATTGAGCCGTATTATCTATGATCCATTTAACAAATCCCCTTCGACTTAAGTCCGACTACAATCACAATGATTGACTCTACCTTTTGCAAAGCACCTCTGGGTTTCAGATTGATTTAAATACCGGAGGGTAGGTTTTATTGTTCGTAAAACCCACCCCTTGAGTATAATCTAGTTATAAGTAGGCGTAGATTTGGCGAATCTTTGATATTCTGGCATTTTAGTCTGCGCTTTCATTTTATAACTTTGACAAACCTCTCTGGCTTCTTCACGACTTTCTCTTCCTCACGCGGCCTAGTAGATATACATACAGACCAATTAATCGTTAATTAATATACTTCCCTGCGAATATGACCAATTACTAAGCAATAATATAATAATGAAAGAAGAAAAGAAACCAGTTATCTTTTTTGTTTCGTTGATGGGCTTACAACCTGTCACGTGTGGAATGTTAACATCTGCAAAATTTGAGCATGTACTTACCAAATATCTATGTATTTGGACACTACACTACCCTCTTAGACATTATGAAAACATAGGATCTAAAAATGTTTAAAGATCTGGTAAGAATAGTCTATCGCATTAAGAATACAGTCATGTGTAATGATATTTCATTTTTATATACAATTTTTCCTTTAATTATACTCTCATAACCAAATTCCGGGATGGTTCTGCTGGGGAGCATGACACCATTTTTTTTATTTTCAGTATCCTGTTAAGTGTAGGCAAAGATTGCCTCCTGACACTGTATAAATCATCTTGTACCGATGTAAAGGCCTACATTTTTTAAGTTGAATAAAATCCACAAACTAATTAAGTACCTACTAAATGTAATCCTTTTCCAACAACGGCGAACCTCGTCGCTCGGCAAACTAAATCAAAGATTGTGGACCATTAAAACACTAATATTTTATAAAGAAATCTCGAATCGAGAAAACCCAAAACTTTATTGACAAGATAATCTGTTTAATTTTTTATCACAACAACCTAAATCTTTAAATATTTTGTAAAAATCCCTTCAGTCGGGAATGGATTAAGAAAATTAATTCTCGAGTAAGGGTCTCGAAATTGAATTTGAGATAGAAATCAGGTTTTTTTTCATTACAAAGTGGTGAGTGAAAACTGTGGAGTATTATTACTCGGGATGGTTTTGCAGATTGCGCTTTAGGGATTCGAATAATCTTGCATGGATTTCAGTTTTCACCTTTGAAGTTCGTTAGTGAATTAAATGGTAGGTATAAGTATTATACCTATAGTAAAGATAAAGAGCGGCGTAAGACGACTCTACCATGACTACGAATGACAATAGTAAAACTACCCAAAATAAAACGATTAATTATGCCTTCAAACACAATGGGAAAATCTTACTATCCAGCATAAATTTACAAATCTAATGTATTTAACACTAACTTTAACTTGTATCCTCATTTCACAAAATGACCTACCTACGCAATATAATTTCAACGAAAAATTTTAGTACGGCTATTCAGCAATTAGATAGAAACCCGCTAAGTACTTCTCACAAGCCGAATAGGATTCATTTAGGTCCAGCCACAGATAAAAGAATACACGTCCAGCTAAGCCCACAAAATATTATGTTGAGCCTCTACCTACATAAAAGGAATTTATTTGCCCACGCTCGGTTTGCGCGCGGCCTGTCCGCAGTAACTATTTAGTAATCTGTGTCTCAGTAAGTTCATAGAATATTATTATCACAGATACGTCCTGCTGCTTCGACATGTGTCTTTCTCTCTTTCTCCCATGTCAGTTTCTAGTACCTACTTAATTAAGAAAAGTAGTAAGTAGGTATCTATTCTAGATTATTATTTCAGTCTTATGTTTTCCAACACAAAGTATTAAAATGCTTAGCTCGGCACTAGATCCTGAAGAAATTGATAAGCCAACTGATTGATAAACAATGTTCTGTGATTTTGTTCGCACGAATCGCCGAAAATAAAGCTTAAGCCCCAAACCGTGTTGACCACCCCGCTCTTAAGACGTTTCAATAATGATTCTAGAGGACCTCTAAACGTCCTAATGATTAAAAGCTTTTAACCGACTTCAAAAAAGGAGGAGGTACTATGTTCCACTGTATGTTGTTTTTTTTTACTTCTCTTTCCTAATTAGATAGGTCACTCGCGATGGCGCAAACATGAACGAATTTCATGGCGCAAAGCTGAGGGCGCATCTAGTAATTTATATCAATGAGTCCAGTATACCTATTAATTTTTGTGAGAGTTTGAGTCCATGGATTAGAGGTCTTCTTTATTGGTTTAAATGGGAATTGTTTGTTAGGCATTTTCCCCGACGGAAAAATAATCGAATTCAGGGAAATTTGGGTCAATTGGCGAGTTTTGATTAGTCGGAGTTTAAAAGCTTTGAAGACTTTTGAAAATACGATGTTGTGCCAAAAGCGACCATAATTTCTGGTTTCTTCTTTTATAATCTATCTAAGATTCCTATGTGGTAGGAATGTGGGTCGAAAGCCTATTTTTTATGTGGGCCGAACTTTCATGAGACGAATGCGGAATAAATCGTAGTTTCTAATCGTAGTCGTATCTCCCTAGGAATAAAGCCGTGTATCATATTTTCATTTAATGTTTATTTAGGTAAGTATATCACATTGATATTGACCGTCATCTAAACAAAAAAAAACAGACAAATAGGTGGTATACAAAATAAATACAAATCACTATAGTAAATAGTTGCATCTAAAACGGTTTAATAAAGCAATAGTGGCAATTCTGAGTGTCGCAAAAGAACTTACCTAACTAAAAATATTGCCGTCCCTTTCATAGCGATGGAAATAAAAAGGATGGCATTAATTTTAGTTAGTTTAGTTAGCCACTAACACCTACTTACATCATCGAAACATCGAGGTAGGTAAATAGAATCATTTCTTAAATCCCGATTAGAGTCTAAAAATGTGTTCAAGTCGCGAATATAAAATATGTTACAACATTCTAGGATAAGTTGTTGTTTCAAAGTTATGAGGGAAGCTGTACATAAATACTGGTCAAAAGCATAACCCTCCTTTTTGCGTTGCTGAAGTCAGTTAAAAATAGAAATACAACTCAAAAAGTAAAAAAATGCCCCAATAAATTCAAACAAAATCTACAGAAAAAATACAACTTACCTAAGTAAAGAAACACTGAACACGCGTTAACTTAGATCGCGGTTGTAGGGCGGGAGTCGACACGCGCGCCGCTCGGCCGCCCAGCACGAAGTGACGCCCGCCCGCCCTCAGAGCCTCACACAACTTTACAGCCGCAGTGTGATCGTTGATGCTAGTGGCTAACTCGGGTGACGAAGGTTTTAGGACGACGAAGGCATCATTGCTTTAGGTACATCGTAAAAAAACAATTTAGTTCCCTATCGTAGCATAAAAGCCACAGATTTTTTGTATATCGATATCTGTGATGAAAACGCTCAGCTCTTATTGCCAGTATTGACACCTATCCAAATTGTGACCGCTCACACTTAAGAACCAAGTCAAAGTCACAATGTATTTTTAGCAATAAGATCCTAATAATTAAACCACTTTGAAAAGGGGATTCTGCTGCTTGTTCCACTGAACGTCCATGCAAGCTAGATCGCGTTTTCACAAAATAAAATCTGATTGAAATCTTTAAAACTATTATGGTATAGGAACGTTGTAGGTACCTAAACACTAATACGGGATATTTGCCTATCATCATCATGTTTCGAAATATCGGGGTACTCGGAAATCCACATGGTTAATATCTATAATTCTATATAAAGTATTTAATATCTATATAAAGTATTTAGTATTTACAATAAAATCTGATTACCATTGTACTATTTTATTTGTTAGTGTCTGCCTATTCGTCTATTGCCACATTCTCATCCTAAATTTTTTTTACAACTAAGTCAAATATCAACCAACGCCGTAACTATATAGGTTCCTCCTACTTGCATTTTCAGTAGGTAGGTATAATATGTTTGACCGCATCACAAGCACCATCAACTTTATAATAATCGTATTCTCGTAAAATAAAAATAACGATGCTTTTTCACGGCACATTTTCATCGTCAATTTTTCTTTCCGGTCCCTTATCATTGAGAATCAGGGGCTCTGAATAAAAAATAAACATCTGTCGCGTCTGTTGAAGGAAAAAGGCTCTTCTATTGAAATGGCAGTCATTATGACAAGTTCATTCCTAACCGATCCCTCCAAAAATATAATTATTTTTTCACTAATTTAAGACTCCACAAAAGATTGTAAACGAACAATATGATTGAATAACATAAAAGCGATTTTTCAACACGTAGGCGTAGGTTTAAAAACAGATATACCTACCTAATCGTTATTGCATATAAGTTCAAAATAATAAACACATCAAACGGCAAAGAAAAACATCTTGAGGAAACCAGTTAGTACGTAATCAGCAATAGCCTTGCAGACTGTAAAGGAGTCTTTATTAGGTAGGTACTACAAATATGCATTTTGACTTGTCTCTGACTTTCCAATTAGACGTCTTTATAGGATTTTGAATCTTCTAAAAATATATGAGATTATTATCTACCGTCGCGTCGGTAGATGTAATAAATACAGGTCATAGGTAGGTACTACATCTCTGCTGGTAATAGGTAGGTACCTATAGCCTGTTTCAAAATTATCTTTGGTAGGTATGGTCGGGTTAGTAAAAAGCCTTTTGTAAGGTGCGAGTGTTCACTTTTATAACCTGATGGCCTTTAGAAATGGTTTTCAAAGCGTTCCTATTGTCACGGGGATGTTAACGGTCGCGGACAGATTTTCAGTTTTGTTGTTGAACGGGGGTAGCCTGCTAGACTTAAAAATTAATTATGATTTATCATAATGTATGGTATCTCTTTTTTTTTACCGTAACTATCAATATAAATGATTTCATAAAACTACTTACCTACGCACTTATTAGAAAAAAAATCGTCATAAAAAAAATGACTGAATGAACTCGGCTGCACTTACCTAGGTGTTCTGTGTCTAAATAAAAAAATCCAGCCAAGTCTGTATTCGATTTTCAAACCCAGTTTGATTTTCAAACGCTAAATATATCATACTTAAGGTGGCCCTTCCCGGTGCGTCTATCATCGACGCGGGCATAGCTGAAAAGCTTGTTGTTTCATCCAGCGCAATGCTAGAAAAAGAAGCAAAGCGAAAAAAGAGAGATAGCGCCTCAGCGCTTGGCATTCAGTAGGTACTTTCGCCGCTCACTCGCTCACTCGAAAAATAGTGTGCGGAAATTTCATAAAAAGGGTTCCAGGAAATACGTGTTTTTCAGTAAGCCTTACAAGTTTGTAAAATAAATATTAGTCATTAAAAATCTCCATAAGATTTGCAAGGTTTCTATGACAATATTTTCTTTACGTTTACAATTTATGAGTACATTATGAACGGCCAAAGTTCAGGTAAAATTTATGCTAAAAGCAGGTTTTTGGAAGCTTATACTGAATTTGTTTCTCAAAATTTTGATTTTTAGTTTAGATAGAAACCTAGATATAGTGCACAAGATACCTATCAGTCCAAAAGTTTAAAAGAAAGATCTGTTACAACGGCATAATCACGTACGAGCGTTTGTATGAAAAGTGAGCCGGGTTGACCGCTCTTAACAAGAGTTCTATTTTCTAGAGCCCTAAAACACGGCAAGGATCGAACTCACAATAATAATTCAGAAGCCGAAGTCAGACTAAGAAAAGCTCACTAGGCCAAAACTCAAGTTTAAGTAATTTAATTAACTGGCCAAGTTACTTTCAGGGTGAGAGGTAGGCGGGTTATTTTCCCTCCAAAATAACTAATCCTATTAAATTGTGAAAGCCAATTGTAAACGAAGTCAAATTAATTTGATCATAACATTCTACTTGTGAATTTTGCTTTGTGGGCTGATAGTAGCAAGCTTTGCTTATTAATTTGTTTGGTTTAAGAACAAAAATTAGATGTCTAGTCTATTTAAAGTGTGGTTTGATTAAATAGAAGCCCACAGGGTTCATTTTAATGTCTACGAAATGCTGCCATGCTGCAACTTACAGTTTTTTGTTGATCCTGAATCGCATAGGAACGCATTAGTGTGTATAAAGATCGCGCCACGTAAAAAGAGCGCTGAGGGGCAGTAGCGGGGGTATGTTGCGCCCATGGATGTATAGTTGCGCCTGTGTTCACTCGCTGACGAACCAATAGCACTCGCTAAATAAATGGTATGAAGTGCGCCGCGTTACCTCTCCACCAATCATCGACCACTGCGCAGTTTGACAGCCAGCGCTCTTTTTACGTGGCACGACCTATCATAGGTAGACACCTTAGGTGTCTAGTAAGTACTAGAGCCGCAGCGGTTCGATCTCCGCTGCGTGACATTGCGTTTTGCAGATAGGTTTTCATTCTGGGCCTACCTAGGTGTTTTATATCCTACGCCAGTATGTTAACCTCTATACTTTTGTAAAAATAGGTACTTAGGTATATTCAAATACCTAAGTAATAATTAATATATCTGCCTTTTAGTTACCTTAACATTGGGACTAGATGACGCTGAATATCCAAGGATATTTAATTTATTCCTATTCTATGAGCTTAGAGTACCTACCTACTCTTAAAAAAAGATTTATTATTTCTAAAACTAAGTATATTACACTAATCCTACAGTGAAAGCACAGAAAAGCTCCCTTAGATACGAAACTCATTTCGTCCCCTCTCAGACAGAAAGAAAAACAACGAATTGTGAACTCACAGAACCGTAACACCGGCCGCGTAGCCAGGGGTAGATAGGGATTTATAAAACAAAGGCTAAAATATGTCTCGTTAGTACCTACATATTAGGTACTTAAGTACTTTAAAAAAATTGCATTGAAAATGGTAGAAACATTTTCTTCCCTTAATCAAAGTGCGTCGCAGCCTCATATAAAAAAAAATGCATTGAGCTAGTGCATGTTAAAACATTCTGTATTCGAAAAGAGAGTTGATTTTGCTATAAACTACCTATTTTCTCAGTGGTCATCAAACCGGCTATTTTTTAGGATTCCGTACCCAAAGGGTAAATACATTACAAAACGTAGCTGTCCGTCGGTGTCGCGGTCGGTCCGTCTGTCCGTCTTTTTCTGTCGTTGTTTGCTCGATAATTTTATTTAAGGTGGCCCTTCCCGGTGCGTCTATCATCGACGCGGGCATAGCTGAAAAGCTTGTTGTTTTATCCAGCGCAATGCTAGAAAAAGAAGCAAAGCGAAAAAAGAGAGATAGTGCCTCAGCGCTCGGCATTCAGTAGGTACTTTCGCCGCTCACTCGCTCACTCGAAAAATAGTGTGCGGAAATTTCATAAAAAGTGTTCCAGGAAATACGTTTTTTTCAGTAAGCCTTACTAGTTTGTAAAATAAATATTAGTCATTTAGAATCTCCACAAGATTTGCAAGGTTTCTATGACAATATTTTCTTTACGTTTACAATTTATGAGTACATGAACGGCCAAAGTTCAGGTAAAATTTATGCTAAAAGCAGGTTTTTGGAAGCTTATACTGAATTTGTTTCTCAAAATTTTGATTTTTAGTTTCGATAGAAACCTAGATATAGTGCACAAGATACCTATTAGTTCAAAAGTTTAAAAGAAAGATCTGTTACAACGGCATAATCACGTACGAGCGTTTGTATGAAAAGTGAGCCGGGTTGACCGCTCTTAACGACAAACGCTTGAAATATTCACAAATCGGTACGGAACCTTTGTGCGCGAGTCCGACTTGCACTAAGCAGATTTTTTTTTTAAATCACACTACTTGGTAGAGATTTAACTCTCCCAGAAGGATAGGTGCTCTAAGTAGGTACTATACCTACCTATTCTTAATCCTGACTAAGGACTTTTAGGCGCGCAAAAAGTCTATAATCTCAGGATTAACATTATTTATGCCCACTTTCTTTTTGCTAAGCTTCGCAGTAAGCCTGTGACTGTGACGTTTTCTGTATACGCAGGGATTCAGAGGGCCCCCGCTAATTGTAAGGATTATCCGAAAGTGCATTACTTTCACTTCAAGGTCAGCTACCTACAATTGTTAGGTACAATGCAGATTCAAGGTCAGCTAGGTACCTTCCTACAATTGTTAAAATGCAGGGTTGGTTGTACACCTACATCCTCAGGTGTTTGCGGATGGCTGGAAGGAGATAGAGCGGTTGTCTGCCTTTTTCTGAAACTTGATAGGTACCTACTTAGATACCTAATCATGTTTATGGTTATTTCTATTGTTTAATTTTTATTGCTTCGTTAAATTTTATTGTTATACTAGGTAAACACATTATTAGGTATTTACCTTATTCTCATTGTTTATTTTTTATGTGGAAATAGGTACCTAGGTACTTACTATAATAATATTTAAACTTTGATTAATTGGAAATTGATCTGTAATGTTAAGTACCTATACCTACCTACCTAATAAAGTTTTGTGAGTAAATAAATAAATTTCGAAGAATAGAGCTCTTTGTGTGTGATTAAAGCATAAAAAATGTATAAAAATAGTTGAGTGCTGGCAGAAAAATAGAAAGACATTTCCATTTTTCAAACTAAAACGACACGCGAACCTTTTCCGTCTGTTCCAAGGGCTCTTAGGTAGGTACCTACTTACTTAAAATAATTGTCTTTTTGGAAAGCAAATTCCATCAAACTTTTCTCGTAACTATTGGTAGGTAGTTAGGTAGGTACTTACTTATCTTCTTGAATTTTATCGGCACGGCATTTTCATGATTGCTCTATTTTACGCTATAAATAGCTACGCTATATTTATTACCTATCTAATATTTCTTATATTATGATCTTCTATCATTTTAAGATCATTAATCTAACATTTCTTATATCATAAAAAATATCTTATGTGATATCTCCAAAGTTATAGTGTGACCAGAAGAAATAGGTAGTACGCGATTAACCATGGTTCATTGAGTGCTTAAAAAAAACGTTTCACTGTGTACCATACCCCTATTAAAATATTTAAAAATTTTCTACAGTTATCAGGAACGCGATTGGATAACAAATATAAATCTTAACCATGCTAATGAATCTATTCTTTAGATAAAAACAACACATCAGTTCCTAGGACTTTAACAAATTGAGTAAAGAGAAAAATATACTGACATTTTTTCCTTACTTTTTGCACTTGAAAATAGAAGTTTACTCATAGCTCGCGCGGTTCGGGCGACAGTTCGCCGGCGACTAATCGTGTCAGGTTGGCATCAGAAGGCGGTTCAAACGTGTATTAATGCATAAGCTGGCAACGTCACGTTATGGCTGTAGGCCCTGTGGTTCACTGAGTACACTTGACTCATTGGCTACCACACCACCAGGGTATAAAGACGTCTACCGAAAACAAAACGTTATGGTACAGCACCCCAAAAGCCTTTTATAAAGAAAAATCAGTTGTCTGAAGAAATAATTTTAGCCTGAGAAAACAACGTTGAAAGTTTTTTATTAATTTTGACAGCCAGGCATGTACCTACCTATAAATGTAGTGTGTAATGTAGTTTACCTAGGTACCTACCTTTTGGTCTCAAAGTTCAAACTTTAAGTACCTAAGTACCTACATTAACTGCTGCAGAGTAGGTAGGTAGGTAAGTAAATAAATCTTGAACTTGATACCTAATTAGGTACCTACTTACCTAGTTAATGCAACGCCGGAAAAATATAAAGACGAAAATAGAACACCTAAAGTGATGCAATGCATCCGAATTGAATTCAACCTCTTTAGGTAGGTAGGTACTACTACTTCTTATTTTCTTCATGAGGTGCGTCAGCGTTGCGGGAACGAATGAAAGTGACGTGATGCCAGTCAATGAACTTTCAGTTTACACGAATGAGCAAAATTACTGTAATTATTTTATTTTGTGAGGTGTGCAATGGACATTGAGTCGTGGAACTTTATTTTTATTCAATCGCGAAACGCTTTAGTGCGCTCATTGGATCATCCCGACGGATGGTTGCATGGTCTTCGCAAATTGTTCCGTAAGTTAGGTATTATAATATTCTATCTGTTGTATTGGGGGCAATTCGGAGTGTCGCAAAAGCTAAACTAAGCTAACTAAAATTTTGCCATCCTTTTTATTTCCATCGCTATGAAAGGGACGGCAACAGTTTTAGTTAGCTTAGTTTAGCTTTTGCGACACTCAGAATTGCCACTATTGTAATGCTAATTGCTTTTAAAATCCATCCAATCAACTAATGCTATATTATAACTTGAGTGAGTCACTAAGTTCTGTCAATTACAAATCGTTCGTTCGAGTATGAAAGCAAGTGGCCAACTCTGGTGACGGAGTTTTTAGGCCGCCTAAAAGGTCTCCGTCATGCATGGCTTAATTACAAATAAAATCCGCGGATGGCAATGAAAACATCATTATTTTTCATTCTGTCAAATAATCTGCATAACGCTTGTCAGTATCATTTTTACAGATCGATCTGAGAAATTCATAATCTGAAAAAATCAAATGTAACCTGCCTACATATGCATTTGGACATGCCTCTGACTACCCCAGTAGATCTGAAAGAATATAGTTGTTCTATCTACCATCACCTCTTGGGAATACCTACGGTTGTGATCATTTCATTAGCTCATTTGAAAAATCTGTTTTTTTTTCAGTATTAAGTAGGTAGGTACCTAGGTACCTACCTACTGAAAAATAAACTGATTTTGTATGACATACCTAAAACAAATGTTATAATAATAATTGTCCCACTGCTACACAGATCTCCGAAAAATTCAGATTAGGTAGGTACCTACTTTTATTGCTTGTGCTATGGTAACCAGATGACTGATAGATAATACCTACACATTTTTTTTGTAAATCCATACCTACCTAGATAGAGAAAAAAAAACATCCAGACCCGGAACAAATATCTGCAGAGCATACAAACATTTTGTCCCGTGGCGGGGATCGAACCCGCAACCTCCGCGTCTCAGGCGGATTTTTGCCCACTGCGCCACAGCTGAGGTCGTCAGAATGCACACTGTTATTGTATGCAATAAATGAACTATGAACTATGAACTATGAACTATGAACTATGGTTTAAATTCTGGCCTTTCTGAAATCAATGAATTCAGACTAGGAATAAATTTAGAGAGCCATTCCGGGATGTTTAAGGTCAGCCTTATTCCTATAAATTGTAATAATCGTACTAATTACCTATTTATTTTTATTTCCAACATAAATGTTGCAGAATAATACCTACTTTTAAAGAAGCTTTTGAGATGGTTGAAGTGGAAAAGCCGTTACCAAATGTTTTGTGTAGCTCTGAAATAGGTATGTTTACATAAATCATAAATTGTAATTAGTTTGGCTGACTTTGCTTTGATAAGTTTACACATTCATGTTTTTTTTATCTTGGTAGAATAAATTAGACTGATAAATGTTGTGTACAAAATGATTCGAATAAATGGCATTGACGTTGACAAACTGTATGACGTTGACAAAACTACATACACTGAAATTGCAAAATGAATGTTGTTTGTCAAGTGTTGTCAAGTCAAACAAAAATGGCGGCGATTGGAATTGGAATGTGTGAAACCCCCGGTTGCAAATCAATTGCACAATTACAATGTCCGACGTGCATAAAACTGGGGGTTCAGGGCTCTTTTTTCTGCACCCAAGAGTGTTTCAAAAAATCTTGGAAGTCGCACAAAATTATCCATTCGCTGGCGAGTAAGTGCCCGTTTGAGGTTATGTTTCGGTGAAAAGTTATTATCGCTTATTGATATAAATTGATAATGTAATGTTTGTTGTAGAGGGTGAGAACACTGATGGATCTAACGCGGAGTTTAATCCTTGGCCTTCTTACAATTTCACGGGGAAGTTGAGACCTTACGCTCCTGGGCCGAAGAGGACGGTGCCGTCACATATTGGCCGTCCAGATTACGCTGATCATCCTACGGGTTTCCCGGCATCAGAACACGCCGCTAAAGGCTCTGGACACATCAAAGTGTTGGACGATGAGGAGATCGAAGGAATGCGTGTTGCTTGCCGTCTCGGCAGAGAAGTCTTGAATGAAGCTGCCAAGTAAGTAGACGCATTGTCTCAATTATTTTTTATTCATTTACACTACGTAGCTTAAAACATTACAATTAGGTAGGTACCAAATATTTATCATTTTATATTAATTTACTAAAAAACTATTTCAAATAAAATAAATAAAATATTTTAATGCATTTATTATATTTTGAAGGTTTATGATGTACTTCTGAAAAGTAGAAGTCAAAACGGTTGAAGTTAATTATCCTGCTTTACTAAATCACTTGTATATTTCCAGAGTTTGTGGAGTCGGTGTAACCACTGATGAAATAGACCGTGTGGTGCATGAGGCATGCATAGAAAGGGAGTGCTACCCGAGCCCTCTCAACTACCATAACTTTCCCAATAGCTGCTGCACTTCAGTAAATGAGGTCATCTGCCATGGTATACCTGATTCACGTCCCTTGGAGGTAAGATACTTTTTGATTGGCAAATAGAGAAGACAAACTGAGATATTAACCTTTGGTATGCGGCAAGGGGTCGCACATCTGTATCCGTCGTTTGCGGCAAAGATGGCGCGTTTTTGAACGGCAATGTATAGTACTCGCATTTTATTGAATATTTTAAATAAAATGTTTGGTAGTAATCATAATATTGGTATAATTTGGTAGTTAGATAACCAATACATCTATTTACGTTCAATTTTATTATCAATTCATTCCTAAATTTAATTTATTTACGGGAAAATGTTACCCAAGGCGATTCCTGTACCAGTCATGGAAAAAATCAATATTATTCAAAATTCTGAGACATAATCTGTATTTATCTTTTACTCACTATAAATTTAATATTCAGGTTCTATTTATCCATCAAAATCAATCAAATTCTAGTAATACATCACTCTGATAAACTATTCCGAAAATCACATATCACTTCAAACAAATCAGCTGTGTAACTTCATTTCAACCAACTTTCATTTCACTTTTCAACAACTATGGAAGTAATATTTTGTTTGAACAAGTGTGTTTTTAGTTGAACATATATTTATTTCGACTTGAAAACTGATATTTTTACATAATTAGTAAAATTATCCCTAAATTTCAGCCAAAAACCAAAACAACAAGTAGTTTGCTAGGCTAGTTTTCTATTACAAAATTCAAGATGCTAAACGATCTTTACTCTATGGAAAGAACTGTGTGATGAAATATAAAAAACAGGCTTTCGATTGGAGGACAGACGGTGGTACCACCCTATAGTAAATAATTTAGTAAAATGTAAAAGAAAACAAAGATAAAATTTCACACATCGTTCACTAAGGCATGTATGTGTGTGTGTGAACGGTCAAGTGTCATCTGCGGAAGCACTTATCAATGCTCTCTTAATGTCACTTCAACTGCGTAAGCACTGATCAGGATCTCTATACAGGACGTTTTATTTTCTGTTCTTACTATTTCTAGTTCTACATAATTTTAGATTTAGTACATCCTACTAATATTATAATCACGCTTTCATCGGTTGGCCTCTTCAATCGGACCTCTCAGTGCAATTGTTTCTACAATTTTAAAGAAAAAAATACGTCATAATAAATTTAATATTCCATGTCCAAATAGTTTGCGTAGCAATTCTTCCGTAATATCACAATTATAACAAGTAGCAGAAAAAGGTTAGTCAGTAAAGGCGTCGATGTCACCAGCGGTCAAACACAAACTAAGTTAAAATTACTATGCAGAACTGATAAGTGCTTCTGCAGACTACCAATGAAAATAAAACAACAACATCCTGTAAATGTTCTGAACACCTACGTGGAAAGACGCCATGTTGGCTTGTGTATGTGTGTGTGCGATTAGGCTCGTTGTTCAAAATATTACGTTTTTTTGTAATAATTTACTACTTTTCACTTATAACTACTGTAATTCTATATTCTCAGATAAATTGTTGTTATAATGAACACCTGCTGACATTATGAAATAGGTAAAAAACCACCAAAATAGCATATTCAAAAAAACCGTTACGTACGACAAAACTTTTAGTGATAGATAATTCAAATCTGGTGAGGTAGTAATAGTCATAGTATACATAAAACAGCTTGGTATTGCGTACAGAATAATAAAATGTATAATAACTTAAGGTTTTACTGGTTATTTCACTTCACTTCTTCTTTTATGGCTACTGTGACTTTGATTGCCACAATTCTGCCAGTGTCCGTGTAATGCTAGTTTCGTAAACTTTGCTTGAGGGTAGTGAATAATAATATGGCCGGTTTATTTAGAGCGAGTATTAAAAATTTTTCAACATCGTGATGATTCTAAAACAAAAGAGACAACACAACATATATAACGACACAGTTAGTTACTAAACTACAACTAATATTAGGTTAAGTATGTTAGTATTATGATAATTATAATTTAATATTATTTACAGTTATAAACTTACATAAAATAAAATTCATATAGGGGGAAAAGATTTGAGACAGAATACATTTAAAAGAAGTGGGACGAGGAATATCAGGGGGTAGGATGTCATAGAGAGACCGTCGTAATTTTGTGCAGTTAAAGAATATGTGGTCCACGTTTCCTTCGTCAAGACCGCATTCGCACAATGAATGATTCCTAATCCTAATTTTGGCCAAAAATACAGGCGTACATGCATGACCTAGCCTTAGTCGACAAATTGTAGACGTCGTTACTTTGTTAGCTTTTCGAAATTTATAAAACCAAGGCGCTGGAGGGATATCAGGTTGGATGTCAGCGTAGTGTTTACCTCTTGTTGTTTTGGAGATATTCCAAGCAGACGTCCAAGATTTTGATAATTCAAGCTTAGGAAGAAGGCACAAGTCATGGGAAAAAGGGTTGGTGTGCTCCAAGGAGCCTGTCTCAGTAGCTGTTTTAGCCAAGGAATCAGCAATTTCGTTCCCAGCGATTCCAGTATGACCTGGGATCCATGCAATGACAACTTCAATTCCTAGGGAGTGACACTCATAAAGCAGTTCTTTTATTTTAAGGATACATGGGAAACGGGATGCAGAGCGAAAGGGATTAGATAGGATAGACTGAAGACAACTTTTTGAGTCAGAAAGGATAAGAGATTTGTTTAAATTATGGGATTTCACAAACATAAGAGCTTCTAGAAGAGCAATAGCTTCACCGGTGAAAACAGAAGAAATAGAGGAACATTTAAAGGTAAGACATATTGAGGTAAAGGGGATCCAAACAGCTGCACCGACATGGCTAGCTGGTGATATTTTGGATGCATCAGTGAAGATGATATGCCAACCAACGTATTTAGTATTGATTTGCTCCAAGAATAAACCATTAGAATTTACTGAGTCTTTGTCTATCTCAAAGTAAGGTAAAACCTTAGGATGAAAGACCAGGGCTTCATATGCAGTTAAATATAGTGGGTGGGATGGGAATTGAATGACAGGGTTTGGAAGTTGGGAGTATTTAACAAAACTATGGAGAAGGGATGGGAATTTTTCACAGTGATTGGGATCAAAAAGGTTGCGCAGTCGGAGAAGTTTAGGAAGAAGAGGGTGATTAGAGTTTTGGATAATCTTATAAAAAAATCTATTAGACAAAAACTGTCTACGCATACTCAGGGGGGGATCATTGCACTCGACTTGCATAGCGTTGATCGGTGAGGACTTCATAGCTCCAAGAATTATGCGTAAACATCGTGATTGTATTTTGTCTAGTTTATTGAGAGCAGTCTTATTACAAAGGTTGAGAAGGAAGGATCCGTAGTCAAGGTGGCTCCTAATTATGGCATTGTATAAGAGTTTTTGGGAATAAGGATGGGATCCCCACCAAACCCCAGATAGGGAGCGAAGAATGTTTATATTTTTTTCACATTTTCGTGCAGTTATATCAATATGGGGTACGCCAGTCATTTTGGAATCAAGGGTTAAGCCTAAAAATTTTACACTATTACACTGGGGAATACTTTCGTTATTAATTTTCAAGTTTATATAGGGGATGATTCTTTTTTTGCAGAAAACTATTACTGTACTTTTAGAGGCTGACAAGGATAAGCCGTGGTCGAATAGCCATTTTTCAAGATAAGATAGGGCTGAGTTAAGGCGGCTACCTGCCTCTTCTATTGACATCGAAGAAACATAGAGGGTTAGGTCGTCGGCGTATTGTAGAATTTGGCAGAATGAGTTTACTGATTGCTCAAGGTCGTAGGTGTATAGACTGTATAGCAAGGGACTCAAGACAGAGCCCTGAGGGAGACCTCTCCATACAGTCTTAGGGGAGAGAAGACCTTGTTGTGATTTGATCACAACTGATCTCTCCATCAGCATGTTGCATATGATTCGAACCAACTTCTCAGGAATTCTCAGCTGAATAAGCTTATCCCTGAGAACCGGAAGTAGGACGTTGTCATAAGCTGCAGCAATGTCGAGAAATACTCCTACCAAGAATTTTCTTTCCTTAAACGCGATTTGGATGTCTGATATTAGGAGACTTAGGCTATCCATTGTGCTCATACCCTTCCTAAATCCAAATTGAGAATTGGCAAGGATGTTTTTATTCTCCACAAGCCATTCCAGTCTGTGTTTAATCAAATGTTCCATTATCTTGGCCATGACTGATGATAATGCTATTGGTCTTCGGCTAGAAGGGTCTGAAGGGTCCTTGCCAGGTTTTAAGATGGGAATGATTATTTGAGTTTTCCACTCTACAGGAACAACACCACTTTCGAAAAAGGAGTTTACAATTTTCAAATATATTTTTTTAGCATTATCAGGCGATTTAGTGAGAAAGGAATAAGGGATTCCATCTACACCAGGGGCTGAGTCTGTCAGTCCGTCAAGTGCAATATTTAATTCTTCGATTGAAAATGGCCGATCAAAAGGACTACTAGATGGGAGAATAGCTGGGACAGAGGGCAAAGAGTTTAAACAGGGAGCTGAGGGAGGGGCAAGTTTGTCAGAAAAGGCCTCTAGCCAAGATGAAGGGTCATTTGATGTAATGTTTTCTATGCTGCATGCACCTCTAAAGCGTCTGATCTGCTTCCAGACTAATGAGGATGGGGTAGAAGGTGATAAGCTTTCACAGAAATTATTCCAGCTGTTTTTTTTCTTTTTGGAAACTAAGCGTTTAAACCTAGCAGCACTCCTCTGATAACTAATAAAATTCTCCTCTGTCATATCTAAGTTATACATTTGTTCAGCTTCTTTCCGATCAGTAATGGCTGCAGTGCAATCAGAATCCCACCAGGGGGGCGAGATTCTGTGATCTCTGGTTGGCTTTTTGATAGGGATGTGAAGGTCCGCACATGACTTTAAGGTATTTAAAAAGGACTGATAAGAACAAAGAGGACTAATAATAGGGGGGAATGCATTCAGTTTTTCTTCAAGAGAAGAAGAGTAAGAGGACCAGTCAGCACCAGTTAATCTGTACTTTAGCAAGGGACAGGGGTTACGAAGAGGGGTGACGTAATTAGTCAAGTGCAAGTCCATAACAATAGGGAAGTGATCGCTACCATAAGAGAGAGGAAGAACTTGCCATGTCATGGAGCAGGAGAGGAAGGGCGTGCAAAGCGAGAGATCAACAGCACTCTTAGGGTTCTGAGATGGTCTGACCCTACGAGTGGGTGATCCATCGTTAAGTATACAAAGGTTTGATTCGTCGAAAATTTCTAGGAGTGATAGGCCAAACAGGTCCGAGAAATTATGGCCCCATACGGTGTTATGGCCATTAAAGTCACCCATGACAACAATAGGAGGAGGGATAGAAGAAAAAAGGAGTTGAAGGTCAGCAATCAATGAGGAATTGGGATGAGGAATGTACAGAGAAATAAAAGAAATGTTCATGAATCTGATACCAACCACGTTGATATCAGGGGGAAGGGAGGGGAGGGGGAGTTGGGAGAAAGGAAGTGTGCGCCCTATGAGTATGGCGCACCCTGCATACCCGTCAGCCCTGTCGTCCCGAAGGCAGGAGAAACCCGGAATCCGAAATCGGGTTCCGGGCCTCAGCCATGTCTCCGAGACGGCAATGACTGACGGGCGAAATTTTGAAATTAAGTGAAAGAGTTCATGTCTTTTTGCGCGGACGCTCTGGCTGTTCCACTGGAGCAGGACCACTGGATCCATTATGGCCAGAAAGGGAGACTAGTTGAGTAAGTTTGGAGGCAACGTTGGACGGTAGGGGAAGAGGATTCATCATAATGATGTTAATAATTAGTGATAAGAGTGTTTCTAGCATATTTTCATTTTGGGGGGTTGTTTCTAGGGGGTTGCCTAGAGCACAACCATTGGGCATGGTAGGGACTGGGTCCACTATGATTTGGCGGTGGGCAGCCTTATCGTAAGACTTCCCAAGAGGGGCTCTAGGACGAGGAGGGGTAAAAGTAGTTTTGATATAAGACCGAGTAGGATGGGATTGGGATGGGCCTGTTGGATGATGGCTTTGAGAGCCTTGAGAGGGGGGAGGGCGGGAAAACATTAACTTAGCTACCTCAGAGTATGAACGTGATACCTGAGGGAACTGAGAGGCAGCTTCCTCATACGAGATGCTGTTTTGAGCCATCACAGATTTTATTGACTTTTGTCGCTCAAGCTCTGGACATGCTTTGCTGGTAGCGAAATGACATCCTGAGCAGTGTAGGCCTTAGTTTCAGGCACTTCACAGCTATCGCCGGTGTGCTCCTTACCACAGCGGAAACATCTAGGTTTAGATCTGCATTGTGCTTTAGTGTGTCCGTATCGGCAACAAGAATGGCACTGTATGGTGGGATATTGATACAATTCAACTGGGAGGGAGGTGTAGTAAAGGAAAACTTTAGACGGTAGGGATTGACCTTGGAAGGTTAATACAACGGTCTGGGTGGGGACCCACGTTATATTTCCTTCTTCAACCTGTTTCCTGCTGAATCGACGAGCTTTTAGAACAATACCACAACCAGAAGGGAGGACTAGCGCAGCCGCGAGTTCCTCCATCGACATATCTGTTGGGACTTGCCTGACCAAACCCATTCGAGTGACGTTGAAAGTTGGGATTGTAGCCGTGTATTTGCACATTGACAATATGGGGGATGCTATGAATTTGTTAGCATCTTCAAACTTCGTAAACTCTACTGATATTTTGTTGCGTCCAACTTTTTTAACTCCATCCGCGACTATATTAGCAAACTTGTGATTGGATAAGAACTGTCCAAATTTAATGGGCCTTAGAATTGTTCCAGCGGAAGGATCTGACTCAATACGTGAAACGTGGACCACATAAGGTCCTTTATCCAGGCTGGTGTAGGCTTGAATTGAACCAACAACTATTGAAGGGTGTGTGTACACCATTTGGATCGAGTCAACTTCAGATTCACCAGATTTGTTTGTCTTCTTACCCGGTGTCGTTGGGGAGTACTCGGACTCCAGTCTTCGCTTTGATCCCGGAATTGCCGGATCAGGAGGGTCAGGAGGTGCCGGGGGATCCGGGGGGATCGGAGGGACCGGCATTTCTACATCCATGCTTGAGGAATAACCTCAAACACGGATGCAGTCACGCTAACACAAAATATTAACTATATAAATCTTACCAACACCACTTTAGGACAACACAACACTTAGAATTATCACTACAGTAATTTTAATTTAGAAAAAGGCCAGAAACTCTAAAGAATAAAAGAAATTTCTCCGCTCAGTTTAGTCTCTAAACACTTCCGAACGCAGAGCTACTGGTTATTTCACAAAAAAACGCAAAATTTACGGAGCACTGTGAGTCCACCGGCGCCGAAATTCAAAGTGGTCGTCATTCAGTTTCTAAAGGTTTTATTTACGAGTGAATGTCTCTATCTCTTCGTTCGATTTGTTCGGTATAGGAAAATAAAGAAATTAAGACCTTATTTTCAGTAGTTTATTGTCAAAATCGAGTATAAGTGGTGTAGGTGCAATGAGCACTTATCAGTTCTTGCGCAGACAACCTAGGGCGCACTGATCAGAGCTTGCGCATATCAAAGGTTAATAACCATTGAACCATTCCACCTGTGTGGAATGTCCAGGGATATTTATTTATTTATTGATATGTGGGTGATGAGAACTACAAAGTGAACTCAACATAAGGGAAGAAAGGCCTTTGCCCTGCAGTGGGACGACCATTTCTGATTAATTTACTATTGACTTAAAATAATAAGTTGGGGCATCAATATTAAAGCAACAAAATTAATAACTTAGTGAAGATAGTTGAAATAAAAGGGTTTGGATTATGCCCTGTAAATTAAGATCTTTGTTGTTTTATGTACCTTTTGTTGATCTTTGTTAAATCGCTTGGAAGTAAAA
The DNA here is from genome assembly GCA_963582015.1 of Xanthorhoe designata. Classification (NCBI taxonomy): domain Eukaryota; kingdom Metazoa; phylum Arthropoda; class Insecta; order Lepidoptera; family Geometridae; genus Xanthorhoe; species Xanthorhoe designata. The sequence goes on from OY757038.1 coordinate 2,324,305, forward strand.
TAACATCATTATGTGCAGTCACTTCAGGTGACCTAAAAACCCTATTAAGAGCTGTGACCAGCTTGCATAGGAAATCAGTTAATGTTGTGTTTCAGGATGGTGATATTTGTGATGTGGATGTGACAGTCTACCACCGCGGTTTCCATGGAGATCTCAATGAGACCTTCTTTGTTGGAAATGTTCCAGAGAGCAGTCGGAAGCTAGTGCAGGTAGCTGTAATTTTTAAAACTATACAATGACTAGCTGAGCCCCGCGGTTCTGTTCCCGTGGGATTACCGGGATCAATAGTGGCCTATGTGTTATTCCCAGTCATAATCTATGTATATATTCCAAGTTTAAGCCAAATTCGTTCAGTAGTTTTCTCGTAAAAGTAAGTAAGTTCGTATGAGCAAGTAGCCAACTCTGGTGACTGGTGACGGAGTTTTTAGGCCGCCTAAAGGCCTCCGTCATGGCTTAACGACTTTAAAAGCCGGGACCGACAATTTAACGTGCCCTCCGAAGCACGGAAGCGCTCAGATGAAAATGCCACTTGCGGTCACCCATCCAAGTAGTGAGTGACCGCTCAGAACGTTGCTTAACTTCGACGATCTATCAAGAACGTCTTAGCTAGCTTCGCCACGAGCGCTTCGTGAAAGAGTAACAAACATCCATCCATCCATCCATACTTACAAACTTTCGCGTTTATAATATTAGTAGGAGTAGGATATCTTTTTATCATGTACATGTAAATTTTTTAATAGAGACATTCTAAATGATCAAACTCGACTTCTTTAAGTGTTATAACTGGGCTATAATACATTGCCCGTGCCCAGCTGTGTGACTGCATACTCTTACAACAAACTGATAAAGTAAATGATTGCACATTCCCTGCCCAGCCAAAGACTGCCTGCATGCGAGATCCATATTATACATGCAATCTGAATTTGTTTAACTTTATTGTGAATAAAGTAAGTTCGTATAAGCAAGTGGCCAACTCTGGTGACGGAGTTTTTAGGCCGCCTAAAGGCCTCCGTCATGGCTTAACGACTTTAAAAGCCGGGACCGACAATTTAACGTGCTCTCCGAAGCACGAAAGCGCTCAGCTAATATTGCCACTTGCCACTTGCCCATCCAAGTAGTGACTGCTCAGAATGTTGCTTAACTTCAACAATCTATCAAGAACGTCTTAGCAAACTTTATTGTGAATACAAAAGCATTACAAAAAACTGTAATTTTATGACTAAATCTTCATTGTTTAATCAAATTACTTGCAGGTCACTTTTGAGTGCTTGATGAAAGCCATTGAGATCGTGAAGCCAGGTGAGAAGTACAGAGAGATTGGGAATGTGATTCAGAAGCACGCCCAAGCTAACGGACTGAGTGTGGTGCGCTCGTACTGTGGACATGGGATACACAGGCTGTTCCATACTGCGCCTAATGTACCGCATTATGCAAGTGAGTATCCATTGGCTAGCTAGACTGACCTGACAGATGTCATTCTGTGAAAACCATTTTGAATGAAGAGAAAAACAGTATTACAAAACGTAAATCTGCTTGAATTTAATAAATTGATCTCTTCATGAAAACCAAAGACGATTAATATCTAGAAGACAGACAAAGGCCATACACAAAATCGTAACCCGATCCCGCAGTACCAGATAGCCTGAAAACTTTAAAACATCAATTTTATCCAAGAAATTTCAATACTTAGTAGTAGGTTAGGTAGCAACAATATTCAATATTTAAACATTTTTAACTAGAAAGTAATTGAAATTTCTTGGATAAAATTGATGTTTTAGAGTTTTCAGGCTATTTTTTAGGGTTACGATTTTGTGTATGGCCTTTGTCTGTCTTCTAGATATTAATCGTCTTTGATGAAAACCATCCTCAAACTTCAACAAACATTTATTAATGCTGGGTTCCTATATCCAACTAATGGATGTCCGTAGGTCGGTCGTCATAGAAACGTTGTTATCTGTCAAAAAGTCTCATATTTTTTGTGTTGAATAAACAATGTTGCTATGACGACCTACTTAGTACGGACATCCGTTAGTTGGATATAGGAACCCGGCATAAGTGTTGTATGATAAATTTATCATACAACATATACATTTCCAGAGAACAAAGCAGTGGGTGTGATGAAGCCTGGTCACTGCTTCACCATCGAGCCGATGATCAACGAGGGAGGCTGGAGAGACGAACAGTGGCCCGACCACTGGACCGCTGTCACTGCGGACGGATCGCGCTCTGCTCAGGTATTGGGACTTGCCACTGACTACCCCACTCACAGATATACAATATTAATTGTAACTGTTAAGTTTTCCTTCCTGCAGTACTACCTGTAGGCATCGTACTTAAAAATTAGGCGCCATTTTACTTACCCCTTTATAGGGTTGCAATGGGGTGGTACAATACGCAAACAAAGCAATTGTCTACTAGTAAGTATTACTCAAAGAGCTATGGAGCGGATTATGCTTGGAATATCTCTACGAGACAAAGTCCGCAACACCATTATCCGAGAGCGCACCAAAGTGGTAGACGTAGGATACCGCTTTGCTAAACTAAAGTGGGCTTGGGCCGGACATGTGTGCAGACGCGGAGACGGTAGATGGAGCAAATCCGTTCTAGAGTGGAGACCGCGGCTCGGTAAGAGGAGCGCTGGCAGACCATCCACCCGATGGTCTGATGATATTAGAGCCCATGCTGGGACAGACTGGACCAGAAAGACCAGTGATAGAGCAGTGTGGAGAAAAATTGGAGAGGCATACGCCCTGCAGTGGGCAATTATATGCTGAAGAAGAAGTATTACAATAAAAATTTTCTATTTTTCAGTTTGAACAGACCCTGCTAGTGACAGAGACAGGCTGTGAGATACTGACCGCGCGCGCGGGCGGCCGCCCTTGGTTCCTGGACCAGCTCGACAAACTAAACGCAAACGAATCCTAGTGCATACTCTGAGGTGACCGTATATAGAAAGATCTATGCACCAAGTTAAATGTCGAAAACTATTGATAATAGTGGCAATTCCGAGTGTCGCAAAAGCTATACTAACTAAAATTAATGCCATCCTTTTTATTCCCATCGCTATGAAAGGGGCGGCAACATTTTTGGTTAGTTAAGTTTGGCTTTTGCGATACTCCGAATGGCCTAATGTTTGCATCAAGAGGCTTTCAGAATTGTGTTTTATGCACCACTATCGCCTGCATCCTGATTTTTCGGGTTATTTAGTATATTTTCATCAAGTTTTTTATAAGCTATAAAGATCAATCAAATTATAAGTTAGTATTTTCCGTTTATTTTGGAATGTTAAAGAAAAACGTTCCAAAATGATTTAAATAAAAATGTTTATCTCATGCTGCTACTTTTTTCTGAAGAAACTTCCGAATTGGAAACATGAAAATGTGCATCAGATGTTGCCATTTTTTTCTAATAAACAATTAAACATTATTTGATCTGTAAGTATGTAAAGATTACTTCTCAATAAAGACTCAAATTGTAACTTATTTATTTTTGGTGTTCATTTTCTTGGTGCATAGATGTAGTTTTATTTGTAGAACTGTATGTAGTTACTTTTAGTAATTGTATTACAACTTGGTACTGAAGATAGATTTGTGTTTCAGATGATTTTCTAAATTAAATTATTTTTTCTTGTAAAATTCGGCCTCAATGTATCTAAACTATTAAATCGAAGAATAACTATGCAATATACACTTGCTGTCACCTCAGTTAGATTTGTTATAGGATTTACCCTTATTCATAATTCCGATACATCATCCCCAAATTATAACCACTAAAGGGTTATTTCTGATGATACATCATAATTATGAATAAGTTAGTATGTAATAAAATATATTGTAATATTCTTATATTGCTTAACTAAATTGTTTGAGTTTCTCTAATGAGTGAAGTATTTGTATCTTGTCCAAATATTTACTGGAATACTATAAAGCTAGGTTAAACGGTTTGGTTTCGTTGTGAACATTTTATAGTAAAATAAATAGCTGGATAAATGAATTATTACATGTGAAATAGTTACAAACTGCAGTTCAATTTTTAAGCAGGAAGTTAATGGGTTATGATGATTTTCAAATTATACTCAAATGATGCTGTTAAGGTAGATAGTGTTTTTTTGAACAAATTAAATAAAATATTTCAGACAAAAAATTACTTATAATGTTAGTAGGTATTTGATTGATTTAATTTATTATTAGATATCAAATGTTTACTAGCATTTTTCGGTTTGATAGCCATATCTCCTAACAAAATGCTCTCTTTACAAATTCTCTTATACATGGTGGCGCAAAATTTTGAGAGGGGTACCTTTTCTTTTCTGGTTAAAAGTTTTGATGTCAGACAATCGTTGTTTTATTTAGATTAAAAAAATAATTGCATTTTTAGATTTTGTAAAAAGAATTGTTAGCCCGAAAAGTGACTTATCAAAGATCTTAATCGACTCTATTTCCTACCAGGAAAACTTTCCCTAAGTAATACGTCAAATCAAATCGTAAGAACATTACTATAGATTTTCTATGAAAAAACGAATTTGAAAAATTCGATGTGCCCCATCCTGTGTAATTAAAATTAGAAGCATAAACCTACTAGTTAATCAATGATGTTCTAACATTTAGACTCTCAATTAAAACGCTACTTAAGTGAATACCTACTGTTTCACCCAAAACATAATTTCTACTGTGAATATCACAATAATGAAAATTTATAATAAGTTTTTGTAAATTGTTATTGAGTGTTTGAAGAACGAATAAATGAATTATACAGATAATTGTATATATTTCATTGTTTTTTTTTTATTTATCTAAGTTTGGGTAAATAACAATACTAAATGCACTAACACAATCTTAGATTATAGTTACGTTATAAATTAAATATAATTTAAGCTATTTACAATATTATTATAGGTTTAAATAGTAGATAATAAGTTACTTTTAATAAAATAATTACAAAAGGCGGAAACAAATTTCATCAACATTTTTAAAATGAAATAATGTAGGATATTTGATAGCTCTATTAGAAACTCAAAACAGTAAAAAAGTACTAACGAAATCTAAATACTATAACTAAAACAGTCTTACATTAAAATCGTTCTCCTGTAACCTACATTTGAGCATTTTTACTCTGAATAGTCATGTCCCCATTAGATTATTAGCTTTTAATGCACAATAATGACACAAACAATAATGAGCGCAAAATCCACAGTAAAGTAACCAATTTTTGCTTTGATAGGGCTGTAGGTCACTGACCGCCAGTTTTTGTTCTGCAAGGTGCTGTAGGTCACTGTGACCGCTGCAGCTTCACAGGACTTTAATTATTGTGAAGTTTTTGTAGGATCGAGTTTAAGTACGCCCAGAATACAAATATTGACAATCTTATTCGTCAAACGATAAGTAAATGACTACATAAAAATGCTCAAGACGAAAATCTATTTCACTCGTCATAGTCTTCAAAAAGTGGTATGTAATCGTCGCTTCTCGATCTTAGCTTCAGTCCGAATTGTGTGACCTGGTTACCATCATATCCTTGAGATTTTTCTGTTGCGATGGCCCTCAACGTTGCAGATTTCCAGTTGTCAACGGTGTTCTTTTGTGTGACCGCTTGTCGGACTTGCTTTAATGTCTGTTTTGTCACTTCTTTCTGCAATAAGAAAACTCATACTAGATACCATCTATCTTCAATATCATTTGAAACATTCTGCAGGGCTAAAAGGTTTTAGCTGAATTCATGAAAATGTATGATGATTCAGATTAAACGACCTGAACCATTTTATATTAGGCATGTCGTAAAATAAATGTGAGAACTTGAAACTAGTGCTCCTTAACCCGGCTTTTTGATTAAATAAATAAATATTAGGTCACTTCACTAGTTACTAGTTCATTAGTAGTTCACTAGTTACTAGGATGCTACTGTAGCATCCAATCCAACTAGATTAGAATCTTATCTTATATTTATTATATTATTATTTAACCCGGATTATTTTATACTGGAGGGAGCTATTTACAAATTAACTGATTTTTCTAGTTAGTGCTAATGCTATTATTAGGCCTTTACAGCCGTACAAAAATTGCCGTAGCGGACGGTATTTCACGTCCACATGGCGGGGTATTGGTAAAGTTTTCAACTAGCAATAATCGCACCTCGGATTAACCTCATTGGTTACGATATTGCCTCTGCGCAAAGTTGATCTAGGAAGATTCTTGGAGTGACGCCACACATCTGACAAAACGTAACGATAGCGCGTTCTAACTTTTCCAGTGGCGCCATCTAGCTTTGATTTTGGAAACTTATGCTTGTCCGACTTTGTGCCTTACAAAGTGTTGTTATGCATCCTTGTTATTAATAAATACATTGCCATTGTCACGTATTTTGAGGGGTGAGTCATTCAATTCACGGTGACCTTGGTCAATGAGTAATTCTATCATGTCTTGCATCGTAGTGATGACGGACGAGACAATTTATTTACTAGGGGAAAGTTGTGCAAAAATAGCGCTTTGGAGGTACAATATAACTAAAATAACACAATACTCAATCATCCACCATTACAATAATAACGCTTACTAGGCACTTACCATAAAAAACATAATATGATTTTTAATTATACCTGTGCTGGTCCATTGATGTAACTCGCGTATATCCTCAGAACTGGTTCTCCTGTCTCTTCATCAAACGTCAATTTACTCTTCGGAGGAATCTTAGCCTTGACCACCGTTACTTTGGGCACAGAACTTGGTGCAGGGCTGGGCGTATCTTTCTTCTCCGTCACAGCAAATAATCTAAGCGGCGGCCTTTTCAGCAAATTGGCCTTTTCTTTGTTAAAATCCTGATCTTCGGTGATACTAGCTTCTACAATTTGTCCAGCGTAAACTGCTCCTTCTTTATTAGTTTTAGCTTCTTTATCTTCTGTTCTTAGAAGCGTGTATGCTAGTTTGACGGAATCAGGTGACTTTGAAAATGGGACACCGATCATTGGCTTGACTGTTTTGTTACTGTCGTCGTCTTCTGTTTTGTTATTGTCGTTATGGGAGTAGTATGGACTCGGACTCGGTGTTGTGGCGTCCATCTGATTTACGGTGGTTTCATTTGGTTTCTCAACTTGTTCTGCAGCTGACGCTGCTCTGACGTCATTGATGGCTGAGTAAAATCCGTTAGCTATCATATTACCTACACTCTGACCGATTTGAGCGTAGTATATCGGAGTTGTGTCATGCTTCTCCGTACTTTCTTTTTCCTGTTCTCTTTTTTCTTTTCCCGGTTCGGTGCTCTCTATGACGTATTTGATAGTTGTCGTTACTGGTCTAGATTCGGCTGCGATCAGTTCTAAAGTTATATTGTGTGGTTGTATACTCTGTGCTGTAGTGGTTAGGTCTGGTTTTTCAGTGGCATTGCTAATCAATTTCTGTGGTATTAGAGCCAGAACTGAGCTTTCCGGTGTTTCTCTCTGGACGACGTTCTTTGTTTCGCTTTGGACAAACGGTTCGTGTTTCAATTCCTCGTTCTCTAGAAGCAGTAGTTGTTGAGATTGTTGATTGTTTTGGTGTGTGTTTTGATTTGGCACTTCCGTCATGTAAGGAATGAATTCAACTGACGGGAATCGCTGTAAAAGCTGAGACTGGAGCTTTTGTAAAAACATTGGGTCTGATTGATACAGCGCGTTAGGAGCTATCATGATCCCGTCAGCCCCTGAACTGAGGAGCTCCTGTTGAGTTGGTACGTTGAAAGTCGGTTGATTGTTCAATCCAGTGAAACCTTGAGGAGTCTGTATTCCGCTGAATTGTGGAGTTTGTATGGCGTTGAAGCCTTGTGGGCTCTGGATGCCGTTGAAACCGTGCGGGTTCTGAATGTTGTTGAACATGTTTTGATTTTGTAATCCATTGAAAATGTGAGGACTTTGTACTCCATTAAAACCCTTAAACAAATCATATGATATAAGTTAGACCTGATAAAAAACCCCCCAGAAAAGATTAAATAATGTTTGTTTTTCTTACTTGTATAGTGTAGTGTTGAGTCTGTGGTATAATTTGATTGTGCGGTATTCCTATCGACGAAAGTCCGTATTCTGACGCAACTTGCTGAAACGTGGATCCTTGTCTGATCAATGGTTGTGCTTCAGGAGCTGACTGCATGGACTGAAATCATAAAATTGATTAATCTTCTCTTCACAATAAAAAGCATTGCTAAACAGTTTTACTTACGGGTTTTGAAAAACCTACAGGCGCTTCTATCTTAGCCACTTGGAATACGTTATCTGGGTATTTCTCTGTAACTTCGTATGTTGGTTTTGACGACTGAAAGAAGAAGTAACAAACATTATCTCAACCAAAACTTATTTCTGAATGATTTAAATGCTTTCTAAAGTTCTGTTTTGGCTTACGAATTCCGTCGTTGGGTTGTTGGAAAGCTGTTGGTGCTCGGAAGCCTCGATGACGACTATGGGTTTCTCTGAGAGACTGAGGTTCGGCGCTGGGATTGTATGGATGGCACCTGTCGGTCATAAAACTCTGAGATCTCTTGCGTTCGTCCACAGCTTACTTGCAATGTCACAGATAAGTTTTTAGTTTAAGTTTTCGCTTTTCTATCGCTTTTTTGGGTGAAATTTGTCTCTTATCATCGATTGAAAACAAGTAGCTTAGCTTATTTTATTTAGCCCATTCAAAATCAATTGGGGGCTCTATTTACTATTTCTTCTGTGACACTTCAATGCATACTGTGGACGAACTTATTACAGTTTTGGTGCAATAGTGCACGAAATGAAAAGAAAATGATAGTTAAACAACTCATACCTGCCTGATAGATATCTACATCCTAGAATAGCTATAAAAACGAATAGAGAGAAGAGATTCATTAGTTTCATTACAGACCAAGCATTTCTAAAACCATAAGCGTACCCTGGCATGCGGTTCTATGCTTTAGCTGCGAAGATGTGATTAAGTAGTATTATTACTTTATTGATTTCCTATTGGTTCGCTTTACGAGGATTTAGGCGTCTTTGAGGCATAGATATAAGCAACTTTGGGACAACAATTTTTTTCTAATAAATCTGTAGAATCAAATTTATCGTCTTTGCAATACTTTTTATGAATCAAACTATATACCTAAGCAACTAATAGTTATCAAAATATCAGGTCATAAAGTGAATCAGAGAATGCCAAGGAACCATTTTAGCACTCTTCATTTTGTGTGTTTTTTGTGCAAAAACAATGCTAACCTAGAAAATATTGACTACGCACTTAGTAAGCGACACAATTATTGTATTATTAAGCAATAGCCTGCCACGCCCCTTGACAAAATCAAAAACAATGCTAACTTGGAAAATATTGGGGGCAATTCTGAGTGTCGCAAAAGCTAAACTAAGCTAACTAAAAATATTGCCATCCTTTTTATTTCCATCGCTATGAAAGGGATGGCAATATTTTTAGTTAGCTTAGTTTAGCTTTTGCGACACTCAGAATTGCCACTATTGACTACCTACGCACTTAGTTTAGTACCTAAGCTACACAGTTATGTAGTAAAAAGCAATAGCCTACAACGCCCCCTGACAAAATCAGCATTTGCACGAAGTTGTCGGTGAACATTTAATAAGTAAGCAAAAGTCGTTTGTGTAAGTGCGTCGTGCTCTGACAAACTGTACCACCGTTGTTGTGCACCAGTAGCGGCGGCGCCGACGCTGCGCGTATGAACTCGTACTCCGGCGTGACGGGGGACAAGCCGCCGCGCGTCGTCTTCCATTGACCCGCGAACACGTTACGTGTACTGGGGCCGAAGTGCTTTACCGCGTATCTGGGGAGAGTCCTGACTTTAGGAGTGGTACTGATCTGCTCCCTGATTGTATCAAAGCAAAAATTACAGTAAATCGCGAAAACAACTTTCAAATATGACAGTTATTAAGTAAGTTACCTACTAGTTTACTTAATCAGCGTTAAATCTGACCGTTGATACAATCGAAATCATTTGCTTTGATACCTACATTTGTTCATCGCATGATTTTCCCTTAACCAACCTATGTATTTTTAAAAAGAACGCGCAGAATGACAAAGTAAAAAATAAGTAAAATCTACCTGTGCTGCGACGGGTTTCTATAAAGCACATAAGAGGGCGCGCGGTACGACGCTGCTGGAACAACCCTCTGGTGCATCCAGGGTCTCATGCTGACGCCGGGCCTGAAGGCTGACGTCCGCACCCGGTTCATATTCGACATCCGGCTGACGTACACCGCTTGGGTCACCGTGAACAGCGTCAGGAATACTGGGTACTGGAAAGAAATGACGCAAAATAAGTGTTATATCATGGCAGTGGTCATCGTTTTGTTTAGTTTAAATTATTAGAATAATTACCTACTAGAATTTCAGCTGCAGTTATTGAAATATCTTGCGTTAGCGTTAAAGCTTGATAGACAAATAAAATACTGTTTGGGCTTATAAAAGTAGAGTATTTTAATCTAATGTGATACGCTCGCAACCTGTCTTATGAATGTCAAATGGAATGCTAATTATTTTACATAATATGTGGGCATGTCGTGTGCTGTTTGATGTTACGTTAGAAGTGCCTTTGACCTTAAGAATTTCGATCTTGCCTTGCCTGAAGATGTCTACAATTTATAAAATATTCTACTGCAACTTTTACTGTGTGTCTTTTCTACTCATTGAATGAAGCAACCGGACTTTAAAGTTACGGAAGGGACCAGTTCAATTGTTCCATTTATTTATTAATAGTCTCGGAAATACACCCAGTCTTGTCAACATTCCGTTTAAGTAAGTCGGGGAAAGACGATGTTTAACCGGTCTTTTAGAAAATGATTCTTGGTAGCGTTGGTCTGGGTGATACTTTAATGCGTTGATTGAGTTTTTTGCTGCTGAATTACTACATGATCTTGGAAGAGTTGGGATGGAATAGAAAGGGTTTTATATGAACTGATGGATAAATTATAAAGATTGTTGGTTTGTTGGGACCTGACTATGGGACCTTACGAGAACCCACTTACCTACAACATTTACAGAACCAACTAAAACAAAATGAATAGGTGTAAATAATAGTGATGTGATGACTGATGACAATTTGTAACAACAAGTATTTCAGATAAAAAGTAAGTAAAAATATGTTCAATGATGCTGTTTGACACCATTTAAATTATTGCTTTATTTACTTACTAACGTTGAAAATTGTGTAGGTATAATTACAATTAAATACAGACAACCACCAGCTTCAAAGTAAGCTAACATTTATGTAACCTAAGTATAAAGATATTACCAAGCAGTTATGTACCTAGGTATACTCGTAATTATATTATTTAACCCCGCTTCCTTACAGAGATACGTATCTAACGGATTTCCGCAATTAAGTGAACACTTACTGTCGATACTGTTTTATTGGGGTAGGAAAGTACTTAGAACTCTACGACGGGTTCTATAGGTACACATTGCTTAACATTCATGATGAAATCAGAATATGTAGGTATAATAGAAATACAGACACAAATGGTGCTGGCGTTCGGGTTGTGATTTTATTTCGCCCGTAGCGCATCGACAGCGTCTGAAAACGTCTTCGTGCTGGCTATCTATCAACCTCGCTGCTGACCCACCGTACCACCGGCCATACCCCCAGTGGTAAGGTGGGTAATTATTTTTCCCTCCGATACCACCATAGTGCTGAGACACGGATTGGAAAAAATCCAGTGAAGCTAATACATAATGACTTCCAGTAATCTTTCTCTACGATACGTAATTTCACTATAATGTTCCCCTGACTTCTGTTATGCGCACTAATGATTCCGATCATGCAAGTCTTATTTTCAATGTAATGAGGGTATATCATAGACATGCATCTATTTCTGTAAAATAAGTGATTTGTCATTGAAAAGGTAGCTTTGACAAGAAATCATTTGTAGAAATAAAATAACTTTGCGTGTTGGGTGCATTCAACCCGCGGGTAGCCAGGTTACCTATTTCTCAAGTCCAGATAACCTTTTAAATGCTGGAAGTTCGGAAACATTTGCTCCAGATATTTATGTAATCAGACGCCCAAATGCAGGCATATGACCACAATAAAAAAGTAAACATTCCAGAAATGACAGGTTGCTAAAAGTGAGCACAATGTAAATAAATAAATAAATATCCCTAGACATTCCACACAGCGTCATCTAGTCCCAAGCTAAGCAATTTAATGCTTATGTTATGGTAACCAGATGACTGATAAACTACATAGATACATTTTTTTTTTGTAATACATACATATTATACATAGAAAACACCCAGACACGAAACAAATATTTGCAGATCATGCAAACATTTGTCCCGCAGCGGGGATCGAACCCGCAACCTCTGCGTCTCAGGCGGGCTTTCGCCCACTGCGCCACAGAGGTCGTCCTACACAAATGTACTACACATCTGCTGAATTTCCTATGGTTTTATAGTTATCACATAAAAAGTAAATAAAGTGACCTTTGCGTGGCATTCTGCTGAAATACCTGTCTGATAAAAACAATCAATCAGTTTTTTGATCTTGAAGGAATGCGGCAGCAAAGTTCATGTTCATGAAAAAGAAACATTTTGTATAAACTTTGTTGCGTGTCATGCCGCACAATATTGAATCACGCAAAGCTTACAGGTAATTGCATAATTGGCGTAGGTAATAATTTACAAATATATTTGATTAATCCCAAGCCTAATGGATTTAATTGGTTTTCAACTTTTTCAACTGAAAACTCTTAGGGATAAGTAAGACTAAGTAGTATTGGGTACCGATCTATGTAGAGGCAGGCTGAAGAAATGAAAGCCGAATACAAATGAATTGAAATTAAATGAAAATATGCGCTTTTAGCAGAAGGTGTGCCAACCAATCAATCAATCAATCATTTATTACCAAACATTATAATAAAAAATTATAATGGCTGGACACGTCTGTCGGATGTCGAACGAATTGTGGGCGAAGAGGACCACGGAGTGGACCCCACACAACGCGACACGACGACGTGGAAGACCCAGGATGAGATGGCGGGACGAGCTAGACTCATACCTTAGCACATGGCCTGTGGACGCGCTAAGTCGCGAAGAGTGGAAAAAGGGAAGGGAGGCCTTTGCCCTGCAGTGGGACGATTACGGCTGAATAATAATAAGGCCCGTGCATCTTAGTTACTACCGGTTTCAAAACCGAGAAAAACAAATGATACAACAAAATAATAATAATAATTAAAAAAAATTGTAGTGATAATTATATACCTACACTAGCAAGACTAAAAGAGGCGAGAGTAAGCATAATAGATCCGATAGGATCAAAGTGCGTCTCGCTCGATCGATTACATAACTTTGATATTAGGGGAAAGGATATTTGATAACTATGTTGAGCAACAAATACGTTTATCGAACTGTCAAGGAGAAAATCTAGGTATTTAACTATCCAAAATAATTAGAAGTCGTTGTGCAAGCCGCCCTAAGTTTAACAGGTTAGCTGTCCGATGAGGCACATGGTGCCTCATGGGTGATTGCACTGGTACGTCCATGAGGCATATGTGCCTCATGTTAGCTGTCATTATTTACTACGAGGACGTGTACAAAGAAGATCGAAACTTGCTTCGGGACAGCTAACCTGTTAATGATATGAGAAATATAAACTAAGCTTTTATGCCGACTGTACGTGTCTCATAGTAAACTAACCACATACTGCCCACTATGCTTATGTGCCGCGGCATAACATAGAATCTACTAATTATGTTCTTTAACGGATCTTCAGCAATTAGAGTGAAAAGATCCGTTCGTGTTCTGCTTTATTTGTGCCGTTTTATAGAAGTGAACGCTTATAAATAGAATTTGTAATTGTAAAAAATACAGGCTACTTGCTAAATGGTCGTAAGATTGTTCTTTTATAAAATCATCATTATCCACTTGTCATAAATTGTTCTTTGATAAAATCACCATAATAATAATAATAATAAATAATAAATATCCCTGGACATTCCATACAGCGTCATCTAGTCCCAAGCTAAGCAATTTAATGCTTGTGTTATGGTAACCAGATGACTGATATACTACATAGATACATTTTTTTTTTTGTAAATACATACATATTATACATAGAAAACACCCAGACCAGAGACAAATATTTGCAGATCATACAAACTTTTGTCCCGCAGCGGGAATCGAACCCGCAACCTCCGCGTCTCAGGCGGGCTTTCGCCCACTGCGCCACAGAGGTCGTCAAACCATGGTCACACATGAACATCAGTATTGTACGTACCTACTGAATTGGTGTCAATTTAGATGTCACCAAAACTAAACTAAACTAATTCAGCACTAAAAATGTTGCCGTCCCTGTCATAACGATGGAAATAAAAAGGATGGCATCAATTTTAGTGCTGTCAAATTAGTTTAGTTTAGTTTTTGCGACATCTGAATTGACACCATTGTCTACATATAATTGTGCAAAACTTAATTAAATTAGTTACTAGTGAAGAACCAAGTCAACTCCCATAAATATAAGAAAAATTGAAAAATATTGGTTGTCGCCATCTTTACACGTCTTCCCTCTTTATTATGCGGTCACCTGTGCATATTAACGTCCACTACAATAGGTATATCGAGACTTTCAAGCTACAACTAGTATAAACCTAGCTTTCTAAGCTAAGTTTTTCCATAGATATAGAGGTACAAAGATCAGATGACTATCTTTACTTACACGTCTTCCCTCTTTATGCGGGTCACCTGTGCATACTTATAACGTCCAGCCATCCACTACAATAGGTATATCAAGACTTTCAAGCGACAACTGATAATACTACCTAGCTTTCTAAGCTAAGTTTTTCCATAGATATACAAAGATCAGATGACTACTAGCTGTTGACTGACATTAGCGATGTGAAATCTAGACGGACCGGTCTGAACTCTCCTTACCAGACCAGATAAAGTGGATTATAAAGGGAAGCCCTAACAACATGTGACGTCACAATATTGAGCATTTAGTGAAGATCAATTTTCACAATCGGTCCACTATTGATGGAGTACCTAGTCGGTGAAAATAGGTAGGTACATATAAAAAATACGTAAGTAGGTATTGTTGCATATTGTTGCAAGCACCTATACCTAAGCAGCTTGCAACAATTGATGATTCGAACTGCGTAGGTACCTATACAAAATTGCTTTTAAGTTTTTCAGATCATTTTGACTACTCTAGACGCTCATATCAATTTGACGCTGACTGTACAGTGGAAATAGAACCTCCTTATTTTTTGAAGTCGGTAAAAGAATACTTAATGCGCAATGTGCATGCAAACATTTAGCTAATGGTGCACGAACATTCGAAAGTTCGATGACCCAGCGGCCTTGACTAAACCCACGGACTTATCATGTCCGCTAATTGCACTGCAATGTTAATAAATTTTCTCTCTTTACACGATTTCATTGATTCAAGTATTCGTAGGCGCTTGAAGGGTTGGTAAACCTGATTTTCTTAAGTAGAGATAGGTGTCGTGGTTTTGTTTTGATATGATTTGTACCGGGAAAGTTATGAAAGTTTATTACATCCTTAACTTTATGAAATGGTATGTATACTTACCTATAAAGAAGTTATTTTATGTTTGTAGTAGGTAAGTATTTAAATATGCATATTTTATAATAATAAACGTGCTATCTTTGAATTAAAATGTCTAGCTAGACTTACTTTATGTTGACTACAAAATAAGTGCCAGTTTATGTCATTTTCGGACCTTCCTGTTCAAGATAATATTCTTCTTTTAAATAAGTGAGTATTTTTTAATACTTAAGTGAGTATTTTTATGTAAGAACAAAGTTATTACCTCATTTTAAAATTATTAATTATATTGCTTTAAATGTTTTGTCTTAAATCAAGCCTAACTACTATCTACCTAACTACATATCAAAACATCTATCTAGAAAAGATGATGATTATATTCAAAATTAACCTACACTTACTAAGCTACCCTTAGTTATTTGTAGGTAGTGTTATTATTATTTTTTCTGTGGTAGGTAGTGCTTAAAATCTATTATTTTGGAGGCATTTATCATGTCTAGCAATTTATTTTATTTTATTGTCTTTAAACTACTTACATAGGTAATTATTCGTTCTATATTTTAGTGTTTTTCACCATCAATTCTAAATCTTAATTCTATAACAATACCTTCATTTTGAAATCAATCACCAACAGCACCAAATTATAATCACTTATTTTTTATTTCACACACAGTCACATCATCAGAACACGAACGAACAGTCTTAAGTTTTTTTGAAACAAATTTTAATTTTAAAAATATCTAGAGGTTTATTGTTTACAATATCGAAGACGTATAGCCGTATAGCCAGTGGTCAAGACAGTATGGAGTGCGATATAGGTCACCCGTCCACTTTTATAGTAGCCCCCACTTTAAGCCGGTGGACGGAGAAGCTAAGGAAAACGAATGATTATTAATTAGCACGGTGAGTGTATCTAGGAATAGGTAGTAAACTTGTGATTAAGGTAGGCTTGTGTTTAACTTACTTAGGATTTGTTTTGTTTGTTTTTTTTAAATCGTTTGAACTGTTTTAAATGACTTTTTAAATCGGAAACCTTAGAAATCTCTTGACTATTAGATTTAAGCGTGAAAACCCGTGTTTGTTGTTCAGTTTTTTCATAAATCACCTATCTCTGTGGTGTCAGAGGTGCTACGCTACTGCACAAATTATTTTTGAATTTGATTTATTTATCCTGAGGTAAAATAATAAAGAGTTTGGTGTTCATTATTTGAATTCATTAAAATCAACAACCGCCTACAAGATTATAGTAAACAAATGTATCTATGTAGTATATCAGTCATCTGGTTACCATAACACAAGCATTATGTTGCTTAGCTTGGGACTAGATGACGCTGTGTAAAGTGTCCAAGGATATTTATTATTTTTTTTATTCTTATCCTCTTATCTTATTGTCAGTCAAAAAATTTGATAACGATAAGGATAGCTTAAATATTTAAGGCGCTGGCCTGTATTGGACGTTGTATAGGTAGGTATACAATAAAACCAGAATTTGAATATTTCAATAAAACTTTGTTTTTTGTGTTCTAAGGCCAGCTTGGCTAAATCAGAACAGACATCATCAATATAATGAAGTGCATAGGACTAGATATTATAAAAATCTACTTAGTAGAAATAAAAAATCAAAAAAGAAACTGTGGTTACCAACTTCTTACTGAATTATTTTATGAATTTAATTACTATTTAACAACCAGTCGAGATTGTGGTTTCAGTAGGTATAATAATCGTTGCAATTCACGCCCCGCTGTGAAAATTGACTTCGTACCTAAAATCGAACATCAATAACATAAGCATCGTAAAGTTTAAAATACTTATATTGTCTAATAAATTGTCGGCCATTTGGTTGCGCTAATACTAATATCTTCAGCCAATTATTAGAAGTGAGAGTGGACTTTTTTATTAGAGTCGGTGACTCCTGCGCACGCGATCGTAAAAGTAATGTCAATGAGCGGCCGATGCAGGGACTAGCTTCATTCATCGGTTTCGCTAGAAACATCATCATCAGCTTTAGCCCATAAGGTACCATAAGGTACCTAGGCCTTTGTAAACGCCACGTAACCCGGTCCTGCGCTGTGCCAAGCCATAAATTTCCTACGACTTATCTTAAATCGTCAAACCACCGCACTGTGCCGGTATAGAAGTAAATTAGGTGCATTTTAACAATCTTGTGTGTGTCATTGAGTGATCATTTGACTTTTGTGAACCCGTTGTGTTGTTCCACTGCTGGGAAAAGGTTTCCCCAAAATCATTTAAGTATTCCCTGTCCCTGTCTTTGGCGATCTTATTTTTCTTGGTTGTTCTATTCATATCCCGCAGCAAAGCGTGCTTCTTAATTTTCTAAACCACTTCATAAGGTCTTCCTCCAGAAATAAACCATCAATTCGTCCATATGTTTGAGCGTGAAAGAGTAACAACACAACTTACATACATACATACACACACACAAACTTTCACCTTTTTAATATTAGTAGGATAGTAGGATTAGCAGGATGACCCCATCTTATATTTCTGTGTAGACCCAAAGAGAAGAATAGGTAGTCTTTATCAGTTGAGGCAGAATACTTAAATACGGTTTGAAATTAATGATGATTAATTCTCTAGTTTAAACTTTTTTCTATACACCTACTACGTAAACATTACACAAACAACCAAAGAGATCCAAAGCAATAGACCATCCTTTTCGCACTCTGTCTTTCCATTATATATTATATAGGTACACCCACGGAAGCGGAACAAAGAAATAAGTATAACAAAATGCGGTGTAGATCGCAGTTGCGCAATCCGCCATTATATCCTTCCTGGTAGGACAAGGCTCATTGCTCTCGCTTTCTGCATGATTGTGGGCTGGGGTTACTAATTAGGGAGGTAGCTGAACTTTACTTGGTGCGACATTGCACCTACCAATCATCACTTATGGTACCCTGGTACTTGCTGGTAAAATAAACATAGACTCATTTCACAATTTTCAACTCGCCATTTTTTTAAACGTGTTTTGAACTTAATTACTAAAAATAAAGTGTCCATGTTACGTTTCGCTGTTACGAAACATAAATGCTATATTTTGACACTTGATTCTACGATTTGGCCACGACATAATCAAAGTTTTTAAAGAAATCTTTATAGACTGACCACGTTCCATGACAACGATCTTGCAGAATATGGTGAACAACAAACATTAAAACAAAATTGGGTCCATAATACATGCATCCATACCTATTACATAATGTCTTGGGCATGCTCCCTTTAAAAGACATCAACGCGCTTTTTAATAATATAAAAACAAACAAAACTGAATTTAAACTCCATTTGCGGTGGTGATATTTTATATACTGTACCTATTCATAGTTTTTAGGGTTTCGTAGTCAACACAGGAACCCATAATGCGGGCACCACACTTTGGCTTCAACTTGGTTCCAACATTGTAGTATCACCATGCTCGTCTGCCTGTTCGCGGCGGCTTTACTCAGGGCTCTATTGATTTATACTAGATAGAAAACTGCCACAGAACATATTTACTCCATGATGCCGACAAAGTGGTAGAATAATATCCTAAATACTTATATCAGGTTTACACAACTTACCCACACTTGTAGCGGGGGTGATTATTTTTCGCCTACCTAACCCGTAGTGTGTGGGGTGTTGTTTGATAGGTCTTTCAAAAATATAGGGACCATTTTTCGTCAAACATTAATGCTACATCAACAATAATGAAAGTTACCGTTTTCAATTTAATTTTTAAACTGTATAAAACAACATTGAATGTACCTACCTACATCTAAAACTTTTGTGGAAAGTACGAAAACGGCAATAAAAAACTGCTGGGCGACACCGCCTGATACAAATACGCGAGCAAATAGGTTGAATACACATTGCCGCTGAAAAAGTGAGTTTTTGTCTTTACAACACTAATTTGATTTCGTTTTCATAAACAACACTATTCAAGTTTAACTAAACTCCCTTGTCCGATTGATTGGCACCACAGTTTTGGCTACTCAACTACAATATAGGTACCTAAAGTAGATTAAAGAGTCAGAAACAGTCATTGTCACGATGTTAGTCGCGTCTTGCAAAAAAGGTAAATGTAAAAAAGCCTCTCTTTCCATGTATCATTCGTCGCACAAGACTATAACAACCTTCCTAAGGCTCGTATTCGGAGTCTGCACTCGAGAGTTGAGTCATTATCGATTTATTGAGTTCTCTATGGAATCTGAGTGATGTATCATCACAGCTTGAGACATAATTCACGTTTGAGTATAGACTCGGAATTCGAGCCTTTAAGACTGGTACTGGGAATGTAAATACTTAATGGATTATAACTAGTAACTGTTTTTTTACATCATATTTTCAATCTTAATTCAAGCAACATAACGGACACTGGCCAGGAGAAGACCTTTTCCCAGCTGTGGGACATGATAGGCTACTTAGGTTAAAGATAAATATATCTTAATCATCCAATATAGCCGCATGTTAACAAGGTGTATAATCATTAATTGGTTAAGGTCTAATAAAAAACAATATCACGCGTCCATCACTATTTATTTATTTACAAAAATAAAAAAAAACAAAAAATTTACAAAATATAAATTAATTTATTTACAATACAGAATTTAACTAATTTACATAACACCGATCTTTCTACATAAATTTGAGCAATTAAAAAAAATCCGAAATGGGTAAGTAATACGAAAAAAGAGAATTTGATTATTAAGATTTTTTAAAATATTAAAATGTAAGAAGACAAATTTTAAATTATCTCATGTTCGCTGGCAATTACGATTTTATAAGACACTAATTATTAGAAGTAACATTTATTTGTTATAATTATAATAAACAATGTAAAAGTAATTAGTAGGTTCTAGATAAATAAGTTCATCAACTTAACTTTAACCCATTTTGAATAAGAAATAAATAAAATTCTTAGGTGTAGCTTAAATAAGTCTAGGATTACTGAGAAGTCAGTATCAAAATAGTATGACAACTTTCTACCATTTTTGAACTGACTACAATTGCAACATTCTCACTACACTCTTTATTTTAATGGTAACTTTTAGAATTGTCAGTATTTTTAAAACTTAATCTATTTCCTGAGTTAGAAATATTATTATTACCTACCTACACTAAATTTGTGAATTAATTTTGAATTTATAGTGTTTTTATTAAAATGGTCAAGCATGAGCGTAGTAGTTTTGCAATTCTTCAGGTCCTAGTACTGCAGTCTCTACAGGTACCTCTGAAAAAAAAAACAAATAAAATATTATAAATAGATACATAAGGAAATTTGATCATCGGAATATGGTCGTGATTATATTTTTATGGTGTCATTTAATAACATAATTATAACAAAGTAAGTAATAAGTAGATATTGGGGGCAATTCTGAGTGTCGCAAAAGCTAAACTAAGCTAACTAAAATTGTTGCCATCCTTTTTATTCCCATCGCTATGAAAGGGACGGCAACAATTTTAGTTAGCTTAGTTTAGCTTTTGCGACACTCAGAATTGCCACTATTAGTATAATATAAACTTTACAAACAGGAAAAAGAGTCACAGAAAAATACAAAAAATAGTTTGCTGAAAAGAAAGAGTCGTGTAAGCTAGTACTGTTTACATTTTTCGCGAAACTGAAGCTTGTCGCAATCACGGCTAAACTGTCAAATTTGACGGTTAAAATGGTTTTACTGTCAAATAGATCGGTTTTGTCGCGATTTACTGTCAATTTTGACAGTTTATTCGTGATGGCGATGAGTTTCGTTTCGACAAGTTAGGAAACAGCCCTGCTGGTGTTAGTGTACTGTAATGTTGCCATAATATGTATCAATTCTTAAACATTGACAACACTTAAGCTCAATATTATAGGCTAGAAGATAAGTTAAAGTCTCAAAAGTCAGCATTTGAAACGTTTATCAGGACCTTACTTGCAAAATTGGTGCCTTTTGCAAGTAAGGTGACTATAAACATGATTAAAAAGACCAAAATTCAGAGTTAATGGGGGCAATTCGGAGTGTCGCAAAAGCTAAACTAACCTAATAAAAACTATTGCCATCCTTTTTATTCCCATCGCTATGAAAGGGACGGCAACAATTTTAGTTAGCTTAGTTTAGCTTTTGCGACACTCATAATTGCCACTAATATCGGCGTTATTTACAAAGTCTTAATCAATACAAATGATTTGTTGTCTCATGCTACCTATCAATTATTAGTCATACGGAAAAATTACAAGTAAAAGGTTTTGCGTAATCGTCTACAAAACTGGTTAGAAGTCAGAAAGGTGAGATCGCTGGAAGGCTTAGTCATGTAAGATTTGTACAACAAGCTTTAGTCAATCGTGTCAGTCCAGTCACATACCTCCAGTCAGTCAATATTCACTATCAGACTTGTACAATCCTGTTGCCTCTGAGGAAATACTTGACGTCCTTCCTCCTCGTCTCAACAGTGGTCGTCTTTGGTGGTCCTGTAGTCGTTGTCTTTGGCGGTTCTGTGGTCGTGGTCGTGGATGTGGTTGTGTCAGGGTCGGGAAGTAATTCGGCAGGGAGGACCCCGATTTCATTATCGGTGACAACAGGAGTCGGCATCAACGGACCCTTTTTAAGAATCTCCCGATACGCGTCCAAGTTAAACTGAGGGAGGTCCTCTGATGATCTCTGTTGATGGTTCATGTAGTTTTTCAGTTTGTTCAAATTGAAGTTTATCTTTTGTATTTTGTCTACTGTTAAGCCACTTTTAGTGGAGTAGATAGGTGAAGATTTTTTAGCTGTTGCGTATTCGAAGTGCGTGTTGCGAGGGTCGTAGTCTGCGAAGTTTTCGACGGCTGCGGGTTGGCCGTAGGAGTCTACCGCTCCCCAGGACATGGGTTTGAATTGCGGGACAGGTTGGGGGGGCGGGGGAGGTTGGTGGGAGTAAGGTTCGGCGATATGAGCCGGGCCGGGGCCAGAGGGGCCTGTGGGAGCTGCTGGGGCTGTGTACCCTGCGTGCCCTGTGTAAGATACTGGCCCAGGGGCATGCCCTGAGTAAGACACAGGCCCAGAGGAAGTAGGCCCAGCGGCTGTAGGAACGGGGCCGTTGAAGACGTTTTTGATAGCGCTGTATACACTGTGGAGGATTGAAGGAGGGGGTTCTAAGGGTGTGTGGCCAGAGTGCGCAGTTTCCAACGTCTCGCCCGGTGTCTCTCCCAATGGTGCCAGGAATACCAGTCCTGCGTGCACGCCGTTCAGTTTTCCGCGTCCTGTCTCAGAAAGTCAAGGTCAGTCATAGTGTCAAAACAAAATGTCAAATGTCACGGTTACGTCAAAACAAACGTCAGGCAATATCAATTTTAAAGTTAGTTTAGACATGATAAAATTGTTTCTTGTTATTTGTAGAGCGCATAATGAGTTGGAATCAAAGTCATTGTATTTGTTGTGTTTGAAATTTAGAGATTTGGAGATTGTTCTAAATGTTTGTTTGTAAAACCGTAAGGTCTACTGAATAAGTAGGAAAACGGACCACAGAAAGAATAATTTAATTATTTTAAAGAAACTCAGTAACAGTATATTCGTCTTGGAAAGGAAAAGTGCTTTTGTAGAGTATAAAAATAACCGTTATCGTCTAGTTTTTTAGTTTTGTCATCAATTAAGATTTTTTTTTAATGTAGTCAGTGCAGTCGTCAAATATACTTACTAAATTGATTTATAACTAGAAACAACTGATTCTTTATATGATTAGGTAGGTAAATACATAAGCTTAGAAGATGTTAAAATGCATAGTTCTATACAAATATCAAGAGGAATCTAAAAGTACATTTTAATAGATATATTCGTTTTGTTTTTATGGGTAATAAAGCTCGGAACTATTTGGGTAGTATGATAGAAAGCAGACATGAGAAATAGATCGTACGAGCTTACAAATCAACTTTGGTGACGTCACTAAAGTCGCCCAATATACTTCAGCGAAATGAATAACCATTACAGTCTATCTCTATAGGTACTCTCCGATGTATAAAAACTGACAGATTTTATAGTCCATCCATACCATATGTCATAATTTAAGCCATATAAAAAGTAATTCGATTGGACGAATCAAACCATTTAACATGTTCAAAAACCAGTGCAATTTTTACGTAAACCAGTTATTTGCATTCGCATAATAATATTACGCAATATCACTGACCCTTTGACTGCATACTTTTACCAAGTACTTATGTAATCAAACCCAGACCATGGGGGCAATTCAGAGTGTCGCAAAAGCTAAACTAAGCTAACTAAAATTATTGCCATCCTTTTTATTCCCATCGCTATGAAAGGGACGGCAACAATTTTAGTTAGCTTAGTTTAGCTTTTGCGACACTCAGAATTGCCACTCATGTCTGGTTAAATAGGATGTCTCTTTTATAGGCTTCTTCAAAAGTTATTTACATGCCCAAAAGAATAAACGAAATGAAATAATTACATTTTCTGAAACTGTTATTTTAAGGTGTCTGTGTGTATGCGTCAAAATAGCGCCGCGCCGGCGCCGCCGCCTATTTTATTTTATTTTTACGTTGAACAAAGGAATTTTAAAAACTGAATGTTCCGTTTGTAAAACCTATCATAAGCTTTCTTTGAATACCTCTGTAATAGTTTTATTACAGAGTTTGGTGGCCAACAAATGCAACTACGAGAATGACCTACATTGTGCAAGATGGACAATGGGCAATAACAAATGGTCAGTTTTGATCTCCCACGCTTAACACTTAAGTTTGTAGGTTTGACGCAATCGATTATAGAGCTTAAAGCAATCACATCCCTTGCTATGGAGAAGTTAGATAATCCCTACCTCTCAGATTGTACTGAGATGAATAAAATAAAGGTACTTAATGCTATTTTACGTTTCTGAAAGGTAATCTGCATAGTAATTTTCTAAGCATGTGTTTCTAAGCATAAGTGTTAGGAAAGCTCTAAAGAAAATTCTAGAAATATACAGGAAATGATATTTCGATTGCGCCAATTCTTCATACAATCGAATTATGATACGTTTATTTGTATCGTTCATGAAGCCACAAGAACCAAACCGCAGTCATACAAACATTTTATGGCCAAGAAAGTGTGGGTCTTTTTTAGCGAAGCTCGCCTTACGCGCGAAAGTTGTCGGAACACTCGGAACCACCGAGTCGATAATTACTCTGCGAATGCAGACTTTCTGGATTCGTGGTGAGATATTAGGGCTGCCTACATAAATCAACAGAAAGGACCAGTACTGTTTTTAATTAAGATGAGAAAGCCAGGTTCTATCTAGAAAACAGAAATAAAAAGAGTAGAAGAATAAACAAAGGCACTAAGCTGCAGTTTATAATAAAAATAATTAAAAAAATGTAGAAGCATTATGGAAATCTGGCAAATAGCTAGCACTAATACCTAAGACATAATGATCATAATTTAATGAGCTCGTACCTAAAAACGCAATGTTAAGCTTTCTAAAACACGCCATGACTATTAAATTCATGAAGCTTCCGACAGTGAAGAGGAAATGAATTTAACGAGAACGTCTGACAACCCTGACTGAGATGGATGATGGAAAGGTTAACGACATTTCGAAGCATTTCATATTCGCAATATTTAAATGCGAAAGAAAAGATCAGTAGATCGGTACCTCTTTTAAAAAAACACATTGTACCTAATAATTATTACGTTTAATATGGTTAATATTTTGATTATATTTTGCAATAAATCTCGAAGAGGTTTTGTTAAAAGACATTCCTTAACTGGAGCAAAATAAAAATTATATTACGAGTACGTAAGTATTATAAAATTTATTTGCGTAATATTATTGCAAAAATAATATTACGCAAATAAATTTGGTCTTGGTCATCCTAGTGACCACCAATGAGGTTAATGGCGACCACTGACCGCATTTATGTTGACCCTCCCAATTTTAATCCTTTTGCAACGAAAATATTTTATTTTATTTATTACAGAAGGAAAGTATGACTTTAAACTATTCCTAAGTATCCCACTGTCTAATATTTGAACTATACTATACACAAAAGAAAAAACAGCTTTTAAGTTGATTGCCATCTCTTATCGTTGATATAAGTGTGACAAGAACAAACAGTCTAGCACAGTGGTTCTTAACCGGTGGTCCGCGGACCACTGGTGGTCCCTGGAAGCATCCCAAGTGGTCCGCGGAGCCATCCCAATAATTAAAATAATAAATAGTGACAACAAGTCCACACAACGCGACCCGCACGGCGCGTGACCGAAGACGCGAGGTGCACGAGTGCGGTGGCAAAAACAAGCACCGAAATCGGTTGGATTGGATGCCACTGCCGATATGCTTCAGAAGTTAGCTGTGCCATATTAAACCTAAGGCAATTTAAACACGTGCCTATTCTTATTTTATTATATTATTTCTCATCGCAGAATAAGAACCGACCGTAAACCAAAAGCAAGAGCTACGTTGCTTTTATCTTAAAAAAAATTTTGCTCGCTTCGTTCACACGGAATAAGAACCGACTGTAAGCAAAATCAAGTGCTACGATACTTTTATCTTAAAAAAAAATTTTGCTCGCTTCGCTCGCATCGTTTCACACAGAATTAAAACCGACCGTTAACAAAATCAAGTACTACGTTGCTTTTATTTTTAAAAACATTTTGCTCGCTACGCTCGCTTCGTTCACACGGAAAAAGAACCGACCGTAAGCTAAATCAAGTGCTACGACGCTTTTATTTAAAAAAACAATTTTGCTCGCTTCGCTCGCATTGTTTCACACAGAATAACAACCGACCGTAAGCTAAATCAAGTGCTACGTTGCTTTTATCTTAAAAAAAATTTTGCTCGCTACGCTTGCGTCGGTCGTTTCACACAGAATAAAAACCGACCATAAGCAAAACCATGTGCTACTTAGCTTTTTTCTTCAAAAAATTTTGCTCGCCACGCTCGCGTATTAGCGTAGGAGAGGTGCCGATGAGGTGCTTGCCTAGGGCGCTCTCGACATTTAGAAGAGTATTCTTTACATTTACTACAAACTTGGTGGTCCACGGCAAGACATAAATTTTGTCAAATGGTCCCTCACGACTAAAAGGTTAAGAACCACTGGTCTAGCAGATACTATAAATATATTTAAAAGGTTATAAAAGACAAGCTTTATATATTTAGAATTCTGTAATATTTACCGGTCAGTTTCAATATTCTATCCATCTGGGGGTTTTTAACTGTGGTAAAGATGTGTCAAATATCTAACTACTGTAAGCAAAATCACAGATATTATATAGAAACTGGTCGTAAAAGAACACTAAAGTCTCATCAAAGATAACGATGAACCAGTGACTTGTGACAAGTTACATCACCTCTTCCGGGATGCAATTTCATCTAGAATTGAGTCAACATACAAATATCTAATTCCATGTCCCACCCATGCAGTTGAACAGGTTCTATAAGACTTTCACTAAAGGTTAACAATTGTCGTATTGCAATTGCTGGGGACTTCTTACATCATCATTAGCTTCCTTGATTGGTCGAGGACTACTTCTATATTTAACTGTTAATTTATTTTAGGTCAGTTTAAGGGTGAAATATTCCGTTTTAATAGGTGATTTGAATGAATTTGTTTAAATTTCGAGTACACAAAATGAGTAGGTACTAGATAATTCTGAAAAATGTTCAATATCTGAAGGCGGACTTCCGCAAAGTCTCGCCAGAATCAAATACAGTGGACCCCCGATAATCCGGCCCCTGTCTAATCCGGCGCCCCCTGTAATCCGACATGACTTAGAATGTAAATATGTACGTATAATATATAGATTCTTGTCATTAGATATGTAATTTGTCGGATTACAAGGTACTCTTTCGTAAAAAAATCCGGACTATAGGGGTCTTAGGCAGTGCTCTATAATCCGACAAATTTGATAGTCCGACACTGCCCTGCATAATGTTTGCCGGATTACCGGGGGTCCACTGTAACTATCTTATTTTCAGCTATTTAATGTTATTGTCAAACTCGAAGATCTGTTTTGGAAGTGAGTATTAGTAACCGACTTTTTGTAAGTAGTTCCTAGTTTGATTGTTTCCTTGTTCTTGAGATTGTGAGCTAGTTAGGTAAAAGGGTATTATGTCTACCTTCCTAGATCCATCGTGATGCAATGTATGACAACATTTGAAAGTATATTTAGGCTTTTAAGGATACTTTGTCTCATTGCTTTGCACAGTTCATTACCTGTTTCAACATTATACTCGTACTTAGACGTCAGAAGTCATACTTTCTCATACGTTATTCTCTATAATTTGCAAAACCTAGGAAAAGGTTTATTAATAGTTGATATACATAGATTTTGTATTACTCCAGTAATATTATAAACGCTTAAGATAGATGGATGTTTGTTACTCTTTCACATTAAAAGTACTGAAGGGATTTGGCTAAAACTTGGGATATACATAGTTTATGACTTGGAATAACACATAGGCTACTTTTTATCCAAGTAGGAACAAAGCAAGCGAAGGCACGGGCGGGGGCGAGTAAGCTTGTTTATAATTTTGAGAGCTCAACTCTTATGAGTGCAATTATGCAATTTCCTGTAGCTATAATATACTTATTTCCAATACGATCTCTTTTACTTATTATACGTCATGAGTCAAATTAATGACAAAATGACTATCACATTTTGTCTTTAATCTGACTATCACTATGACAAAATGACTATCACATTTTGTCTTTAATCTGACTATCACTATGACAAAATGACTATCACATTTTGTCTTTAATCTGACTATCACTATGACAAAATGACTATCACATTTTGTCTTTAATCTGACTATCACTATGACAAAATGACTATCACATTTTGTCTTTAATCTGACTCTGCATGTACCTAATTAATCCTTGGTTGTTACTCTTCCTCGCCTTCCTTCTACTTTACCTTTCGTTCTACTTTTGTATAATGAAAAATACCATTTATTTATTCTATTTCGCAACATTTTCTCAGTTTATTGAGCGATATCCGTTACCAAATACAAAATTGAAGGGTTTTACAAAATTACATGCATAGTTGCGTCTGTCTTGTTTTGGGTTATTACGTAACCAAAACGCTGATTTCCGCTCGAGGGAAAGTCAATGCAAATAAGACAAGCAACATTTTGGACATGCTTCATAGACAAACAATATAGGATGTGTTTTAGAGTCAGAAATAATGCAATAAGCATGATAGATTTGAATATTAGAATAAAATTAAGATAGGCTAAGGCTAATTATTTAGAGTCCATAGTCCATACTCAAGCGTGAATCCTGTCTCAAGCGATGAACTGTAAAAAAATCGATAATTAAGCAAAGACTCAATTCTGAGTGCAGACGCTGAATACGAGCCTTAGGCTTTTACAATAAATATTTTAATACGTAGAAATAAGAAAAGTTAATGAAAGTGTATTTCCAATTAGGGTGTCGATTGCAACCACCGTTTTTGTTGGTACTAACTTTTGAAGATATTAAACTAGTCCAGGCTCGACCTATTTCATCCAAATTAGTTCCTTTCAGGCGCGATTCGAACAAATTAATATATTATTTTCATGAACGTTTTTTACCTTATACGTATAGTCTAAGATCCCGTCATACAACGACCTTCACCGAGCTGTTTATTTGATGAAACGTATTTTATATTTAATTTAATATGTCAATAAATATATTGCATATGGGTTGGCTAACAAATTTCAGTCCAGTATATGCTTAATAAATATTTTAATTTTTTATTTTTTTTTAACATTTCACCGGTATGTTTATTAGACAAATTCTATACCAATCGAAAGTCTGAAGCCCATAGAATATGCAAACGTTGGGCTGCCTATTCTTTTCCGGTCACAACTCTCGGGCAGCCAGGTATAAACAGGTAAATAATATTAGCATTTTGCACCGGTCTGATTATTGAATCAAAATTAAATGAAAATAAAGATTATTTCATTATGAATACGATGGTATATGGTTGGCTGCGAAAAATCAGTCCCGAATTCCGGTTGTCGAATTTTGAAAAGTGAAATATTGCTGCGAGTGAATATGTGCGACTGAGAGGTCCCAACCAACCATCCCATGCGGTAGAAGAGGACACGGCATAGCAGCTGTTTAAAGCCCGCCCATTTGAAAAAAGAGAGTGCGCATGCTATTTGTTCTTGAAAATGAAAAGGATAGCGATACACTCGTATGTACTATCACCAAAAGCGTCGCTTTACCAATTTTGAAACAGTTTAGCTTGCAAGATGTTAGCTAGCTGATCCTGCCCTTTTTATTTTGACCAATCGGAGCCATAAACATCTAAAAGCAATAATTGTTTGATGACTTTTACCATTGTTAAAAACTTACTGTTATTATTTGTTCTTCAAACTTTATAACAAAGCACCGAAATACTTTGTTGCTATTGGTGTTCGAATGTTGCAAAGCGGTGTAAACTGCTAGTTGCGTCACAGAAAAAGCACCCTTAAGGTGGTGAATCGGTGCTTTGGGTGATAGTACCTACTGTGTATCATACATAATATATATGTGTAACATACATAATGAATAAAAATATAAGTAAAAGTACCTATAGGTACTTTATATCAACTTAAAAATAAATAAATGAAACAATATAATTTCCACATAATACATAAATACTTACCTACAAAAAAAAAAAAAAACTTAAAACTACATCAAAAATTATAATGCCTAAATAATATAATACATAATTATAACTATACCAAACAAGAGAGATTACAAGGAGAGATAGTGTTCTTTAACTTTCTTTTTAAAAAAGTAATAGTTTGACTGTCACGAATGGAGAGAGGAAGACTATTCCACAGCCTAACCGCGCCAACTGAAAAGGTTCATAGATCAATATTTAAAACCAATAGGATTCATTGGGGATCATACACCTTTCAAAATAGAAGACATTGTCGAAAGAACTGAAACGGAGAGTGATGACGAAGAAGGTTCAGAAGTTGGAGATCAAAGTTATATGTCCGATGACTCGGAACCATAATTTTTTACAATAAACAAGTTTTTTTTTTATTGTTGTTTTTTATTTTGTCTTCTTATAATGGCGGGGTGTGCCATGTAGGTCTGCTACGTCCCTTCTCCTTAAAATCCTCTCTCACTCCACTAGCCGTTACGGTGAGTCCTTTTCAGTTGGCGCGGTTAGGCTGTGGAATAGTCTTCCTCTCTCCATTCGTGACAGTCAAACTATTAGCTTTTTTAAAAAGAAAGTTAAAGAACACTATCTCTCCTTGTAATCTCTCTTGTTTGGTATAGTTATAATTATGTATTATATTATTTAGGCATTGTAATTTTTGATGTAGTTTAAGTTTTTTTTTTTTTTGTAGGTAAGTATTTATGTATTATGTGGAAATTATATTGTTTCATTTATTTATTTTTAAGTTGATATAAAGTACCTATAGGTACTTTTACTTATATTTTTATTCATTATGTATGTTACTCATATACATTATGTATGATACACAGTAGGTAATACGAATGTATCGCTATCCTTTTCATTTTCAAGAACAAATAGCATGCGCACTCTCTTTTTTCAAATGGGCGGGCTTTAAACAACTGCTATGCTGTGTCCTCTTCTACCGCATGGGATGGTTGGTTGGGACCTCTCAGTCGCACATATTCACTCGCAGCAATATTTCACTTTTCAAAATTCGACAACCGGAATTTGGGACTGATTTTTCGTAGCCAACCATATACCATCGTATTCATAATGAAATAATCTTTATTTTCATTTAATTTTGATTCAATAATCAGACCAGTGCAAAATGCTAATATTATTTACCTGTTTATACCTGGCTGCCCGAGAGTTGTGACCGGAAAAGAATAGGCAGCCCAACGTTTGCATATTCTATGGGCTTCAGACTTTCGATTGGTATAGAATTTGTCTAATAAACATACCGGTGAAATGTAAAAGAAAAAAAAAATTAAATTATTTATTAAGCATATACTGGACTGAAATTTGTTAGCCAACCCATACGCAATATATTAATTGACATATTAAATTAAATATAAAATACGTTTCATCAAATAAACAGCTCGGTGAAGGTCGTTGTATGACGGGATCCTATACTAGTAGTAGTAAATAGAAAAAGCAAGACTTATCGATGCGACGACTTTAACGGGTTATAAAATAGCAATAGACATACCAAAATGACAAAACAATGTCACAATCGCAAGCTTACGTTCTATCTAATACTTTTCTATTTACACTTATGGTATTGAAAAGAGATGCCAATAGATTTAGCGATTTGCCACAGAAGCATATAATTCCGTTTTTGACCCGTTAAAGTTTACGTAAAGTACAATAATTTCCTCGACCACATATCAAAGAAACACATCATTTGCCTGTCTATGAAAATAAGAACCATCGGTATACAAAGAGTGAAAGTGCTTGGGAGAAACATAAATATGCAATAGACAATGCAAATACACGCTGAACAATAGAGTGGTTTCGTCTATAATGTGTTTAAAGATAACATGCAAGGCGAAGACTTCGATAAAGATATAAACAATAATTACAAAACAGAGCCATTATCAAATTGATGAAGAATTCTTTGAAATAGACATTCTCAAGAGCACATGTGATTGTACAGTTGAACTTTCTTACCAACATCAGATTTCATTAATAAGATCGTAATATCTTTCCATTAGCTCCATAGAGGGTAACGGAGGACCTGGTCTTTCTACGACAGTATCGGCGACCGACGACATTACTATTAGTTCTGGAAAATAAGAATAATTACATTTATTGCATGTTGCATGTTAAACTGTATTTTGCCAGCATGTGCCAAAAATATCACGCGAAGGTCAATTTAGCGTCTTCAATATCTACTCTAACTAAATAGTGACATGAAAATATTGTATAATTGTTCGAAATCTGTATACAGGATTATGGATCCCAAAAGGGATATCCGGGATAATGTTTTCAATTTTGGATATGTTTTTATCGTTTTACATTATACGTATTGAATATCTTTCTATCATTGTTGATCCTTTATACTTGTCATTAAATTACAATTCCCATAAGTTTGCTGTTTTTATAGCGTTAACGATTGTGTTTGCCTAACATGGCTAGAGGCCAAATCTTTTTTTTATACATATAATATATTGGAATACAGAACCTCCTCCTTTTGTGAAGACGGTTTAAAGCAAACAAATACATGTAATATTACGATTGATTTAAGTTGTAATGTCTTACTATGTGTAATTGATATGTTATTGATATTTAATTAGTCGATTGACCAATTATCAATCGTCCGACTATTTTCTACATCTAAATCTCTCCAATTAGCCACATCTGGAAGTTAATTAGTTTTACTGTGTCAGTATGTAACCGAAGCTTCTTCTTGGAATATATTGTTACTTTCTAGGTCATATCCGAATATTGTAGCATAATATGTTACGAACTTTCAAATCCATTCGTTTTACATAATTTGCTTTTGAAATGCATTATGGTTTTGATGTTAGCGTCACTTTCCCTTATAGCCTATACTACGCTGAACCATACAATATTGTATAACTTTACACAACTCTTTTTTGAATAGAACAGTCATTACTTCATCGAAGGATCTAAGGATGACAGGTAACCCACAAATGTAAACATTTGGGCACAAACCACCCATTTTTTTACGTTTATATTATTTGTATTGATAAGAACATAATATATTCTTAGATATGTTTAATCATAACAACGTGTACAAGTTGTACACATTTGAAATAAGTCTCTTCCCATATCATCATCTCATCTACCGGAAGACGTCTACCACTGGACTGAAGTTTCCCCTGCAGCATATCATTAGGTCCTATATTATTATTATATTGCCAGGAAAACATTACTTCTGTTTCACAACATAATTATGACAAGTTGTTATTAGCTTGTCATAATTTGTTAGTTAATGTTTCCGTATGTTCGTTTGAATGAACTGGGCTAATAAAATCAGGTTCGCCCTAGATTTTATTATTTTAATTACTTACATAATGTTGTATGTGAGTGCTTAACCCACGTCTGGGCATATGCCTCCTTTCGTTTTGCCATTCTCTTTAATACATAAACTAGCTTGTTTTGGTAAAGTATGTTTATCTCAACGTAAATTGCACTCTATTTTAGTGCACGTTTTTTTATAATAAATTGTATAATGGTTCCGGAGATTAACTTCAAAACACACGCAAACTTTGTAAAATTCGCATTCATCGTATTTTCTTTTTAAATTAACTTTTTTATAAAGTTTGATTGTAATTTCTACTCACAATCTCTATAAATTTTAAGACAGAAGAATCTACTACTGTCCGATGAATGCTGAACCTCTCAATGTGCCACAAAAAGGCACATTTCAATACTTTACGGCTCTACTCCATAAATCGTAAAAATACAATGTAGAAACAAATTACAATATAGAAAACAGGAAGCTTTACTAAGTTTTATGACATTAATGACAGTTTGTCGAATATTGCTAGATACTGAGATGCTATGAAGTGTTTATAAGCCCTGTGCGATTTTTCACTAGTGGTTTCATATTACTTTTTCATCATTTGTTTGCCTAATTGATTACTGTTGCACGTTGTCAATCTGAGGTGTTAACTAATTAAAAGTTGTAATTAATTAACACTTGAGATTGACAACAAATACGCGAAATATTTCCTTACAATTACAAACCACTAACTTAAGTCAAAGACTCTCTTGTTAATTCTTTGTAAATTTACGCATGTTGCTAAATTCGACAAATACCTGCTAATTTATTAACACCTAAACATCAAATAATACATGGCCCTTGAAATATACAACACTATGAGTTTCTTGTTAAGATTGATTCCGTAGCTTCAAAAATCCTTGCCATTTTAAAATACACTTTGACACAACCATTACGCGACCAACACATTGCTAAACTGTTACACCCTGTGTTCTTTGTTTATAAAATTTCAAAACTCCGTATAAAAAATGTGTCATAAAAAGTAGAGTCGAGTTCAACTAAGTTAAGAGCCACCCAGGTGTCCAAAAATAAAATAAAAACATCAAAATGGGCCAAGATACTTTGCATAAAAACAAATTCAATCTAAACACTAGATAATCTGAAACTATCTCACATTCGTTATGTGCCATCGAACGAAAGATCTAGGTTACTTAATGAGTTATTCTCATCATTAAGTGCGGCCATTCTTGTGCAAGTGGATATAGCAGTGTGTTACGTTATATAATCTTTAGTTCCGGTGAACATTCGTTGACCTTTGACTATTATACAATTTGGTGTATTCTTCGCACTGCCTTTTGTTTTGTGGGATAGGAAATTGAATAGGAAGATGGTTTCTTTCGCAAGATTATTGATTGTTTCTTTATTTATCCCACTTGCCTACTAAATTTGAAAGTTAATTAGTTTGTTTGGATGTCTGTATGTGGTTTAACCTTGCCTTAACTACAAGATATGTAAGAAAATTCAAATTATCATGACGTGTGTTTCTATTTAGCAGGCGTAAGCTTTTAATAAGGGTCTCAGCTCAGTAACAGATTCGACGTTAGTTTTCAGTTTAAGCTTAAAAAGCCTAAATCGATATTTAAATCCTATTTTTTACATCACTGACCTACAATTTGATTGTAAATCTTTAGATTTACTCTAGATTTGTTTAAACTTATTAGATAAGTTTAAACAATTATATTATAATTTATATATTATTTTGTTTAAACTTATTAGATAAGTTTAAACAAAATAATAGCCAATAAGTCGTCAAGATCTTTAATGACGAAACTCAGGAATAACAACCACCCACATAATTTGCGTTCTTATATAAAATTGAGATCCAAATTACCACATGGATATTAAATTTCAACACGTTCTCATTTAACCGTTTAATAAATGACCAATAAAATGGCTGTGGTTTCTAGCTTACCTAAGCTTGTGGTTCAACTAACAATAATTTGTACCAATCTATTTGACATAAATAATTTCTTGAGCAATGAATTAAACGTATAGGTACACTTGACCTAAATATTCTATATACACCAAACTTCCTCTTTTTCAGGAGCTTATACAAACTATTTAAAATGTTTTTTTTAAATCTAAGTATATGCTACTTTTTACGTTTAAAGTTTTTGTCAACTATACCATGCCATACCATGACTGTTCTAATGACAGTATTAGACACAAGTCAGAAAAAAAATTACACATAATAAACCATTCTCTTGAATCTATCTATCGATAAAAACCGCATTAACATTTGCATTAGTGTATAAAATATCTACAGGCACAGAGACGACGGGAAGCATAGAATTAGCAAAAATCTGTTATTTTGATCTTTCTAACTCTTTTTTATTTGTATGTACCTATGATAGACAATTTTATTTATTTATTTTATTTATAAGCCTGATGTTTCCCACTGCAAGGCAAAGGCCTCCCTTCCCTCTTTCCACTGATCTCGGTTTTGTGCATCTTGGCGCCATTCTTTGTTGTAGGAGTATGATAGTATGATAGTATGATAGTATGTAGTATGATAGACAATGCATATAATAAATAACATAGGCTCAATTTCTCTACGTTATCAAGGGTCACTTTGTCGCATTATTCTAGCGTATCGTTTCCGATGTACATTTTGTCAAAACTCGGTTACACAATGCATTCGGCGTCATGTCTTTCCAGTTTGTTAGCTTGTTACATAAGTGTTATACTTCGGTCTAAGTGGCGCGTTGTTTTTGTGATGCACACTTTTTCCTTCACATTTTGAGTGACCCTTTTAAACTTTTTTAGTGTTAACTTCTGCAAAATGTGGGCATGTACCACGTATGTATTTGTAAATACCTCCTTAGAAATGTAAAAATGTCTGAACGTCTGAAAGAATATAGGTACCGCATCTTGGTTTTACTGACCATTTTCGTAGAGTAATTTACGGAGATTTTCAGTTGCCGATCTTTGTAGGTTTTAGTTGCTTATTTCCTTAGATTTTTAGGATTGGCGCTCCGCGCGTTACTCACTACACGGAATTTTACTTCTTGAAAATGTATTTTTCTCCTTCTAACTTATCGGAAATAAGGAAACAAGACATTTGAAACTGACATTCCGGACCGGAAATCAGTAAAATTCCGTGTAGTGCGCTTACAAAATGTTCTTTGACTTTAAAACCATAAATATTTGAATGATTGTAATAATTTTGTGGTTTTATAAAATTTATAAATTCTGGTCCGTTTCCCTGCTTATTTTAAAAACTTATCCTAAATTATGCATTTTATATACCTACTACTGTTTCTTGTTTTTTGTACCGGAAGCTTTTCAGTATCGAAGTCAATATGCTGTAAGCTTTGAATACTCTTAGGTATATCATTTGTCTTTCATATCTACTACAAGTTGTGATTTGACAAAAAAAATCAAGTACAAGAAGTAAATAAAAGTAGGTACTAAAATAAATAAAAAACAATAAGAATTTGTTTTCCCACGCAATTTTTGTGATCTTAATAAATCTGTTCACGCAGTAAATTGTTACAAATGCTTGCGAGTACACTTCTGTAACTTTTATCGCTAGTCTTAAACTAGTTTTATGAGCAAATTACACGTAAGTTTGTTTGAGCTGGTGGCCTACTCTGGTGACATCTTAGGCTGCTTGAAGTCTACCGACACGACTCTATGATGCAATCATTCAAAGTGATCTATATGATCTTATTAAAAAATATATGACTTTGACTTTGATGATTACCAACAATTTAACTGTACTTTCTAGGGCACAGAAGCACTCAGCGGTCATCCATAAAGTTGAGCGCTAACGTGCTTCAAAGGGCACGTTAAATTATTATTGTAGGGCCAGGCTATAAAGTCGTTTCCCATTTTCCGGGTCTATTAAGTTACCTAATGTTGCTTTCCGTAGGGGCGTAAACCAAATAGCCGGGCTCGATAATTTTTCGTGTCTTTCGAAGCGCTCAGCTGTCGAAGCAACTTGCTACAACCAAATTTTGAACGCTCTGAACGTAGCTTGATGGCAACGATCTATCAAGAACGTCTACGAGCGTATAATATGCATATTGATTTATGAAAATTGAATATGCATAGTAGATTATTGAATACGCATAGTAGATAATTGAATACGCATAGTAGATAACTGAATACGCATAGTAAATAATTGAATACACAGTAAATAGTTGCATAGTCATCTATCAAATTACTCACCGTCTAAAGTAGATGGGTACTTGTGCGCGGCGTATCCTGTAGGCAGCGAGGGGGCGATGTAGTGCGCGGGGGCGGTGGGCGCGCCGTACGCGGACGGCGGGGGGCCGTACTCCACGTGCGAAGTGGGGGGCGGACCGTATACTGCTGGAATTGTGAGAATAAAGCTTGAAATTGTTTTACGAAGTGGAAAGTTATGTTGGCGATTCGTATGTTGTCAGTGAGGAGTTGTACTAAACATGGGCGGGAGCGGACCGTATACTGGCGCTGGAATTGAGAGATAAGGCTTGAGAACCTGGCACTTATAATTTAATTTTCCGAAAATGTACACTTCACCACGGACGCGACTTTAGAAACCCTTTTGCAGTGGGTATTTAGTTTTGAGGCGCCAACGATGGTTTTCTATTGAAAAATACATATTTACAACACTTATATGAGTGTCATATATGACACTCATGTAAGTGTTGTAAGTATTGTAGTAGGTAGGTATATTATCATTAAATAAATATCTAAATGAGTAACATACCTACCCAAAACCGACGTCTACTTTCATAAATTAACGCATTGTCGATATAAAATACAATAAAATAGTTTTGATTCCCGCTATACATTTATAAATAAATCAGTGAACTGTGATATAATTACTTATTGTATTTATGGTTAATTAAAATCTTCATTCTGTACGTACCTGTTAATTACGTAGGAGGTAAAACATTTACATAAATACATGTTGATTAATTGTTTGCATAAATAACAAAATGCAATACCTATTTATACTTACCAGGACTTCACAGTATGTTATCTATAAATTACCTAAGCTATTGTTACTCGACAAATCGACAATCGATGTATCGGGATCAGGGGGGTTAACACCAGTTTACTGAAGTATTGGATACTGTCCTCGATACAGGTCAAGTATCACAAATGTATGAAAATCTAGTGCAGCGCCTCCCCGGTAACTTGCATGAACTAAAAATTCCATACATTTAGAATACCTAACACTTCGAAAACTGATGATACACCAGCATAAGTGGGGAAAACTGAGAGACGAAATTATAATTAGTTTCAAGAGTTGAATTAACTGAGTACGCAAATCCTAACACTTTTTCTATAAACCAGTAGGAAGAAAAGACACTTCATTATCGCCCCGCGAAGTGAACTACGTCGATACTTAGTCCCATCCCTGGTTACCATTCAGTAGAGAATAAGAATAAAATAAAACATTAATTTAGAACACACAAAGATTAAAAAAAGTGTGGAAAAGGAATAAATAACACAGCTCCACATATAGAAAAAAAAACACCTATTATAAAATAGATGTCAATTTAATAGATGCTTTGTCCTGTCATCACCTCGAAAATCAGAGTGGAATAGGACTTATAAACATAGCTACATATTATATAGAAAAAGAAAACACTTTAATTAAATAGATGACAATTTAATAGATGCTTTGAACACAAAGCGAGGTGATGACAGGTAGCAACCTGTCATCACCTCGCTTTGTGTTCAAAGCATCTATTAAATTGTCATCTATTTAATTAAAGTGTGGTGATGACAGGTTGCTACCTGTCATCACCTCGCTTTGTGTTCTGCCTAACTTAACTTCAGTTCTGTTATCCGTTGTGACTTTTGGAAAAAAAAGAAATATGATCACGACTGTATCCCGGGAGCGGTAGACATTTCTTTCAGATCATTAGGCAATTTTTAGATCTTTTCGAAGATGTCTAAGGGGGTAGTCAGAGGTATGTCCAAATACATACATATTTGGTACATGCCCACTTTTTGCAGAAGTTAACTTTCCATACATGACAGGTTGCAAGCCCATCGACGCTATTAGAGAGCTAACTGGTTTCCTCACTTGAGTGACTTTTGGAGTCTAGTTTATATACTGGCCATAATAAAGTGTTCAAAAATAAGCTTTATTATTAAAGTAAGTTAAGAAGTAGATTGAGTTTAAAGTTATTTGAGACCACGGATTTTTCGTACGATCGGATTTGATTACCTTTGGATACGATCATTATGTTAACAAAATATGCATCTTGAGTCAGATAACCTACTTGGCATAGTTCCTTTTGTGCCAGTTTTGGGTCCGTGTCCGGATTACCTAATAAGTGGCCCGATATTTGCATAAATGCCGTAACACCTGACTTGTCACATGCTTGTACCATATTTTTGTGTGTACATTTACATGTATACAAAAGTAGAAAACATTTTGTATTCTGCTATGAGATATTTTTAAAGGTATGTTGCGAAATATTTTGTAAAACTGCCAAGTTTTCAAGAGAATATTCTGTAATATCTTTGTGTTTTGAATGAAAACCTATATTTATTATATTTCTAATAGAACCCTAATAGATAGATGGTATTGCTCCAGTAGACGATTTAAATAAGTATATTTTTGTTTATATATTATCATGATAGTGAAATAAAGCAAAACTTGTGAAAACCCGTGGGAAATCCTTGGCTGAGTGATATACTATGACTGTCCTTTCTACTACTACAACACTTAGATGTTACTTATCTTTCTTGTTTGATTGTCCAAAAGCGCGTTTGTTCTACATACAAAACATAATCGCGCTACATATGAAAGACATAAACGCGCTACATACGAAATACAAAAAATACAACGAAAAATATTCTAGATGTTTTATACAGAGGTAGAGAAGCTAATCAAAGTTTTCAAATTATAAATTTGGTGCATTTTCATACAAATCCACTACTTTCGGATCAAAAGTACGTCCTAACGTGGCTCACCTAATTACCTTATTTATTACTTATTAGCCAAAAAAAGTAACTTTCTTGACAATGAAATAAGTATGTCAAATGTTAAAGCTAGTAACGCGGTTAAGTGAAATCATTTCTAATTGATATTCGCACCTGATTACCTACTTACTACTTCACCGTGTCGTGAAGTTATTAACATTTTAAGCAGCTGCTAATTAACCTAACCCGTTAAAATATTTAACTTTTGGTGATACTTACTTAAGTTAGCAACATAGGGTTAAACAGTCTTTGATTTCTTCAAAGGACACGGATATGTAAATAACATCGGTAATCAATATCAATATATCGATATCAAAAAAATATTAACTTCTTTTAAGGCGGTTGTATCATTGTATGCATCAAACTAGCGCCGCCGCCTATTTTATTTTAAGTGCCCTATAACCGATAAAGTTAAATTAGTGCTTACCAATTTGAAATAAGACACTTACCTACTTAAATTTTTATAATTTCTAAATCCAGCAGTTTCTATCATCATTATTATACAACTTTTTAATATAAACTTACCATGTTGCTTCTTATGGCTCAATGCAGCAGAACTGACGATTTTCTTGCCAAGATTGCTGACCGCATCACCCTTGACCGCGATGACCTTGCCCAGGGTCGAAGCCAGCGCTCCGCCGCCCTTGATGAGCTG
This sequence comes from Xanthorhoe designata, assembly GCA_963582015.1. Lineage (NCBI taxonomy): Eukaryota > Metazoa > Arthropoda > Insecta > Lepidoptera > Geometridae > Xanthorhoe > Xanthorhoe designata. Next base: position 2,365,319 of record OY757038.1, read on the forward strand.
ACCTTTGAGGATTGTCACTCCTCCTGTGATAGCTTTCACAGCTTGGAACAGGGTGTAGAGGATGGATTTCTTTAGACCCCAGTAGTCGTATTTTTCGCTTTGCTGTTGAAGAATTTTAGGAAATTATATATGAGAATTTTAGGAAATTATATATGAGAATTTTAGGAAATTATATATGTATTTTAATTTAAAATGTAGGTATAGAGTTTTGTTTTGTTGATTAATTTAATATATTTAGTTTTTATTTTTGATTACTACGCAGATTAATATTAATGATTATTAAATAGTGCTGTGCATGCCACACATATCATAGTATTTTTATATGAATTTTTTTTACAATGTGTAATTATGTGTACTGTTGGCGTTGCTTTAATAAATAAATAAATAAGAATAGTTTTCGTAAGTACTACTTCCAATGCGTACTATTAGGTAACACTGGTGACACGACAAGATGTGTTCTTTTAAATGTAACCAGCGACGACGATAACAGGGAGTTTCCGATTTAAAACAAAAAGTCGATATAAATTGTAAAATTACATTACATTTGGAACGAGCCAAAAGTCTAAAGTTAAATTACCAGTTATGGTAAGTTAAGTCACACTATGAAATGTTCAACCTTTAAAATGCTTACAATTATTATTATTTTTAATTATACCTACAGAATGAAATTGTGACTTCTTGGCATCGTAAATTTTTGATTCTCTTTTGGATGCAAGGTGTAGTTTCATAACAGAACGCCAAGTTATGAGATATTTAAAGCAATCACCAAAGTTAACTCCTTACCAAATCATTAAACCAAAACCGAGGGTGAGGTTTAAATTTCAAAGGTCCAAAATTGATATTTATTAATACTTACCGGCTCGTAAGAATAGCCCGTGTGTTCGTCTCCCCCCGACTTGCTGGAGGCTGAGGATATGAAGGCGGACGCCTGACCGAGCAGACCCACTTTACTCTGCAAGCCTGACGATGCTTTAGATACCACAGATGTCAGAGCTTGCGCTGATGACCGCTTCGTCCTGTTTGGAAGAATGATGTTAGATGGATGTCATGTTAGGTTAGGGCCTAAGATTTAATTAGTAACGAATACTCGTTTCGTTAGGCTTTTCGTCATATTCACCATCTATGGATGGATATATAGATGGTGGATATGGCGAAAAGCTTTGAAGCATTGTGAATATTGTTAATGCTTAAAATTGATATCGTAATGCTTGAAATTGTATAGTTGTATTAATTTTACATACATTTTAATTCTATTCTATTAATGTGTAACCACTATGTAGAGTTAAGCAGCTGTTTTTTCGAGTTATTTTCTATATAATTCACAGCTTGTGTTCAATGCAAATATATTATAATGTATTACTTTTAAAACTATCATTGTTATATAATATAAACAGTATTCACGAATCATGGTAAATATCCCGTTTTTAGTGTTTATCGTGCATTTTAGATCTAATGTAAATGTATATGAAGTAGGTAGGTAGGTAGGTACTAATGTACCAACTGCCGGGATTCGAATGCACGACCTTTAGACTGAAAGTCGAGGTACAGTGGAGGTACTTTCGTACGTGCTGGGCAACTAATGTGTCAATGTAATACAGTTTTGAAAAATCGACGGAAAATACGCTAATAACTCATTAACTTATTATCTCGAATTGAGGATAATTCCTGCATTAAGTCATCACCATGGTCTTAGTCATTGTTATAGGTATTACGATAAGTATAATTAAATAATAGCCATATATGACCGCGTTGAGTGCTGACACAAAAACTGCAACATTAATTATACACGTGTAATTGCTCCCTGAAAATAACGAGTTGAAATGTCGTCATGCAGAAATAACTATGACATACGACCTACATAGTATTTACTGTAAGAATTTACAACCAAAGCCGTGTTGGTCCATTTGTATAATATGTATGTATTTGGACATACCTCTGACTGTCACGTATGTACCAAATATGTAGGGACATACCTCTGACTACCCCCTAGACCCCCTACAAAATGATCTAAAAATTGCCTAATGAGCTAAAATAAATGTGTACCGCTCCCGGGATACAGTCGTGATCATCATATTTCATTTAATTTTACATTTTCATTTCATTTACTACCACTATTTAAATAAAATTTAACGATAGCCTATTACAACATCTAGAGGTACTATAATATGACAGAGTTAAAGCTTGTAAGGTTGTAGGGGATCTCTGCTGGATCTACCAAACCGATTAACTCAGTTGCCGAAATATCGAAAAACTCATAAATCCACGAATCATAGTAAATATCCCGTTTTGAGTGTTGACAATAATAATGAAGTCTCCCAACATAATACCTCATGATTTCCTCCGCAGCCAAGCCCTCAGCCAGCGTCTCCAGCTGCTGCGGCGACATCCTGCTGATCGCGGCCATGTCTATGATGTCCAGGTACAGCTGAGGGTTGGAGGGAGCGGGCAGAGCCATGGACGATGCCAAGCATGCTACGCAGAACCACACCTATAGGAATAAAATTGGGTAAGACCACTGAAGTTTAGTTTTATGGTTTTTGATTAGATGTGAGTTTTATGGTATAAATACTTGGACATTCCTCACAGTTTTATTTAGTCCTAAGCTAAGCAATTTAATGCTTATGTTATGTAAAACATACATAATATACATAGAAAACACTCGGACAATAGACAAATATTTGCAGACGATAGAAACGATGCATTCTACTGCCTTCATTTAATTTTCTACTTTGTTATTGATTTTATACAAAGTAAAGTAAACAGAACACAATTACTAAATTAGTATTATTGTCGCTTGGTATCATTATTTCGTATGATTCTGAGCATAAAACAAAATCAATTTACTGATTTAAGCATTTATCACTTTTTTAACAATTATAACGGATGATTTCGGAACTACAATCTAATATTCATAAGTCCAAGCATAGGATCGTTATCATAATGCCTCACTTCCACCATGGTGCAAAGACCATAACACGCTTCGTCTACCAAGACGACCTGTTCATTGTGTCATGCGTGTCGTGATTGGTTCACTTGGCATTTGTCTTATTTTTATGAACTTACATTGCCTGATTCTAGTAAACAACTATAGAGATTGAGGTGAAAGAAGACTCAGGATCGAAGCAAGTGGAGATCCGTGACGGACACTTGCTTCAGGCAGGGGTAGGCAGAGAGCACGGATCATCCGTGCGCCGCTGCCTACCCCATAAGATATAGGCGTGTTTTATGTATGTATGTTACACACATTCTAAGAAAAATTGGCTTCTTAGCTATAAAATTATGATGTAATTTTAATTACTATGATTAATACGTACTAAGTACCTAGCTCATCTATCTATACTAATATTATAAAGAGGTAAAGTTGGTTTGTTTGTATGTTTGGCGTAATCTCCAAAACTACTAATCCGATTTCAAAAATGCATTCATCGATGTGTAGCATGGACTTTTCGATGAACATAGGCTATATTTTATTAAGGTACCACGCGAGCCGCGGGCGAGTAAGTTAGTACTTTACAAACATACTTTAAAGTTTATATACCTACATATCGAGGGTGCACTGTTCAAACCCGATAAATGCAAAAAAATCGAAAATTCGTTTTTTAGCTCACTAGAATCAGAATTTTTTGCTACTCCTAGTGATGTTTCCAGTTAAACTGATTTGTAAGTGTAACATGGAGATATACTAACCAAATAACCCATTAAATGCATGAATAAGACATTTATTTTGGTTGAGAACACCGTAAGGCTACTTATGGCAAAATTTTATGTAATTGTTTTGCGAGAGAACCACATAATGTGTATTTATTGGTTTTTAAAGCTCAAAGATAATCACGTTATTCACACTTACAAAAAAGATAAAAGCAGATAATTTTGTATGACTGATTTTAACATTAGAATTAATTCATGACATAGAAAATTTATCATACATTAAAAGCAATCAAAAATACTTATTGGGTTTTAGCCCCAGCTTATTTTGCATGAATACACGTAATATGAAGATATGAAATCCAATAAAACATATTTATTGGTTTTTTATATCTGAAAAGTATCGTAAACATTAATTTAACTTCACTTACTGGGATTTGCACTATCCGATAGTCAATCCGATAGTCATTTATTCCAACGCTTGTCCGGGGAAGAACCCAATAAATGTGTTTGACATTGAGGCGTGAGTTCATGCGACAAACGCGTTGTGTCATGTTTCGCACGCGCAGTCAGGGGCTTTATTCCCCAAATAACTTTCTAATAACGTGCCGTGCAGTGACTCATTTTGAAATACGAATCTATCGTGCCAAGGCTTGTTTTCTTAAAATTTTATTCTCCACGCTCTGTCACACAAGTCAAGTCTTGATCATGAACGAATAGCCACTGGACCAGACATATTATAAGCGAACGTACCTTCACCGGTCTTGTCAGTAACCAGTAAATTCTAGCCTTGGTCGTTTGTTTTTGCGTCAGTCTGAAGCACTTACTTGTCAATAAAACATCTCCCAAAAATGACTAAATATTCAATTAAATGGTGTAAAAACTATAGCGGCGGAAGCAGCACTACTTCTTTTCACATGTTAGTACATTATTGTATTACATTTAGGTATTGTTATTAAATCATTAGGTACGTACGACGAATTGTTAAATGTCATAACAATTACCTACTTCAATCATTGATTGATTTTCATCGAAATTGCATTTTCTCTATTTTAATTACCTAAAACTAGCAATAAAAATGTAAATTGTTCTTCGAAACCAACGCACAAACATAAGTAGGAGCAATTTAGGGGATCATGATCCCAATCAATGGATCCTAAAATTGTAAATGTGTGAGCACCACCTAGAAGTGGTTTTAGTGATTGCGCGGCATCCTTGGAGGCAAACTTGGGTCGCTTTGTACCTACTTTATTTGGAGCTATCAAAAGTGAATTGGAAACGATTGGTTAGCACTATCAGCCAGCCTAGTGCAAGTCGCTTCATAGCGAAATTGGAGAGCACGTTCAATGTTGCTGCCAACCTACATTACATTTCCTACTTCTCGTCTCGGCAAGGGAGTAATTAAGTCAAAGGGTTTTATTTTTATCAACCACATTTTATTTCACAACCATTTATTTTAGTTATTAATTGCATTTGTTAGATCCATGATTTATCTTTGTTGCCGACTAATATTCAATGTAATACTAATACGTAATATAATTTTACACAATACAATAAATAAATAATACCGTGCCGTCACTAATGTCAAGTCAAACCCTGACAATGTTCCCCGACGGCAAAAATTATCTCCTCCAATGAGGCTGCAGTGTAGATGATGAGACCAAAAACGCGTTTATCTTAGTTGCCGCCTAATAACACCTATTCAATGATTTAGTACATTATTTGTCGTAAAAATAATATTTTTAAGCTATTGCATAGCTTCTATCGCGGGCCTTGAGCGTGGAAACCGAATCCAGAAATTCCGGAACGATTATTAAATAACCTAACACCCCCCATGCAATAGCTTTACCGCGGCAGTCTCCGAGTGCCACACGTCTTTTTTCACAATCGTCATTCATTATTTCAGCCCATTTCCACCCACTGCTGAGTATATGCCTCCTCTTTATCACGCCACTCTCTCCGATCCCTTGCGAGTCTCATCCACTGATTCCCGACCATGTTGACGATGTCGTTCGACCATCGGGCGGGTGGTCTGACTCTTGGTCGTTGAGCGTTCCTGGGCCACCATTCAGTTATCGCTTTTGTCCATCTTCCATCGTCCCTTCTAGCCAAGTGTCCAGCCCAACTCCACTTTAGTCTCGCGATCCGCATACCTACGTCCACGACCTTTGTACGACGTCGAATTTCGACGTTGGGTATGTGATCGAGAAGTGAGATTCCGAGCATGGCTCGCTCCATTGCCCGTTGTGCTACTCTTATTTTGTGCATTGTATTCCTTTGTGAGCGGCCATGTCTCGGAACCATAGGTGAGTATGGGCATGACACATTGGTTGTACACCATGGTCTTCAGGCATTGGGGGATTTTGGATTTGAAGATATCCTCCAGCTTTCTAAAGGCAGCCCATCCCAATTGAGTGCGTCTGGAAATCTCCTTCAACTGAGAGTGTGGGCCAAAAGATAAACAATGTCCGAGGTATATGTAGTCGTCCACTTCCTCTATTTGGTAGTTACAGCAATTATGTTAGGTTTAGGACCCCTAAGGTTGGTCATCACCTTAGTCTTGGACAGATTCTTCTTAGTCTTGGAAATCTTTTAATAACTATGAAAATATGCACCGCGCCTCAACAGTGTTTTTACAAAACACGCTATTGAGAAGCACGTAATTTTGACAGTAATAACCTCTCCTACATTGATTATTGTTACATTGAATCTTAAACTGACAGTGATAAGTTATTTTAATAGAAATTACTACGATTTTCATTTGTGTTTTTAATAAATAAAGCCAATAAATAATAAAAATTGTATATTTAATTTTGGGGTAAAACCCAATAAGTCGGCCCCCTAATTCACTAATTTGAATTTTATCCAAAAGTTTGTTAAGTAACATCAACTGAGAACTTGAAAAATAATGTCATAGATATATAATCTTACTAAGTTACTAAGTAATTTGCATTAACTTTATATATAAACCTAATTTTTATTGCCTGCAAACTTCAACATTGATTATCTCCAAAACTACTTTTTCACACTTATCGGGTTTGAACAGTGCACCCTCGATATTCAACTATCACTTTGTTAGACATATAATAGATAAATAGAACCTGCTTATTATTTCGATTCATTGATAGATAGGAGCGATGCAACAGGAAATCAATTATCTATTACTTCTTTGGATTCATAATTACTTGGTTCCGTTATTGTCATGACATTTCAAACCAATCTCCAGCAAGAGCTATAAACAGTAAAAATATCAACAATATAAATCGTAATTGTAAAATTAATTACTAACTACGAAGACAGCGGCGTTGTGCTTGCAAGTTGCAATACGCGAAAAATAGGCAAATCAAATTGTAGTTTGACGTTACCTACCCTAGACAATTTCAAAGGATTTAGAATAGTCTTTAGACCTGAAAATTTTCTCATTTACGGCCGAAATTAATATTCAATCCTAATCCTTAATTTGAAGATTGAGATTGACATTTCAATCTTTTTTCTAGAAAAAGCTTGCCAATAACCAATCCTTGGATTGAGTTTGCAATCCAAAAAACCAGGCTATCTTTGGGAGGTCGGATCACGGATTAAAGATTGGCCTCTGTTCGAAAATGACAGTTTGAGCTTGCCAATAACCAATCTTTCTATTTGACGTTTGCTTTGATAGGTGAAAACAATCGCAGATTGCAATCCGAGAAATTTGTTGGATTTCTTCTTGACAGATTGAGGATCGATTTTGTAATCTTGATAAATTTATTATATTTATTATAAAAGTACCTAATAAATCTGTCGGAATTTTCAAGTGATAGTGATGATAGTGATAATAATAGTGATTTGGAGGTTCTGGCTCAGTTATCGGATTGGAAAAGTGATGATATCGACGCCAACGCCGAAGTTAGAAGTTCACGAAGAATCAGAAGGGTGAACTTTATGCAGACCCTCGAGGATGTAGAATTATTCACCTTCAGATTTCGGTTAGGCTGAAGTATAGCTACCAGCAGCAGATATTATTCTAGAATCTAGAGAATAATACCTACGGAAGAACAAGATGTTACAGAATGGGCAGCTCTCATAAATTATTATTTTAGTTACTTATATACACAGGCTTTTACCTAGCAAGACGATTTAAACAGTGCTAATAATAAAAACTACTATAATAAATGACAAAATAGTTTTTTTTTTAATCAATACCCTTGGTAAGCAATTGTAGTAGGTTGTAGGTAATGTGAGATAGGAATGTAACTTAGTACCTACATTATCTTATAGAAACAATAATACCTACCTACTAGGAATAATAAGTCAAAAGATTATTCATATCTCAGAACAATCATGTTACCATCAAAATACAGTTTTGTAGGACAATTGAAATGAAATGAAATGTTTGTTGATATAATATTTAATTAAAACAATTAAATACATAAATCAAAAAGGTTTAAAAACTTAACAAAACACCTTACAAACTCTCCTTCCACTTCTGTAATCCTAATTCTAAGTTATTCAAAGTAAGCTGTGTTTTTTTAATTCGAAATTATTATTTTCTAGATTGTATTATTTATATTAGCGTCCAGACATCGTTTTTTAGTAGCAAAATGTTCTGCTTTTGCATTATTTCTGGCTGTTTTCCCTTCATCAGGTTTCAATTTCTTTTTTACTGAAAAACAGAAAATATGAGATTAATAGGGAATGAACATACGTGCATTTTTCTTTAAATTTTCCTATTTTAAACGCATCTGCTGCCTTTAAAATGGATCATGTGCGAGGGCTATTCGTAGCTTTAGCTTCCTACACCAGGGAAAGAAACAGGCAAGCTCAGAATTTCTCTGAGCAGGCAAGAACCTGGTGTGCTTTTGCTAAGTTAGGCCGTAGGCGTCATCTCTACAACTTCCATAAAAACCAGTAGGTAGGTAGGTAGGTAACTTACGATTTCTGAATCCATCATTAGAAGTAATGCTGATGAAATGATCACACAACACACATCTGTTATAATTACCTAATTTTCGCAACAAATAACTGTACAGTAGTGGTTATATTTGGTTATATTCTCTTTGTCAAATACCATTCGTCAACTTGAACGTTCCATTTCAGTTAAAGTATTTTGTGTATAAGTATTGAGATTGTTAAATTCCAGTATCTGCAAGTTTTTAGGCAAATAACAATTTGTTTGAACTATAAATATTACTATCTACAACTTGTTAATTAATTTTATTTATTATTTGTTTTTATATTACTCAAATTAATATTGTGGTTCCAAATTAATATTGTGGTTCCATTAAACATTTTACATAAAACGGAACGTCAAAGAGGGAAAGGATTGCCGGCAATCTGCCACCAAAAAAAAAGATTGAGATAGCAGATAGGTTATTGGCATGCGGATAGGAGATCGATCGGGAGATACCCAGCAATCCAAGATTGAATTTAATCTCGGATTGAAGATACATTATTAATTTCGGGCGTTAGTGTACTTACTTATCATAATTCATACTCACTGATCTTGCATTGTATCTGTTCTCTAATGCATCATCATCATTTTGGCCTAGTGGATGCGTATCTAAAGTAAATACTTCAAGAATTACGTTTGTATTACGACAGATGACAGCGAGCCTTGGCAGTGAAAAGCGAAAGTTTTTGTGCGCGCGCGCCGTGACGTCACTCGCGGCTTCCGCTTGCACGGGCCCCGATAAACGCGGGTTTTTGATTATTTCTCTTCGACATCAACGGAATGTAAACTGACCACTTTTGTTTTCTATATTTACCTAACTTGTCACGCGAAATACTATTATAAAAGTTGGCATGTACTATTTTGGACTTGCCCTTATGAAGAAAGCAAGATTGGTTTCGGTCTAGCGTCTTAAATCAAATCGAAGAATCAAATACACAATAGTTTTGGTTTAGTTTTAGCCATTTGTTTTTCATTTTTGGTAAATCCAGGACTGAATTATTAAATAAAAGCTTCAAAGAAATTAGGTACTTATACCTAAGTAGGTAAGTACATGAAAAAAAAACGGAGCCGGTACTTGTACTTAGGTACTTAAATAATAACGTTTCATTGCAATTTTTAATTGAAATAAAATAAAAATTGATGGAATTGTTTAGGTATATCACTCTTAAAGTTTAGTATAAAAAATCAAAATTTTGTAGCAACAAATTGATTTAAGCAAACAATATATCAACCTGGGTGAAAAGATTCATCAGTAAAAGTTATTCTTGTTTAAAAATCGTTTTATGTGTTCATTCTGGAATCTTCTTATTAGTTAAAGTCGCACTTTTCGTGGCCAACGTCTATTGTCAAACATCATAATTCGTGCGTGAGCGCATTATAAATATTTGATGGTATCTTTGACCACGTAACCTTTGTCGAAAGCCTTTCGTTTGTTTACTTTTCATGAAGTAAACAATTAATTTTAGTTCGATTTTTCGTCAGATAACGTAGGTATAGGTAGGTACCTGAAAAAATATTTTCTGATTTCACAGCTTCAGTTTAGAAAATATAGCATCGATTCATCTACGCGGGGGCCTGTTAAGACGCTTTTGATAGATCGTGGAAGACAAGCCTTCGTTCTTAGCGGTCACAATTTGATGGGTGACCAAGGTACAAGTGGTATTGACAACTCAGCACTACCGTTCTTTGGATAGCACGTTAAATTGTCGGTCCAGGCTTTTAAAGTCGTTATGCCATGCCATTACTACTCGTATATTACTACTGCTCTCTTACTATAAAGTGTAAAAAAAAAAGTCAAATCAAGCTTGATTTAGCCTTATTTATCTTTACGATTTGTCAAAATTACTTAAACTGTCAACAGCAGCACAACACAAGTTACTAATAAATGGTTACAATATACTCTCGTTTAAGCGGCCAGTTAAGCTACGGTTAATTAAGTAATAGAGACCGGAAGATTGCGGAGTCACTATCTACGATCGAGCGATAGTAACGCTCTGATAGCTAAATCGCTAAATCATGTACAAAACTATGCAAACTTATCACCCTATTTACCCTTAACAAATACCGTTATTTATTTACAAGGACGACTTTAAAAGTGAATGTTTTGTAACTATGTGATAGATCAAAATGAAGATAATTGGGTAGTATGATTAAATAAATTATTCAATTATTATTTTAATTATCTTCCTTATTTGCAAAGCTTGCCTCTTGACTCTATAAATAATTTAGTAAAAGATGTAAAGGCCTGAGTTTATGATTAAATATAACATGGTATGTATTGTATATTTGTAATTCCTCTTCTCCTGGCTTCACCATTTATAATTAAATTGGTTTCAAACCAATTTCAAATACGCTTCCGATAGTCTAGCTTACGCAAGTAACAAGGCTAATGATAACCATTAAACTTTGTTTGAAATGAAAAATATTTCAAAGGAAATGAGCAATATGCCTCCTATGCCATTACAACGCATGGGTGCGCGCAAATAACAAGTCTACATTTTTGACAAATAGGCAACACCCCTTATTTCACAATTGCTTCTTTACTTTATATAAAACCTCTAATTTGTTAGTAACTTTGTTTTTTCGCAATAAATATCTAGCACTGGTCTCTGTCTAACCCTGAGGAAAAGAGCGTGATATTGTGTAAAAATGTAGACATCATTTAAAATTACTTACGTAAGTAAACATAATATAATGTTATATATTCATAATATAATTTTATAGATTAGCTTGTTTATAAAATTCAAATGAATGTTATGAAAATAATAAAATCTAACTAAAAGGAATTTCGTGGTTTTCCATAGTAGGTATGCTATGGAGAGCTAAGTTTTACTGGTTTTACCTAAATTTTACAATCAATTTAATATTTGAACGTATTGTGGTTTAGTATTTACTGAGATTTCGACATAGTCATGAAATTTTAATTGACCGCAGCAATTGTAATATCTCAATTTGTAATGATTTTATTATTAAACCAGCTGACCCGACAAACAGCGTTAGCAACACAGATTTTCAATCTAGCGAGCGAAGTTCTTAGTGGCAACTTGGGCGATTTTGCGTTGTGTTGTATTTTCCGGCATTACTTTGATAGTAATCTAATCTGCACGAAACGGATAACCTAATGAGCTCAATAAAGGGATGTAAAGATATTAGGGTTCCCAAAGGGGAGGTAAAAAAAAAGTTATTATGCATTATACTTTAAGTGGGGTATCATATGAAAGGGCTTTGTTTGTACATTCCAAATTTTACACATATAGAGCAATAGTGGCAGAGAACGCTTTATAGTTTATACAATACACTACAGGCTATTGTGCGTGTCTGTGCCTGTGGCCAGCCACTAGACTAACCACGAAATTGACCACCTAATAGCAGATACTGCCTAAAAGAGTATTAAAATCGTCCGAACTCAGACCGGACCTATAGGAAAGAAAGTGGACTTTGGTTTCTCAGAACACCGGTTTTTACCTTCCTTTGCTGACTTAACTGCCGGTGTGTTACGAAATAGCTTAAGACTTCCCAATTCCTTTAACTGTATAATAGCAAAGTTATTTTACTTCTATATGTTTACTTTCGCTATCTTCGCAAGTTGGCTGTGATTAGTGCTAAATGGAAAGTTTTAGAGTTCAAAAAGGATTTACATAATGCACTAATTACCTACAGTTTATTTAAAAAAAAAACTTAGATTAAGTGCCTAATTATTCGGTAATGAATTCGTATTAATAATGTACTTAAATACCACTCCATACCTACTACAATAAAAAAGATTATAATTTAATTTCGTGTTGTATGGAGAAATTATTTTTAACCCTCTTTCCTTCATTATTAACAAACCTCAAAATGTTTTTTGTAGTCACAATAACTTGGATGACCATTTGTATTATTGCTTTTGGTTATACAAATACTAAATAAGGAAAATAAGTCGAAAAATTTAAGTGTTATTATTTATTTCTAAAAACACAATTCTGGATGAGCTCTATCATTTGAAATTTAAAACATTTTTTTTAAACTACACCGAAATGGTCAATAGTTACCATTCTGAATTATGCAGGAAAAAAAAATAGGGTGGGGGCACTTTCTATCAATAAATTACCATACATGTCGATGGTAAGTCCAATGAATGCGTCAAATGCTTATAATTTTACCGAGTAGGTAGCAACTGCGTGTATTCAGAAAGCAAAACGGATCCACTTCACTTTCGTTCGATGATCGGTATTGTATGCAGACATCAGCCCCTGGATTGTGTAACTTGTCTCGGATTGTATCAAAGATATTTAATAGAAGGGTGTGCAATTCATACGTAAAAATGATTGAAAAAAAAAACTGCATAAGTCTAAACATAACCAGCCAGTTGGTTATGCAATAAGTCCCAAACTTAAAGATGTTACAAAATTGTTACGTATGAAACAAATCAGTCTAGACCGACGAAATAAAGAGGAGTCATTTCACCAAATAACATTCACTTAAGATTAATCATTGATATTTCCACATTCACTATCAAACTGCACTCGCGTTACTGGGCCTGGTAGAGATCAAAATTCAAATCAGATGTGGCAAAATAATAAATTTCATAAGACTCATTTCCTAACATTTCGAATTTGGATGGTTTATACAGAGTGTCCGAGAATGTGGCGATCTGTCAAACTGCACTAGCGTTACTGGGCCTGGTAGAGATCAAAATTCAAATCACATGTGGCAAAATTAAAAATTTCATAAAACCCACTTCTATTTCGTAAGAAGAGATCAATTCCCTGCACTCTCAACTCAAGCTGCATTTCTGTTCATAACCTCGAAAATCTAAATTTTTCCACCTCAGAAGTTTATTTTAAAACAAAATGGTAATTTTCAAAATCGGTCAAGTACCTACCTATTGACGGACTTGACGGAGTAATCGGTGAACATACATAAAAAATACATAGATTGGAATATAGAATCTCCTTCTTTTTTAAAGTCGGTTAAAAAGGCCTTAACCGCTTTTTAACTCCATATGAATTGAAGGATATGGGGGAGACCTTTGCCCAGTAGTGGGACACACTCTATAGGTTTAAAAAAAAAAAAGAATTGAAGTTTATATCCGACATTTGTGTATGGTCGACCACAGTACACAGTAGCTGATAAGCCTGCTCAAACCACAGTTTTAAGCACATTTATTAATCTGTTCTATTGTCATAACCGTTTGAGTTGGTGACCGCAAGTAGCACTAGGCTTAGCGCTTCCATGCTTCGTCGGCACGTTAAATTGCCGGTCCCGGCTTTTAAGTCATCATCATTAAGCTATGACGGAGGCTTTTTTGCGGCCAAAAAACTCCAGCACCAGAGGTTGCCACTTCTCATACAATACATACCTACTCGTACATACAAAGTAATGAGTTATTGTCAAACACGCAATGAACACTAACCTACATCGAATGAATTTGGACTGAGTTCTGAGATGACAAGTGATTAGAAGTAAAATGGAGAAAAGAAACATCTTGTGCCGACACGTACGATCACTTGGTAGGGTTAGTGGGGTCAGGGCAGGGAGAGGCAGACGATTATCTAATGAATTTAGTTAAAAAAAACTGCTTCTATAAATT